>CM070716.1:10345304-10945304 GCA_036346275.1 Otatea glauca | reverse complement strand
AAACGATCACAAAATAATTTATTCTTTACATTAGTCATGCAGTGCTAATTAATTAAATCAATAAACATCAGATAAGCATATAATTGCAAATAACAATATAATTGTAAACGATTAGATTTAAAAATCCATCTAGCAATTTTGACTATATTAAAATACATCAACCTTTTTTCATTCTTTAAATATCTATCTAGCAATTTTTTTATTATTTAAATGATTTATTCATTTCATTTGTTATGTAGTGCTAATAAATTAAATTAATATACGTAAAATATTCATATAATTGAAAATAAGGATATATTTGTAAATAATTAGATTTAAAAATGCATTTTGCAATTTTCATTATTGGAAAATCCATCTACCATTTTTCATTATTTAAATATTCATCTAGCAATTTTTACTATTTAAAATTCATCTAGCAATTTTCACTATTTAAAATTCCGAATAACAATTTTTCATTATTTAAAATAATTATAATTAGATATAATGGTCCATCTAGCAATTTTCATTATTGAAAAATCCACTAAATCACTAAAATGAATAAGAATTGTAATTTATTTACTAAATTTGCTAGATTTTAATTTGAGCTGTACCGACCCAAAATGTTCACACCATACAATCACTAATTATCAAATTTTTGAGCAATCTACAAAGTAAAATCTAACTACAAATATAATGTAGATCAACTTACTAACCTTAGAGAGAAATTCGAGATGAATTTTAGTATAATTTTCTAGTAGCAAAGTCGCCAAAATCCAAGCCACTGAGCAAAGACAGAGCTCCTCTCTGTACTGTTCGGTCGGGGAGGGGAACATCTATATAAAGATACTTATTATTGCTGCTTCTACGCAAAACCGGCATTGATAAGGTCGGATTGCGCGGGAAAAATACTTATCACTGCTTTACGCGGGAAAATACTTGTCACTGCCGGTTCTGGAGTACAACCGGTAGTGAAAATGCTGGTAACACTGCCGAGTGATAACCGAACCGGCAGTGATCTGCCAGTTTTGGATACATACTGGTAGTGATAAGTGCTCCCCCGCCGGACTTTTGAACCCTGCCGAACTTTTGAACTGGCAGTGATATGTTATCACTACCAGCTCTATCCCAACCGGTAGTGATATGCCAGTAAAGATGACCTGTTTTGTAGTAGTGTATGAAGCAATGGGCGGTCTCTGCATCAAACCGTCAACGTTTCGCACTAAAAATCATGTTTTCCTACTTTTTATAAAAGCTTGTAATCACTTACATTTGTTTATTACTTCTACCTCCCAAGTTAAAAATAAAAGGTACTAATACTATTGTCAGCTTTGTTAATTTTGCTATTTAAGGGGTTTTTATTAATTAATTAGGTAAATATGGAGTCTGTACGATACTAGCTAGAACAGTTTAAGACACATGAAGATCCACAACAAAAACGAACATGGGGGCAATTAGTACGAACATGACATGCATGATGGAGAGTCCTTGAGAAAGAGACGCCCAGTTTTGATTGGTGATTGCGAGTCTTAACTGTCGAGGCACACGCATTAAGTCCCTGCTGAGATAATATTTGACAACTAAAATTGTAGCTAGCATATTAATACAGCGTGATCATGAATAGTTTGGTTTTTGTCTCCTGCCGATCAGAGCGCGATACAAGACAGAAGTGTGTCCTTATCATGCATGTACAGACAGAAATTTGCATATTCACATCTTGGTCCTATAATTTGTTCCAAAAATAAAGAGGCGTGTACAGATAATAGGAAATACGAATATGTGTCTAGTCAATGCATATGTGAATACCGTCGCATAAATACAGTTGAATCTTATGTACAACCACAGAGATTGCACTTTGCACCAGAAAGGTAAAGTTTTAAATTAAACATGTCATATTAGAATCACTTGATCACCAAAAATAGTAAATTATTACTGTAGTACCACTCCACATTTTTTTTGTCGGGACCGGATTTCCAAATCCGAACCCTCTGTGTATAAACTGTGCTAGTCCAGGAAAAGCTAGCACACACAGTGAAAACAGTGATGACAACATATCCATATCACGATTCAAATATTATTAATTAAACAAAAGAGGTATCAGCCTTATGACCAAATATTACAAGTAAATAGCCTCTTGGCTTGAATTCAATAAGTAGCAACAGCGGAAACAAAATAACTGCAGCAGAATTAACCCATCCATTTGCCCACAGGCAATCGACTGGAGTTCGCGTCCTAGCAATCCGGATCACCTTCATCGCAATCACAAGCGTAGAAATTGTAGTCACCTTTAGCTTCTGCACACTCTTCTGTGGAAAGTGGGGGTGTTGCAAGGGTGAGCACAGAATGTACTCCGCAAGTCTTGGAAACATAATGCATGATAACTATATGCATGGCTGAACAATTGAAGGCATAATATGGCTGTTTTGGCATAAAGCAATGTTAACTTTAAATACCAATATAATTTCACAAAGCATCATTTGATCAAAATGTAATTGAATATAAATTGAATTTGAAATAACAGCTAATCAGGTTCCAACCACCTGACTGGCTCCAGCCGCCAAACTACAACCCGAGAGTTTCATCCACTCACAGATTCCCAAACCACCATTTTCATTTAAAATAAAACCATAAAATTTACAATGTGCAAGCGTACCTCACCTGCCCTTGACCATGGGCTCGGCTACTTATGTAGTTTTAACTCTGCAGAGTGTGTACAGCTTTACCCACAAGACATAATCAACTCTTTTTGCCATGGAATTAACACACTTTCTTTGGTGTCGACAGAGAGATCATAACAAGACCTTTACAATGTACAGACCCGCTATTAACCTCGTCCGCTAAGGTTTCACCACTGAAGGGTTACATCCACCCAATCAAAAGTCCCCTCTTGCGCCATGTGGGGAAAACCTGTCTCCATCCGACACCCACATTCCACCGACTGGCGAAGTCAATATCGAGACGCACAAATTAATTAGCCAGGTCATACCCATATAGACTTGTGGTTGTACGGTAGTGCTCGGTCCATGATAACACATGCTTCGGTCCTTAATTGACTAGGGCGGAACATTCACTTTCAAGGTCTCGTGCATCTGCACCCGCCAAACATCCATCTGCCCTGGTCTAAATCATATTTTTTATTTTATTTTATTTAAATAACAGCAGCAACACCGATTACTGCATCTTCACAAATAAGTTTAAACAATATTTGAAATGATTTTCATAATGACATAATACCGAAACGTTTAAGCTAGACTAAGAAATTCTACCGTCCCATGCTACACTATTGGTTATCACCAGATAAATTAGCTAGTATCATCTAGGGTGACAAAGGTTTGACATGATCAATACCAATGAGGGTATAACAAATCTGGACTTTAACTAATCCTTAAAACTAAATTTAAAGTACATTGCGTAAAAGTAAGCATGGATAATTTAAATCAACATAAGCATTTTGTAAATTAGGGTTCAACGTGTTCAAGAAAGACTTGCCTGGATCGAAGGGTAGGTGATCAAGATCGTCGGTAGCAACTCCTTTCGGCTCTCCGGAAACTATACGCGAAAAGCATCCATATTCAAATAAAATCCAAATATATTCAAATAAAATACAAAACTAGTACAAATAGATATATTATAATTTTATATGAATTTAGAAAGAAAAATGAGGTCAATCGGACTTAAGATGAAGGAGATCGGACCTTTTGAATCCAAAAATTGACCTCTCGCCGGACTTGGAGAAGAATTGTTGCCGACAGAGTTCTGGTGAGAATTTTTGAAATATGGTTTTACCAGATGTAGATGACAATGAAAGGAAGATCCAGTAACAATTTGAGGCCGAATGGAGGTTGGGACCAGCCGGGAGAGCTCGCCGAAAGTTCACTAGAGTTTAGAAAGAATGGCTTTTGCAGGGCGATCTGTTGGATGGATTGGACTAAAACAAATCTGAGGATGTAAAGGATGAGAGGGGCAAGCAGGGGTTCAATTTATAGGGCAATCGGCCCAGCGAATCGTCACAAAAAGCTCGCCGAAGGTTACGTCAGAATAGTAACGGGCTCGTCGGAGTAAATGAGTGAAATGGGTGGGAATTAAATACGGGTAGGGGCCGCCAGTTACTGTAGCACACTTGTGCACTGTAGCTGACGGGGAAGGAGAAGCGGATCGGGTCATAATGAACAGTAAACAAAATTATTAATTTTGAAAACAATTAATTTTCCACTGATAATTCATATTAAATCAGAAAATTAGAAAATAAATTTTATTAAATATGGGAATTTGAAGAGATACCAGTTTCAGCAATAAAAGCATGAATAAATATTTTTAAATAATATAAAATTACTATTTATAACACAATAATTAATTTTTAAATGCTAAAAATTAAATAGGTCTGGGAAAAATAGTAAAAAGGTTTTTAAAATTATGGACAAATTCTAAAAAATACTTTAGAATATTCCTAAACCAATAAATTTATTTTCTGAATTTTTAAGCTTTTAAATTTTCTGCAGATATTCATTTTGTAAAACTAAGAGTTGCGAAAAGAGTTTTAATAAAATCCGTAACATTCCAAATAAATTTCAAATTGAATAAAATAAATAAAACAAATCAAATTGAAATTTTTAGGATGTTATATTTTTCCAAGACAACATAAATTAGTTCAACTATAAAAATAACATTTATAAGAGACACAATTTTTAAACGATCATGAATGATGTCCTCGCAAAATAAATAAATAAATAATCATGAGTGATATCGATGGCAACAATAACAATGATTATACAATGAATAGATTTAAACACTAAATACTAAACATTGAGCTTTACCACAGTTGTATTTTCGAGAAAAAAAATCTTTACCATAGTTATTAGTTTCTATATGCGTTTTTGAAAATCCGAGGTTTTCTACTACCAGATAACCCTATATTTGAGACCCTATTTGTTTTTTCATGTGAGTAAATGATGTAAGGTTGTGTCCCGATCTTTCGATGAGAGCGATAACTATCTATTTGGTGGAACTGACTTTGACGATCCGACTACAACGTACGACGACGATGCGCCTTAGCAATCGCTAAACCAACTCCAGAGTGTTATTAATCTTGCCATTGGCATGACTAACCTGAACACCTGGTTCAATTCCTGCGAGTAACCGAATAACAAGCAAGAACAATAGTAAAAGCAATCTAAAAATGCGAATATGAATGAAGGCAAAATAGGGTGAGGTTGTATTGAAGGTCTTGACAAGGTGGCTGTTCAGCACAACTCGAAGACTCAAAGTTTATACTTGGCTAAACTAATCAAACAAAACCCCAGTGTGTAAGGCGATGGCTACTGAGTTTATAAGAGGAAGGGACGTGAGAGGGACGTCCTAGGGTTGTGTGCAGCCAAGGGGGCGCACACAACTTGGGCTTGGGCCCCCACACGCTTACAAGGCCCGAAACAGTCCAAAACAGTATTGTAGTGTATTATTTCGATGATTCCTACTGATCCACGATGAATCTAGAGCTGGGGTTAGATCCATTCGAAAGGTCATGTTGTAAGCTTTCGATCAAGTACAAGAACTCTCCAATCGGATACCGTATGCAAAAGTTATGCGTGTTTTACTTTAGGCTGGTATTCGGAGGCCGAATTTGATTCTAGAACGTGATGGATTTGGTATCTTTCTTCTTTGCCCATGGATAACGTGTTGGAGTTGGTACAACCAGGTGTGATCGTATCCATATTAGTGATGTCCTCATTATCCTCCCCTTCTTGAATATGAGTCGTCCTCGACTCAAGCTCACCTTTTAGCTCATCTTCAGCACCAAACATTCTTATATAGGTCCTACATTTATTTAAATAAAATAGTAGCTCCGCCTCTTTATATATTTTAAAGACATGAAAGACATTTAGAGGATTCACCTGATAATTATCCATATAGCTCAACACTTCTTTCTAGCATATAATGGCATGATGAAAGCTAGCACTCTTGGATGCTTCCTCCCCTCCTTGAAGGAAAACCATCCTTAGTTTCGGACAAGCTAGAAAAGAAACAAGCATAAAAAAGAACAACGTGTATGCAACATATATGTATATATCCCATGTTTCAATGTTCTTTTGGATTCGCGGAATGCTATTTCCATAACAGCAAATGAGGAAATAAGATTTAAGCAAAACACCTTTCCTCACAATTTTGCGACTCATTTTGTGGTTATAAGTGAAGCATATAACATAAATATTAACATGATTCAGTTTGCAACTTAATTTGCAAATATAAGTAAAGCACATATCTATCCCTGTCCTTAGATAAAGAATACTTATATTTTGTAAGCCTCGTTCAATAACATAGATGGGCAAAACTACAAGTTTTGGCAACAAGCATAGCTCATTCATATGATCAGATTGTAAACAAGCAATATCAAACCATTCCAACAACGGTGACACAATTTTAATGGGCTTCCACTCATCAACTATGACATGCTGATTTGTAATACAAGTCAATGTACTAAAATTCGAAAAATGAGGTAGCAAGCTATGGGTATCACACATATCAGGAAAATTTGATGGTGCCTTACATGAAACAAGCTGTTTCATAGAACTAGGATTGCCCTAAATAGCAAGCTTCAATTCAGCAAGTTTATCACAAGTTATCCATATTTTGTAGACATTAAACTTGCCATCTATGCCATATTTCCCAACTAAATTGAATTTAAAATAGTAGGTATAGGTGCTAGATAAAGACTTAAGAGATGAAATTTTAGAAATCTTATTTGTAGCACAATTCAAGCTAACAGGCTCATTCAACATGATATAGCACAAAACAGTGGCAGGGGATATTCTAACTACCACTTCTTTATGCGTAATCAGCACCACATGATCAAAATTATAAGAATGCAATTCATCATATGGTTCTACAATTGTGACACACGATGGTAGCTCACTAGAATTAAGTACAACAGGAATATACTCACAAATTTGCTCCCTTTCTTGCTGTAAAATCAGATATGTACCATGATCATTAGCGTCCTCCTCAGAAGAAGTAGGAAACTCAAAACTTTCACATGGTGATGCAGGTTTTTCAGCTTGTATCTCCCCTTTTTCAAAAGTAACCTACATATTACATAGAATAGCAACAATAGAAGTAACAGAAGTAGATTGGATTATGTTAGTATAATCATCCTCACATGTGCTATCCTCTACTTCACTTGAATTTTCTGGTATTTCTTTCGCATTCTTGGGGTGTAAGCTCTCATTAAGGTTTGGTGCAGTGCATGCAACAGGAGTAGCATTTAACCCTGTGGGAACTTGAACTGTTGCTTGTCTTCTCTGTATTTTTCTTTCAGCTTCATAAGAAAGATTAAGCAAACATGACATAGAATTGAATTCTTTACAAGATATCATGATCTGAATATCAAAATCTAGTCCAGAATAAAAGTTATTCAACTGAGTCTTTTTGGTCTTTTCTAACCCACAACACAAATATCTACTCTGAAATTCTTGGTAGTACTCATTCACAGTTTTACTACCTTGTTTCAGACATTGCAATTCATTCTGTAATTTGCGAGCAATATATGAAGGAACAAATCTAGCTCTCATAATTTTCTTCAATTTAATCCATGTGCTAGGGATGTCCTGATTTTTACGCATATAATCATTCCACCAAAGAGCAGCAAAATCAGTAAATCCACTAGTGACAACCCTAACCTTTTCATGCTCATAAATTCCATGATTATCAAATGATTATTCTACAGCTAATTCCCAAGTAAGATAACCTTCAAGATCATATTTACCACTAAAAATGGGTACGGTGAACATACTTTTAGTACGTGTTCTATGTCGTCATACCTCCTGTGGTGATGAAGCTGTGCTCATAAGATCTTCGTATTTCAGAGTGTGAACTATATCTTCTCCTAGTATGCTGTTGGCCCAAGCACTACGACGTTGAGAACTTGCCATTGTTAGTGAAGAGAAGAAACAAATCACAAGGATATGTCCCTACCAACAACTAGGATGTGCTGAAAAGTCGCTCAACTCTCACGCTTTAACCAAAGCTCTTACAAGTTTTTACCGTGCAACAGGAGTTGTCGGCCGTAGGCGGTGTCAAAAGTTCTCTGAAGCTTGGATAAAGCGATTGCCAAGGGACCGAACAAACGTATGAGGTAGTATATGTGGAGCTAGGTAGGCTATATTTATGTCCTATGCAATCTGATAATTCTAGTTGTTGTAATGATAAGTAATGATCCAAACTAGAATTCACAAGCCCTAGTTGCCGATCTCAAAGATATAAGCTAATTTCAAGACAACTCACGAGCAAAGATGATGGAACTTAATATAACCAATGGAATGAGCTAAATAAGTATAATTTCAGCACCAATACTCGTGTTGCAAAAGTTATGGAGAGACGCTAGCTAATTGCTTCAGAAAAGGTAAAAGGGCATAAGATTTGATGTGCACTGAGGTTGTCCCGATCTTCTGATGAGAACGATACGATTATTTGGTGTAGTACAGAGTAGATGGATTGGCTAATAACCACAAGATCAGCAACCAAACAATCGCAACGTCACCACAAGAGGCGATCAACCGAATCAAAGACCCGATCATCCTTGTACCTGCTGTAACCAAGAACATGCAAGAACAAGGTGATAGCAATTTCAATCCAATAATCTCAAAGAAACAAGGGTGAGGTTCTGTTTCTCAACTCGGGTGGTCTAGTCGACACACGCAAGATTGAGGAGGGATGCCCACGGGGTCTACCAAAACACAACAAAACCTACCCCACAATGTATGACGGCAGGGGCATTATATAGGGTAGAGACTAGACTTGGGGCGTCCAAAATAGGGTCGGCCACCACGCAACCTTTACCATACATAGGCCATAGGCCCAAAAATACGGTGACGCAGCACCTGACAGATTTGGCCTGTGATATTGTTCTTCGTTTTCCTGTCTATTTGGAATGAATTGGAAGGTGAGACTGGATCTATTGGAAAGATTATCTCCTAAGGTTTCCAACGGGTGGTCACACGCTGAAAACGGAGTTCGGGAGCCCGAGTTACACCTATTTGAAGTTGGCGTGCTGCTGGATGGCCAAACCGGATTTTTTGGCATCTTGGGTTTCTATACGAGTCTTCCTTGGCGCGTGGACTATCCTTGGCATGTGTGCTTGAGGCGCTGGTTCTTTGTCGTGGGCTTGAAAGGCTGAGCTTCTGGATTAAGGCCCTTTTGCGATGAAGATATCGCAATCGGAGAGGAAGTAGTGGTAGCGATTGTATCCTTCGGGTTGATGTCCTCATCAAGATTGCTCAATAATTAATACAATTGCACAATCTAAAATAATGAACACAAATTAGGGTTTTGCTCAATGTAGTGCGACCAGCCACTATTATCTTTTCTTTTTTTTCTTCTCTTTTTTTTTGCCTTTTAGCTCTTTCTTTCTCTTTTCTTTCTTTGAGTGACTTTCGGCCAACACTAGTATAAACAAAGTTTTGGAATCCCTAACATCATGTCACAAGATACTATGATATGATAAATCAAGATTATGCAATGTATCAAGTAGAACAGCCTTAAGCAATATCAAATAGCTAGTCTCAATTGGGATCAAAGTATTCACAAAGGATGAATTGGTTCCCAAAGGTATGTGTACTGATATTTTTGGAGTTTTATGGTTTGTATATGCTTTTGGACTCAACCAACTCAAAGGAACAAAGCTAGAACATCAATTGAAGAAAGTAACCCAAATTCAGTGTTTCTAGGGCAGCAGAGTTGTCGCCCAGATTAAAGTTTGAAAACCACTGAATTTGGAAGGATCACTATGGAAAGAATTGAAGCTTATGTACTGAGATTTCAATAGAGTACACGAACACGCAATTTGGAGCTCGAGTGTGAAAGTTATGGCTCATAAACTGAACACCACAGAATAGTCCCAATTTCAGCCTCACGAGACCGATTTCGAATCCGAATTAAATTCGGTTTGAAGGACTCCGAATCACAAAGGACACCTAAAAACGTTTTTGTAGAGGACTCTTCAAGGATTCAGGAAAGTATAACAACTTCTCAATCAGAGTTCGGATGTGAGAATTATGATCAAAATACCAAACTAATATGGACTGGAAGTACAACTTGCTCTACCAACTTTGACGTCCAGATTGAACTAATTTGGGTCCAAAATTAAAGTCCATGCCCAACTAGGTTTGTGTAGACATCATTGCTATGTTTTAGGAAAGTGCAAAAACACTAGAATCTGAGCTCGTATGCGAAAGTTATGAACAAAACAAAGTACTGGACAGATTGAGAAAAAAGCTACGCGAAGGAAAAACGATCAGCAACTAAAACAAGGACTCTAATAGATCAAAACCTAACAAAACTCACTAAAATACCAGATTGAATCTAAAGTTTAAATTTTTGTGGAGTAATTTTCAATCTAGGATAGAAAACAAAAACTAATCTAAGATACTGAATCTCTCACTGAGAAACTTGGCGCTCTGATACCACTAGATGTAAGGTTGTGTCCTGATCTTTTGATGAGAGCGATAACTATCGATTTGGTGGAACTGACTTTGACGATCTGACTACAACGTACGACGACGATGCGCCTTAGCAATCGCTAAATCAACTCCGGAGTGTTATTGATCTTGCTGTTGGCACGACCAACCTGAACACGAGGTTCAATTCCTGCAAGCAACCGAAGAATAAGCAAGAACAATAGTAAAAGCAATCTGAAATTGCGAATATGAATGAAGGCAAAATAGGGTGAGGTTTTATTGAAGGTCTTGATAAGGTGGCTGTCCAGCACAACTCGAAGACTCAAAGTTTGCATTTGGCTAAACTAATCAAACAAAACCTCAGTGTGTAAGGCGGCAGCTACTGAGTTTATAAGAGGGAGGGACATGAGAGGGTCGTCCTAAGGTTGTGTGCAGCCAGGGGGCGTACACAACTTAGGCTTGGGCCCCACACGCTTACAAGGCCCGAAACAGCCCGAAATAGTATTGTAGTGTATAATTTTAATGATTTCGACTGATCCACGATGAATCTGGAGCTGAGGTTAGACCCATTGGAAATGTCTTATTGTAATCTTTCAATCAAGTACAAGAATTCTCCAATCGGACACCGTATGCAAAAGTTATGTGTGTTTTACTTCAAGCTGGTATCCGGATGATGAGGACATCACTATGTCGGATACACCCATGACCTCACCACCACCACCTCCTATGCAAGGTCCTATCACAAGGGCACGCGCACAACAGCTAAATCAACAGGTGAACTCGTTTCTCGGGTGGTATAATTATATTTTTGAGGATATACCACTTCATAATAATGTGCTTGTGCTTACGAATCATGGCTTAGAGCTGCAAGGACGTCATTCCTCATCACTACAAGCTATAGTACAAGTTATTCCCGAGAAGGAAGCCAAAACGTCCACCCAGGAGCAGTCCACCTTCCACTGGCCATAACTATTGCATACGGAGTCCGTTCGGGATGAGTGAGTACTTGATTAAAAGATAAATTCGTACTCTTTCCAACGGATCTGGCCTCATCATCAAATTCCACTCGAGCTGGCCACAGCAGTCAAAATAGTGCGACGGTCTCTGTCTTTTAGGGTGCTGTGCCACCATAATTTTGGGCTGAGTTCCCATGTAATTAAAGTGGCGTGAGACCAACTCCTAGCAGCCATCCTTGGCTATATATATTGGACAAGCCCCTATCTATCTCCTAAGGTTTTGATTTGAGAATAGTTACCCATGTGTGGAACTTTATCCTTGTTCTCCTGACTCGGCTAGAGCAGCAGTAAACAAGTTTCGAAACCTCAACTTGAGTGTGTGCTTCATCCTTTTTCTTGCTAGTTCTTCGATTGCTCGCAAGAATAGACCTTCGTGGTCAGGTCATCCGTGTTCTTGGCACGGTTGATAACGACGAGGAGTGTGGTTTAGCGATTGCAGGCGCTTATCCTTGTGTGGTTCGAGTCGGATCGTCAAAGTCATCCTCCGCCAAATCGAAGTTATCCCTCACCGGAAGATCGGGCCGTCTTGTGCGCATCATTTGGTATCGAGCAACGGTTGACCGGTGAGTTCTTGTATCTAGTTTAGTTGTTTCATTTCGTTTCTCCTAGAGTCCAAAATTTGCCCCACAAAAATTTGTTCTCAGTGTCCAAACCCTTTTGTGCCTTTCAATTAGTTAATTTTGTTTTTGCTAAATTGAGTTTGCGTCCGTTCTAGTATTGTCTTGTTGCTGTTCATCTTGTTCATCTCCCACATCAAAATCCATTCCTAAAGTCCAAAAAAATTCCATCTCGGCAGAATCTGTCCATCTTTGCAACCACCACCAAAAACACTATAAATCACACTTCCCTTATCCTTTTTGAGTGAAACCAAAAGGAGCCGATCCGTGACTTAGTATGCTATGTTGATGCCAATTTTCACATCCATACTTACAAGCACGAGAAATCTGTGAATGTTTCAATAAGACCTAATTGCTGTCCTGAAATCTGCCTCTGTGTGCAATTGAAAAATTCGTGCAAAATTCTCAGTTGAATTTCAGAACGTTTGTCCAAAAGAAAAGTTGTTGCAAAAGCCGTCAGGAGGAAAACCAAAGAAAAATTGAAAAAAAGGCACCTGACTAAAAGATACGGCCAAAATACCGACCTGCCGTCTGTGATGTAAATCAACAAAATACAAAGTTGGATCCATCTTGTGCTCCCAAGTTGCAAATTGCATATGCTTGAATTTTGTTGTGTTTACCACTTGTATCCTCTGCCATATCTTTTGTTTTAGCCTAATATCCATCTTTGTTTGATCAGCAACATAGGCTAATTGCTAGTTTCAACACTTATTCAATTCTATGCAAATTCGAGATTGGTGATTGTTTTCCGTTGCTACTCATTATAAAGCCTTTCCGAGCTCCACTTTTTACTAACCATACAGGTGATAAGTCTTGCAATCGCTTTACTCACACTTGAGATCAGTTTATCACGAACCACCAACGGATTGCACCCTTGCTGCACTATTAAGAATTGGTAAGAGCTTGGTGAGAGCAAGAGAAAGAGACACTTGATCTTTTCAGAAGTAGTAGTGATAGGGAACTATATACTTTTGTGTGTTTCCTTGTTTATTGCTAACCATGGCAGATGACAATGGAAGCTATGAAGAAAACCAAGCTGAAATTCTCACACCCCGCACGAGAGGAATCATACAACACTTTACACGCTTGCTCAATGTGCATGCTGAGAACCACGACAATGCTATGGTGAGATCAACAACAACCTTGCGACACTTCGTGAACGTGTTGATCGTCTTGATAGACGACAACCACCACATGCTGCCAATCAGGTCAATCATGAACCAAGACAAAATGGTGCACCAGGACATCGAACACCGCTTGCTGCCCGCTCTTGGGCAAATGGGGTAGAAGAAGAAGAAAACAACTACGTTGCTGATACAGAGGACGATGATGGTTTCAACTCACACAATGATCATGATCATCGGCGCCTTCGACACAATCGACAAGGTATGGGTAGAAATCAGCGTGAACAACGGGAGGTACGTGATGATCCATTAGGAAAGATTAAATTTACAATGCCTCCATTTGCTTTGGAAAGTATGCCCGGATGCTTATCTTGATTGGGAATTAGCGAGAGAACAAAAATTTGCTTGCTATGAATTTCCGAAAATAGAAGAGTTAGGGCTGCTACTAGTGAATTTCTTGATTTTGCTTCCATTTGGTGGAATGATACATGTAGAAATCATAACAACATACCTAGAACATGGAATGCTTTGAAAAGAATGATGAGGGCCAGATTTGTTCCTTCTTACTATGCTCGTGACTTGCTCAATAAATTACAACGTTTAAATCAAGGAAATAAATCTGTAGAGGAGTATTATCAAGAAATGCAAATTTGTGAGTTGCGGTGTGGTTTGGAAGATAATGAAGATGCTAAGATGGCTAGATTTCTAGGTGGACTTAACAGTGAAATTCGGGACATACTTGATTATAAAGAATACAACTCTGTCACTCGCTTATTTCATCTTGCTTGCAAAGTGAAAGGGAAGTACAGGACGACATTCCAAGATGAGAGGAAACTTTGGAGGCTCTTCTTCGTCACGACCAAGCCAAGTGCAAGTAAAGGCTCCATCCACTACTTGGGACGAGCACTTCCACCCTCCAACCGTGGTATGCCCTGCCGCCTCTACTTCCACTCCATCACATATCTCCGACACAAAGAATTCTTCTTCAATTGCATCCACAGTCGTACACGCGACGTGCAATGCCATCGATGCAAAGGATTTGGACACATGATGCGTGATTGTCCAAGTCAGCGTGCTTTAATTGTTCGGGAAGATGGTGAGTACATACGCTAGTGACGTTGAAGAAGATTTTGCTTTAGTTGTTACTTGACCTCGCAGTGAAGATCAAGGGGTGAACATGAGGAGGAGCATTTGGGTCTTGAAATTTGAGAAAGATACATGAGCATCATTGTGAAGCGTGTCCTTAGTGTGCAAATAGAGAGTGCTGAATGTAACCAACGTCATAACTTGTTCCAAACAAAATTTGTCATCAATGAGCGCTTGCGAAGTTATCATTGATGGAGGGAGTTGCAATAATTTTGCAAGCATGGAGATGGTTGAGAAGCTTGGCTTGACCACAACACAACACCCACATCCCTACCACATTCAATGGTTCAACTCAAGTGGAAAATTGAAGGTAACAAGAATGGTGAGATTGCATTTTCTCTTGGTTCATATCATGATCATGCTGATTGCGATGTTGTACCTATGCAAGCATGCTCTTTTGCTGTTAGGTAGACCTTGGCAATATGATAAAAATGCTTCTCATGATGGTAGAACTAACCAATACACTTTTATGCATAAAGGAAAGAAAATTGTTTTGCTTCCCATGTCCCCATTGCAATTTTGAAAGATGACTTAGAGAAAGCTGAAAGAGAGAAGGAGAGTGCTAAAAGTGAAAATCAGATTAGAACCAAAGAATTAGCACAATCAAAGAAGAAAGAATCCAATTCTAAGAGAGCTGAAATCAAGTTAAAGGGTGCTTTGTCATGCTAGCTACAAAATCTGATTTAATTGACATGATAGAATGTAATGTTGGATGCTATGCTTTGATTTGCAAAGAGACTTTGTTTTCATTCGAAAATATACTGTTTCTTTGCCTTACGCTATTGTTAACCTTTTGCAGGAGTATGAGGATGTGTTTCAAATGAGGTACCCCGGGCTGCCACCTTTAAGGGAATTGAACATCAAATTGACTTGATTCCAGGAGCAACATTACCAAACCGAGCAAAGCATATAGGACCAATCCAGAGGAGACTAAGGAGATACAACGTCAAGTGCAAGACTTGCTCGACAAGGGAATGCGTCGAGAAAGCCTTAGTCCTTGTCTTTGTTCTGTGCTTTTAGTACCTAAGAAAGATGGATCATGGCGAATGTGTGTGGATTGTAGAGCTATCAATAATATAAGCTGTTAGGTATCGTCACCCTATTCCTAGGTTGGATGATATGCTAGACGAACCGAGTGGCTCTATTGTGTTTTGAAAGTTGACTTAAGAAGTGGATATCACCAGATTAGAATGAAACTTGGGGATGAATGGAAAACAGCGTTCAAAACTAAATTTGGCTTGTATGAGTGGTTAGTTATGCCTTCGGTTTGACTAATGCACCTAGCACGCTTATGCGATTGATGAATGAAGTTTTCGTGCTTTTATTGGAAAATTTGTGGTGGTCTACTTTGATGACATTTTGATCTATAGCAAGTCTCTTTCTGAACATATTGAACACTTACATGATGTTTTAATGCTTTGAGAGATGCACATTTGTTTGGTAACCTTGAGAAGTGCTCCTTTTGCACCGATCGAGTCTCGTTTCTTGGCTATGTTGTGACACCGCAGGAATTGAGGTTGATGAAGCCAAGATTGAAGCAATCAAGAGTTGGCCGACTCAAGCACGGTCACACAAATGCGGAGCTTTCACGGACTTGCTGGATTCTATCGACGCTTGTGAAGGATTTCAGACCATCATTGCACCATTGAATGAATTGACAAAGAAAGGTGTTTCCTTCCATTGGGGGCAAGCGCAAGAAGCTGCCTTTAATCTTTTAAAAGAAAAGCTCACAAATGCACCATTACTTCAACTTCCAGATTTTGGTAAGACCTTTGAACTTGAATGTGATGCAAGCGGTATTGGAATTGGTGGTGTATTGATACAAGAAGGTAAACCTGTTGCTTATTTGGTGAAAAATTAAGTGGGCCTGTTCAATTATTCTACGTATGATAAAGAATTATATGCTCTTGTGCGATCTTTAGAAACGTGGCAACATTACTTATGGCCTAAAGAATTTGTCATACATTCGATCATGAGGCACTTAAGCATATTCGTAGTCAAAGCAAACTGAACCGTAGACATGCTAAGTGGGTAAAATTCATTGAATCATTTCCTTATGTCATCAAATACAAGAAAGGGAAGGATAATGTGATTCTTGATGCATTGTCTAGAAGATATGCAATGATGTCTCAACTTGATTGTAGAATTTTGGCTTGGAAACCATAAAAGATCTCTATGCTCGGGATAATGATTTCAAAGAAGTCTTGTTAAATTGTAAAATGGAAAAGTTGGCACAAATTTGTTAACAATGATGGATTCTTGTTTAGAGCTAACAAGCTATGCATTCCACTAGCTCCGTTCGTCTTTTGTTGTTACAGGAGGCGCATGGAGGAGGATTGATGGGACACTTTGGAGCTAAAAAGACGGAGGATGTCTTGGCTAAACATTTCTTTTGGCCAAAGCTGAGACGTGATGTCGATCGCTTTGTTGCACGCACTACATGCCAAAAAGCTAAGTCTCATCTAAACCCACATGGTTTGTACATGCCGCTCCTGTTCCTAGTGTTCCTTAGGAAGATATATCTATGGACTTTGTTTTAGGATTGCCTAGAACAAAGAAGGGAAGGATAGTATTTTTGTTGTTGTGGACCGATTCTCTAAAATGGCACATTTCATTCCATGCCACAAGAGCGATGATGCCACTCATATTGCTGATTTATTCTTCAAAGAAATTGTTCGTTTGCATGGTATGCCTTGTACTATTGTTTTAGATCGTGATGCCAAGTTCTTGAGCCATTTTGGAGAACTTTATGGAGCAAATTAGGGACAAAGCTAGTGTTCTCTACCACATGTCACCCTCAAACCGATGGCCAAACTGAAGTGGTGAATCGAACCTTGTCAACCATGTTGAGGGCTGTTCTAAAGAAGAATTTGAAGATATGGGAAGAATGCCTACCTCATGTGGAGTTTGCCTATAATCGTACATTGCACTCTACGACAAAAATGACTCCATTTCAGGTTGTGTATGGCTTTAACCCTCGTGCTCCAATTGATCTATTGCTTTTACCATCTTGGAGAAGGTAAACTTTGATGCAAAGAGACGTCTGAATTTGTTCTTAAATTGCATAAGACCACAAAAGAAAATATAGAGCGCATGGTGAGAAATATAGGGTTCTTTGGTAACCATGGTAGAAAGGAATTGACATTTGAACCTGGTGATCTTGTTTGGTTGCATTTTGCGGAAAGAAAGATTTCTAACTTACGAAAGTCTAAATTAATGCCTAGAGCTGATGGTCCTTTCAAAGTGCTTGAACGAATTAATGATAATGCTTATAAACTTGAGTTACCTGCAGATTTTGGGGTTAGTCCCACTTTTAACATTTCAGATTTGAAGCCATATTTTGGAGAGAACGATGAGCTTGAGTCGAGGACGACTCAAATGCAAGAAGGGGAGGATGATGAGGACATCACTATGTCGGATACACCCATGACCTCACCACCACCACCTCCTATGCAAGGTCCTATCACAAGGGCACGCGCACAACAGCTAAATCAACAGGTGAACTCGTTTCTCGGGTGGTATAATTATATTTTTGAGGATATACCACTGCATAATAATGTGCTTGTGCTTACGAATCATGGCTTAGAGCTGCAAGAACGTCATTCCTCATCACTACAAGCTATAGTACAAGTTATTCCCGAGAAGGAAGCCAAAACGTCCACCCAGGAGCAGTCCACCTTCCACTGGCCATAACTATTGCATACGGAGTCCGTTCGGGATGAGTGAGTACTTGATTAAAAGATAAATTCATGCTCTTTCCAACAGATCTGGCCTCATCATCAAATTCCACTCGAGCTGGCCACAGCAGTCAAAATAGTGCGACGGTCTCTGTCTTTTAGGGTGCTGTGCCACCATAATTTTGGGCTGAGTTCCTATGTAATTAAAGTGGCGTGAGACCAACTCCTAGCAGCCATCCTTGGCTATATATATTGGACAAGCCCCTATCTATCTCCTTAGGTTTTGATTTGAGAATAGTTACCCATGTGTGGAACTTTATCCTTGTTCTCCTGACTCGGCTAGAGCAGCAGTAAACAAGTTTCGAAACCTCAACTTGAGTGTGTGCTTCATCCTTGTTCTTGCTAGTTCTTCGATTGCTCGCAAGAATAGACCTTCGTGGTCAGGTCATCCGTGTTCTTGGCACGGTTGATAACGACGAGGAGTGTGGTTTAGCGATTGCAGGCGCTTATCCTTGTGTGGTTCGTAGCCGGATCGTCAAAGTCATCCTCCGCCAAATCGAAGTTATCCCCTCACCGGAAGATCGGGGCCGTCTTGTGCGCATCACCGGAGGCCAAGTTGGATTGTAGAACATGATGGATTTTGCATCTCTCTTCTTTGCTCATGGAAGACGTGTTGGAGTTGATACTATCAGGTGTAATCATATCCATAGTAGTGATGTAGGAAATAAAGAAGAGTTGAGACTTTTTTTGTATCTCTAAACCTGGTCAGCTTTGTACCTTACGTCAGGTGATCTAGTACAGCCGTCAATTCACTCTGCCAGAATTTAGAAATTAACAACGCCAATGTTGCTGACATACTCGTCTCTTACTTTGGTTAACAAGATCAGATAAGCAATCGCCACAGTGACAAATCAGAAGGACGCAGTCATTGCCAACATCAGAGAAGCAGCTGCGAGGCTGCCACCACTTGCGTCACAAAAAGGAAATGGGAGAGAAAAGGGAATTTTTTGATAATATTATTTTTCAAAAAAAATTACAGAAATAATATATCACAAAATAATTTTATAGAAATAACCTACTAACGCCATTTCAAATGGCGATAGAGGCAGAGTAAAAGCTGGCTGATTACTCACTCGCCAGAACAGCCGTGTTTCTTCATATCTACCGGCAAGAGAAAGAAAGGGAGAGGGGAGAGGGGGGAGAGAAGAAAGAAGGGAGGAAGACGAGAGGAGGAGAGGGGGAAGGAGAAAAGAGGAGGAGGAAGAAGAAGTCGTCCATAACGTCGCAGTTATAATTTTTGCTTCTCTCAATTATGTTTTGAAAACATGACTTAGTGACCAGATTAATTAGATTTATAAGTAATTAGCTACATAGAGTAGCAATAGTTATGTAGATATATAGGTATTTTTAGATTTATAGCAGTATTTGTATGGCGTAAGATAGATCAGATTGGACATGAAAAATTGTAAAAAGTATGTGGAGTAGTATAAGTTGAAAAATTAAATTTATGTATGTATGCATCACTTGTTTCATGTATCATAGAGTAGACATGATGGTGTTACATTGTGCATGTAATAACAATTAGATAAAATAATCGACAGGTGTGGATGAATGAGTACATTTTAAAATACATTATGGATAAGGGGTTCCGCACATGGGTGCATAAGGGTGGAACTAGATACTTTTCCAAGTATGGTGGCTAGCCTGTCACGTGTAGCGGAGCGTCCATGGGACACGGTTAATAGATGGTTGTACCACATGTTCTCGTTTGACTATGAGTTGCATGATCAGAAGTTGCATGGGTTAGGCTGTTGGAGACGGCAGTGCATGTACTGGGAGTTAGTGGAACTGAAGGGGTCAAAGTCGTGGAGCTCGTACATAAGATTGGCGAATGAAAGAGGATGGTCATTATTGTTGTTGGCTCAAACATTTTAGAAAGTCGATGCCGAACATGTGACGCAGGAGGAGGCTATTGGTGATTAACCGAAGGAAGTTAGAGAGAGTAGACGAAGTACCGAATGCTTAGTGAGGCAAGATGTGTGTTCGAGTCAAGAGGAAGTGCAAGCCGAGGAAGTTGATGTTCCAATACCGAAGGTGCAGGAACCAATGGTGTGATAGATGAGTGAGAACATATTGAATAATTGGTGCAAGTGATGGAGGCTGAGAGCCGTGACTATGAGGCTTTATCTAATGATGAAGGTGATGAAGAGCCTTTCCTGTGGAGTGGGAGGAGTACCAGTTCGATAGAATAGTGGTCAAAGAGAGTAAAAGCGTCGCATGGGAGTATGATTAGAAGGACTTGAGCCAACGAATGATTTAAAAGAGTAAGTGGGAGGTGTAGGAAGCAATGACAACATGGGCAGTGTCGCTACGGAGAACCTTTAAGATTGTCAAGTCATATCCGCGGGTGTACGATGTGAGATGCGAGATGGAGAGCTACCCATAGCTTGTCCATGCGTACCAGCCTATGTGGGACACCATTTGGAAGTGTTCTATAGTCATCTAATACACATGCGTGCTAATAGAGTCTATGCAATCGCATAGAAACATCTCTTCAGATTTTGATGTGAATACAATGTACGGGGAGATTGTGGAAAATCCGGATTTGGATCCATGTGCCATCATACTTGCAATAAAGCAGATATTCAAATACACCATAAGATATGCCAAGGCATAGAGAGCGAAGCAGAAGGCTTTGGAAGTAACGTTCATGACGTACGAAGACTTCTATCGAAACCTGCCAGGTATGCTTGAAGTGATCAAGGAAAGGAATGCTAGGATTTATGTCAATATTTATGAGCAGTATTCGCAGCGCTTCATTGGGAAGATGGTACTAAAGCAGGCATTCTTTACTTTTGGAGCATGCATCAATGCGTTCAGATACTGCCGTCCGTTGCTTTGCGTGGATAGGATATTTCTGACTGGGAAGCATAAGGGACAAATATTGACCACCATAGGTGTAGATGGCAATAATAAGGTTCTTCCCGTAGCACTGGCATTTGTGGAGGGTGAGAATACTGATAGCTGGCTCTGGTTTCTAAGGAATGTCAAAGCCGGCGCCGTCGGTCAGCAGCCTAAAGTGTGTGTCATACATGATCGGCATCCTGAGCTGTTGAAGGCAATCGTGCAATTGCTAAAAGGGCCAGATGAGCTATATTTATGGTCTAATTTGCAAAGTAGGTGGTGCAAGTGCCATATGTGTGCCAATTTCTACAAGCAATTTAGGAACAAGTAGCTTACAAAGGTGTTTAAGAGGCTGTGTGATCAGAACCAACAGAGGAAATTTGATGTACTATGGAGGAAGTTGGATGAGATGACATGAAGGCATATAGTTGAGGCAGCGAAAAAGGCAACGCCTGCCACAGGGGAGTCCCTAGTAGCACTTGAAGAGTTACCACGGACCCTCTACATTTGGTTCGGAGGAACGGACAGAGCATGAAATACTTCTCCAAGTGGATAGAGCATGAGTCTAGGAAGAAAAGTGGGCTTTGTTTTACGACACTGACGATGCTAGAACGGCGTCATAACGACAAACCTGGCTGAGGCGTACAACTGGGTCATGCGGGGTCTGAGGCCCCTTCCCCTAGTAGCTATAATGGAGGCAGTTCTTTATGGCATCACCAAGTACTTTGTCAATCGTCATGCTAGGGTATTGATCCGCATGAATGATCCTGCTGTTATATACCCTGAGATGATCAGTGCATACATGGAAGAGAAAAGTAAGAAGGGAATGCATAAAATATTTAAGGTGGGCAAAGGGAGCTTCATTTCGAGGTATTGTGCAGAGACAACGCTGGTTGTAGGAATAACAGCCGAACAGTTGTTCATAAATGCATCATTCATAGGCAAATATGTGTCTACACATGCAGCAAGCTCCATCGGTTACACAAGCTATGCGCACACGTCATGACGCCTACTCGACAATGCATATGTATTCGGGTATATTCATGTCAGAATTTTTCTCGTAGGAAGCGGTGACGGCAACTTGAAGTGGAGAAATGTATAGTTTCTATGTAGTCAGTTCCTTCATAGAGCATCAGATTTGGGAGCATACACAGTGGGTTCCCGACGTGGGGAGGCTGAAGGGTTCCTAGCACATTATTTCCCAAATTTCATTTCGGCGGAGTATAGGACAAAAAAATCATGATAAACATCTGCACTAACAAATCCCACGTCCCGTTTGCATTTGCTTGCAAATTACTACTTAAAAAAATTAGCTCTCTGTTGCCATTTTAAATTGCAACAGAACTCCATCGCTGTTTCAAATGGTGACAGAAAGCTGTCGTGAATGGAACAGAGTCACGTCGCCATTTCAAATGGCGTCAGTAGGGTATTTCTGTAAAATTATTTTATGGCATATTATTTCTGTAATTTTTTAAATTATTAATAGTTAAAAATGTAGAGAAAAGGAGAGATAATAGGACTGAGAAATAGAAGGGTTAGGGCGTGATTATTCAATGATATACGGCGCTAGTAGATGAAAAAAGATCCATTGCCACTGACATACATGGCCCCTTGTTTATTTGTATTCCGTCAAAGCTAACCAGGGCTAAATGGAACTATTAGTTCGACCATAGGTTTTAAAAAAACTCGAGTAAAAAGGAATGCAATTTACTCGTAAACATTCATAGCTCACATATTGCACACTTTTTAGCGGATTAAAACAAAATGTGTTTGAGTAAAAAACAATGGGTCAAACACACATTGTGCAAATGTGAATGAGCACAAACTAACTACATGTCCGACAATTTTTTTTTACAATCAGATGGATACCTCAAACATTTAGTCCCATTTGGATCACAGATTTTTCGAGGAACAGTTCAATTCCCATATGAATCATGAAAATTGTAATTAATGTTAACATATAAAAACGGGGCTTTATATTGTGACCTATGGTAAGAGTTTTTTTTACAGCTTGCTATAGGCGAATAAGATCTACTCACTACCAGAAAAAAAGATCTATATTAAGCGTCTCATCACAGACAGTTTTCAAAAACCATGTATGTTAAAACTAATTACACACGGTTTTGCAAGCACGATTGTCAAAGTTACAAGATATGCAAAGAACTGTCTGTGATAAACTGATATCCGGTAAAGTATCACAGACGGTTTGTACCACGAACCATCTGCGATATGATTACGTATCACTGACGGTTTTTACAGAAAACAGTCTGTAATACTACACAGACTATGATATGATTATATATCACAGATAGCTTTTTTAGTAAACCATCTATGATAACACTAAGATATAGGGTCGGACGCACCCGGGCGAAGATGAGCAGCCCTCATGGCGGCCTCAACGACCAGATCGAGCTGCTATGCAGTCCAAGCCCCTCCTTGAGCTTGACGTAACAGCGCCACCACGTCATCGCCGCTGCATCTAGCCTCCTGCTGTTGTTCCAAGGACAACTTCAAGAATGGAAATGGCCTCTGATGAAGATGTTCTATCTGTTCTAATGGAACAATATTACCTATTTCTAAGCTCAACACAGTCTCGGCTGACAAAATTGCAGGTCCGTAGAGCGCTACGTTCCTTATTATTGATAAAAGGAATAAAAGGATAAAAGATATATACACATATATACATACATATATACATACCCATATATAGATACATATATGTATGTATGTATGTATATACATATATAGGTATATATACCTAATATATGTAGTGTATATATATATATATATATATATATATATATATATATATAATAAATATGTGTGTGCGTGCGCGTGTATGTATGTCATGGAGTTCCAGATTGTACTAGGCTTCATTTGATACTCCATTTCATATATACTGAAATATGGTTAGTTGAATTAGCTACATAGCTGCCTATTGCAATCTCAGCCCTGTGTTGCTCAGTAAACAGATAGGTTTCAAAGTGCAATTGCTCAAAGCTCAAAGGCTGTACCTCACTGTTTTGAGTAATTTACAGATTGTCCATCAAATGTGGGAAAGAAATGACGTCAGGGGTGTTATCGCAGCGATGGAGAAGACGTCAGATCATGCTGTCAGCAGTTTGCAACTTTTGTCTTCTGCATGCCATAATCTGTGTATTGATGAGTAATGATTTCTTTTAACTGCAAGGTCTCGGCTGATATCGCAAGTGTTCTAATGCAAAAAACTGAAACAATCACACTAGATTTATTTACCTCTATCCTGCCTGTCCCCACCTACCTTCTGGACAGTAAAACAGACAGGTGACTTCTCACCCACTACTACAGAAATCGTGATCACTGCCGCTTCTAAACTGGCATCACTGCTAGATATTGGAACCGGTAGTGATTGGTCGACAATGATAGTCGGACTATCACTGCCGGTTCGCATCACTGCTAGATATTGGAACCGGTAGTGATTGGTCGACAATGATAGTCGGACTATCACTGCCGGTTCGCATGCGAATCGGAAGTGATAGTCTGCCTACTGCAAATCAAAAAATCACTCGGTAAAATAAAAAATAATTTATTTGCACCTAGACTACCATGTACTTACTACGTCGCAAGTCACGTCACGCGATTTTCGAGCAAAATACGCGCACGGTTGCTTGGATTCGAATCTGTGACCTGCTGCTCGATCTCCCCCTTACCATCTCACCACCCATACACTTCTCAACTACAAGATATATTTTCCTTTTATCCCTTTGTATTCAAAAGTTTCAACGATTATTTGGACATTTAAATTACTTCAAATAAAAAGCTGTCAACTACAAAGTTGTAGATCTCATCGAGAGCTACAATTTTCATATAAATTTTGTCTCCATCCGACTCCGTATGAAAATGTTATGATTTTTCAAAAATATTATCACTGCCGGTTTGGATTCTGAACCGGCAATGATACTATTATCACTACCGGTTTGGATTCCGAACTAGCAGTGATACTTCCTCCATTATCACTACTGGTTCATAAGATGAACCGGCAGTGATAATAACTTATCACTGTCGGTTCTTAAGAGGAACCGGCAGTGATAGTATCACTGCCGGTTTGTTTTAGAATCGGCAGTGATAAGTTACTATCACTGCCGGTTCTTCTTCGATCGAGCATTTGTGCCGGTCTAGCATATGAACCGGTAGTGATAGTGTTATCATTACCGGTTCTAGCCGAACCGGCAATGATAGACCGGTAAGAAAGGGGTGTTTTGTAGTAGTGACCGCTTCTTTTGTGAGTGATTATGATTGCATTATCGGATTATGTAGAAATGATCATTATTAGCACCAAAGTTTTGATTGATAAATATATGTGCTGTGATGTGCCAGGTGCTATGCGGCCTTACTTGTCATCCATTTATTTATTTATTACATTGCAATTCATCTTTACTAATATATAAATATGAGTTGGTGGACGATTGTCCATCCTCCCTCTCCTCCTCTCTAACAAAAGCAGTGTGCCAACATATGGGTCCGTAATAAAAAGAAAACCAACCGCATCCCTCTTTCCGCACACACCCGCTTCCTTGGCCAAACCATTACACACTTCTCCCTTCTCGTGGCAACTCAAGAGTGCAATTTTGTCTTCTGTAAACACATGACATGATTTTATTATTTGGTTAAAAAAATATGTTTCCGTTGCAACGAACGGGCACTTGACTTGTTATATATATGGTTCTATGATTTTTGCCTCCCGCACTCCTCAACTTTGTAGCAAAATTAAGTTATTATATGATGTCAACTTAGTGGGTTTGTTTCATTGGATATATTGGGTTAACATCATATCTACTTAAGACAGCTATTGAAGACTATTTCTGTTTGTTCACAGCATAGTCAGAAAACTATATCGATGTGAATAGGTTTTTTATCTACAGTTAGTACATTAACTTTTGTAAAACTCCATATCTTCAACCATGCAAGGAGACCGACATAGTACATGGTCAGCCTTTGGGGAAGGGCTACATGAGGGTCCAGGTGGACTACGTCCACGAAGCCTTCTTGTCACATGTGCTCGAGTTCCCCCCCAATGAAGACATCACCGCTCTCGGGCAAGCGCTATGTCGTTCATCAAGTGGCCCACGACAGGCGTCGTACTGGTCAAGGTAAAAAACCTCGCATCTTCTATACCATTCCAGTAGTATTGCAACAAGTTACTTAATATACGCGTGCTTTGTAGGTTCCTACCGTACCTACGCCTGCTCCCACGATCGTGATGAGTCCTGCACAGAGTACAGAGCTAGTGCATAAAAGGACTAGCACGACAGCCACAGAATCACTGGAGGACTCTGCTAAAAAGGTAAGGCCCACAAAGGCCACAGCGCCCCCTCAGGTACATGAAAATGTTGGAACACCTAGGATACCTTTTGTTGGCCTACGCAACTTGCTCTTCTTTTTCTGTTTTATTCCTTGGTTTATATAGTCAAGCTTGATTACAAACTAACTCAACAAACTAACCAACTAAATCTTATCTTTCTAAACAAACTTATCCTGACTTTTAAAACTGATTACAAGATTATATCTAACATTCACCCCTTTAATCTTGTAATATCGAATTTCTGACACAACTCTAACTTGTTGAGGCAATCGGGCTCAACTATGATTTGCCCAACACAAAACTCGACACAGGATGGAGAACGCATCTACTCAACATCGCGGATTTATCTTCGACGAACTTCTTTGGACGGCGAACACATCTCCTCAACGTCCCGGACTCGTCTTCGACGGACTTGACTTTGGACGGCGAACACACCTCTTCAACGCCTAGGAGTCAACATTGACGGACACGACTTTGGACGGCGAACGCATCTCTTCAACGCCCCGGAGTCTTCTTATGGACTCGACATAGGACGACGACCACACCTCTTCAACATCCCGAACACATCTCGCATGACACCAACGTGCATGAACACACACATTCTACATGCACGGACTCACCTTACGTGCATGACTACCAAAAACATGAATACATGAAGGACCGTGCTTCCACGCTTCTCTTTTTTACAATTGCACAAATATTAAAGCATGAATAAAGAGTAGATGGTGATTACTTACCCCTTTGCTTGCTTCAAGATTTGTACAACTTGTATTAGGAAGGAAAGCATTGAAGCACTACTCATACATGAAACAACAAGATTTTATTTGACCACCTCCTTATTCTTCTCGTGCAGCACAGGCTGCCGCCTCAGCAACAACTCCTCACCGTGCTGAAGCTCTCGGCACGAGACGATGTTCGCCTGTCGCGTGGCGAACTCGGCCATCTGCTTCTTGGCATCCGTAGCTAGGGACACAGCCGTGAGCCCGAGACGACGTCCGTTGGCAGCAGGCCGAGGAGCGTGTACGCGTCCCTCAGCGGTACCTTGATGGCTTCGCGTACGTCGAGATGATCAAGCACGTATAGATGAACTCACGCGACGGCAAATCTCAGAGACAAAACACACAAGCGCCTGCATGCATGCATGCACCGAACGCCTGGGTGATTTTATCTAGCTTTGCGTACGCACGGGTATTCTGTTGTCTTGCCGCAATGCCACGCCATTGGGCTTCGGCCCGCACACCATGGTGATGCCGTCCAGGAACTCCTCGAGCACCTACCTTCTCGGGTGCCACCCCGGGAGTCTCCTCCTTCCGGGGGCAACGGGTTGATCTAAAACCTTAGACTCTGATACTAATTGTTGGAGCACCTAGGAAACCTTTTGTTGGCCTACGCAACTTGCTCTTCTTTTTCTGTTTTATTCCTTAGTTTATATAGTCAAGCTATATTACAAACTAACTCAACAAACTAACCAACTAAATCTTATCTTTCTAAACAAACTTATCCTGACTTTTAAAACTGATTACAAGATTATATCTAACAGAAAAAGCCCACTGCCCTGGCCTCGGAGACTCCTTCGGCCCAGAAAGGACAGCCGGCACAGGCCACAAAGAAGCCTTATGATTTTAAGGCCTACATACATGGAAAGCCCCTTCTGCCTCCTAGCAAATTGAATGCTCTAGGAATATGGACTCGATAGCTCTATGGATGGTACGTTGACAAAGTGAAAGAGAGCGAGCGGCGTGTCGACTTCAATGTTAGATATAGAAAGGGATATTCTCACCGCGAGGAGGATGGGACATTCCCAGTCAGTTTTGATGATCTGTTCCGTCTGTACCAACTGATATCTATCGACATTTCCATTGTACGATCTTGGATGCTGTGAGTATCGTACCATGTAGCACGACCTTATGACTTCCATAGGATTTTTGTATTACACTTTTTAACATTCAATATGAGTTGTAGGGCAATGATGCAGTGAGTCGTGACAAATCGACAACTAGTTGGGTTCGTCGACCCTGAGCTCGTGTCTGTGACGATGGCTAGGCTTCAACCGGAATGGGTTGCCGGCTACATCAAGAGGGCATTGCAAGTCGAGTTGAAGAAGGACTTCATTCTACTCCCATACCACGAGGAGTAAGTACTACTTCACCGTTCAATTACTTGTACACACTTAAACCATATGTGAACTTATTTCTTTCGCTGCATACCATTTAATAAGCAACCATTGGGTTCTACTCATGCTCCTTCCGAGTGACAACATAGTGTACACTTTTAATTCGATTGAGAAGAGACCGATGGCCTATGCAATCAAGCCTCCTTTGGAGCAGTAAGTGCACTATTCTTATCTAACACTTTCTGTATTTAACTACGTTCATTATTTTTTTACTCAACGACATCTCTCTAATGTATATAGGGGTTTCTCGGACTACGTCGCAGAAGGAGGGACACATGACGACAAAAAGGGCTCCAAGCTGCACTATGTGCGCTTCAAGGTACAAGTGGCTACCATGTATATGATTTAGATTTTCTAACATATTTTCTTTGTCTCTTAATTTGGTCTGCACTATGTGCGCTTCAAGGTACAAGTGGCTACCATGTATATGATTTAGATTTTCTGACATATTTTCTTTGTCTCTTAATTTGGTTTTCTTTCCTCACAGTGTCATCATCAGGGCAGCGATGACCTCTGTCATTTGTACGTCATGCATCACATGGTGATCTTGATTGCCGGCTCAGACCGTTTCCCTAAGGTATATGTACATGCATAATAATACAATTAGCCTGTCACATAGAAATTTGAAAACTTAAATTAGAGCACTTGTTTCTATTTTGCAGCATATCAATGACCCCCAGAAGAGTGTACAGAGCACTACACTCAACAAGATACGAGACCACTTATGCTAGTGGTACTGGATAGAATGCATGTCGGAGGACGGACGGTTTAGAGATCCCGAAAGCTCCTACTAGACCATATGTGAACAATATTATATATCTGAATGCGATTGCATGTGTACTGATGGTTAAGCATGTTTGAATTCTATTTTGTGAACGAATGTGATATGTGTTTGTTGTAACAAAGTGTTCGTGTTCTGTGAATGTGATATGTTGTCTACAATTGCTGTGTGAATGTGATATGTGCATATTGTATGAAATATGTGCTGTTTAGAGGTTGAATTGGAAAATAGCACACCACACCCCTTCATCTCTATCGGTTCTCACAAGAAAATGATAGAGATGAGGAGGTCATCTCTATTAGTTCTTTGTTAGAAGTGATAGAGATGAGGAAGTCATCTCTATCAGTTCTTTTTAAGAAGCGATAGAGATGATTGACTCATCTCTATTAGTTCCTTTTAAGAAGCGATAGAGATGAGGTTGTCATCTCTATCGGTTCTTTGTAAGAAGCGATAGAGATGAGGAGGTCATCTCTATCGGTTCTTTATAGAGACTAATAGAGATGGTGGACTCATCTCTCTCGATTCTTTGTAAGAAGCGATAGAGATGAGGATGTCATCTCTATTAGTTCTTTGTAAGAACCGATAGAGATGATGGCCTCATCTCTATCGCTTCTTATAAAGAACCGATAGAGATGAGGAGCTCATCTCTATTGGTTTCTATAAAGAACGGATAGAGATGAGGAATTTATCTCTATCGGGCAAGAACCGACTGTAATAGCAGCGCCTCATCTCTGTCCAATCACTTTGTGTTGCCACCAGAACCGACTGTGATGATAAAAAAGAACCGATTGTAATGTATATTTATGTAGTAGTCTCACACCACCATTGGTAGAACCAAAGCTAAGATAGTACAAATTAATCAACTAGCTCTGTCCTATTCCAGACATGTGGTTGCATGTTTGACTCAGGTCAAAGGCTTGCAAGGTTATGTCCTTATGTCCTTAGAATGACTAGGGCAAGACTTCCATATATCTTGTGTCCTTCTGGCCCCCTTGGCACACTGCCCCCCTGCCACTTGCCCCAATCTAAATGATTACCACCCCAGTTGATCACCAAGAATCACGTGCTATCAACAAGTCAACATCGTTCATGACATCTTCGTCACTACAACTCAACATCATTGCGTGACAACACCTGACACACCAATTCATAATCATGTTCCATATTCCAATTATCAAGATTAACTTTTGATATTTCATAAGACATGTGATGTACATAGCGTGGGCGCATAGACCGAGTAAAGAACCCATCTAGGGCGACAATTAGTCATGGCATTCAAATGACAAGGTAGGGTATAGCTCAATTGGACAGATTAACTAACTCCTAATCTAATTTGAAACTGTTAGACACATAAAATATCATGCATAAAGTAAAACAATATAGCAATTTTATAAATTGGATTCAACATGATCAAAGCACAACTTGCCTAGGAAAAGCTCTTGTTCTTGCTTTGGAATCTAGTCTTGAGTCAACGAATCTTCCATGGACACTCCGAGCACTGTGACGTCTACACGTAATGTGAGAGAATGCCAAAGAAATACCAAAACAGAGAGCAAAAAAACTACAAAAATCAAATAAAATTCACCATTAAATATATCTCAATTTTACAAATTTGAATCGCCTCGATCGGAGTTTGTATGATGGAGAATGGGCTCTCGAAAGATTTGAAAATAAAGAAAATACAAAAAATAAGAATTATCCAGAATTATTTTTATATTAGAAAATAATTTTATTACGTCGGCTGACATCAGCCCCGGTTTGATCCAATCAGAGCACAACACATGGCATGGCGCATAGACTGAGTCCATCAAATCCAGGTCGGTTCACTGTTGACTCGGTCCACACCGCTTCGGTTCCCGTGCGACACGCGTCAAGCCACGATTGGTCTCAGTGGGGGCACGATCTGAGCCACCTTACTTGAATCGAATGGCTCGAATCTGTCGCAATAGCTGATGGGGGTGCAGACATGCGGCGAGCCCTGGCAACACTCACGGGGCGTAATCACGACCACCTGCATAGATCGAACGTCAGGAGAAATGCGAGCAGCGATGCCATGGCGGCGGCGGTTAATTACCGGAAGTGAAGATAGTGACCTTGACGCAGTGCAACGATGGTGCCCTAGTGACCAAAGGGTATAGATCTATTGCGGCGCAACACAAGGATCCCAGATCTAGGGTCAACGTCATGAAATGAAGCTTGATGGTGGAAACGTCAACGTGTGTTGGTCTTCCTACTCCGACGAGCTCCTGGGCGCAACCAACGATGATTCCGACGAAACCAAACTGATGAATGGATGCGTAAGAACACGATGATCCTTCGGGAGGTACTAATGAGGCTTTTAAAGCCCTCGACGTCCGTGTAGAGCCTAAGAAGCCAAACTGACACAGCGGAGGAGTCCGCAGTGTACACAAGACACCGCTCCGAGTCCTCCACAGAAACGATGACCGAGAGCCATCCATTCACCAATGAACGGCCGAGATCCACTCTGACGAGGCTTGATCCTATCCTCTAGCAACAAACTAATGGTCATGATCTACTTAAGTCCCAAATCGGTTCGATTGATCCTCGCCACACATGCTAGATCCAATGAACCAAGATGGTTACGGTTTTGACTAGAAAATGGCCGTCGGATCCTCATCTTATGGTTATGATTCACTAATCTAGAAGATGGGCCAACGGGCCACACAGAACTAGGCTAAATGCACAGTAATAGGCTTTCGGCCCACTAACTGTTATAGATTTTCTCGCGTTTTTGAATTAAAACAAATTTGATAATTAAATTAATTCGTTTTAAGGCAATAAAAGTACCAAAAACAATTCTAGAAAATAATTTAAGACATTTAGAACTTAAATATAATATTTTTGACAAAACTTTATTTTGTCTTTCTCAAAAATTAAATACTTTTCACAAATGCCCAATATACTTAATATTAAATAAATTCAAATAAAATCCAAAAAAATCCAATAAATTATGAAAATGCATAAATTGCACAAATAACATATTAAATTATTAAAAAGAAAAAAATTGGGATGTTACAAACCTCCCCTCTTAACAAAATCTCAACTCAAAAATTCAGGGCTGACTAAAGAATTGGTTAGGAAATTTTGACTTCAAACCCTCTTCACGCTCCTAGGTAGCTTCACTTTCTGAGTGCTTACTCCATTGAACTCTACAAAAGCGAATTGATTTATTTCTGGTCTTACGCTCCATCACATCTAGAATCTTGATCTACTACTCTTTATAAGTCAAATCTTCCTATAGCCAACGACTGCGGAAATTCCAGCTGATAAGGAACCTCTCCTCGACGACTGAGGATTTTGAACAGACCAAAATATCTTGGTACAAGCTCTCCTTTAGCGTGAAACATTTTAACTCCTTTAAGAGGGGTAACTTTGAGATACACAAAATCATCTGGCTCAAAACTCAGCTCTCGACAACGATTATCAGCGTAGCTTTTCTTTCTTGATTGAGCCACATTCAACCTTTCTCTGATCACAACAATTTGCTCTTCGGTCTCCCAGAGAATATTAGGCCAAAACACCAAACACTTTCTTGTCTCATTCCAATTCAACGGAGTACGACAGGCATGACTATATAAAGCTTCAAATAGTGACATTTGAAAACTGGCCTGATAGATGTTGTTATAACTAAATTCAGCATACAACAAACTCTTATCCCACGAAGTAGCATAAGATAATGCACAAGCTCTCAACATATCCTCCAAAATCTGATTAACTCTCTCAGTCTGACCATCTGTCTGCGAGTGATAAGGTGTACAAAAATTCAAACGAGTTCCCATGGCTTCATGCAACTTATACCAAAATCTTGAGGTAAATTGGGTACCTCTATCTAACATTATCTTCTTGGGTGAGTTGCAAACACACAATTCTTGACATATACATCTCTACCAATCGATCTCCTAAATATGTAGTCTTAACAGGTATGAAATGTGCAACCTTAGTCAATCGATCAACGATAACCCATATTGAATCATAACCCTTCTGAGTTCTAGGAAAACAATTAATAAACCATACCGATTTCCTCCCACTTCCATTCAGGAACCTTTAGCGGCTGTAACAAACCAGCGGGTCTCTAATGCATTGCCTTTACTCTTTGACATACATCGCATAGAGCAACATGCTCAGCCACTTCACGCTTCATATTAGGCCACCAAAACCTTTCCTTAAGATCTTGATACATCTTGGCACTTCTTGAATGAATCGAATACTTTGAATCATTAGCTTTCTCAAGAATCAACTACTTGAGCTCCTTCTTGTTTGGTACACAGATTCGACCTTTAAACCACATTGTACCTTGATCATCCAAAGTAAAATCCTTAGCTAAGCCTTCATCGTTCTTAGACTTGATTCTGTTGATATATTCAACATCCTTTTGACTATCTCTGATCTGATCCGCTAGAGTTGGCTTCACTTCCAAATTAGCTAGGAATCATTATGGAACAACATTCAGCTTCAACTTCTGAAATTCCTTGCATAACTCTGGTTGATCATTTAACATTAACATATTAGCACCATGGCTCTTACGACTCAAGGAATCGGCTATCACTTTAGCCTTACTAGGATGATAGTGGATTCCAACATTATAATCCTTTATCAGCTCCAACCATTTCCTCTCTCTTATATTGAGATCCGACTGAGTAATATATACTTTAAACTTTCATGGTCCGTATATATCTCACAGCTATTTCTAATGAGATAATGATGCCACAATTTCAAAGCATGCACTACGACAACTAATTCCATATCATTCGTTGGGTAATTCTCTTCGTTTGGCCTCAATTGCCTTGACGCATATGCGACAACCTTGTCATTCTGCATCAATACACATCCAAGACCTTGTCTCGAAGCATCACAATATATATCAAAACTATTCTAAACATCTAGCAACACTAATACTGGTGCTGTTGTCAGACACTTCTTTAATTCGTGAAAACTCTTTTCGTACTCTAGCGTCCATGCAAACTTCTTCTCCTTTTTCAACAACTGCGTAAGTGGTCTAGCGGTCGTCCAAAATCCCTTGATAAATCGATGGTAATATCCCACCATTCCCAGAAAACTATAGATCTGGGTAACTGACTTTAGTTGTTCCCAATGCAGCACAGCTTCAACTTTGCTTGGGCCAACAATAAGTCCTTTAGCAGCCATAACATGACCAATGAATTCAATCTTCTCTTTCCAAAAATCACACTTGCTAAACTTAGCATACAGCTGTTGCTCTTGCAGGCTTTCAACAATTAATCTCAAGTGTTATGCATGCTCTTCCCTCGACTTGGAGTAAATAAGTATGTCATCAATGAACACTAAGACAAACTTGTCCAAATATTCCATGAAATTTTGTTAATCATATTCATGAAATATGCAGAAGCATTGGTCAATCCAAAAGACATGATCGTGAACTCATAATGTCCATATCGCGTAGAGAATGCAGTCTTTGGAACATCTTCTGCACGAATCTTTAATTGATGATAACTTGATCGAAGATCTACCTTGGAGAAAACTCCAGCTCCTCTTAATTGATCAAATAAATCATCGATCCTAAGCAACGGATACTTATTCTTAATTGTCACTTTATTGAGTGAGCGATAATCAATGCACATTCTTAAGCTTCCATCTTTCTTCTTGACGAACAGAACAGGCGCACCCCACGGAGACGACTAGGTCTAACTAAACCTTTCTCTAGCAACTCCTCGATTTGCTTCTTCATCTATACTAGCTCATCAGTACGCATCTGATATGGTCTCTTCGCTATTGGTGCTGTACCAAGCACTAACTCAATAATAAACTCAATATCTCGGTCTGGTGGCATACGAGGCAAATCCTCAGGAAAAACATCCGAGTATTCGCTAACAATTGGCACATCTTCTATGCTGGCAACTTTCACACTGTTTACCATCAACTGACCATCACGAACTGTAATCGCTTGAAATTCCACTTTCTCGCCACTAGGGCTTTAAATTGACACAACTCTTCAATCACAGTCGAAAACAACTTTATGTTTGAACAGCCAATCCATTCCAAGAATAACATCTAGGGTCTAGGTATCCAATATGATAAGATTCGCTCGGAACACCCAAGGCTAGACCAAAGTTCTGGTCCTAGGGCTTGGACTAATAGCACAAACTTAAGATTCTTAACATCCAACCCATTTTCAACTGCAAAATACTGAGAAACGAGCGAATGCGAAGCTCCAGAATCAAATAAAACTGTTGCATGTACTGAGTTAACCATAAACTTACCCAGTACGACATCCGATGCATTCTGAGCTCCATTTGCATTGATATGGTTGACTCGACCTCGCACTGTTGCTTGAGGCGTAGCTCTAGCTTGATCTGTTGTGCGGTTCACTCCGATGCATGTACCTTACTAGGTGTGGTTCCTAGGTTGAAGCAAACTTGTGTGATACCTCCCTTCTGGGGACATCTGTTGGCAAAGTGTCCTAGTTCATTACAAGAATAGCAACGTTTAACAGTAGACTATTGATTCCCTCCTAGTGTATTTTTCCTCTGGGCTGGCATCTGAAAATTCTGACTAGAAGGATGTGGTGCAGGTGTTGACGTCTTGTTCCTAGTCTGTGGGCTGAAACCTTGCAAACTGGTCGGGCGTCATTCTCAATTTAAACCGATTTGGACGACCTCCTTGATTAGCCATCCTACGCTTGTGGTTTTCATCAAATTCTTTACGCTTTTCCTCTAGAATCAAAGCATTATTGACTAACTCCTGGAAATCAGGGAAGTTATGCGTAATCAACCCCACTTGCAACCCAGAGTTCAGTCCCTTCATGAACCGACGTTGTCTAGCTTTATCAGTTGCAACGTCTTCCGGGGCATAGCATGCAAGTTGAGTAAACTTATTCAGATAATCAGCCACTAACTGGCCTCCTTGCCTAAGCGCCTTGAACTCTTCCTTCTTTAAATCCATCATTCTGTCAGGTACATGATACTATCGAAAGGCAGAAGTGAACTCCTCCCAAGTGATCTCTAGTGGGGCTTCATGAGAAGTGCAATAATTCTCTCACCATTCAGCTATGTTCGTTTAAGCTGATGAGAAGCATACAACACATTCTCATTTCCTTCACATTGAGTTATGTGCAGCTTCATCACAATGGTTCTAAGCCAATCATCGGCCTCTAAAGGATTGACATTCCTAGAGAATGTCGGTGGACGATTCCTCATGAAATCAGACAGCTTTGAGTATGGACGAGATCCATTGTTGCCATGTTGAGCATTGTTGTTGTTAGTTGCAGCTTGAGATGTCATACTCTGCATTTGTTGCATCATTGTTTGCATTAGTTGAGTTTGAGTAGCTAGAAATGCCCCCAAGTTCTGCATATCCACCAACGGTGAAGGTTGAGGTACTGCCCCATCATTTGGATTGTCATTATGTCAGTTCCCACTTCTTGAAGCTCTGTTGTTTCCACAAGTGTTCACCATCTGTTGATTGCTTCACAGGATTAGGGAAAAGGAGAAATAGTATAGGTAAGATACAAGAATCCTATTGCAGGGGTAACAGGTTTAACTCAACAACTTAAGCAAACTTTATTAATAACTTGATATGGTTGCTTATAAAAGCGTAAAAGCTATGCAACACATACTACACACTCAACAATCATAAAAGATCCAAACCAATCTAAACACACAAACTAACGACTACTATGATGGTACTAACAACTTAAACAAACGCGACTCGAACAAGAGTCTTAACTAAAAGCTAACTCTATCAATCATCCAACTACCTAGGCTGGGGCTCTCCCGATGCATACACTGGTGGGTGGGCTGGCATAGGTGCAAACCTATCCTGTAACTAGCAACTAGCACCTTCATGTCCACATGGACATCGCGCTCTTCGGGCTGCATCACAAGCTCCTCACGGTCTTCTTCTTCCTCCTCGCCCTACTCCTGGACAGCCTGATCACCACCATATAAGGCCTCCTCATGCTCCATGATCCACTGATCAGTAGCTGTGATGCGTGTCTCGTGAAGCTCCTCCTCGGCAACCCTAAATCTTCATACACTTGCTTCAACTCTTGGGCTGCATCCTTCATATGATCCTCCTGGGCAGTAGCAAACTGGGCCAGGTGCACAACAGAAGCATCTTCCTCTTCATCAATCTGCTGTTGCTGAGAGGAACGTCAAGTCGGGTGTAGCCTAAAGACCGCGTCCTCCATCTCACGATAATAGTCCTGGCATATCCGTCGCAAGGTAAGACGTGAAGACTCCTGAATCCCAACCTTGAAGATGTCTATCCTCACAGTGATGTTGATTGGCTTGCTAGCCTTATCACCATCTCAACCATAAATAAGAATCTTGCAAATGAATTCTCGCTTCACACCATTGACCACCTAATAGCTCCCTCGGTATAGTGGATGAACAAAGAATCCCAAAACCTGCAAAATTCTCTATAGCTTTGCAGCATAACTTTCCTCATGCCCACCATAGGTAACAGCTATCCTCATCTATTAAAAGAAACTTGGTTAACTCCTCCACTCGAAACGGCAGCAAGAAAAAAAAATTCAGCAAAGGCACGATATAGAGAATAAGATGAGTCAAGAGTTTCTTATTAATCAAATTTAAATTTTTCTTTAGAAAATAATTTTGGACACACCTAGTAGACAATCAGACTATCTATGGCCAAGTTCTACAGTCAGTTGGCTTTGATACCACCTCTATCGAGACCCAAATATGCAAATCTAGACCCTCTATGAATATCGCACTGGTCCAGGATCACGCTAGTGCTCACAGGCTCAACATAGATGAATACCACAATCACACACAACGAAAACATAATAAAAGACTCCATATATTAATTATAACTGATTGTACGACCTTATGGTCAACTTACATGATTAAGCCATGCAGGGCTTGATTCAGAAAATTAAACTAAGACATAGTAGCAGAAAGAAAAACGTAGATAACCCACAAATACCACAGGCAACTGACAAGGCTTGCACCCTAAACACTCGCATGCACTTGGTATTCCTCCTCCAAAACAGGTGTAGATTCTTCAACTGTTGATGTTGTTGTTTGGCAAGGGTGAGTACTTAAAGCACTCAACAAGTTGTGCACAAAATGCAATTCTAACATAACTATATGCAAAGGCTTATTCCAAAGGAATGGATAACGTGGTTATTTTGCAATAAGTAGCCTTATAAAAGAATACAATAAGTAGATAGAAAAGACAGTAAAAAAATAACAGTAAATATAACTTTCAGCATTTCTCAAGCAAACATGGCATCTTGTCCTAAATCAAGTTTCTAACTTTCCAATGGCAACCTGCCATCCCAACCAAGTTTTCATTTTAGAAGTTCTAACCCTTGACTGTAATTCCCGAGAATTGCTCAATACCGAGAGCATGACTATCTAAATAGGTTTTACACTCTGCAGAGGTTATGTGCTTTGCCCACACGACATGATCATCTCTTGTTGCCAAGCAATTAACACACTTCCTTTGGTGTGTTGGTAGAGAAACCATAACACCTTTACAATGTTCTGTCTTAACCTAGTACTAGCCGCTAACGTTTCGACACTGAAGGGACTGGTTACCACACTTAGGGGCCCCCTCTTGCGCCATGTGAGTTCATAAAAAGGCGAACCTCACAACACGATTGGTAGTACCAAATCTAAGACATTACAAATTAATTAGCTAGATTCATCCTATTCCAGACATGTGGTTGCATATTTGACTCAGGTCAAAGGCTTGAAAGGTTAAGTCCTTAGAATGACTAGGGCAAGACTTTCACATACCCTCTGCCCTTTTGGCCCACCTTGGCACACTGCCCCCTTGCCACTTGCCCCAATCTAAATTATTACCACCCCAGTTGATCACCAAGAACCACGTGCTATCAACAAGTCAACATCGTGCGTGACATCCTCGTCACTACAACTCAACATCATTGTGTGACAACACCTCCTAACACACTAATTCATAATCATGTTCCATATTCCAATTATCAAGATTAACTTTTGATATTTTGTAAGACATGTGATGTACGTGGCATGGCTAAGCAAACTAACATGGTCGAACGAACCCATGTTGATTTTAATATTAACCAACTAGTAATGAACCTATCTAGGGTGATAATTAATCATGGCATACAAATTACAAGGTAGGGTATAGCTCAATTGGAGAGATTAACTAAATCCCAATCTAATTTTGAAACAATTAGACACATAAAATATCATGCATAAAATAAACAATATAGCAATTTCATAACTTGAGTTCAACATGATCAAAGCACAACTTGCCTTGGATAAGCTCTTGTTCTTGCTCTGGAATCTTGTCTTGAGTCAATGAATCTTCCTCGGATGCTCTGAGCACTTCGACATCTACACGTAACATGAGCGAATGCCACATAAATACCAAAACAGAGAGCAAGCAAACTCAAAAAATCAAATAAAATTATTCATTAAAAGATCTTAATTTTAAAAATTTTTGGAAACTTGAATCACCTTAAATAGAGCTCGTATGAGGGATAATGAGTTCTCGAAAGATTTGAAAATAAAGAAAATACCAAAAATCAGAATTATCTCAAATTATGTTTATGCTCGAAAATCAATTTATTGCGTCGGCTGACATCTACCCTGGCGCGAACAAATCAGAGCGCAACACATGGCACGACTCATAGACTGATTTCACCGGACCCATGTCGGTTCACCATGGACTTGGTGCACACAGCTTTGGTTCCTGTGCGATACGCGTCGAGCCACGATTGATCTCGGTTGGGGCACGATCTGAGCTGCCTGCCTTGAATCAAACGGCATGGATCAATCACAACAGCTGACGGGGGTGCGAACATGCAACGAGCCCTGACAACACCCACACAGCGTAATCACAACCACCCGCATAGATCGAATAGTCAGGAGCTAATGTGAGCAGTGATGGCACAGCGGCGGCGGTTCCTTACCGGATGTGAAGTCGATGACCTTGATGCGGCTCAACGACGATGCCCCGGTGACCAAAGGGTACAGATTTGCTGTAGTGCAACACAAGGATCCCAGATCTAGAGTCAACATCGTGAAACAAAGCTTGACGGTGGAAGAATCTGGCGAAAACCGATGGGTCTTGGTCTTCCTACTCCGACAAGCTCCTAGGCGCAACCAACAATGATTTCGATGAAACCAAACCGATGAAAGGATGTGCAATAACACGATGATCCTCGGGGTGGTACTAATGAGGCTTTTAAAGCCCTCGACGTTCGCGTATAGCCGGGAAGCCAAACCAACACGACAAAGGAGTTCGTAGTGTACACGGTGGCGCCGCTCCAAGTCCTCCGTGGAAACGATGACCGGGAGCAATCCATTCGCTGATCAACGACTGAGATCCATCTAATGCGGCTCGATCTTATCTGCTCACAACAAACTAATGGCTGTGATCTACTTTAGTCCTGAATCGGTATGATCGATCCTGGCCGCACATGCTAGATCCAATGGCCCAAGACAGTTAGGGTTTTGACTAGAACATGGCTGTCGGATCCTCATCTTACAACTATGATTTGGTTGACCTAGAAGATGGGTTGACGGGGTGCACAGAATTGGGCAAAATGCAAAGTAATATGCTTTCGGCCCATTAACTGTTATAGATTTTTCTTTGTTTTTGAATTAAAACAAATCTAATAGTAAAATTAATTTGTTTTAAGGCAATAAAAATACTAGAAAAATTCCAAAAAAATTGTCAAAAATACTTTAAGACATTTTTAACATAAATAAAATATTTTTGACAAAACTTTATTTTGACTTTCTCAAAAATCAAATACTTTTCACAAAAGTCCAATATACTTAATAATAAATAAATTCAAATAAAATCCAGAAAAATCCAATAAATTCAGAAAATACATAAATTGCACAAATAACATTTTAAATTATTTAAAAGCAAAACTTTGGGATGTTACATCCTGATACCCTTGAGCCTCCATTAATGGTGAGATCGAGGCACACCAATCGGTTCGACCTAAGCCATGCAATCGATGCATAATTCGACTACATCTTTGGTTGCATAATCTTCGATAATGCTACCCTTCGGCTGAGATCGATTCCGCACGTAGGACTTGCGAATTCCCATGTACGTCTCGAATAGGTACATGCTACGTAGGAACATAGGCCCACACATCTTTATCTCTCTCAAAAGGTGAAAATGAGATGGACCACGATATCAAAAAAATGACAAAGAGAAAAATACCTCAAGATTACATAGAGTGATCAACACCTCAGCCTGTAGAGCATCTAGTCCTTCTGGATCAATGACCTTTTGAGCAATTGTGTTAAAGAAATTACACTGCCACGTGATTGTCTCCCGGTTCTTGATTGGCAAAATGCTTCTAATTGCAATAGGAAGCATTTGTGTCATCAAGCACATGACAATCATGAGACTTTGAAAGACCAAGTGTAGGTCTACCCGTGCTTGTGATGAGTGTTCCCAATTCTGGTCGATCATACTGGCCAGGGTTTGGCCATACCGGCCACCGGTGCTACCGGCCTAGGTGCACTAGTACCGGCCATGGGCAGTATGACCGGCTCAGGCCAGTGTGATTTTTTCAGAGAGCAGTATTTTCTAGTTTTTGGTGTAGGGCGGTAGCACAGGCCCATATAAGTGAGATTGATCCAAAAATTATGATTTTTGATGAATTTGATTGAATATCTCTTTGGACATTGCTATGTGATGTCTTTCCTTGTTTTTGATGGTTGCAGGACTTCGGAGATCGATCATGGTGAGGCGGAGGATGACTGGGACTAGGCAAGGTGCGCCGGAGGTCCAAACGGTCGAGGATCGCCGAAAGTTGATCGAAGATGGAGTCGTGGCAAGCCAAGAAGACAAGGAACGATTGAGATGCTAGCTAGAAGCTGCGTATGTGTCATTGATGGATGAGTCTTCTTAAGATCAAATCCCAATCATCTAGGCAATCTCGTGTTCTTTCTTGCGAAAACCGACCTTTTGCTCTTTGGATGACCAACCTTGGAATATCGAGTTTCTGGTGTTCTTGACTTGTGCTCTTGCTTGCTTTGACATGTGGGAGGTTATCCAAGATCATCTTGATCATCAAGACCCTACGAGCAAGTTATAGATCAAATTTTTTGGTTTTTGCTCAAACTTGGTGCGTTCTTCCTTAAAAGTGAAAAAGGTAGTAACTTTGATGTCAATACTTGTGATTGAAGGTTGGAATAAATTCGTGACCTCCTTAGGATCACATTTATCAAGTTTCATTAGTTTTTGACCAACCAATAAAAAGTTGGATCATTTTTGCTTTTGGAGCTCAAGCTGATTTTTTTGCTGTTCTTGAGCCCGGTCATACCAACCCTAGTTCGGTCATACCGAACCTAGAGCGGTCATACAGGACATGAGAGCAAATAGCTCCTTCTCATTTGCTTTTCTTGATTATTTTGGTTGAAGGCTTGTTTGAATCATTTTGAGTGGGGAGAAATTTTATTTGGGATCATTCACCCCCCCTCTGATCGCTATCTCGGTCCTTCAATTGGTATCAAAGCCGGTTTTGGTCATTCATAGATCTTGACCACTCTCGAGAGCCATGGCGATGGACAAGTATTCAACCAAGCCTCCCATCTTTTCTAGAGTTGATTTTCCTTTTTGGATGTCCCGGATGGAGTCGTACGTCACTGCTCAGGGCTTCCTGATATGGCAGAAGGTGAAACTCCCGTATGAGGTTTCTGCCGATGAAAACGTTACGACCAGCAATATGGCTGATCTTGAGGCGAACGCTAAGGCAAGGAACATCATCATACAGAGTCTTAGCCGCAGTGAGAACGATAGGACTTCTCACCTCCGTTCTGCTCATCAGATTTTGGTGACCCTCGAAGCTTACCATGAGGGTACCACCCAAATCAAGATGGTGAGATATGACCAATTCAAGCGTGATTACAACAAGTTTGATCAACACGCTGGTGAGAGTCTTGACAAGTGCTTTGGTCATTCTACGAAGATTTTATCGACCTCCGAGCAGTCGGTTACATATACCCTGTCTCGGATAATGCTCGACATTTCTTGACCACACTCGATCTTCGAGTTTGGGAGATGAAGGTGACCACCATCAAGGACACTACTGACTCGTCGACTCTGACTCTTGATGGGCTTTATTCTCGACTCAAGACTCATGAGATTGACGTCGTCTCTCGCAAGACAAAATCTCAGTCGATAGCCTTGGTCACCGATCCCACTCGATGCACATCTGATTCTTCTGCTGGTTTTTCCCTCTCCACCCTTTACGAGCTAAGTGATGACTAACTAGAATTTTTTTTAAAAAATGAGCTTGCTCTTTTGGCTCGCAAATTCTCTCATGCATACAAGAGGGTGAGAGATAGGAAGAGAGGTGGCACAATCACATACTTCGAGTGTGGTGGCCCCAACCACATTTGGGCGAACTGCCCCAAGCTGGAGAAGGGCAAGAACGACGCCAGCGGTTTGGGCAGGAATGACTACACCAACAAGAACCGCAACAACAAGAATCCTCCATCTCGCGACCCGCCACGTGAGAAGTACCACATCATCTCGAAGAACAAGAAGCTCTTTCACCACGTCCTCGCCGCACTCGACGACATCAACCTCTCTGACACGAAGACCTGGAGCAACGAAGGCGAGGATGATCTACAAGAGAAGACCAAAGGTGGCGACGACTTCATCGGGATGTGCTTAATGGCGGATGCCAATGGCATCAGCGACTCTGAGCTCTACAGTGACACGGACGAGGTACCCTCCTATGACCAGCTCAATGAAGCTTTCTGCAAATTTGGGAAATTTCATGCTAGAGCTAGAGCTAGGTGTATGGAGTTAGAGAAGGAAGTAGGTACTTTGACTCGGAAGTTAGCTTCTCTTAGATCTTCTCCCTTCTGAGTCACTGATGACTGTTATCTGTGTGATGCCCTGCTTGTGAAGTTACAGAACCTAAGGACTATGCATGACATTGTGTTGACTGAACTAGATAGTCTTAGGTTGAAGAATGCCAGCAATGATTCCGCTGATTCTATTCCTATAGATGCTAGTTTTCTTCATGCTCACACTAGTGGATCTTGTGCTAATTGCCCTAAATTGCTTGCTGAAATTGATGCCATGAGCACTCACCTTAGGAAGCTATCTTCTAGAAATAATGAACTTAAAATGCATGCTTCTAAGGACTCAGTCAGCTCATGTAAGGGTTGTAGGCAACTAAAACATGATAATGAATCTTTAAATGTCATGTGTGCTGAACTTGCTAAGGACTTACTAGTTAAGTCACAAGAAAGTTGCTTGCGATGTACTGAGATTGAGGGCGACTTGGATTAAATCCAAGTCAAATTTATGAAGATGGTTGAGGCCTAGACCCTTAGGATTAGAAATTCCCTTTGCGTTTCTTGTGAGGCCCTCAAAATTGAGACAGCCGTGCTAAGGGAGAAATATGCACGTGCTAGTAGTTCTTCTCTTTCTGGTTCTTCCTCTTTTCTTCACTGTTCTTCTTGTGTCTTTTTCTTCTGGGAGTGTGAGTATCTCATGAGCACTCTCGAGAAGTTTGTAGGAGGCAAGAAAAATCTCAATCTCATTCTAGACCAATCCAAGATTAGTCGATTTAATTAGGGTCTAGGTTTTGACTACTTCGAGCATGCTGGGGCGCATCCTCCCACCATTGTGCGTGGCTCCAAGAGTGGTGAGATCGTGGTAGCTCTTACGATGAGTACCATTGAATTTAAATCTGCCGAGGTTGTCCATGGGATCTCGGATTAGAAGGTTGCTCCTCCTGCTACTTGTCCTCTAGTAAGGCGAAGTATACAAGCACCTTCTGTCAGAAGGATGGACATTTGGCAGATTTCTGCTTCAAGCGCGCGAAGATCATAAGGCGTGAGCGTGTTGCTGCTCTTAGGGGTATTCAGGATCATCCCCAGACTTTGAGTGCTCCTAAGGCACACACTGCTTCTAGACAGGTTAGAGAGTCGTCTGTTTTTGGGCAGCGTCCAAAACTCGATTTTTAGGCTGTTTAGTCGAGTTTTAGTCCTCGAGCTGTTCGTGGTCAGTCTTTCCGCCGTCCTTTTGATATTTCTCGTTTTTCCCATCGAGGTAGATATCAGCGGCGTGAGATATTTTCTGGTAGGAGATTGCAGCAGCCACACTAGGATGGTCCGGCCTTTGCACCACGGCGGGTCAACCCAGTTACAGCTCCTAGATCTTCTGCTAATGCTGTTTCTGATGTTGTGAGAGTTGAGCATCAGAGAGACACTAGACTCCAATCTTCCTCTTCTATGGCTGGAACTTTGAGATGTCGTGTGGTTCAGTATTGGGTTCCCAGATCTTCACTTTATACCAGTACTGACTCATCTCTCTCTCTCTCTCTTGTGTCTTGATCAGGTTCCTCGGATGGGGAAGGGAGAGGTTTGGATTGTTGACTCCGGTTGTTCTCGTCATAGGACCGGAGACTCTCGTTGGTTCTCTTCCCTAGTTCGAGCCCCCGGTGATGAGTTAATCACTTTTGGGGATGCTTCATGAGGTAGAGTTATTGCTAAAGGTACCGTCTGCATTAGTAACAATTTCATTCTTAAGGATGTTGCCTTAGTGAGTAAGCTGCAATATAACTTGCTTTCTGTTTCTCAACTTATCGATGACTCTTTCGAGGTAAGCTTTAAGAGTAGCGCCTGTAGAATCCTTGATTCATCAGGGGAGTTAGTTTGCGAGATTTCTATATTTGGGAGTCTTTCGTGCTGATTTTTCTGTTTCTTTTGGAGACTCTCTTCGGTGTTTGATTGCTTCTGAGTCCGGTGATCTCTCCTTCTAGCATAGGAGACTTGGTCACATCGGCTTCAGCTATTTGACCCGAGTTAGCAGCCACGTCCTCATTCGTGGTTTGCTTAAACTCAAGATGGTTAAAGACTTAGTTTTCTCTCCTTGCCGACATGGCAAGATGGTTGCTGCTTCTCATCCCCTAGTCACTATTGTGATGACTAATACAGCAGGATAGCTTTTACATATGGACACTGTTGGTCCAGCTAGAGTGCAGTTAGTGGGTGAAAAGTGGTATATTCTTTTCATTGTTCATGATATTTCGAGATACTCTCGGGTGTTTTTCATGGCCTCGAAGGATGAGTCTTTTACCCATTTCAGGGGTTTGGTTCATAGGTTGTCTCTTGAGCTTCTGTAACATCCCAAAAATTTGGCTTATAATTTCGCTCATATGCTTTTTGGTGATTTTCTGAATTTATTGGATTTTTTTTCCAGAAATTAATTGAATTTATTTTAATTAAGTATATTGAACCTTTGGTGAAAACTAAATATATATAGATAAAGTTAATATAAAGTTTTACCAAAAATATTTTATTTGAGCTCAGAATGTCTCAAAGTATTTATGAGAATTTTCTGGGATTTTTCCTGATATTTTAATTACTTAAAATAGATTAATCTAATTTCGGGAATTATTTTAAATCAAAAAGCTTTTGAAAATCGAGTGAAAGCGATCTTGGGCCAAGCCCAAGATCTTGTGCGTCTTGTGCCCATTCTTTGTCGCGGCCCGTTAGCTCGCCGCGCCGCTGCGTGTGACCGTTGGATGAAGATCGGACAATTTGTCTCCTTCGCGAAACCCTAGCGCCGGCCGTTGGATTGAGATCGGCGGTCGGGATCGTTTCGCGTTGTTTTGGTAAGTTTAGATCTCGCCGTTGATTTTGGAAAGAGCGGATCGGATCGTATCGCCGGATCTAATCACGGCGCTCGTTACCGTCGGACGGTATCGACCTTCGTCTCGATTCGGTTTTCGAATCCGTCGCCGCTGCCGCCGCCGCCGCGTGATTTAGGGTTGCCGTTTTAGCGCGCATGCCGAGGCTATAAAAGCCGCAGCCCGCACACCGAGGTTCCTCATCCCAGAGCGCATCCGCCAGTGCTAGCCTTCGCCGTTGAGTCACCGCTCGTTTTCTCGCCGTTCCGCCGTCGTCAAGCCGCCGTTCGACGTGTGGGTTCCAGTTTCGGGTTCGCCACGTCAAGCCGCACCGGAGCAGCTACCTCTTCGTCGCCGGCAGGAGCCAGAACGCCGTCTGGGTCGTCGTCGTCCTCGTCTCCGGGAACTCAGCGCCGCCGCGACATCGCCGTGCTGAAGCCGCGACGGCCGTCGGATCTCGGCGGACCATCAGATCGAGCCACGCCGCGTCTGCGCAGAAGCGGCTCGGGTAAGCGTGGCCGTTGGATCGGGGTTGTTCGGGTGAGATCGCGCCGCGTGTGCGATGAGCGTTAGCCGTCGGATCGTCGCGCAGATGCGCGCCGCGTGTCGAGCATCGCACGCGGCGTCGCGACCAATCGATCGCCAGCCGCGTCGGGCGCGTGGTCGCGAGGCGCCGTGGGCGCGTCCACGGTGGACGAGCGGTTCCGTGGACCGAGTCCATGGACGAGCGACGTGTCGGCGCTGAATGGTCGAGTCGGGGCTGACGTCGGCGTTGCGCAATAAAATCTTTTCAATAGAAAATAATTGAGAAAAATCGAAATTCTATTTTCGTATTTTGATGTTATTCAAACTTCAAAAGGCTATATCTTTTGCATTTTAACTCGGATTTGAGTGTTTCAAATTTCTAAAAATTTGTAAAATCAAGATCTATTTATTGGTGAATTTTATTTTATTTTTGGAGTTTGGTTGCTCTCTGGTTTGGTGTTTATTTGCTATTTTGGCATCGTTTAGCGTAGGCGTTGAGCCGCTCGGTGATCCGGAAGAAGATTCGTCGCTCCAAGACCCAAGCTCAGATCAAGACCAGCACCTACTCCAAGGCAAGTTGTGCTTTGATCATGTTGCACCTAATTTTCACCAAATTACTATTTTGTCTTTTAAACTTTATGCATGATATTTTATGTGTATAAATGATTTCAATTAACTGGGAATTAGATAATATGCCTATTTGAATTAAACCATACCTTGTCAATTATATGCCATGATCTATTTGTCACCCTAGGATGTGGAATTATAGTTGATAATCAACATGGGCTAGTTAGATCGTCATAGATTGCTTAGCCATGCCACGTCATCACATGTGTCCGAATGTCGATACTTAATCTTGACTAATGGAATATGGAACAATGTTTATGAATTGGTGTGTCATGTGTTGTCACACAATGATATCAAGTTGTCGTGGCGAGGAGGTCACACATCGGGATTGAAATGTTGATGGCATGTGGTGCTTGGTAATCAAGCCGGGTGGTAATGATTTTAGATTGAGGCAAGTGGCAAGGCGGTGTGCCAAGGTGGGCCAGTTTGGCGGGGTATGTGGAAGTCTTGCCTTAATCACCTTAAGGACTTAACCTTGCAAGCCTTTGACTGAGTCTCTCTTGCAACCACATATGCGGAATGGGACAGCCTATTTGAATAATTTGTGAAACCTAGATTTGATCTGATCGTGGTGAATAGTGAGTCCGGTTACGGTTTAACTCACATGGCGCAAGAGGGGGCCTGTTGTGGTGGTTTAACCCTTGATGTTGAAACCTTAGAGAGCGATCTTGGTCTAGGTGTAGCATTGTAAAGGCTTTGTTATGATCACTCGCCTTGGTGGTGTTTGGTTGTATCGTGTGGGTAAAGTGCATAACCTCTGCAGAGTGTACAATCTATTCGAATAGCCGTGCTCACGGTATTGGGCAATGCTCTGGAATTACAGTTAAGGTTTAGACTTTTGTTAAACAAAAACTTGTTGGGATGGCAAGGTGCCATGGAAAGTGGAAAATTAATTTAGGATTGGAAACTTGGTGTATTTGAAATCTTGAATTTATTAATTCTTGTATTTGTTTATTGCTTTCCAATCTATTTATTGTATTCTTGTTAAATGTTGCTTTATTGCAAAAATACCCTTACTAGCCATTCCTTTGGATTAAGCCAAACATATAGAATATTAGACTTGCATTATTTTGCACAACTTGTTGAGTGCTTTATGTACTCACCCCATCAACAACAACTTCGAAGAGGAAGAATCTCGCTAGTCATGGATGAGGATTATTTGGATCACGAATGCTTAGGGTCCGAGCCTCATCGGTTGCTGTGGCGAATCGAGCGCCACTGCGTTTATTCTATTTCATTGCTTCTCATTGATACTCTTTTTAAGCCCCGTGAGGCATTATTCATGTAAGACAACAGATTATTATTAATTAATGAAGTTTATGCTATATTTATTTGTGTGTGACTATGATAGCATCTATGTTGAGCTGTGTGCACTAGCGTGATCTGGACTAGTGCGGTATACACAGAGGGTCGGATTTGCAAATTCGGGTCCCGACAGAGGTGGTATCGAGCCATCCGACTATAGGTCTTGGCCCTAGGTAGTTGGTATCTCTTAGGAGTGTCCAAAATTATTTTCTAAAGCGATAAAATTGACTAATATGAAACTCTTGGCTTATCTCATCCTCCTACTCTCATCCTTGCTAAATTACCTTCTTTTCGTTGCCGTTTGAGTGGAGATCTTATTCAAAATTTTGTTTTGAATAGATGCCGATCTTCGATCCTTGAGTCAAGGCAGGTGGCTATGCCATGGAGCCGTGGAGAGTTCTTCAAGTGATTGGAGGCTTTGATCGTCCGCTCTACCGAGGAAGCAAGCTGGAACATCAGCGGTGTGCATCGGGGTTCTTACGCAAGCTGATCATCTTCGCTCGAGTGCGGCGAGACCACGAGACCGATCCACATCACCGCCTGAGGTTCACTTACGAGGTGGAGTTCAGGAGGTCGCTAGACTTGCTCACGACGGATGCGCCACGACTACGCCTACGAGCCGCAACATCAGTATTTCGACTTCACCCGACAAAGGCGGCGTGCGGCGTCGGCGGATCGTGGAAGGAGAGTGTGCTCTGCGATTACACCTTCTTGAGTTCGCCACCGCCCAGAGGATCACTTGAGGACACTGCAAGAAACCGGAGACAGCGTGTGAGGCGTTGAGAGTGGCAGAGCGGGAGCTTCAAAAGACCGCGACGCAGCGGCGAGTCATCGGCGAGTGGAGGAGGCCTTGCGGTAGCCGAGAAATAGCGGACCAAGTCGTCCAGAGCCGGATGAGGTCGCCAAGAAGAAGAAGAAGAAGACCGGAAGAGCGTGAGTGGGAGCCCGAGGAGCCAGCAGAGGGTCACGAGGATAGGTTCGCACCCATGCCGGCCCACCCACGGTGTATGCTCGGATCGGCCTCGGCCGGGGTGGGTGGATGAGTGAAGTCAATCTTAGAGTTGTGTTGAGACTCGAGTGTTGAGTCGCGTTTTTAAGTTAGCCTTTACCCTTTTAGTAGGCGTTAAAGTTGCATGTTTAGTTGGTTCTTAATTGTTTGTTGAGTGTGCGGTATGTGTTGCAAAGCCCTTAGGCATTGTAAGCAACCATACCAAGTAATAATAATAAAGATTATTTAAGTTGGGTTTAACTGTTTCCCGCCTTAGAAATTCTTGCATCTTATCTATGCTACATCTATCTTTCCTAACCCAAGAAGCAATCATGCAAATGGTGAACACTCGCAGCAACAATGGGGCTTCGGGAAGTGGTCTACGCTCAGGCAACAATCCCAATGAAGGAGTACCACCGCAGCAAGCACCGCCGATGGATATGCGAACTTGGGAGCTTTTCTCATTGCGCAAACTCGGTTGATGCGGACTATGATGCAGTGAGATGACCAATATGGCTGCGATCAACAACCCGTGAGCGAGAACAACAATGGCGGGCCTCGTCCTTACTCCAAGTTGTCGGACTTCATGAGGACCCGACCGCCAACATTCTCGAACGCGTCAACCCCTTGGAAGCGGATGATTGGTGAGAACCATTGAGAGGAAGTTGTACATCACACAATGTGAAGGGCATGAGAGGGTTCTTTACGCATCCCATCGGCTAGAGGAACAATTTGCGAGAATGGTGGGAGAACTCTTGTGCTACTCATGAGGCACCCATGGAAATCACGTGGGAAGAGTTCGCAACGGCCTTTCGCGATTACCACGTGCGAGAGGAATGATGGACTGAAAAAGGAAGAATTGAGGCGCTTAAGCAAGGAGGCCAACCGGTGGTGATTACTTGAACAAATTCACGATTAGCACGCTATGCTCCACGAAGATGTAGCGACGGACAAGGCTAGACAGTCCGCTTCATGAAAGGACTAAACTCGAGGGCGCAAGTGGGGTGATTACCCACACTTTTCCGATTTCCAAGAATTGGTAAACAAGGCTTTGATTACGGAGGATAAGCGCAAGGAGCTTGGGAAAATCGCAAGCGCTGATGACTAACCCGGTGGGCGCCTAACCACCTACGAATGAGGATGACCCAAGCGGTTTGCTAGGTTCCAACCACAAGCTGTTAACAAGCCAAGAACACCGCACCGCGACCATCGGGACAAGGTTATCGAGGCCGCCCAAGGTAACAATGCTCAAGAAGGGAGTGATCGGCGCGCCGAAGGTGCTACTGATTGCAATGAGTGGGGCATTATGCTAATAGATGTCCCGAGAAAGGAGGAATCACGCCGGATGCGTTTCAACCTTGGAGCGACACCGCTAAGGCACCGATGACGGAGCGAATCGAGGAGGACAGCGGGAGTGGCGCCTCAAGCTACTATTCGAGGCGAGTCAACCACATCACCGCCGATGGAGCCGAGGAAGCATCGGACGTCGTCTTGGGTAAGTTTTTGTAAACTCGATTACTGCTAATATTATTTGATTCAGAGCTTCACATTCATTTGTCTCTCGAGCTTTTGCATCTAAAAATGGTTTAAGCATGAAAAATCTCAAGTGTGTGATGCTAGTTCAAGCCCGGGATCCGAGTTAAGATCTAATATTGGATGTTTGGGGTAAAGGCGATAATTAACGGGTAGAGTTCTAGCGAACTTAATTATTCTAGATGCCCAAGTTTTAGATGTTATCCTTGGTATGGATTGGTTAACCAAGCATAAGGCGGTATTGGATTGTGGTGAAGGGTTGTATCCATTGAGAGCCCTACAGAGAAAAGGTGGAATTCAAGCGACATCGATTCGCAAGGTCAATTAATGGTTAATAGCATGAAAGCCGTCGGATTGAGGGCGTGCGGTGGTCAAAGAATATCGGATGTATTTCGGAGGATCGCCAGAATGCCGCGGACCGTGACATCGAGTTTGTCATTGAGTTAGTACCGTACAAAGCACCAATAGCAAAAAGACCTTCTGGGATGCCTACCGATGAGTTAGTAGAGATGAAGAAACAGATCGACGAGTTATTAGAAAGGTTTTATAAGACCAAGTTCGCCGCCATGGGGAGCGCCAGATTTTGTTTGTCGGGAAAAGGATGGAAGCCTTAGAATGTGTATTGATTACCGTGCACTTAATGAAGTGACGATTAAGAATAAGTATCCGTTGCCAAGGATTGATGATCCATTCGACCGGTTGAGAGGAGCCGAGTTTTCTCAAGATAGACCTTCGTCCGGATATCATCAACTAAAGATTCGGACGGAAGATGTTCCAAAACCGCATTTTCTTCAAGATACGGACATTATGAGTTCACGGTCATGTCTTTTGGATTGACCAATGCGCATGACCTATTTCATGAACTTGATGAATAAGATTTTCATGGAATACTTGGACAAGTTTGTTGTTGTGTTCATAGATGATATTTTGGTATATTCGAAGACCAAGCGAGCACGCAAATCATCCGAGGCTAGTGTTGGAAAAGCTGCGTGAGCAACAATTGTATGCTAAATTGATAAATCGACTTTTGGAAGGAAAAGGTGGAATTTCGATCATGTCATGATCGCAGAAGGAGTTCTTTGTCGACCCAAGCAAAGTGGAGGCGATGTTGCATTGGGAGCAACCAAAGTCATCACTCAAGTCCAAGTTTTCGGGAATGGCGAGGATATTATCGCGGTTCATAGAAGGATTTTCGACGATTGCTAGACCTCTTACTCAGTTATTGAAAAGGAAAAGAAATTTTCATGGGCCTTGATTGTGATAAGAGTTTTGAGGAATTAAAGCGTTTAACAACAGCCCTAGTGTTGGTTTTGCCTAATGTTCGAAATACTTGATATATCTTGTGATGCGTCAAGACAGGTCTTGGATGCGTATTGATGCAAGAGGGTAAAGTGGTCGCATATCGTCAAAGCGATTAAGACCGCATGAAGGAAATTATCCTACGCATGACTTGGAATTGGCTGTAGTGGTGCATGCCTTGAAATTGTGGCGTCATTATCTCATTGGAAATAGATGTGAGATATATACGGACCATAAGAGTTTGAAATATATTTTCACTCAATCGATCTCAATATGAGGCAAAGGAGATGGTTGGAATTAATCAAGGATTATAACATGGGAATTCATTACCATCGGGAAAAGCAAATGTGGTAGCCGATGCCTTAAGTCGCAAGAGCTACGTGGCGAATATGATGGTGCGGGAAGGACGATCGAGCGTGCGAGAATTGCAAAATTTAAAATTGGAAGTAGTTTTAGAAGGATTCCTAGCTGCTTTGGAAGTGAAGCCAATGCTCGAAGATCAAATTCGGGAAGGACAAAAGATGATGAGAAAGTCAACCGAATCAAGGCTAAAAGGATGAAGGATTAGCAAAGGACTTTACCGTGAGCGACCAAGGTACCATGTGGTTCAAGGGTCGCATTTGTGTGCCAAGCAGACTAGAACTTAAGCAGTTGATTTTGGAAGAGGCTCATGATTCCAAGTATTCAATTCATCCAGAAGCTCTAAGATGTACGGGACTTAAAGGAGAGGTTTTGGTGGCGAATATGAAGCGCGAAGTCGCGAGCACGTTGCCTTGTGCGATGTATGCGAGAGTTAAGGCAATACATCGAGACCAGCAGGTTTGCTACAACCGCTAAAAGTCCCGAGAATGGAAGTGGGAAGAAATCGGTATGGATTTCGTCCTTTGGATTGCCAAGAACTCAAAATGGGTATGATTCTATATGGGTTATCGTGGATCGATTGACCAAAGTTGCTCACTTCATTCCAGTCAAGACCACTTACTCAGAGACCGGTTAGCGAGAACTATACATAGCAGTCGTGTGTTTGCATGGTGTACCAAAGAAAATAGTGTCGATAGAGGTACCAGTTCACCTCGAGATTTTGGGATAAATTGCATGAAGCTATGGGAGCAGCGTTTGAACTTGACCTGACATATCATCCATGATCGATGGTCAAGCAGAAAGGGTAAATCAAATTCGGAGGATATGCTAAGGGCTTGTGCATTAGCCTATACTACATCATGGGATAAGTGTTTGCCATATCGAGTTGATTATAACAACGATTACGAGCTAGTTTGCGATGTCGCCATTGAAGCTTTATATGGTCGTGCTGTCGTACCCATTGAATTGGAATGAGACAGGGGCGTATGATATTTGGCCCTAATATTCTCAAGGAAGTGAAGAGCAAGTTGCCATGATAAGAGACGGAGTTGAAAATCGCGCAATCAAGACAAAAAGTTATGCGATAATCGACGCCGTGATTTGAGCTTGAACACGATGATTTCGTATATCTTAGGGTTACCCTCCGAAAGGAGTTAAAGGTTCCACGTTAAAGGAAGCTTGCCCCAAGATATGTTGGACCGTTCAAAATTTTGAGCCGTCGAGGGAGGTTGCTTATCGATTAAATTGCCGATCACTAGCGGCGTGCATGATGTGTTCCATGTGTCACAGCTCAAGAAGTGTCTTGGTGCAGTGAGCGAGCGCCTTTGGGAGAGATTGAATTGCGAAAGATCGACCTACAAGGAGCAACCAATCGAGAATCTCGGATGTTATGGACCGCAAGACCGGGACCAAGTCGATTCGCTTTGAGAGATCGGTGGAGCAACCATTACGAGAATGAAGCAACACGGGAGCGTGAAGAGGATCTCAAGTCGAATTTCCAAACCTATTTCCTAGTCACCTTGAATCTGGGGTCGAGATTACATTAAGGGGAGGTTTGTAACATCCCAAAATTTGGCTTATAATTTCGCTCATATGCTTTTTGGTGATTTTCTCAATTTATTGGATTTTTTCCGAAATTAATTGAATTTATTTTAATTAAGTATATTGAACCTTTGGTGAAAACTAAATATATATAGATAAAGTTAATATAAAGTTTTACCAAAAATATTTTATTTGAGCTCGAATGTCTCAAAGTATTTATGAGAATTTTAAGGATTTTTCCGATATTTTAATTGCTTAAAATAGATTAATCTAATTTGGGAATTATTTTAAATCAAAAGCTTTTGAAAATCGAGTGAGCGAGATGGGCCAAGCCCGATCTTGTGCGTCTTGTGCCCATCGACGTGCGGCCCGTTAGCTGCCTTCGCCGCCGCTGTGTGTGACCGTTGGATGAAGATCGACGGTGTCTCCTTCGCGAAACCCTAGCGCCGGCCGTTGGATTGAGATCGGCGGTCGGGATCGTTTCGCGTTGTTTTGGTAAGTTTAGATCTCGCCGTTGATTTTGGAAAGAGCGGATCGGATCGTATCGCCGGATCTAATCTCGGCCGCTCGTTACCGTCGGACGGTATCGACCTTCGTCTCGATTCGGTTTTCGAATCCGTCGCCGCTGCTTGCCGCCGCCGCGTGATTTAGGGTTGCCGTTTTTAGCGCATGCCGAGGCTATAAAGCCGCAGCCCGCACACCGAGGTTCCTCATCCCGCAGCGCATCCGCGATGCTAGCCTTCGCCGTTGAGTCACCGCCGTTTAGCCCCGAGAGCTCGCCGTAGTTTTCTAGCGCCGCCGCTCGTTTTCGCCGTTCGCCGTCGTCAAGCCGCCGTTCGGCGTGTGGGTTCGAGCTGGTTCGCCACGTCGAGCCGCACCGAGCGCCTACCTCTTCGTCGCCGGCAGGAGCGAACGCCGTCTGGTCGTCGTCGTCCTCGTCTCCGGAACTCAGCGCCGCCGCGACATCGCCGTGCTGAAGCCGCGACGGCCGTCGGATCTCCGGCGGACCATCAGATCGAGCCACGTCGCCGTCTGCGATAAAGCGGCTTCGGGTAAGCGTGGCCGTTGGATCGTGGTTGTTCGGGTGAGATCGCGCCGCGTGTGCGAGAGCGTTAGCCGTCGGATCGTCGCGCGAGATCGCGCGCCACGTGTCGAGCATCGGCGCGGCGGCGTCGCGACCAATCGATGCGCGCCGCGTGTCGGGCGCGTGGTGCGAGGCGCGTGGGCGCGCCCACGGTGGACGAGGCGGTTCCGTGGACCGAGTCCATGGACGAGCGACGTGTCGGCCACTGATTGGTCCGAGTCGGGGCTGACATCGGCGTTGCGCAATAAAATCTTTTCCAATAGAAAATAATTCGAAAAATCGAAATTCTATTTTACGTATTTTGATTTATTCAAACTTCAAAAGGCTATATCTTTTGCATTTTAACTCGGATTTGAGTGTTTCAAATTTCTAAAATTTGTAAAATCAAGATCTATTTATTGGTGAATTTTATTTTATTTTTGGAGTTTGGTTGCTCTCTGGTTTGGTGTTTATTTGCTATTTTGGCATCGTTTAGCGTAGAGCGTTGAACCGCTCGGTGATCCGGAAGAAGATTCGTCGCCCAAGACCCAAGCTCAGATCAAGACCAGCACCTACTCCAAGGCAAGTTGTGCTTTGATCATGTTGCACCTAATTTTCACCAAATTACTATTTTGTCTTTTAAACTTTATGCATGATATTTTATGTGTATAAATGATTTCAATTAATCTGGGAATTAGATAATATGCCTATTTGAATTAAACCATACCTTGTCAATTATATGCCATGATCTATTTGTCACCCTAGGATGTGGAATTATAGTTGATAATCAACATGGGCTAGTTAGATCGTCATAGATTGCTTAGCCATGCCACGTCATCACATGTGTCCGAATGTCGATACTTAATCTTGACTAATGGAATATGGAACAATGTTTATGAATTGGTGTGTCATGTGTTGTCACACAATGATATCAAGTTGTCGTGGCGAGGAGGTCACACATCGGGATTGAAATGTTGATGGCATGTGGTGCTTGGTAATCAACGGGGTGGTAATGATTTTAGATTGAGGCAAGTGGCAAGGGCGGTGTGCCAAGGTGGGCGAGTTTGGCGGGGTATGTGGAAGTCTTGCCTTAATCACCTTAAGGACTTAACCTTGCAAGCCTTTGACTGAGTCTCTCTTGCAACCACATGTGCGGAATGGGGACTAATTAGTGAATAATTTGTGAAACCTAGATTTGATCTTGTCGTGGTGAATAGTGAGTCCCGGTTACGGTTTAACTCACATGGCGCAAGAGGGGGCCTGTTGTGGTGGTTTAACCCTTGATGTTGAAACCTTAGCGAGCGATCTTGGGTCTAGGTGTAGCATTGTAAAGGCTTTGTTATGATCACTCGCCTTGGTGGTGTTTGGTTGTATCGTGTGGGTAAAGTGCATAACCTCTGCAGAGTGTACAATCTATTGAATAGCCGTGCTCACGGTATTGGGCAATGCTAGGAATTACTGATTAAGGGTTAGACTTTTGTTAAACAAAAACTTGTTGGGATGGCAAGGTGCCATGGAAAGTGGAAAATTAATTTAGGATTGGAAACTTGGTGTATTTGAAATCTTGAATTTATTAATTCTTGTATTTGTTTTATCGCTTTCCAATCTATTTATTGTATTCTTGTTAAATGTTGCTTTATTGCAAAAATACCCTTACTAGCCATTCCTTTGGATTAAGCCAAACATATAGAATATTAGACTTGCATTATTTTGCACAACTTGTTGAGTGCTTTATGTACTCACCCCATCAACAACAACTTCGTAAGAGGAAGAATCTACGATCATGGATGAGGATTATTTGGATCACGAATGCTTAGGGTCCGAGCCTCGTCGGTTGCTCGTGGCGAATCGAGCGCCACTGCGTTTATTCTATTTCCGCCGCTTCTCATTGATACTCTTTTTAAGCCTGTGAGGCATTATTCATGTAAGACAACATTATTATTAATTAATGAAGTTTATGCTATATTTATTGTGTGTGACTATGATAGCATCTATGTTGAGCTTTGTGTGCACTAGCGTGATCTGGACTAGTGCGGTATACACAGAGGGTCCGGATTTGCAAATTCGGGTCCCGACAGAGGTGGTATCGAGCCATACCGACTATAGGTCTTGGCCCTAGGTAGTTGGTATCTCTTAGGAGTGTCCAAAATTATTTTCTAAAGAAAACAATAAAATTGACTAATATGAAACTCTTGGCTTATCTCATCCTCCTACTCTCATCCTTGCTAAATTACCTTCTTTTCGTTTGCGTTTGAGTGGAGATCTTATTCAAAATTTTGTTTTGAATAGATGCCGATCTTCGATCCTTGAGTCAAAACAGGTGGCTATGCCATGGAGCCGTGGAGAGTTCTTCAAGTGATTGGAGGCTTTGATCGTCCGCTCTACCGAGGAAGCAAGCGAACGCCAGCGGTGTGCATCGGGGTTCTTACGCAAGTCGATCATCTTCGCCGAGAGTGCGGCGAGACCACGAGACCGATCCACATCACCGCCTGAGGTTCACTTACGAGGTCGGAGTTCAGAGGTCGCTAGACTTGCTCTCACGACGGATCCGCCACGACCACGCCTACGAGCCAGAACACCGTATTTCGACTTCACCCGACAAAGGCGGCGTGCGGCGTCGGCGGATCGTGGAAGGAGAGTGTGCTCTGCGAGACACCTTGCCGAGTTCGCCACCGCCGGGAGGATCACTTGAGGGACACTGCAAGAAGCGGAGACAGCGTGTGAGGCGTTGAGAGTGGCGAGCGGGAGCTTCAAAAGACCCGCGACGCAGCAGCCGAGTCATCGGCGAGTGGAGGAGGCCTTGCGGTGTAGCCGAGGAAATAGCGGACCAAGTCGCCCAGAGCCGGATGAGGTCGCCAAGAAGAAGAAGAAGAAGACCGGAAGAGCGTGAGTGGGAGCCCGAGGAGCCAGCAGAGGGTCACTGGGATAGGTTCGCACCCATGCCACCCACCCACGGTGTATGCCCCGGATCGGTCTCCTGTGGTGGTGGATGAGTGAGAGTCGATCTTAGAGTTGTGTTGAGACTCGAGTGTTGAGTCGCGTTTTTAAGTTAGCCTTTACCCTTTTAGTAGACGTTAAAGTTGCATGTTTAGTTGGTTCTTAATTGTTTGTCGAGTGTGCAAGTTATGTGTTGCAAAGCCCTTAGGCATTGTAAGCAACCATACCAAGTAATAATAATAAAGATTATTTAAGTTGGGTTTAACTGTTTTCCGCCTTAGAAATTCTTGCATCTTATCTATGCTACATCTATCTTTCCTAACCCAAGAAGCAATCAAGCGGATGGTGAACACTCGCAGCAACAATGGGGCTTCGAAGTGGTCTACGCTCCAGCAACAATCCCAATGAAGGAGTACCACCGCAGCAAGCACCGCCGGTGGATATGCGAACTTGGGAGCTTTTCTCGCTGCAAACTCGGTTGATGCGGACTATGATGCGGCAGATGACCAATATGGCTGCGATCAACAACCCCACGAAAGCAGAACAACAATGGCGGGCCTCGTCCTTACTCCAAGTTGTCGACTTCATGAGGACCCGACCGCCAACATTCTCGCAACGCGTCAACCCCTTGGAAGCGGATGATTGGTGAGAACCATTGAGAGGAAGTTGTACATCACACAATGTGAAGGGCATGAGAGGGTTCTTACGCATCCCATCGGCTAGAGGAACAATTGCAGAATGGTGGGAGAACCATCGTGCTACTCATGAGGCACCCATGGAAATCACGTGGGAAGAGTTCGCAACGGCCTTTCGCCAGTACCACGTAGCAGAGGAATGATGGACCTGAAAAAGGAAGAATTCAGGGCGCTTAAGCAAGGAGGCCAACCGGTGGCTGATTACTTGAACAAATTCACACAGTTAGCACGCTATGCTCCTGAAGATGTAGCGACGGACAAGGCTAGACAGTCCCGCTTCATGAAAGGACTAAACTCAGGGCTGCAAGTGGGGCTGATTACCCACACTTTTCCAGATTTCCAAGAATTGGTAAACAAGGCTTTGATTCTGGAGGATAAGCGCAAGGAGCTTGGGGAAAATCGCAAACGCTTGATGACTAACCGGTGGGCGCCTAACCACCTACGAATGAGGATGACCCGCAGCAGTTTGCTAGGTTCCAACCACAAGTCGTTAACAAGCCAAGAACACCGCACCGCGACCATCGTGACAAGGTTATCGACGCCCAAGGTAACAATGCTCAAGGGGAGTGCAGCGATACCGCCGAGGAAGGTGCTACGATTGCAATGAGTGGGGCATTATGCTAATAGATGTCCCGAAAGGAGGAATCACGCCCGATGCGTTTCAACCTTGGAACGACACTGCTAAGGCACCGATGACGGAGCGAATCGAGGAGCCGGACAGCAGGAGTGACGCCTCAAGCTACTATTCGAGGCGAGTCAACCACATCACCGCCGATGGAGCCTGGGAAGCATCGACGTCGTCTTGGGTAAGTTTTTGTAAACTCAAGACACCTGCAATATTATTTGATTCAGAGCTTCACATTCATTTGTCTCTCGAGCTTTTGCATCTAAAAATGGTTTAAGCATGAAAAATCTCAAGTGTGTGATGCTAGTTCAAGCCCCGGATCCGAGTTAAGATCTAATATTGGATGTTTGGGGTAAAGGCGATAATTAACGGGTAGAGTTCCTAGCGAACTTAATTATTCTAGATGCCCAAGTTTTAGATGTTATCCTTGGTATGGATTGGTTAACCAAGCATAAGACGGTATTGGATTGTGGTGAAGGGTTGTATCCATTGAGAGCCCTACAGGAGAAAAGGTGGAATTCAAGCGACATCGGTTCGCAAGGGTCAATTAATGGTTAATAGCATGAAAGCCGGCATTGAGGACGTGCGGTGGTCAAAGAATATCCAGATGTATTTCGGAGGATGCGCCAGAATGCCGCTGACCGTGACATCGAGTTTGTCATTGAGTTAGTACCGTACAAAGCACCAATAGCAAAAAGACCTTACCGGATGCCTACCGATGAGTTAGTAGAGATGAAGAAACAGATCGACGAGTTATTAGAGAAAGGTTTTATAAGACCAAGTTCGCCGCCATGGGGAGCGCCGATTTTGTTTGTCGGAAAAAGGATGGAAGCCTTAGAATGTGTATTGATTACCGTGCACTTAATGAAGTGACGATTAAGAATAAGTATCCGTTGCCAAGGATTGATGATACATTCGACCGCTTGAGAGGAGCCGAGTTTTCTCCAAGATAGACCTTCGTTAGGATATCATCAACTAAAGATTCGGACGGAAGATGTTCCAAAACCGCATTTTCTTCAAGATACGGACATTATGAGTTCACGGTCATGTCTTTTGGATTGACCAATGCATGACCTATTTCATGAACTTGATGAATAAGATTTTCATGGAATACTTGGACAAGTTTGTTGTTGTGTTCATAGATGATATTTTGGTATATTCAAGACCAAGCGAGCACGCAAATCATCCGAGGCTAGTGTTGGAAAAAGCTGCGTGAGCAACAAATTGTATGCTAAATTCAAGAATGCGACTTTTGGAAGGAAAAGGTGGAATTTCTCGGTCATGTCATGATTGCAGAAGGAGTTCTTTGTCGACCCAAGCAAAGTGGAGGCGATGTTGCATTGGGAGCAACCAAAGTCCATCACTCAAGTCCAAGTTTTACGGGAATGGCGAGGATATTATCGCGGTTCATAGAAGGATTTTCGACGATTGCTAGACCTCTTACTCAGTTATTGAAAAGGAAAAGAAATTTTCATGGGACTTGATTGTGATAAGAGTTTTGAGGAATTAAAGAAGCGTTTAACAACAGCCCGATGTTGGTTTTGCCTAATGTTCGTAACGACTTGATATATCTTGTGATGCGTCAAGACAGGTCTTGGATGCGTATTGATGCAAGAGGGTAAAGTGGTCGATATCGTCAAGGCGATTAAGACCGCATGAAGGAAATTATCCTCACGATGACTTGGAATTGGTGCCGTGGTGCATGCCTTGAAATTGTGGCGTCATTATCTCATTGGAAATAGATGTGAGATATATACGGACCATAAGAGTTTGAAATATATTTTCACTCAATCGATCTCAATATGAGGCAAAGGAGATGGTTGGAATTAATCAAGGATTATAACATGGGAATTCATTACCATCAGGGAAAAGCAAATGTGGTAGCCGATGCCTTAAGTCGCAAGAGCTACGTGGCGAATATGATGGTGCGGGAAGGACAATGAATGCAGAGAATTGCAAAATTTAAAATTGGAAGTAGTTTTAGAAGGATTCCTAGCTGCTTTGGAAGTGAAGCCAATGCTCAAGATCAAATTCGGGAAGGACAAAAGATGATGAGAAAGTCAACCGAATCAAGGCTAAAAGGATGAAGGATTAGCAAAGGACTTTACCGTGAGCGACCAAGGTACCATGTGGTTCAAGGGTCGCATTTGTGTGCCAAACAGACTAGAACTTAAGCAGTTGATTTTGGAAGAGGCTCATGATTCCAAGTATTCAATTCATCCAGAAGCTCTAAGATGTACCAGACTTAAAGGAGAGGTTTTGGTGGCGAATATGAAGCGCTGAAGTCGCGAGCACGTTGCCTTGTGCGATGTATGCCGAGAGTTAAGGCAATACATCGAGACCAGCAGGTTTGCTACAACCGCTAAAAGTCCCGAGAATGGAAGTGGGAAGAAATCGGTATGGATTTCGTCCTTTGGATTGCCAAGAACTCAAAATGGGTATGATTCTATATGGGTTATCGTGGATCGATTGACCAAAGTTGCTCACTTCATTCCGATCAAGACCACTTACTCAGAGACCGGTTAGCGTAACTATACATAGCAGTCGTGTGTTTGCATGGTGTACCAAAGAAAATAGTGTCGATAGAGGTACCCAGTTCACCTCGAGATTTTGGGATAAATTGCATGAAGCTATGGGAACGCTGTTTGAACTTCAAAGACAAAGATATCATCCGCAGATCGATGGTCAAGCAGAAAGGGTAAATCAAATTCGGAGGATATGCTAAGGGCTTGTGCATTAGCCTATACTACATCATGGGATAAGTGTTTGCCATATGCGAGTTGATTATAACAACGATTACTGAGCTAGTTTGCGATGTCGCCATTGAAGCTTTATATGGTCGCGTGCTGTCGTACCATTGAATTGGAATGAGACAGGAACGTATGATATTTGGCCCTAATATTCTCAAGGAAGTGAAGAGCAAGTTGCCATGATAAGAGACAGAGTTGAAAATCGCGCAATCAAGACAAAAAGTTATGCGATAATCGACGCCGTGATTTGAGCTTGAACTCGATGATTTCGTATATCTTAGGGTTACCCTCCGAAAGGAGTTAAAAGGTTCCACGTTAAAGGAAGCTTGCCCCAAGATATGTTGGACCGCTCAAAATTTTGAGCCGTCGAGGAGGTTGCTTATCGCTTAGAATTGCCGATCACTAGCAAAGCGTGCATGATGTGTTCCATGTGTCACAGCTCAAGAAGTGTCTTGGTGCAGTGAGCGAGCGCCTTTGGGAGAGATTGAATTGCGTAAAGATCGACCTACAAGGAGCAACCAATCGAGAATCTGGATGTTATGGACCGCAAGACCGGGACCAAGTCGATTCGCTTTGCAGAGTTGATGGAGCAACCATTCTGAGAATGAAGCAACCTGGGAGCGTGAAGAGGATCTGAAGTCAGAATTTCCAAACCTATTTCCTAGTCAGCCTTGAATCTCGGGGTCGAGATTCTGTTAAGGGGGGAGGTTTGTAACATCCCAAAAATTTGGCTTATAATTTCGCTCATATGCTTTTTGGTGATTTTCTGAATTTATTGGATTTTTTTTCCAGAAATTAATTGAATTTATTTTAATTAAGTATATTGAACCTTTGGTGAAAACTAAATATATATAGATAAAGTTAATATAAAGTTTTACCAAAAATATTTTATTTGATCTCAGAATGTCTCAAAGTATTTATGAGAATTTTCTGGGATTTTTCCTGATATTTTAATTACTTAAAATAGATTAATCTAATTTCGGGAATTATCTTAAATCAAAAAGCTTTTGAAAATCGAGTGAAGCGATCTTGGGCCAAGCCCAAGATTTGTGCGTCTTGTGCCCATTCTTTGTCGCGCCCGTTAGCTCGCTTCGCGCCGCCGCTGTGTGACCGTTGGATGAAGATCGACGGGTGTCTCCTTCGCGAAACCCTAGCGCCTTGGCCGTTGGATTGAGATCGAGCGGTCGGGATCGTTTCGCGTTGTTTTGGTAAGTTTAGATCTCGCCGCTGATTTTGGAAAGAGCGGATCGGATCGTATCACCGGATCTAATCACGGCGCTCGTTACCGTCGGACGGTATGTCGCCTTCGCCTCTCGATTCGGTTTTCGAATCCGTCGCGCGCTGCCGCCGCCGCGTGATTTAGGGTTGCCGTTTTAGCGCGCATGCCGAGGCTATAAAAGCCGCAGCCCGCACACCGAGGTTCCTCATCCCGAGCGCATCCGCGATGCTAGCCTTCGCCGTTGAGTCACCGCCGTTTAGCCCCGAGAGCTCGCCGTAGTTTTCTAGCGCCGCCGCTTCGTTTTCGCCGTTCGCCGTCGTCAAGCCGCCGTTCGACGTGTGGGTTCCAGCTGGTTCGCCACGTCAAGCCGCACCGAGCGACTACCTCTTCGTCGCCGGCAGAGCCGAACGCCGCCCGGGTCGTCGTCGTCCTCGTCTCCGGGAACTCAGCGCCGCGCGACATCGCGCCGTGCCGAGCCGCCGACACCGTCGGATCTCGGCGGACCATCGGATCGAGCCACGCCGCCGTCTGCGATAAAACGGCTCGGGTAAGCGTGACCGTTGGATCGGGGTTGTTCGGGTGAGATCGCGCGCGTGCGAGAGCGTTAGCCGTCGGATCGTCGCGCAGATGCGCGCCACGTGTCGAGCATCGGCGCGGGCGGCGTCGCGACTAATCGATCTTGCGCGCCGCGTGTCGGCGCGTGGTGCGAGGCGCCGTGGGCGCGTCCACGGTGGACGAGGCGATTCCGTGGACCGAGTCCATGGACGAGCGACGTGTCGTCGCTGATTGGTCCGAGTCGGTGACGTCGGCGTTGCGCAATAAAATCTTTTCCAATAGAAAATAATTGAGAAAAATCGAAATTCTATTTTCGTATTTTGATGTTATTCAAACTTCAAAAGGCTATATCTTTTGCATTTTAACTCGATTTGAGTGTTTCAAATTTCTAAAAATTTGTAAAATCAAGATCTATTTATTGGTGAATTTTATTTTATTTTTGGAGTTTGGTTGCTCTCTGGTTTGGTGTTTATTTGCTATTTTGGCATCGTTTCACGTAGACGTTGAACCGCTTTCGGTGATCAGGAAGAAGATTCGTCGCCCAAGACCCAAGCTCAGATCAAGACCAGCACCTACTCCAAGGCAAGTTGTGCTTTGATCATGTTGCACCTAATTTTCACCAAATTACTATTTTGTCTTTTAAACTTTATGCATGATATTTTATGTGTATAAATGATTTCAATTAATCTGGGAATTAGATAATATGCCTATTTGAATTAAACCATACCTTGTCAATTATATGCCATGATCTATTTGTCACCCTAGGATGTGGAATTATAGTTGATAATCAACATGGGCTAGTTAGATCGTCATAGATTGCTTAGCCATGCCACGTCATCACATGTGTCCGAATGTCGATACTTAATCTTGACTAATGGAATATGGAACAATGTTTATGAATTGGTGTGTCATGTGTTGTCACACAATGATATCAAGTTGTCGTGGCGAGGAGGTCACACATCGGGATTGAAATGTTGATGGCATGTGGTGCTTGGTAATCAACCGGTGTGGTAATGATTTTAGATTGAGGCAAGTGGCAAGGGGCGGTGTGCCAAGGTGGGCAGTTTGGCAGGGTATGTGGAAGTCTTGCCTTAATCACCTTAAGGACTTAACCTTGCAAGCCTTTGACTGAGTCTCTCTTGCAACCACATGTGCGGAATGGGACAACTTAGTGAATAATTTGTGAAACCTAGATTTGATCTTGTCGTGGTGAATAGTGAGTCCCGGTTACGGTTTAACTCACATGGCGCAAGAGGGGGCCTGTTGTGGTGGTTTAACCCTTGATGTTGAAACCTTAGCGAGCGATCTTGGGTCTAGGTGTAGCATTGTAAAGGCTTTGTTATGATCACTCGCCTTGGTGGTGTTTGGTTGTATCGTGTGGGTAAAGTGCATAACCTCTGCAGAGTGTACAATCTATTGAATAGCCGTGCTCACGGTATTGGGCAATGCTCGGAATTACAGATTAAGGGTTAGACTTTTGTTAAACAAAAACTTGTTGGGATGGCAAGGTGCCATGGAAAGTGGAAAATTAATTTAGGATTGGAAACTTGGTGTATTTGAAATCTGAATTTATTAATTCTTGTATTTGTTTTATCGCTTTCCAATCTATTTATTGTATTCTTGTTAAATGTCGCTTTATTGCAAAAATACCCTTACTAGCCATTCCTTTGGATTAAGCCAAACATATAGAATATTAGACTTGCATTATTTTGCACAACTTGTTGAGTGCTTTATGTACTCACCCCATCAACAACAACTCGTAAGAGGAAGAATCTACGCTACCATGGATGAGGATTATTTGGATGCGAATGCTTAGGGTCCGAGCCTCGTCGGTTGCTCGTGGCGAATCGAGCGCCACTGCGCTTATTCTATTTCGCCGCTTCTCATTGATACTCTTTTAAGCCACGTGAGGCATTATTCATGTAAGACAACATTATTATTAATTAATGAAGTTTATGCTATATTTCGCTGTGTGTGACTATGATAGCATCTATGTTGAGCCTGTGTGCACTAGCGTGATCCTGGACTAGTGCGGTATACACAGAGGGTCCGGATTTGCAAATTCGGGTCCCGACAGCTTCCTAGAGCCTTATGAGCTTCTGTGTAGAGTTTGGCTTAGAGCATCAGTTCTCCTCTCTCTACGTCCCTCAACAAAATGGCGTAGTGGAAAGGAAGAACAGGACGATGCTAGACGAGTACAGTACTCCTAGGATGTTTTGGGCTGAGGTTAGAGCTACTGCTTGTCATGTTTCTAATTGTATATTCTTGAGAGCACATTTGCACCGCAGTTCTTACGAGTTGAGGTATGGGCGAAAGCCCAGTGTTTCTCATTTTCGTGTGTTTAGTTGCAAGTGTTTCATTTTGAAGTTCGGTAAACTAGATAAGTTTGAGTCTCATTCTTCTGATGGTATTTTTCTAGGTTACTCGACTTCTTGTCGTAGCTATAGGATCCGGAGTTGCGATGCGCACAGGATCATAGAGACCTGTGTGGTGACCTTTGATGAGGCTAGCCTAGGAGCTAGACCTGACATTTTAGGCTCTTCTTTCCTCTTCAAGACCATCTTTGAAGAGGATGAGGATGATGGAGATGATAGTGTTCCACCAGATCCAGTCCCTCTACACCTGAGGTGTCTCGTGTTTCCCTTTTTCACCTCAGGGAGACCAGCATTTGCCTTCTGACTCTCATGCAGCAAGTGGCTCTGATCCTACCTCTTCTGTGCATGAGGTAGACGCCACTTCTGGTTCTGGTCCTCTCCGCCATATTCAGCATTCTCATCCACTTAATTAGATCATTGGTGATCTATTTGAGCATGTGACATGCTCAAAATCATCCTTATCTTCTTTCTGCCTGCACTCTACCTTTGTTGCTCTTTTGAGCCGAAGGATGTTACTCATGCATTATACGACGAGTCTTGGATTAATGCTATACATGAGGAACTTAAAAACTTCGAAAGGAACAAAGTCTGATAGCTTGTAGAGCATCCATCAGGTCATAATGTCATTGGGACCAAGTGGGTGTTCAAAAATAAGCAGAGTGAGGATGGGGTTGTCATTAGGAACAAGGCTAGGCTAGTTGTATAGGGCTTTTCTCAGGTTGAGGGCCTTGACTATGAGGAGACCTTTGCCCCTGTGGTTAGACTAGAGGCGATTAGGATCCTTCTTGCATTTTGTGCTTCCAAAGGCTTCAAGCTTTATCAAATGGATGTCAAGAGTGCATTCCTCAATGGATATATTGAGTAAGATGTTTATATCAGGAAGACTCTAGGATTCGAGAACCCAAGGTACCCAAGCCATGTCTTCAAGCTTTCCAAAGCTTTATATGGACTTAAGCAGGCTCCTAGAGCCTAGTATGAGAGGTTTAAGTCCTATCTTCTCAGCCATGGTTTCAAGATGGGTATAGTAGACAAAACTCTCTTCATCAGACAGCATGATTCGCATTTTCTTCTCGTCCAGATTTATGTGGACGATATTATTTTTGGTGGCTCTTCACACTCTCTTATGTCTCAGAGTCCTGACGTGATTAGCACAAAATTTGAGATGAGCATGATGGGCGAGTTGAGCTACTTCCTCAGCTTCCAAATCAAACAGACTCTGGAGAGTACCTTCGTGCTACCAATGATGATGGTATTTGTTACTCTTCCTCTTCTTGTCTGTCCCTTCGAGCTTTTTTCGATGCAAACTTTGCTGGTTGTAGGATAGATAGGAAGAGCACTTCTGGCACTTGCCAATTCATTGGTACTTCTCTTGTTTCTTGGTCATCTAGGAAGTAGTCTGGAGTTGCACAGTCCAATGCAGAGGCCGAGTATGTTGCTGCAGTGAGTTGCTATAGTCAACTGGTTTGGATGCGTACGACTCTGCGTGACCTTAGTTTAGCGATAGCGAGTGTTCCACTTTTCTATGACAACACTTCTGCTATTTGCATTGCGAAGAACCCAGTGCAGCATTCCCGAACCAAGCATATTGATATTAGATATCACTTCCTTAGAGACCATGTGGAGAAGGGGGATATCGCGCTTCAGTTTGTGGAGAGTGATCACCAGATAGCCGATTACTTTACCAAGCCTTTGGATAGCTCCCGGTTTGTTATCCTAAGGAGTGAGCTTGGAGTCGTGTGCTCTTATGGCTTATTGTGAGGGAGAGTTGGTTTGTATATTATGTATTATATATATATCTTTCTTCCAGTATTTCCTTTCTTTTACTTTTTCAGGGTGTTATTGGGCTTAATTCTAGAGTTGTGAGTTCACTTCACTTAGACTTCTGGCATACTTTGCATGGACCTCTCATCTTATGCTTAGGTTGCTATCATGCACAATTAGCTGTTCTCTCTTCTCTCTAGGTTGAGTTCCCTCACAGTCTTATAAGTCTAGCAAGTGTTGGGCCCCCTGAGTAGACAGGGTCTGTGTGCACTCCTTTGCTTGGGATCTAGAGTCAGCTTCCCTATGTCAGTCATTGGGGAAGATGAGAATGAGTCTGAGCCATAGTGTTCTCTACTATCTTTTTTATGCTCTATAGCTGCTCAGTTTGTAGTTTTCTCAACTTCTTCTCCTCATTCTGTATTTTTGGTTTCTATTGAGTTCTTTGGGTTTTCCTTGCACCTAATTCTGTTAATAACTCATTTTAACCAAATTTGTGCTTAAAATTGATTCACTTGTTGTGGGGGAGTTTGGGAATCTATTCATGCATTGCATATAGACTGTATTTTCTGTTTTATGAGCTTTGTCTCTTATGCAAATGATTTACTCATCATGCTATACACCATGCTACATCAAATGAAGAAAATCACTACCTTAGATGTGTCCAAGTTCATTTATCTTGCTAAGCTTGTTAAAATATGAAAATTAAAGCTTTAAATGAAACTTGATGAAACATGTGGCTTTTACGTGCTAAGTTTCTTGTCTAAGTGTATTTGCCATGATTTGTGGAATTTTGGAATTCTCTAGAGTCCCTATAGCAACTTCGGTGAAACGAGCATGACGTTGATGCACTGGCGAGCTTCTTGGTGCTCCCAATAAGGTGGGTCCCAACATATTGATCTCTTTTTCAACATGATCTTCTCACGGGTTCTCGATTTACGTCCCTTTTCGTGCGCAATATCCAAATCCTCAACCATATCATGAACATCACTCCGTCTTAAAGACCTTTGAGCTAAATCGTCTTCGATCCTTCCGTCAAATTATTTCTTCATCTTGTGGTATGGGTGATTCCTCCGAAGGAACCTACGGTGATGCATGTACATGATTTTGTGTGAGTGATTTAGCCACACACTCTCGGTATCATCTAAGCTGTGAGTGCAGGCCTTTGGCTCCTTTTGTACTCTAGCCCAATAGATTAGCAAGGGCAGAGTAATCATTTATAGTGCAGAACAACAGGCAATGCAAAGTGAAGTTCTCTCGTTTGTACAGATCACATACCTGTACCCAGAGGACACACATGTACACATCAATATCGTTCCCAGGTTGTTTTAGGCCTTGGATAAGTATAGAAAACAAAATTTACTTTTGCCTCATAGACAACCAAAGGGGAAGGTTGCAGATATAGAGATTCATGGGCCAAGTGCTATGTCCACTACTTATGTTACTGAAAAGATTCATTCTATCTGTACTCAATCCAAACCTTATATTCCTTGGATCTGCACTGAATTCTTGAAACCTCCTATCGATGTTTCTCCACTGGGTGGAATCAGCTGGGTGACTTAGCATTCCATTGTTCTTATGGTCCTTCGAGGCCAACGCAGCAGTTTTGCCTCCTTTGGGTTCGCAAATAAATGCTTCAAACGGGGAATTACTTGTAGATACCACATCACCTTAGCAAGAGGTCTTTTTTTCACCTCGATGCCCTCACCATCGTCATCTGATTGATTCTTACTCTTGTACCTAATGCGTTGCACATCGAACATACATGCAAGTTTGCGTACTCTTTAAGAAAGAGTATACAGTCGTTTGGACATACATATATTCTTTCTACTTCTGTTCCCAAGTGACAAAGAACCTTCTTGGCTTTGTAGGTAGTTGTCGGCAACTCATTTCCCTCTAGAAGTATGTCCACTAATAGACCTAACAGCACAGTGAAACTCTTGTCGGACCACCCGTTACTTGCTTTCAATTTTAGCAGTTCAAACACAGATGACAACCTTGTGTATTTCGACTTCTAAGCGATGAACAAAGGTTTCTCTGAGTCATCCATCAAGCCTCAGAATTTAGCATACTCTCTGTCATCACGGTTCCCTTCTGCATCTCGCAGCATCTGATCCAGATTTTCATCGTGCAACATATCCTCATCAGAATCACAATCGATATCACCCAGCAAATCATTGACTTCGTCAGCGATGTTCATACTACCCGCTTCCTATATAGTCTATTCTTCATCGTGACTGGTGTAACATGTGTACCCCCTTTTGAAACCCCTCAGAATCAACTGTGCTTCGATCTACGCTGAGTTTTGAAGCATCCTTTGATTTTCGCAGTCAATGCACAGACAAGATATAAATTGCACTCCTTATTAAACATTTCCTCCTCTGCAGCTCTTTTAAAAGCGGAGATGCCATTAATCTACTCTGCACTCGCATGTTTCTGAGCGTACATCCAGTTTTAATCCATCTACTCTACACATATAACAATTAGTGTTAAATACTGAAGTACACTAGGTGTGCACATTCACACATTCTTAAATTATGCACTGCTAGCTACATCTTAAATATAATGCAATTATATAACCAATTCCTACCTTAGATCATAAAGAACAAATGGATCTACAAGCTAGATCTAAACATAATCTTGAAATTGACTATTTGCTAAACTAGCTAGATCTTAAATATAATGCAATTAGAACCAATTACTAGCCTTAGATCACAAGAAAACAGATGGATCTACAAGCTAGATCTAAACAATCTTTAAATTCTCCCTTTACCAAACTAGCTAGATCTTGAATATAATGCAATTAGAACCAATTACTAACGTTAGATCAGCAAGAACACATGGGTCTACAAGCTAGATCTAAACAATCTTCAAATTTTCTCTTTACCAAGCTAGAACTTGAATATAATGCAATTATAACCAATTACTAACCTTAGATCACCAAAATCAAATGGATCTACATTCACCCTTTGAAATCAATTGTTTTCTTTCACCACATCACTTCACAGCCGTAGCAACCTGAAAGATAGATCCCGAAACCCTAAAAAACACTAAGTTGCTTGAGGCTCTTTATTATATATTGCTAGGTGCTATCACAGACGGTTCTCTTCAGAAACCGTCTGTAATATACGGGGATATCATAGATGATTTTAGCATAAAACCAATAGTGATGACACCTGTAGCAATTACAGACAGTTTTATACTAAATACATCTGTGATATCAACTTTCTTCACACGCGGTTTTAGTATAAAATCATCTGTGATAGCTACAGGTGTTATCACTTATGGTTTTATACTAAAACCATCTGTGATATCCCTGTATATCACTGACGGTTTTTGTAGAGAACAATCTTTGATGATGTCACTGACGGTTTCACTCTAGAACCGTCAGTGATGTCCCTCATCGTTTGAAATAAGCCTTTGTGTAGTAGTGATTAGTATGGAGATTCGAACAATAACTATTATAACCTTTTCTTTCTTCACTACACACATCCACATGCAAGATTCACGATGTTACTAATTAGTACTAGAGTTCACTAGTGTAACATCTTGATTTTTGGCTTTATTTGAATTTAATATGCATTTTATGAGTTTTTTGAGTTTATTGGATTTTTTTGGGTTTTATTTGAATTTATTAAATATTAAATCATTATGACCTTTTGTGAAAACTATTTAAATATTGAGAAAGTTTAAATAAAGTTTTGCCAAAAATATTTTATTTGAGTTCCAAATGTCTTAATGTATTTTTGAGATTTTTTTCGAATTTTTTTTAAATTTTATTGCCTTAATCAAATTAATTTAATTATGAGAATTATTTTAAATCTAAAAATCCTAGAAAATTGGTGAAGAGTAATAGGGCGGAGGTCCTGTAGGCCGGGCCCATCCCTCAGCCGCACCTGGCTAAAGGCCGCAGCGCCGGTGATTTTGACCATTGGATGAAGTGTTGGAGCGACCGAGATAGAAGCGCGTTGATTGCTTGCGCGCCGTTGGATGCCGCCGTGTGTCAGCCTCTGGGTTAGCTTCTCCAAGCTGTCCCTGATTAGGACTGCTGTTCCACTCGATGCCGTGTCCACCATGGTTGAAGCTTTGAGTCAGGGGTAGCTCGGACTCTTCCGCCAATTTAAGACGCACATCAGACTCGCCGGGACTCAAGAATTAAAAGCCCTAAGACCATCTCCAACCGCTTCCTGTGGTTTCATTCCTTCCCACTCAAGGGAATCCTTCCTGATTCCATTCCTTCCCAAAGAATGCACTCCAACTGATTCCCTTCCCCATTCCCTTCCCTTCCCAGAAATACCTAACTTTTCCTCATCCCCTCTCATCCAACCCAACAATTCTATGTATTGAGGGGTTGCATTCATCAGGTTAGTCACCCACAACCCATTGCCAACCTCACAATGACTCAGTTCATTTCTTCTTCAAGTGATGAACAATCCTTTACTGATGATGAGGACTCCCTTCTCTTAGCAATTGCAGAGGAGGAGATAGAAGCGCAAGGTAACAACCGTCGACGGGGATCGGTTCGAGGCCATGCGGTGATCAACCGAGGTCACGTTGAACGGGCGGCTCGGCTTTGTGGTGATTACTTCGCTTCCTCCCCCGTGTACAGCGACGCATTTTTTAGGCGGAGGTAACAAACCAGTAGTCCTAACAAATATGAATGATGTACTTGTAAGGTTTCATTATGTCTATAAGTCGTTTCGCATACACAGGTTTTGGATGAGCCGCTCCCTATTTTTGCGCATAACGAATGCTGTCGAAGGACACGACGTTTGGTTCCAGCAAAGTAGGGATGCAACCGGGAAGCTTGGTTTGGCACCTCTTCAGAAAGTAACAGCAGCTCTCCGTCAACTAGCTTACGGTGTTCTTGCTGACACTGTGGACGAGTACCTCCGTATTGGGGAAAGTACGGCCATTGTAGCTCTCAAGAAGTTCGTGAAGGCGGTGGTCCAGGTTTTCGAGGAGGAATATCTCCGATCTCCTAATGCAGAAGACATTGGTAGACTCCTAGTTGTTGGTGAGCATAGGGGTTTCCCTGGAATGCTTGGTAGCATCGATTGCATGCATTGGACCTGAAAAAACTGCCTGAAAGCATGGCAAGGGGCTTTCACAGGGCATACTCGCAAGCCTTCCATAGTCCTCGAGGCGGTTGCTTCGTATGACCTGTGGATTTGGCATGCTTTTTTCGGGATGCCAGGAAGTATGAACGATATTAATGTGTTACACCGTTCTAACATATTTTCTAGAGAAAATGATGGTATAGCTCTGGAAGTAAACTACATCGTCAATGGCAATTAGTACGACATGGGCAACTACCTCGCGGATGGCATTTACCCAGAATGGGCTACCTTCGTTAAGGTGATTGCAGCGCCGATGGGAAACAAGAGGGTCTACTTCTCGCAGATGCAGTCCACTGCAAGGAAGGATGTTGAGAGAGCGTTTGGAGTGCTCCAGGCTAGGTTTGCCATTGTACGGGGCCCCGGCCGATGTTGGCACCAGAGTACGTTAAGGAATATAATGACTGCATGCATCATTCTTCATAACATGATCGTCGAGGATGAGACGAATGGGGCATCATAGGACATTAACTTCGATTTTACGGGAACTCCCGTCGTTACAGGGACATCACCCAACGGGTCGGTCTTGCACTGCATACAAGCAACTCAAAGGCGGAGGGATCGCCAACTTCACCATCGGTTGCAGGCGGATCTGGTCGAACACCTTTGGTCACGGCACGAGGGATAATGCAAGTGTAAGCTATGTTTCAGTATGATATTGTTATGTATCACTGTTAGGTTCAATAAATAAGTGCTCGGCAACCTTTCGTAAAAAGTTTGTTCGAAGCCTCGAACCACATTGTACGTGATATGAAATGGAAAGGTAAAATAAGGCGAACCGACAATACGGACAGTGCAAATTCGACAAGTCTGGAATAAAACTAGATAGTTCAAACATTAACACAACAATACAACAATAGTAAAGGCCCTCACTCAAACAGGGATGACATAAGGCAACATTTATTTATTCATTTGACGACGACTCATCACAATCTCAATCTGTCGACTCTCGTAGTACTCGCGAAGCAATCCGGTACACGAGTTCAAGTCGACCTTCATAATCCTTTCATTCCTCGCTTCCTTGGACATGTCCAATTTTTCACGCTGTATTTCTACCATAGCAGCTCTGGACTCATTCATCTTGTCGAAATGGTGGGAGTACACACCCACAGATGACATACTAGACGAACTAGCACGCTTCCTCGCGGCCTTTGCAGCGTCACAGCCTGGTGGCCTTTCCCCCTCCTCAGAGGATGCTTGGGAGGCCAGGTCGATAGGAATGTCATTAGACCCTTCATGCGTTGCACCATATCGTACCGTCTTTTGCTTCTTGTGGGACAAGTGCGAAGACCACTTCGGATGATCCGCCAGTAGTACCCAACAATGGTGGAACGCGAATGGCTTGCCGTCAATGTCCTGGTACATCCTAGCAGCATGGGCCATCTGCAAAATGAGATAACAATTATAAGACTCGGGAGACACAGTTAATTATAAAGTGACTACAAGTGCTGACTGAAGACGGGGACATGTCCTTACCCTATAACGCTTGGTGCTCCCACTCTGATGTAAACCGTCGGTCTGATTGATATACCCAGCATATTTGCTAACACACTCATTTATCAATGACCGGTGGTTAACCATTCCTTTCTTCGATCTTGCCTTCATGTGTTCCTTGCTATTGCTTTTGTAATAATCTGCAATTCTGCTCCAATAGGTATCGTACGATTGGTCCATCCCAACAATGGGGTCTAAGCTCACATTCAACCAAGCTGAGACTAGAACTTCATCCTCGTGCGCACTCCATTTGGTCCTCTCTATTCTGGAGGTGTTTTTGGTTCCCTTCTTAACGGGCGTGGACCGACTTGGGGCAGCATCAGTCGTGCCCATGCTCGGAGGTGCTGGCGGGGGAGATAAGCCGTGTACCACAGCGTCCAAGTCATCCTGAAGGTGGTTCAATAAGAAGGGGTCCATGTCGTCCTCCCTGATCATTGAAAGCACTCACATAGTTTGTTATTACGGAATCATGGCAAAGCAATGTGAGAACAATATGAGTCAACATGGAACAGACATCACATTGATGTAAATTACGGTAAAGATTACAAGTTCATAGCCAGATGGTGCAAAATACAATAAAGCTCACTCAGCAGTTCAAAGCCACATGGTCCAAAATAACAATATGACTAAGCATGGAACAGACATGTAGATCTAAACAAGATGGCCCGAACGATCGGACTCGATGGACCAATCGCTAAGTAGACAATCCGTGGAGTAGTCGCTCAGCAGGGAATCGTTCGAGCTCTCATAGTCCGCAGGCACTATGTCGTCCAGATGAACGCCCTCGACAGATGCAATGTCATCCATCACAGTCGGAGGAGGTGCAGTGCTAAATTCTATCGTGTCGAACGACATCTTCTCCATGCTCTCGGCTATGGACTCGACCTGAAGAAGTGCGCTGTTAATGTCAATGGCCAAAATTTCATCACTTGGACTGAAGTTGTCCCGAGCGAGCTTCCTGAGGTGCTCGGCCTTATCCTCCAGCATATATCGCAGCTTGGAGATGACGTCTCGAAGGGTCTCCGAATCCATCTAAAACAACACGTAGTGACAATACTTCGCACAGGTTATGGCAATATTGAATCATACTACGTACGAACCAATTAAATACAAGCTGTCACATTGGTGTGTGTTTCAGGATTAGGTTTATTGAACTGAAGGTCACACCATGACATTGCAAATCATTGCAGAATCAGCACAAAAATGAATCAACTCATCCAAAGTACACAGCACGATGGCTTCTATGCATCTACATTTCATACTTCATCATCGCACAAATGTAATGGAACCATCTCATGCGCATGGTACTGCAGTCTGTGAGAATGACCCAACCTGAATTTGCTCTGTGACAATGACCCAACCTGAATTTGATCTGTGCAAGAACTTGTGTCATTGTCACAGATCGATACAACCATTTCAGGTTCCCGAATAACTACTAGTGGACCTCACCATTTGATCTGTGCAAATTGAAACCAATGCTTCAGGTTGACAACTTCCAACTATATGAATTTGTGCTAGAATTTCATTGCAGCAAAAAACAATGAGGAGAGCACTCATGAACTAAATTTCCCTAAACCCAGCATATGAACTGTCAGGTTCACTAGTTCGAACTAGTGCTCATTCAATCAATCCATTTCAAATCATCCAGGTTTTCCCCCCACTGAATCGAAGATCCCACAACCTAAATCCATTTCAAATCGGCAAATATGGTGGTCCTCAATGCGTACCTGAAGGTGTTGATTTCCGTCCGCCCGTCCTCCTCTCCGGCCAGTGAGGCGGAGCACCTTAGCTCCTCGCCCACGACGCCCTTGCTGACTGCCGCCCTGTCCTTGCCGCCGCGTGAAGCCTCGGCAGTTGACGACCACAACAACTGGGCAGCGTGAGGGGAATGGGGAGCACAGCCCTCGGGGGAGGGATCCTCTCTCCTATCCTAGGCTGCGTCGGCCGGGGAAGGGAAGCCATTGGAGGAGCTGGGAACCCTCTCTCTCCGGCGCTTTCCCATACGGACGGGATCGGGACGACCGACGGGACTCGGTTGGAGAAGGTCTAAGTCAATTCGTCAAGTGCACTTGTGAGTTCGCCTGGATTTTGAGGTTTTTGCGCAAGTTGCCGAGAACAGGAAATCCATATTTCGTAACTGTTGGTGCAACTCAGAGCCTGAGGTGGGTCATGTTCACTTCATTGTTGTCTGGTCTTGCTGATACGTGCCTTGGATTGCCCATATCTTCGCTGGAGAGCTGTCGAGCCTTGGAATCCTAGGTGTCACCACTTCATTGTGTCGCTGCCATTGTTTGAGTTCACCATTAGCCAATACGAACGCATCATTAGATCCGCGATGCCTAGATCTCGCCAGAGCTGCTATTGTCGGTTGCTGACGGGGACTATAGTTCTCCGTGCCGCCACCGCCAACGTGTTAGGTGTCAATGCGCGACGCGTGGAGACCACATCATCGGCTTGGTCACCGTCATGTCACGGTGGTTTAGCTACGTGGCATTGCGTGGTGGTGAGGTGTCATATATGCGGGCCCGCATGTCAGTGGACAAGTTGGTGGGCACGGTCAATGGTAGATTAGATTCATAACCAGGACTCGGTCCATACACCAGGAGCCAAGTGTCATAACCCGATTGGTCCAGATCAGTGATGACGTCAGCTGACGTCATGAATCATGTTTTTCAATAGAAAAATAATTCAGAAAATATATGAATTTCCTATTTTCTGATTTTCTCTTTTAATTGAATCTTTCGTGAGCCTGTTCTTCCTCACACGAGCTCCGATTGAGGCGATTCAAATTTCTAATAAATTGTAAAATTAAAGTGTATTTTATGGTGAATTTTTTTGGAGTTTCTTTTCTCTCTGTTTTGGTATTTATTTGGTATTCTCTCTCGTTACGCGTAGACGTCGAAGTGCTCAGAGCGTCTGAGGAGGAATCGTTGACTCAAGACTAAGGTCCAGAGCAAGAATAAAGTATTTTTGAAGGCAAATTGTGCTTTGATTATGTTGGACCCATTTTATAAAATTGCTATGTTGTTTTACCTTATGCATGTTATTTTATATGTACAACTGTTTCAAATTAAATTGGGATTTAGTTAATCTATCCAATTGAACTATACCATACCTTGTCATTTGTATGCCATGATTAATTGTCACCATAGATTAGTTCATTATTAGTTGGTTAATATTAACAATCAACATGGGTTGGTTAGACCATATTTAGTATGCTTAGCCTTGCCACGTACAACACATGTTTTTTGTGATACCAAAAGTTAATCTTGAATAATGGAATATGGAACATGTTTATGTAATTGGTGTGCGAGGTGTTGTCACACAATGATGTTGAGTTGTAGTGATGAGGATGTCACGCAACGATGTTGACTTGTTAATTGGTAATCAACTGGGGTGGTAATCATTAAGATTGGGGCAAGTGGCAAGGGGTAGTGGCCAAGAGGGGCTAGAAGGGTAGAGTGTATGTGGAAGTCTTGCCCTAGTCATCTTAAGGACTTAACTTTGCAAGTCTTTGACCTGAGTAAAACATGCAACCGCATGTCTAGAATGGGATAGACCTAGCTGATTAATTTGTAATGTCTTAGCTTTGGCACTACCGGTGGTGGTGTGAAGTTCGACCTTTATATGAACACACATGGCGCAAAAGGATGCCCTTGAGTGTGGTAACCAATCCCATCAATGTTGAAACCTTAGCGGAGAGTACTGGGTTAAGACAGAACATTGTAAAAGCTTTGTCATGATTTCTCTGCCGACATACCAAAGAAAGTGTGCTAATGGCCAGGCACATGGAGAATATCATGTCGTGTGGGTAAAGCTCATAACCTCTGCAGAGTGTAAAATCTATTCGGATAGCCGTACTCACGGTATTGAGCAATGCTCGGGAATTACACTCAAGGGTTAGATTTTGTAAAATAAAAACTCGAATGGGAATGTTGGATGCTGTTGGGAAGTTGAAATATGACATAAGGCTGGATGCCATGTTTACTTGAGAAATGCTGAAAATTACTATTTATTGTTATTTGTTTTACTGTCTTTTTAATATACTTATCGTATTCATTTATAAATGCTGCTTTACAGCAAAATAATTATGTTCGCCATTCCTTTGGAATAAGCCTTGCATATAGCTATGATAGAATTGCATTCTGTGCACAACTTGTTGAGTGCTTTAAGTAATCACCCTTACCCACAACAAATCACTAGTTGAGTTAGAGTCTATACCAACTATAGAGGAGTATCAAAAGGAGACAAATGTTTAGAGTGTGTGCCTTGTCATTTGCCTGTGGTATACTGAGGGGTTTATCTACGTTTTCATTTTGCTGCAATTTAATTTGTTATTCACAATTTAGCTTTACGAGGCATATTCATATAAGTTCGATCTTAAGGTCATTCAATAGTTATTATTTAATATATGATGTTTTTTATTATGTTTTCGCTTTGTATGATTGTGATATTCATCTATGTTGAGCCTGTGTGCACCAGCGTTATGCTGGACTAGTGCGATATAAATAGAGTGTCCGGATTTGCATATTCAGATCCCGACAACTAGCATATATACTATATATATATATAATTATCAAGGGCACCATAAAACCTAGGCACTATGATTCAAAACGTATATATTTTCTTACGTATTGCATGCAAAATATATGTTAGAGATCGTATCTTCGAGCAAAACCATTTAAGATCGGCCATAAACCCAATCCATCTTCCACTACTACAGGACAGCTAATCCTTGCCGGCATATCATCGCGGTTAGACCGAACAGCGAGTGATAACATATCTCCGCCGTTCAAAGTTGTTGGGAGAACTTATCATCGCCGGTTCATGCAACCAACCGGCAAGAAAAGCACGATATCACCGCCGTTTGAGACAACAACCGCAGAGATATATCACTGCCGGGTCGTTCTTAAACCGGCAGTGATACTTGCCTTTTCACTACCGGGTTGAGACTAGAACCGGCAGTGATATTATCTTCCCGCGCAATATGTTTTTCCCGCTGAGCTTATCACCGCGGTTCGCGCAGAACCGCAGTGATAAGTCGCTTATATAATCGAGACCCCCGCCTCGGCGATCGAGCAAAGACAGAGAGGCGCCTGTCTTTGCTCGATTTGTAGATTACGACGATCTGCTGCCGATTTTTTTTTAAATTTGTATTGTACTTCTTTTCGAGGTTAGTAATTTGATCTCTATTTTTGTAAATAATAAAAAATTGCCACGTGGATATTTACATAATGAAAAAAGGTTCATGTATTTTCAAATGTTGAAATAATAAAACTTGTTAGATGGATATTTACCTAATCAAAAAATGTTGATATATTTTAATGTACTCAAAGTATATCCTAAGTACTTATAATTTTTTCCAAATTTTTAATTAATAAGGAATTGCAAGCTGGATATTGACGCAATGAAAAAAGATTGATATATTTTGATATAGTCTAAATATATCCTAACTATTTACAATTATTTTCATTTTTTACAATACTAAAAAATTGCTACATGGATATTTACATAACGGAAAAAGGTTGATGTACTTTAATATAGTCAAAATTGCTACATAGGTTTTTAAATCTAATCGTTTACAATTTTTTGTTATTTGCAATTATATGCGTATGTAATGTTTGATTTAATTAATTGTAGATGGACCGAAGGTGGATGTATGACACGGACCGTTGTGGGGCAGAGTTTTTTAATGGTGTGAGTTATTTTCTAAACGTGGGCGCGGCGCAAGTCGAAGAATCGCGGACTACATGTGCTGTCCATGCGTTGATCGCAAAAATCGTAAGTCGTTTTCTACCATAGAATCGACACGCACACTTGCTTCAAGAGGTTTCAAGGTCGGCTATACTGTTGGACCAAGCACGCGAAGATGAGATTGTACATGAAGGGCAACACATTATTGAAGATGACGGAGACAACGGTATGACGGCAGCTTGAAGATACGCTTGTCGGCGACCACGACGACGATCTGGATCAAATGTTGCGTGATGGGAGGAGACTTCACGAGTGAAATAGAGTTTCAAAAGTTCCAACATATGGTACAGTGACTCCACGACACCATTGTACCCAGCCGCAAGGAGGAGCACAAAAATTGCGCATCGTGCTTACACTCATCGCAGCTTGAAGGCAAGCAATGGTTGGTCCGATAAGAGCTTCACCGAGTATTATGTCTCTTGGGGATTTGCTTCCAGAGGGTAACGTGTTGCCTACAAGTACGTACCGTGCCAAGCGGGTTGTCCGCCTGCTGGGATTGGAAGTACAAAGGATACACGCATGTCCAAACGATTGCATGTTGTATCGCAATGAGTTTACGGACTTGATGGTCGTGCTGTTTGCAAAGCAAAGCGGTATAAGGGCAACGATGATGACATCGATAATGAAGATGTCGGGTGAAGCGTAAGAAGATGAGATCTCCCGTAAGGTGGTGTGGTATTTTCCTATAATTCTCCGTCTCAATCGATTGTTTGCGAACAAAAGGCATGCCCAATTGCTACGATGGCACGCCAAGAGCGTAAGAACGATGGAATGCTCAGACACTCACGACTCGTGCAATGGAGGAACATCGACGTAAAATATAAGAAGCACTTTGCAAATGATGTAAGGAATATAAGGTTCGGGTTGAGTACGGATGGGATGAATCCTTTCGGTAACATGAGCATCGTCATAGCACTTGGCGGTAACTCTATGTATCTACAACCTTCCTCCTTGGCTTTGTATGAAGCGGAAGTACATTATGATGCCAAGATCGATCCAAGGGCCGTGCAACCCGCAACGATATCGATGTGTACCTCAAACCATTGGTTGAAGATCTTCTAATCTTGTGGAACGATGGAGTACGGGTATGGGATGAGTATAAAGAGAGAACTTTATCCTACGCGCATTGTTGTTCGTAATCATTAATGATTACCCTGCCCTTGGTAACTGTCGGGCCGCACGACGACAAAAGGCTTCAATGGATGCGCCCAAAGGCTTAGATGGTACAGCTAGCGGTGGCTAAAGAACTGTCGAAAAATGTCTTACATGCGGCATCGTAGGTTCCTCCGCAAGGATCACCCATACCGCAATAATAAGAAAGCTTTTGATGGGACAAAGGAGACCGCTTTAGCTCAAGAATCACATGGGAGAGAGATATTTGCAGCTGTAAAGGATCTTAAAATTATCCACGGAAAGGAGCAGCAAGACATCTATCCCGAGTTCCGTGATAAGGCTCCTTTGTGGAAAAAGAGATCGATTTTGGGTCCTACCATCTGGCAAGACTTGGAAGTTCGACACGCAATCGACGCCATGCACATAGAGAAGAACGTGTGTGACAACTTGCTTGGTATCTTCATCGATATACCGCAAAACAAAAGATACTCTCAAGCACGGATGGACCTTGAAGATATGAAACTCGGGAAGGAGCCGCATCACGAGACATGGATACAGGAAAAAGTACCTTTCCGCACCGCTACACTCGAGCAAGAAAGAAAAATTAGCTTGTGCGAATGCTTGCACGGAGTGAAAGTTCCGTCCGGATACTCTGCCAACATAAAGAGACTAGTCTCAATGAAAGACTTCAAATTAATTGGCATGAAGTCTCACGATTGCCATGTGATGATGACGCAGATGCTTCCAATTGCAATTAGGGGTGTTCTGCCAGAGAAAGTCCGAGACCCAATTGTAAAGTTATGTTCATTCTTCAACGCGATTTCACAGAAGGCCATCGATCCATTGAAACTAGATAAGCTACAGGAAGATGTGGTCCACACTCTCTGCAGGCTCGAGATGTGTTTCCCTCCATCTTTTTTTGATATTATGGTCCATCTCATTGTTCACATCGTGAAAGAGATACAGATTCTCGGTCCCGTGTTACTACATCAGATGTATCCTTTTGAGAGATTCATGGGGGTTATAAAGAAATATGTTTGTAACCGACATCGGCCGGAAGGTTGCATTGCAGATGGTTGGGGAACCGAGGAGGTCATTGAGTTCTGCGTTGATTACATGGATCTCAAACCGATTGGTGTGCCTACATCACGACATGAGGGTAGGCTACAGGGAAAAGGGACACTGAGCGAGAAATCACTCCGTACAAACAATCTAGCTTCATTCACACAAGCACATTTCGCAGTTCTGGGACAATCAGTTGTGGTGGCCCCGTATGTCAACATGCACAAGAGCATGCTATCCAGAACAAACCCAACGAAGTCAGAGGGTTGGATCGCGAGAGAGCATAGACATAACTTCGGCGATTGGTTGCGTAGGCACATGATGCATACGGAGACAGAGTGCGCAAGGGTATAATTCCTGCAACGGCCGCCTTAAGCGAACGATCGAAGCACTGGTTGCTTGGGAGCAGGAAGTGCTGCGCAGAATCACAGATGCTCACATGCAGTCTTCCCAAGGATCTTTCGCGCCACGAAGGGAGAATGACGAGCTAACCATAGCCCTGGGTAACAAGGAGCATTCAGGTCGCACCAGAGGAGTTGGTTTGGTCATGTGGAAAGAAGCCTTCCCCACAGATGCATGGATGTACAAACGTTCAAAGAGATTAAGAGAAGATCAACTGGAACGTCAGATAAAAGATGCTGTCACGAGAGCGCTAGAGGAACAAAGAGCGGAAATAGATAAGGCTGTGGAGCAAGCCGTACAGAAAGCTCTCACCTCACAACCTCCACCCGGTGAAAACCCTGAGCTCATCAGTCCCGGTGCTCGTAAGAGCAGCTGCGCGTCCATAGGGATTCCCGAAGAGCATGGACTGCATTTTCCTGTGGATGACATCAAAGAACCGACACCGTGCAAGCTACATTTGGACGCACATGGCATTACCATAAAGGTGGCTGAGGGCAGGGCTTGGCCACGCCAGGAGTCACAGATTTTGCACTATCGCCCGATACCGCAGGGATTCGCCAGGGTCGAAGTGGACAGTGTCATCCGCCAATACCGAAAAATGGAGGTAGAGATCCCTAGCGAGGATGGAAACAAAAAGCTAGGAGAAAACGTGAATGGCTTCCTCGCGTGGCGCAAGAGCTTGATTAAGTTTGGCTCGGACGATGAGGGCGACGACGATGATGATCACCGCACTTCCACACGAGACCTCCGCCTTCTCGCCGCCAACCAGAAAAGTCCAACTCCTCCGCCGGCACCAACGAGAAAAAGCCCGACTCCTCCGCCAAAAATCGTAAAGAATCGAACAACAGAACATCTCGGCGTCGGCACCGCCCTCGAAGAAATCTCAACCTTCGTGAACCGTGACAACCACAAAAGAAACTATCACCGACATGACCGAGGAAGAACGAAAAAGCATGTAGCGCTGCGTAACATCTCACTTTAAAAAGGTGCCATCAAGTAAGAAGACTAAAGTTGATCGACGCAAAAGTTTTTCTTGAGTGTGGCAAAAGTGCAAAAGACGGCAAGCTTCAACCTTGCAAAATATCGGACTACGAGCGCATATCCGTAAAGCAATACTTGCGGCGGCTAGTGCCGACACGCTAAAGCGGGATGCTCAAGCGGATGATGTTCAATTAGATGCTCGCGCAAGGTCTCGTGGAAGTTCGTTATGGGAAACATTTGGTTGAACCAGCTCATTTCGACAACCTTACAACACAATCGTGGCGCGTCCATCGCTGGTACATGCAAGCGATCCAACGATGGTATGGAGGCGCTCTCGAATGATACACGAGCAAGATTTTCACATGGGGATAACATCCGCCGGGTTCTTTTCACGGAGTTGTATATGTTGTACCAAAGAAGATGCCCCGGACGTGAACATACTTAGACTATGGACTTTGTAAGTCCGTCTGTATATCGTTGAGCATTTCAGATCGCTTAATTGCATCTCTAACTTCTTTCTTATGTAGAATGAAGGTACGACATGTAGAAGAAATAACAATGACAATCTAGCATTCCTAGATCCGGGCTTGTCAACGAAACTTGTGAACGACAATCCACAGCTCGTTGAAGACTATTTATTTAATACTTTTTTGAAGCTGCAATACAAAACCTCCGTACTTTTACCCTATAACTTCAAGTAATGTATCTCCTGACTTCTAATATCATTTTACTATTTTTGCGTAACACATACGATGTGGGAGTAATTGACTACGCTGACATATATGTGCAGGTTTCACGGGTCCTCCTCGTCATCCAGCTTAGATGCTAGCAGTGATTTTGTCTTGGACTCAAGGAGAAAACAAACTAACTGTACTCAAGACCTTTGGGACATGTCAATGTAAACTCGATCGCTATGCTATTACTCCGCAAAATTCCATTCTATTGCATTTAAGTTTAATTACTATTCAAAATCATTCAGGGCTTTACTTGCAGCATCGCAAGAAAAGTGTTCGTATCGTCCATACAGAAAAATTTTGAAATAATAAATGACTTTCCATGCATGAGGCAGAACCCTAAACAATTTATGTGCATTCTATGTATGTACAAATATGCATTCAATTGTCACGGAGAGTGTCGGCTATAACGGCCATGGTACGTAATTATACTTTGATACCCTTTTTATTTAACAAATATCATCATTAATTAACTTCCTTTTTGTTCAAAACAGCGCCCAAAGCGAGAACCAATAAGTTATTGTTGATGTAAATTATAGCAATTCAAGAACAGATCGCGGATTCATTCATGATGAGATCATCAATCCAAACGGCGAGTTCCACGGGTAGCCTCAACGCCTCATTCCTACGGCCTAGACGCTGGCGTGTCTACTTCGACTCTTTGTAAAATCAAAGCGAATGGGATGACATGTAGTCGAGCTACATTTGTAAATAAATCATTGTAAAAACAAATTAGGTGATGCTTAATTTAATATATTTGAATTATGATTTTAACAATGCTTCATACATACATGGATATATTTGAATTATGATTTGAACGATGCTTTATATACTACATATGGACATTGTAAACAATTATATAAAAATATATTTATTGCACAAAAATATGCAAGCTTGTCATCGCGGTTCTTGGAAACCGCAGTGATATGTACATATCATCGTCGGATTATGGTACAACCCAGCAGTGCTAGTACGATATCACTGCCGGTTTTATGTATAACCGGCAGTGATAATTATCATCACTGCCGGATTTTGATCCGGCAGTGATAGTACAATATCACTGTCGGTTGTAGATAGAACCGGCCGTGATAATCCTTATCACTGCCGGATTTTGGATTGATCTGGCAGGAATAGTCCAATATCACTGCCGGTTGTAGGTAGAACCTTATCACTGCCGTATCACTGCCGGTTCCTGAGCCGGCAGTGATAATCCCCGAGTATCACTGCCGACCAATCACTGCCGGCGCCAATGACCGGCAGTGATGGGGTTTTGGAATCGGCAGTGATGTGCTGTTCTGTAGTAGTGTTCGAGATGTCATATGCGGTTGCATGGAGAACGAAAACACTGTACGTAACGTGATAGAGGTCACATGCAGGCCACACAATTTTTCGTGGTACAGTTGTATTTTGAGGACAATATTGAGGTCTAGAATGGCATGTTTTTATGTACTTCTGAAAACACGCGTACCTACCATTAAGTTGACCAAAAATAGACAGCTATAGACATATACTGTAATCAATGTGGTTGGCAATACTACAAGTTTAGTACGGTGTCCCCATACCGAGCTGCACCTAGAAGTACGTACTTCGCTGATTAATTGATATCTGAGCATGCTGTACAGAAATACTCTACTTAATTTGTTCGAAACAAGTTATTTTTAGACCCAGAAAGAGCGAGGGAAATGTTGGAAAAGGTACATTAGGCGACTATTGGCAGCTTTGTGACACCGTATTTGGAATGCCGTATATTCTTTTTCAAAATTTGAGTGAAAGTTTTAGGATGCAAATTAACCACGCAGCGACGACGGCGCGGCCAATGATGGCCTGCATTAATTAATCTTGCGCGACGAAGCGCACCGTAGTGGGAGGACGCGCGGTGATCTAATAATTGAGGAGGGAGCTGAGGGGCGATCAACCATCAATGCGCGCCAGCGAACGAACCGCCGCGGGGCACACGGAAGCGCCATGTTCGCGATCACGGCATTGATGCAGATCCTGCTGCTTGCGCTGCGTGCGCCATGAATTCCGCCAGTGACCCGTCGGCGTCATGCAGTGTAGCTGTGGGCGTTCGTCATTCCCAACATTTATAGTCGAGCACTGATTCTTGTCACGATTTTGTTTTGTTTTCTTTTTTTCTTTCTCAAGAAGACTAACAATACGGCCACAGGGACGACGAGACTTAAGATGCGTTTGGTTCATAGGCAAGTTCTGGATGAGATGGGGCGTTTTCTTAGTCATCCAGGTGTTAGGTTCAACGGCAAGTTGGCTGTGGCCATCCAGAAAATAAGAATATTCTCTTCAAATTCTGAACGCACTGATCCAGAGAATTTGACTAGACGAGGCCATCCCCACTCGCCCGTGACTCCTTTGGCCTAGTGTGACTCTTTCGGCTGGACGAGTCCATCCCACCAATCGCTCGTGACTCCTCACTCGCCTTCTCAGTCCTCTCGCCTTCCAGGCTCCTCTCTCCGTTCATCCTCACCCCGCGGCGGCTAAGCAAGACCATCCCCTCGGTGGCGGCTCGGGCGATTGATTAGTCGTAAGAATGAGTTTTCTTCTGGTCTTCCGTTTCATTGCTGCGAGCAGTCAAATCCAAATCCAAGTATTTCTTCTGAGATCCATCCCTTTGCGGATTTATTTGCTGCGTGGTGGAGAGCTATTTGCAATAGATTGTCCGCTCCTGCCCCGTAGGATAGGACCCAAGGTAGATAATTGAACATTTCCCAATCCTGTTACTGAATTATTGAAATCAAATTGAAACCATGTAGAGTGCTTATTTCCATCGATTTTGAGCAGCTTAACTTGTCAATTTTCATTTGTTTTCATCTATCAAGTATTAATTCCGTGTAATATCTATGATTCATGCATGCTCGGTAGTACAAAGTATGAATGTTTGGTACAACAAAACCGAAAAGTACATGTAGCCAGAATGCAATTATCTTCCATTCCTGCAAGGGGGTTTATTCATTGGGGCAACAGCAACATGAGGTGCCATTTTTTTCTTTTCCTGAGGCCAGGTTGAACCTTCAATTGTTTCTGGCATTATCGGGGAGAAGTTTCCCTGTCAAATACTTTATGCTGAATTGATTGATCTTTATGCTTCAAATACTTATTGTTTCACTCTCTACAATTTTGTTCTTGCTTGTAGTGCCTGTGATTGAATGACTGGGCACAATGTCTGATTTGATTATCAGATGCTGAGACTAAGGAAGAGTTGTGACATGAAAGCAGGAGCATATCTTTTTGTCATGATGTTCCCCAAAAGGCATAAGATTAAATGTGAAGACAATTTGAACATTCCCTTTTCTCCTTTTGTTATCTTTATTGAGAGGGCAATATTCACCTTGTAATGTTTGCTTGAATGTGGCTGTGTTGTCTTGCAAATGTTGCTAGTCCAACTATGTGTTAGTGTTATGCCCTTGAGGCAATCATTTAGATGATTGTAACATGACTATGTTTATGAATAATAATATGATTATTGGTCCAATGAATGTATATCATTGTATTGATCAACAAGTATGTGACTTGATTATGAAGCTCTTTACTTAATGATGTAATTCGATAAATATCTTCGATCGGATATCATCGATAGGACTACGATGAATAGATCAAGACATGTAGTGATCGATGATCATGCTTCATAGATCATGGATATGGAGATATCATCTCTACATTGTGGACCATGTTGAAGAACATGGGTTAGATAGACCCGCTATGGGACATCGCGAGAATGTTTCATTCTTATGTGTCATCGTGTATCTCATACCTAGAAGATGTATGATCCTTAGACCTGAGATTGTCATATTCCCTACATGTGTAATAGTTTTCCTTGGGGCTATCAAACACTACTTCCTAACCGGATAGTTATAAAGGTAGCTTTCATGTTTACTATGAAACGTGCAGAGGAAGTGAGCAAATAAGATGGAATTTGCCACTCCAATTAAACGGAGATATATGACAAGGCCACTCGTGTGATATGATTAAGAAAGTGCATGGCCATGCCGTGATTGAGGAGTCAATCACAACTTATTAATATATCACGGATACGAGAGATGGATTGAATCATCAAAGGATGACATGCTTCTCGCCTTGAGATCAATCTTCATATACTTGGCAAAGGGATTATTACATGAGTTCTTTTGATAGGTTCTGCTCGATTTTATCACAAGATGTTTGGGAGTTGGCATACTTTGCAAGAAGCCGCTACCAACTATTGGATTGAAAAGGAGTTTTCGAATCCATGTCCAAACGTATGTGAACCTGCGCAGGTCACACACTTAATGGGCTGGGACGCATTAATTTGGATTGGATCCGTAATTAATGAACCTCGTGGGCTTAGCATCTTTGGTGGGCCCTGGTTTAGGGTTTCATCTCGTGGCTATATAAGGAGGGAGGAGGAGGCGCAGAGTGTGCTTTCCACGGTTTAGGTTTGATTCACTTGAAACCCTAGCCTCCTCCTCTCGCTGCCCTGCGGAGCGACTAGGTGCTTGCACACGACGCACGGCGCTCCATCTCGGACGTGTGGACTATCTGCGGTGACGCTGCTGCGATCGCGGCGTGGGAGGACGATCCACGGCGGGCGAGGACGATCCACTACATCGACGCAACGATCGCGGGCGAGGACGAACCACTACATCGACGCACAAGGATTCCGAATGCGCGTCTAGTGGTAATCTTATCTATGATCCCCTTCTTGCGAGTAGCTTTCTGGTTGCGCGGTAGTTTTTTTTCTTTTTGTGCTAGCGTAGCATACCGCGTTTCCCTTCACTATGAACATCTAAATACAGATGTATACTTGTGTGTGACCAGCTATATCTTAGTCTATATTAGGGTAATCATAAATTGTCTCATTTGAAAACATGCTTATGGATTTTGATCACAAATTCAGATTATAGATAATTGTCGTATGTATATAAATTTATTATAGGAAATTTGGGTATTAAATGTTTGCATAGTGTTGTATGGCATGGATCAACAATGCACTCTGTCATGTTGTACGACAATGATTCGATTGTAGTTTTTTCAGAGGAAGCTGCTCCCTCGTCTGTTTAATATGGGAATTTCTACCCTCTCAGTGTAACATGGTTCCTCCTATAAACTCTGTTATTAACTATATAATATATGAGGCAAATAAAGATGATGTTGTTTCTGTGTGTATGTCCTCCTTGGTGTATGAGCTGCTAATATATTTGCTAATGCGTCCAATGATATGTATTCATCGCCTTGAGTACAAGTAATCCGATCCTGCTGAGCTTATTGCCGTTGTTATATGATCATGGTGTGCTATGTTCGCCAATGACAATATTCACCGTCACTGGCTTGTCCTCTGAGCATTCTCATCCATCCAACGAAACAAAAAAACTGGCTCATACCATCTATTCTTATCTATCCAACCAAACAAAAAAACTGGCTCATTCCATCCAACCAATCAAAAAAATAACTCGTTCCTATCCACCCAACCAAACAGCCAACTGGATAGCTCCATCCCATCCAGGCTGGATGGCTATATCCCATCCAACCTCATCTAGACAACCAAACGAACCCTTAATCTCTCATTTTGGATACAGACGTTGTCAAATTATCGAAACTTTCACTATCAATATATTTTTAAATATTTAAATTAGATATTAAAATCATATGTGTAGATTTGTCTCAAAAAGTATTTTCATAATATGTAATATCCCAATTTTGCAAAATTAAAGTAATAAAGTAGCCAACTTTATTTTCTGAGTTATTATGAATTTTTAGAACTTTTTTGGATTTTTGTGGATTTTGTCATTTTAAAAAAACTTTTCAATAACATAGTTATTGCTTCTGATTTTAAAACTATATGATTTAAAGTAGAAAAAAGTATGAAAAAAATTAATTTAAATCTCAAATTTCCTGAAGGACATCACAAAAATTTCATGAATTTTAGAAGTTGTTTGATATTTTTAGAGAATAAAAAACTATGTACTTTATTTGAAGGAGAAGCACCGAAAGAATTATGGAAGGAAGACTCACTACTGCATATAGGCACATCACAAACGGTTTGTAATGGTCATCACAGACGGTTTTGCGAACCGTCTGTTAGCAACTGTCAGTGAGGACTTCGGTGATCACAGGCGATTTGTGAACCGTATGCGAAAATAGTCATCACAGACAGTCCCAAACAAGAACCGTCTGTGATGATTAATTTCCAGTTTTTACTATTTTTATTTATTGGCTAGCCTTAGGAAATGCAAACCATGCCCTCTAAAACAAAAGAGGTTGGTCCTCAATTTTTCATCTTCATAATAATGGCAAAATGCTATTGCTAAACCTTCAAGACATAACAAGTCATGTCAGCATGCATTTGCAATGAACATTTAATTGGGAAAGTAATATACTGGTATTCCTTCTATAATTGTTTCACAACCAACAAGTCGTCCTCCAACTGAAGCTATTGGTTAGAATGAAATAACAGATCATGAAAGCAGGAAGCTAAACAAGACACATGCAATGCATATTTAGCAAGAATAACATTATTCAGTAGATGAAATTAAAGTAGACTCACAAGGTGAATGTAATGCATTTTTTTGGAAGTTCAACTATTTGAAGTCTTGCCTTAGACTATATGCAAATCCTAAGAATAAGTAAACATTCTTATGCTACATGTGTCACAGAGACACAGAAGTTACAGAATCAACATTAGCAAACAGCAAAATCAAACTTAGTACATTGATTAGCTTATAAGTCACAACATCAATGAGTTAACTTAGTAGTTCACTCGTAATGAACTAAAGAAAAACACCACAGCATAACCTAAATTAATCAGCAGCCTACTAAAAGACAACATCCAAGATGCCAAAGGCATGTCAATTGAGTCAAATCAGAGTGGAGAAAACTTATACATGTTGATTCTAAACTAGATGCTGGGCACAACAGAATGAACAACAAGAAATTAAGAAAGCAGCATCAACAGACATTCGTACAGACCATGAGACTGATCACTGCGAAGTGCTACAATTGAATGAGGCACAGCTTCTAAAATTACCATAACATCTCAAAAGCAGAACAAAAGATACCCTTAACAACAATGTGTTCTGTATGACATGAACGACTATCGAGCAGCTGGGAGCCAGAGACAAGTAGCTTAATTACAATTAGGGGAGCCTGTATTATAACATACAGCACATCCATTTCAGAAATCAACTCAGATCACTCATTACAATGTGTATGCGCATCAATTTTAGAAATCAACTCAGATATATTAACCAATTGAATTCAGAACTACACTCACAAATTCACAGCATAAGGTTCACAAATTAATCGAAATGGTAACTAACAAATTCACAACTCATCAGGTGATACTTGAGTGGCATTCGCCTTTTGAATTTATAACCTCACACATCAAGAAGGCACAGAGTTATTATCGAATACCTAACAGGTCAGCCTATTCCAACACAGATTTAGCACATTCCCAAGCCTGTCAATGGGAAGAGTAAAGTCTTGCGTGTATATAAATTAATAAGTGCAAACAATTTTTGCAAGATTGACAAACCTCTATGACATTGGTCTTCTTTGAACCAATGAGGAGTTGCATATTGTGGAAAACGGAGAACCCATATAGGTGTGCCCTTTGGCTGCTAGTGGCACTACAAAAATACAATAGATTAATTAGTTTCGAGGGTATTATTATGGAGTGTGAAGGATTATTTCATATTGGCGGATACCAAAAACTTATAAATATGCTTCAGCTTCGCTAGGTCTTTCCTGTGTGGCCCTCCATGAGCTTTGTAGACACAGAACGATGCGTCGAGTAAATTTCTGATAGGTGCCAAGTCGTGGGTGCTGACCTTTCCGGAATCAAGGTAAATGACCCAGATCTATTTTGGTATAATTATGAGTAGAACCCAGTGTAACCTACACAGGTATGTTGTCATGGTCATTGAAGCTAACTTCGAGTTGCGTTACATAGTACAAATCAATAAGTATAGCAACTAGACGAAGCACTTACCCTGGGTTGTGGGTAGAAGTATGAATTTATTGCCCCATTGAGCGCAATACTTTTTCCACGTACTCATGGACGACTGATAAGTCTTCATCCATAGTTTGCTTGACACCACATGTGGGTCGAGGAAACCCACTGGTTGTTCCCTTGATTTTGCTTCCATGATCATGTATCAACATATAAAAAATCAAGGATAATATATCTATGACATTTATCGGTACACACTTACAATGTCCAGCACCTCATGAGTGATGCGTCGAGAGAGTTGAGGTTGTAGAGCTCGAACATGTCGTTGAAGCCGACCACGAAGAAGCCATCCAAAAACTGGTGTAAGAAATGCTCCTCCTTAAATCTGACTCAGATACTCGATGCCCATTGTGCCACCGGCTTGTTAGCTTGTTCCATGCACCAATCTTGCAATCTAATGCAGGCTAATATAAGCATCTCCTGGCGCTCTTTCGGTACGAACAGCAGTCCCAGCTCGAATTAGTGCACCAATGGGGCAAATGGAAAGTCATGGGCTAACGTGGTCATCCCTTTCGATTTGCCCTTGTCGCTGCCTCGCCGTCTACCAAATGTCGTCTTCACAGGAGACGACTGGGCCCGAACTACAGTAATAGCCTATGCCTGATGGGACACAGTAGTCGATTTGGTGGGCTCCTTCGGTGCGGCACATGGCTCCGGTAGTGGTGATAGCTACGGTGCATCACGTGGCTTCGGTAGTGCTTGTAGCTTTGGTGCTACAGGGCAGGCATCGAATGATATGTGCTTCTTGGGCCACCGGATGAATGTGTCGATGACATCCCCTAGTGTGACGATCTCGTTGTTTGGGGGCATCTCCAGCACGATGGCCTTGCAAATTTCGTGTACACCGTCGACCTGGACCTTTGCGTAGCCCGGATCTATCGTGAGACCGTGCACCATCGACCCTAGACCGGATGGATACGCGCACCCCCAATCAACCTAGAGGGGAACGAAGCCATTGGCAAGTCTCACTTGGAGATTGCATGGCATGGCCACCTACATAAGGGTACACAGTTAGCTAACACATCAAATAGTTCTACCTAAGGAGTATTGCAGACATGTATATTACCCGGGTGTCATCAGGAGGAAATCTGGAGTCATCCACGTGCGTCTTAGGGGCGACGTGCAGCTGCTCCGATGGTTAGTTAGGCTGAACTGCGCCTATGCTTTTTGGGCTTGCACATTCTGTGCCTGCCTCTCCATAGCCACCCTTTGCTCCATCCTTTCCTCAAAGCCTCTTAGCTGACTATCGAACTGCGCTCTCAACCTTTCCTCAACCCTTTCCTTAATCAGGGCTACTAGCCATTCCTCGAGCTCAGCTTTTCTTCTCTTCCTACTCCGGTAAATGTCAGAGTCTTGTGAGACTCCCATTTTTTAGGGAACGAAAACACCTACGCCTCGGGTGCGACCCGGGTGCTCCTTGTTTCCTAAGGCCTTGGAGAGTATATCTCTCTCTCTTTGTCTGAAGTGAAGGAGATCTGGGAAGATTCCATGCTCAACGCTACCAGGCGTTGGTACACTTCCTCGTCTGAAGGGTTGGCAAAGGACACGCCGCCCGAAGACGTGGGACGTGACCTCGCTCTTACCCAATTTCAAGTGTGCTGGTCCATGATCGAAGAGAATGGCGATGCGACTTCCTTTTGGATTGCCTCATTGTCCTCCCTCGTCCATTGCGCCATCTTGCCCACGTAACAAGTGGAGCCGAGTCTGTGCGGGTGGGTGTTTTTTGATTGGACGGTCTTGTGCGCCGCACTTTGACGCACGAACTCTTTCGTCGTCTTCATCTCAACAAATAGTTCCCACACGTCTTCATTGATGAACCCGTACTTCTAGAACGGAGTCATTTCCTTATTCATGTAATTAGTGAGGAGGACGCTCTTGAAGTTCTTCATGCCTTTCCCGCCACTAGCAACGCATACTATCGCAGTGCGTGCATGGTGTCTTGTGGGAGCTCAAACGACGTAAAAATTTCTATCACTAGGCTGTTGCGCTCCTCATCTGTCAGCGTCTTCCATGATGGATACGTGATGGGGACCCTTTCACACCCAACGATTCCACACAATGTCCGAAATGCTACCGTGGCCTTAGGAGGTGCGATAGGGGCCCCATCCCGTGGATCGACCGCCGTGATGATATATCGGCTCCGGGGCCTTTTACTAAGCCCTCTTGGACCATGCCTCTGTTTTCCTACATTGGGCGCCTCATCAGATCCATTAGGCAACGAGGAATGAGGGGACGACATCTTATAATGAAGTAGATTGAGTTAGATCTTCAAAGATCAGGCAAGTTGGTAAAACAACAATTCATAAAGGGTCATAGAAGAGGAAATAAAGAAAATTTACATGTTGTTTAGTACAGTTGTAATTGCATGATGCAAGGTTATGAGAAGGTAAGTTAAAAGAAGCAAAGTTAATTGAAGGTAAGTTAAGAGTTTTTTTATAGATACAAGGTTAAAAGAAGGTAAGATAAGAGAAGCAAAGTTAAACACCCAATATTTTGTGACTGCTGAGCCTAAAACTGTTCAAACTTGTACAACATGAATTGGAATCTTATATTCAGCATGTATTATACATGTATTAAACATGACATGCAATCTGATATTTGAAGTAGGTGATGATGAGAAAATCCAGGCACATAAGTGGATTCTTGCCGCTAGCTCCCTGGTATTCAAAGCCCAATTCTTTGGTCCTATTGGAAACCCTGACCTAGACAAAGTTGTCGTGGAGGATGTCGAACCTGTGGTCTTCAAGGTAAAGGTTACATGCAGATCGCACCACTTTCCAGCACATTCCTATTATGAAATCTAGTGCCTCCTTTTCAGGGCACTTTTTGTTCATATTGAATTTTTGAATTGAGATATAGGTGATTTTCTCTCTATATTCTACTGCCTAAGACACATGTTGTATGCGGTTGTAATGTAACTTATTTCCAGCAGAATAAATAACTAAATCAGCAAATCACCACAAAGCAAGTATGTTTGATCTCATCGCATATCAATAATGTAGGCCTGTTTGTTTTTCGTGTTAGAAGTAGTAACAAATCTAGGTGTGTTTTTGTATTAGAACTTTTGTTGACTTCTCTAAGTTTGAACCTTTTACTTTGAAAAAAATAGAGAAATAGATCAATCCATTGATATTTGATTGTAAGTGTCACCTTATGGTAAGGTTACAATTTTCCTTCCAATGCAGGCAATGGTGAATTTCATAAACTCTGATGAACCTCCTAGCATTCATGAACTAGCTGGATCTGCCTCGATGTGGACATCAACAGTAGTAATACAATATTTGTTGGAAGTAGCTGATAGATATGGATTAGATCGGCTACGTCTCCTATGTGAGGAAAAGTTATGTGACGAACTCACTGCTGAAACAGTTGCAACAACATTAGCCCTAGCTTAACAGCATCATTGTGCTCATCTGAAGTCCGCCTGTCTAATGTTCACTATAGTTCGAGAAAATCTGGGAGGTATGACTTTTGTCCTCTAGAATATATATATAGCCTTTTGTTAATATAACATAGTGTTGGGTGTCTTCTGTTTACCAATATTTGTGCAAACTTAGGGTAATTTTATTACAGATTTTAGTGTATGACTAGATCTAAAGTAAAGAGTGTTCTACTTCTCTGCTATTGTAGGATATACATTCTGTAGGTGTTGGATCCCCATTGTTTAGTGAACTTAATTGATAAGCTTAGAAACTTGGAATAAGAAACCTTGTTTTGATTAGTAATATTTCTTCTATTTTTGACCAAGAGTTGTAACAGTGCAGTAACAAGCCAAGTCGCCAGCAAGGTAGTGTCTGATGCATGTGCAAGAAATAGATAGTGCACATATTTGGGAAGGAAAGTGGCCTTGTAAACATGGGCCAGAATGACAGACTAGCAGCAAATAAATATGCTATAGTTAATAATTTGAAGATCATTGCCTTGTTCGAATGTCATGGTAGGATGGGTAGTACACTACTACTGTCTTTTATCACTTGTTTAAATGTTACTTGTACTTGCAATTTTATATTCATCATGTATTAAACATGGACACAATAAAACAGATGATCTGTCTGGTATGGACATACAACAGAATCACCTCACTTACACTCTTCCGTTGGTTACTGAGATCCTAAAGCCATTGGTTACTAATATCCTAAATAAGATTAATGTGCTCTCATGTCCTCTCAATGCTCATATAGAATTTCAAATTTCATTGTGTCCTTTATCACTACATTACTAAGCCTTTTTTGGGGAATATTGCCTAGCTAATCGCATAACCAAAGCTAACTCTATCTTACAGAACATAATCGAAACTTTTTATCTTCTATCAGCCCATCATTTCCAATTTAATATGATTGTACAAAGAATTAAAAAAGATGTCCATACTCCATGGTAGTTTGGTTTTGGTTTGTAAATTAGAACTTGTCATTATTGCAATCTATACAACATATCATCAACACGTCATCCTAAGAAATAGCAAGCACATATACACTGTAATTATAAATTTATAAATTGCTAAATGTCGGTACAAAGGAGGAGGAGGATAATGGAATGAGCATAGGACATGAACATATTTATGCATAAATGATCTACTTTGGATGATCGACATTCACATATGCTACAGCTAGTGTAAAGTAAACCATAAGCTAAGGAGGTGACTTATCGGTGTGGAGGGGGAGGAGGAGAGGCTGGCGTTGGTGCGGAGGAGAGGACGGTGTCGGAGCAAAGGAGAGGCCGGGGGTGAAGTCACCTCCAAGGGGGGAGGGCGCCGACGAGGGGTAAAGGCACCGAGGGGGCTAGGGTTTGGGGGTGGGGGCCTAGGGTTTGGTGGGATGCCGATGGGGATAGGGTTTAGGGCTCGCGGGCGGACGTCGATGTGGCCTAGGGTTTGGGGGACACTGACGGGGGCTAGGGTTTAGGGCTCGCGGGCGGACACTGATGGTGTCTAGGGCGGCGCAAGGAAGGAGGCATGGGCTAGCGAGGGGAGACGCGGGCCGACGGAGGGTTGGGGACGGCGGCCGGACAAGGGAGCAGGGCGCGGCACAAGAGCTGTCGCGGAACAAGATGAGCAAGAGACAAGAGTGCACAAGAGGGACAAGACGAAGCACTTATGTGCACACGGCTTGATCCCAGACGGTTCTAATATTGAACCATCTGTGATTCCACTCATCACAGACGGTTCAATATTAGAACCGTCTGTGATGCTTTTTTAATCATTTTTATGTAGTTTTTTAAATCTATTTTTATGTAGTTTTTTAAACCTGTTTTTATGTAGTTTTTCAAACCTATTTTTTAAGCTTATTTCTAAGTAGTTTTTTAAGCCTAGTTTTCAATTAGCTTTTTTAAGTAGTTTTTTCAGGTCTATTTTTAAGTATTTGTTTTTACATTTTCAAATGTTTCTTACCCCACATTTGTTATATCGCTATTTTCAGCAAGCTTTTGCTAAAATCTGAATGTAAATCAGAGCAACAAAAAAATTAACAATAAAATAAAGGTTACAAGATTCATGTACAAACTAGTAATCACGTGCGCAGTAGTAATATCCATATGGCTGAAACAAATACCTTACTATCTGTTTATGTAGTTTTAATTATCGTTATATATGGATTTTACTATAAAGTCGCACTGAGTTTAGTAGCAATAGTTAAATCTGTGAGCTGATGTCGTTGTAAGCATGTTTTGGTAAAATGCCGTTATTTTTTACAGTTGGGCAGGACACCGCATTGTGTCCCATTTTCAGTCCACATAAGCTGTATGCCCGGGTGCATTTTTTATCTCCTAGTACAGCTGATGGTATTGTCTACAAAAATTGCTTCAATAATATCATCCTACCAAATGTACTAAATAATCAATCATGTTCGCATTACGTCAAAGAATCAGGCGGCAAAAAAACATGCTTCAGGTTAGACGAAATTTCTCTAGCATGGCATGTAGTGGCTTCACCATGTTGCAGTCATGGAACAACATGTAGAACAAAAGCTCAGCCCTGTATTCGGTACCCTTCACCTACAGAAGAAGACGTACACAAAAAATATATAAAAAGCTATTGAAAAATAGCAACAATTACTATAAAAATAATGAAATTTCCTATAGAACTTACCGGGTCAATGAACGAATGAATCTTTCACATTTCACCATCATACAACTGAAGAAACTTCATGGCAAGAAAAGCACAATCGTTACTTAATATCTGCCTCGGATATCAAAAAGCGGATGTCTCCACCTTGAAAAATTCTAGAATTTGCCATTCGTAATGACTTGGAATGCTTCTTGCAGATGATTTATAACCTTCTCACCCACATCATCATGGTGGTCTCGAGGATCTGTGCACAGCTGATTGTAGTCAATTGAATCAAGCACATCGATTCTCGTGTGGTCCATATTGATGCAGTATACCGTCCAATGCTCGTAGTGCAGAAGGGGAAATAATATCTGCACAAATATTGTATACATGTGGTAAATTCTATAGATAAAATAATTATATAACATTGTGAATTTATGCAATCTCACCATCTTCGCTCCATTGGCATTCGATTCGCTAATATGATCCCTAAGCATATTAACAGCGAGCTCACTAGGGTAGGTCTCGTTTTTCATATATTCTTCCACGTTCAGAAGTCTCTACCAAAAAAAAACATCTACATGGTAAGAAAATATTACAAGTAATAAATTACGACAACTATTGTATATAATTACTACATTAGTCTTATGAGATTACTATGTCAAAACATTTACGTACCGACAGACCCCAAGGTAGATAAATCCTGTATCCAGAGCTCTCAGGTCGTAACTTAGCGCCATCATGCGTAATACATTGAGTGAATAAACCCATAAAAATGTCTTATGTTGTTTCACCATCTTTGAATGATTTCCTCAAGTCTTCACCATTTGCAAAACACTGATAGTTTGGTGACATAAGTAAAACCTCTCTGCGGTATAGATGTAAAATACTGAATGAAATATTTATACATATACAATGCTCTTTCCAATAAACAGAAGAACTCTTTTCCTAAAAAAATTCATACATCGTTGTGGTAAAAATGATCTAACCTCTTTAGAGTATCATCGGTCAAAATGATCTCCCGGACCTTGATGGCAGAATCAATAGGGACAATGGGACGAACAGCATGACACTTGAAAGGTGAAACAAAACGGCTAGGCACCTTTGTCATTCTCTTCCCTGTAATAACATTGGTAACCAGAACAACATCCAATTTCGTCCTAGCCTATACTGTGCTATCTACCTGGCTACCAAGTGACGAAAAAACAAGAATAATTACTGCCGTGATGGTAACATCTTACTGGTTGTATATCTGATAATTACTACATAAATCAGCTATAAAAATTACCATAACACACACGGATAGTTTTCCCATATATTTACTTCACATCTATGAAAATTAGTGCCCCATGTATTTTTTTTTCAATATTAGTCATTACAAAAAAATCAGATATTTCTCCCATGAATACACTGATAAATATGACATTTACTATCTATGGTATATCATATTACTAATAAAAATTCTAAACTAACAACCTATAAATTTCGTATCTACAATACATAAGAAAAATCTAACCGACCTGTTTCGTATTCTTCGTTGACACATCAAGGTGTAGACCTGTAATGGAATCCTCCTCAATAGCTGCAATAATACTATCAATCTTCGCCGACATGTCATCCTCCCCCATGTGGACTGTTTAGATGTATGTGTAAGTTAGTTTACCTGATATGAATTACTCACTAGTGATTCAACACGTATATAAAAAACATAGTAATACACCTTGTTTAATTGCTTCCTCATTATTGTCTTGTGTTGCGGGGAAAAGGACGACGCCGGTATAAATATGGCAGCTGGTTCCATTGGTAGTGCCGGCGTAGCAACTGGTCGGCATGGCGATGTAGACACAAGACTTAAATCAACATTCTCTTATCTTTGTAGTTTAGGAACAGCAACAATATGAGAAGGCTCTAGCAGGATTATATCAATATTTTCTTCCGGTATTGGTGCCTCATCTTCCACCAGTGGCAGCACAACATCGACCACCGGTTGTGACGCCTCACTAACTACCAGACCTCCAGTCTTCTTCCCTTTGCTCTTTCTTTTTTTGGAGGGTTCCTCAATTGATGCTACGATTGAACATAGCGCATGAACAACCTCCGTCTGGGCTTTCTCAAGTATTTGTTTGGCCTTATTGATCTGCCTGATGGCCATGGATGATTCATCATCAAACTTTTTTAGTGCATCAATGGTGGCTTGCTGCTTAGACTTTCTGAAAGAATTGAATGAATCGCCAAGCAGTGAAAGTAACCTGGGAAATTGCCGAGCAATAGGAGGGGCATTAGGTATATCCTCTTGTACATTTTCATGTGAGTTTGATCCAGTCCAATAACATGTGCTTTCCACACACCTTAACTGAAAAATTCAATGCTCATATACCAATGTTAGTGTTACTTTTGAACAGTAAAATTTAAACATTACATAGTAATTTTGAATGAAAACACTCACATTGAGTTTGCCAAAAGTGTCTTCACCATGTTGACCTACCATCTTGTCAACCCCCAAGAGCTTGTCAACCTGTGAGGTCAAGAAAAAAGCAGCGCGTGGTGTGTCGACACTAGCAATGATGTGAACATACCTCAAATTATCCAAATAGTAAATCTGTTAGAAAAAAATATTACTGTTGTCAATGACATATATTACTATATAACATAGAAAAAATTACTAAATCTATCATGTATGGACAAAAAAAATAGAACTTATGAGTAAAAAGACAACACATCCGCTCATTGATTTTATTGAAGTGTCCTATACGGCAGGTACCTATCAGTCGGACTGGTCGCGCATAGAATGTGCTATTCTACACGCACGTATAGAATAGGATATCTAATACATATAATACATATATCTGATACATACATTTACAGTTTATAATTCCATCTCCTACCAAATTAATTTTTTTACTCAAGTTAATTTCTTAAATTTTTTCTCAAGTTAATTTTTTCCTCAAGTTAATAATAAATTACAATACATACATCTAATTAATTATAATAAATACATCTCATTAATTACAATACATACATCTCATTAAATATAATAAATACATCTAATTAATTCTAATACATACATGACAACTGAAGGATCGAGATGGCGAACAGAGGGGGGTGAGTGGTCGCAAATAAATTTTCCCCCAAAATACTCCAACAAAAACCTCGACAAGATCACTCAAAGGAAATCATGAAAAACCCGAAAAACTAGACAACTATGTTTACCCCTAGCTTGCATGGATAAGTACCATAAAATATGTGGGGATTTTTGAGTCACAATCCTGGTTGTCTAGTATCCAAGATAAATAGGAATCAATCCAACTCTTACTTTTAGAAAGGAGATCAATTCAAATCACAAAAGTCACTTTCAGAAAAGCAAAAGCAGAATTTTCAGAAATTGTCCTCAATTTGAACAGGTGGTTGGTGGGTTTCTGCAGCTCACAAAATTTTGAGAAGTTTTCTCCCTATTAGCAGAAGAGTCATGAAAAACTACACCAAATTTCTCCTAAACAATCCTTACATAAAAAACAGGAAAAATCGAAGAACATAGTCAGTCAAGAACTTCGAGCAGAAAGTTTGGGGCTCGGTTTTCATCTCATGGAGACCGAACGGTGCAACAAGTGAACTCGAAAATTTCTCTGCTGGTGGATATCAGAGTCCCGCACCAGTTCCAACAAGAATCGCTTAAAAAGGATTTTTCTAGATTTTTAGAAAAATCAAATACTAAATGCTGCGCAAAGAACAAGTTCTGAACAAAGTTGGAACTTGAAAGAAAAGATGTTCTCTACTCAATCCAAGAGTGCAAAAGAGATGTAAAACCATATGAACACACTCAAAACATCCAAGATCAACAGCATTTAGAAGGAGTGGAGGCAAATCCAAATTGCGTGAAAGTAAATTGCGAGAATATAATTGAGGGAAAGTAAATACTGAATTTAAATTGCGTAAAGTAAAGACATAATGTAAATGCGCAAAATAAATTTAGAGTTGGATGGATAAAGCTTTCATTTCTGGAAGGAGAGGTTACAAAGCCTCACTTTCATGTGGTCAAAGCTCAAAGGAGCATTCAAAAACCTCAAAAACCTTCTAAGGGAGGAGGCTACCCCTCCACCCCTATTTATACTACTCTTGGGCCACCTACTACTCTTGAATGAGTCCCTCAACCCTAGAGCACTCATCTAAGGGCTAGGATTAACCCACACACACACAGCCATGCAAGGGCTAACCCAAAACCAACACACATATCGGGTTTTCTTGCAATGTTTTCAAAGCATACTACCTAGACCCGCTAACCTATCAACTAGACCTCAATCCGACGGCCCTCATTGATCCACGCGGCATCTAGCTAGCATCATCTCCTTTTCTTGCCTTCTTGACTTGCCCGGACTCCGTTTCCGATCATCTTGCGGTGATCTCCCAACTGTCTGGACCTTCGACGCTCCTCGCCTAGTCCCGGTCATCCTCCGCCTGTAACATCCCAAAATTTGGCCTAATTATGTTTTTATTTCTTAAATGTGCATTTATGATTTTCTGGAATTTATTTGGATTTTTCTGGATTTATTAGAATTAAATTCAAATCAAGTTTATTGCCTTTTATTCGAATCTATTTAAATTTATGCAAAGTCAAAATAAAGTTTTGCCAAAAATATTTTATTTGAGTCCAGAATGTCTCAAAGTATTTCTGAGATTTTTCTTGGATTTTTCCTAATAGTTTTATCGCTTAAAATAAATAAAATGAATTTCTGTAATTATTTTAAATGAGAAATCTTTTGAAATTCGTTGCAACAGTATCGGGCCGAGCCCATGTACTGTGCGCGTGGGGCCGTTCCTGCGCAGCCCATTGCTTTGCACCGCTGGCCCGCTTGGCCCAAGTTCTAGAAGAGTGAACGCTAGCCGTTGGATCTTTAGTGTGCGGTGGAGATCGTGTGGGGAGGTTTCCGTTGGATTCCAAGTTGCGGTTCAGATTTCCTAGCGCGGAGTGCATCGTGGCCGTTGATCTGTGCATCGGACGGTTCTGCGTCTTCTTCTCCAGAGCGTGTCCGAGTCGGACTCTAGCGCCGCCGCCGTGTTTGCCGCGGACACCGCGCAGGAATCGGGCAAGGGAGGGACTCGTGGTGCTTTATAAGGAGCGCGCCGACGTCGTCAGGATCCAAGCAACCAAAGCCCCAAAGTTTCGTCGCCAAGTTCGGAGCCAAATCTCTGCAATCGAAGTTTTCTCGAAGAGCGCCGCCGCTGTCGTTTTCACCGATTCCGCCGTCTTCCGTCGAGCTCAAGGCACGGGACCGGAGTCATCAGCTTCGTCTCAACGAGGGGGAGCCCGTGCGCACGCTAGTTCGGTCGGAGCATCGCCGGAGACGAGAAACCGCGGGGAGGTCATCGCCGGCAAGAAGAAAAGTCTCGCCGCCGTCGCCCAAGTGCCCAAAACCCAGATCCAAGCGCGTGAGAAGGTAGGCGAAGTCGCGAGGACGCCGTAGGTGGTCGGGCCGATCGCCGCCGACGACCCTAGGGCTCTGTGCCGTCGCCGTCGACGTGGCTTACTGGTTCGTCGCCGCGTGTCACCCACGTGGATGCCAGATCGGACCGGGCAGCGACGTGGCGCTGTCATGGCGCGTCGTGGCGAAGTGCATACCGCGCCGGTCGCTTAGTGCGGGGCCCGCGTGTCGAGAGCTCGACGTGTGAACCGGGTGCACCGTGGACCCGATGAAATTCATGGACTCAGTCCATGGACCGAGGGGGGCACGTGTCAGCACCGGAGCGCTTCGGGCCAGGGCTGACATCAGCAGGACGTCATGCTTGCATCATAAATCGATTTTTCAGTATAAAAATAAATCTGATAAATTCGAATTTCTGATTTTCTGATTTCAGTATTTATTTCAAACTTCAAAAGGCTATATCTTTTGCATCGTAACTCGGATTTGAGTGATTCCAGTTTCTAAAAATTTGTAAAATTGAGATCTATTTAATGGTGAATTTTAATTGATTTTTGGAGTTCATTTGCTCTCTGTTATAGTATTTATTTGCTTTTCTCCTTCGGTACGCGTAGACGTTGAATTGTGCGACGCTTTCGATGAAGATCCAGCAAATCAAGAGCAAGCTTCAGATCAAGATCAGGACCTATTCCAAGGCAAGTTGTGCTTTGATCATGTTGAACCCATGTTTATAAAATTGCTATATTTGTTTTACCCTATTGCATATGTTTCAAATATACAATTGTTTCAAATTAGATTGGGCTTAGCTAATATACCAGATTGATCTATACCCTACCTTGTCATTGTATGCCATGATCCATTGTCACCCTAGTTTGGTTTAATATAGATGGTTAATAATTATAATCAACATTGGAGCTTTAGACCGTATTAGTTGCTTAGCCATGCCACGTCATTACATGTGTCAGAATCATTGATAATTAATCTTGATTAATGGAATATGGAACAATGTTATGAACTTGTGTGTCATGTGGGATCACACGATGAGATTGAGTTGTTGTGGCGAGTCATGTCACGCAAGGATGTTGAATTGTTGATGGCACGTGGTGCTTGGTAATCAACGGGGTGATGATAACTTAGATTGAGGCAAGTGGCAAGGGGCAAGGAAGCCAAGGTGGGCCCGATGGGCAGAGGGTATGTGGATGTCTTGCCTTGATCACACTAAGGACTTAACCTTGCAAGCCTTTGACCTGAGTCTATCATGCAACCACATGTCTGGTATGGGCCAGCCTAGCTGAGTAATTTGCAATGTCTTAATTTTGGTACTATCGTGGTCGGTGTGAGTTCCCGAGTTATGGTGTAATTCACATGGCGCAAGAGGGGGGCCCTGGATGTGGTAACCAGTCCCACCAGTGTTGAATCCTTAGCGGGTAGTATCGGGTTAAGCCAGAGCATTGTAAAGGCTTTGTTATAATCACTCGCCTTGGTGGTGTTTGGTTGTATCACGTGGGTAAAGTGCATAACCTCTGCAGAGTGTGAAACTATTCGGATAGCCGTGCTCATGTATTGAGCAATGCTCGGGAATTACAGTTAAGGGTTAGTTTAATTATTTGGACAACATGGTTGGGATGGCGGAATGCCATATGGAAGATGAAATTTGACTTAGGATTGGAAACTTGGTTTACTTGAAAATACTGAAGTTATTTATTATTGCTATTTGTTTTACATTCTTTACAATCTATTTACTGTATTTGTTCATAAATGCTGCTTATTGCAAAATAGCCATGATAGCCTATCCATTGGAATAAGCCTTACATATAGATACATAGAATTGCATTCATGCACAACTTGTTGAGTGCTTTAAGTACTCACCCTTGCCAAACAACAATAATCAACAGTTGAGGAATCTACACCTGTGTTGGAAGATGAAGTCCAGGAAGACACGAGTCATTAGGGTCCGAGCCTTGTCGGTTGCCTGTGGTGAATCGATGAGCTATCTACGCTTCTATTTTCCACGCTTAATCACTAGTTTATATTTCGGTCTTGCCTGCGTGGCTTAATAATGTAAGTTGGTCATAAGATCATACATTTAACTATATCAATAAATGAACTATTATGCTACTATCGTTGTGTATGATGTGATATGTACCAATGTTAAGCTGTGTGCACTAGCGTTGATCCTGGGACTAGTGCAGTAAACATAGTGGGTTCGAATCGGTGGATTCGGTCCTTCAGAGGTGGTATCGAGCATACCGACCGTAGGTCTTGGCCCTAGATAGTGTGGAGGTGTCCTGTGTGAGTCCAAAACTATTTTCTAAAAGAAAATCTAAACATGACTAATAAAACACTCTCGACTCATCTCATTCTCTACTTCTCGCCTTTGCTGAATTTACCGTTTTACTTGCCGTTTTGGGTGGAGCTCTTATTCAAAGTTCTTGTGGAGCAGATGCCGATTATTCCGACCTTCGAGGAGTCAGCTGGCGGCTACGCCATGGAGCTGTGGAGAGTACTTCAGACGCTTGGGGGCTTTTATCGTCCGCTTTACCGAGGAGGCAACTGGTCAGTTAATGGTGTACACCGAGGATTTATTTGCAAGCTGATTATCTACGCTCGGGAGAACGAGGAAGCTAGCAGGCCAATCAACATCTCTGCCAGAAGATTCTCGTACGAGGTTGCCATTCAGGTGGTCGCTCGACTTGCTCTTCGCCGTGTCTGCCGTGACTACGCCGACGAGCTTCACGACTCAGTGTTCCGACTTCACCCAGACGTTCAAGCATGCCGACGCCGACGGATCGTGGAGGACGAGTGTGCCACTGCGGTACACCTTGCAGAGTTCGCCCTTGCCCAAGAGGATCATATGAGAGATGCTACTCAGGAGCTGGAGACTGTGTACGAGGCACTCAGAGTGGCAGAGCAGGAGCTTGAGGTGACCCGTGCTTCAGCCATCGGGATGATCACTGAGCTGGGAGAGGCCCTAGAGGCGGTCGAGGACGAGCTGGAGCGCGTGACTTGAGAAGTTCAGGAGCCAGCAGAGGAGTCCGAGGAGGATCCAGAGGAGCGAGAGTGGGAGCCAGAGGGGAGTGCAGACCCTGTTGTTGCAGAGGACCCAGTAGTAGGTCACCAGGATAGGTTCGCTCCTATGCCAGCTCACCCACCGGTGTATGCGTCGGATCAGCCTCAGCCAGGGTGGCTGGATGAGTGAGTGTCAGCCTTGGAGCTGTGTTGAGACTCGAGTGTGAGTCGCGTCTTTAAGTTAGTCTTTACCTTTCTAGTTGACATTAAGGTTTCGTGTTTAGTTTGCTTCTTTGTAATGCTGAGTGTGCAGTATGGGTTGCAAAGCTTGTAGGCTTAACTAAGCGGCCATACCAAGAATAATAAAGAATTATTTCAGTTTGGGTATAATCTATCTCCCCGCTTTAGAAATTCTTGCTTCTTATCTATGCTACATCTACCTTCCCTAACCTAAGAGGCAATCATCAGATGGTGAATACTCGAGGGAACAACGGAGCTTCAGGAAGTAGACTGCGCTGTAACGACAACACCAACGACAGAGGCAGCCCTCAACCACCGTCGGTGAGACATGCGAGAACTGGGAGCGTTTCTTGCGGTCTGAGACTCAAGCGATGCAGACTATGATGCGGCAGATGCGTGAGATGTCCAACGCAGCAGCCAACAACAACAACCCTGTAGCTCAGAACAACCATGGTGGACCCCGACCTCACTCAAAGCTATCAGATTTTATGAGGTCTAGGCCACCAACTTTTTCGGGAAATGAGAACCCTTGGGAAGCCGATGACTGGCTTAGGACAATTAAGAAGAAGCTGCACATCACTCAGTGTGAGGGCAACGAGAAGGTGCTCTACGCCTCTCATCAATTGGAAGGAACCGCCGCAGAATGGTGGGAGAATTACTGTGCCGCTCATGGAGCCCCACAAGAGATCACCTGGGAGGAGTTTACTAATGCTTTCCACCAGTATCATGTCCCGGAGGGAATGATGGACCTAAAGAAGGAAGAGTTCAGGGCTCTGAAACAAGGAGGCCAACCAGTGGCCGAGTACCTGAATAAGTTTACCCAGCTTAGCTCGCTATGACCTCAAGACGAGCGACGCATAAAGCTAAGCGATCTCGTTTCATGAAGGGGTGAATTCAGATCGCAGTGGGACCGATCACCCACAATTTTCCAGATTTTCAGAACTAGTCAACAAAGCTTTGATCCTAGAAGATAAGCGCAAAGAGTCGGGTGAGAACCGTAAGCGCTTAATGACTAATCGGTGGACGCCCAAACCATCTACGCTTGAGGATGTCACCACAACAATTTGCTAGATTCCAACCACCACCGTGAACAAGACATCAACCCCTTCACCTCGCCCGCCAATCGAACTTTGGACACAAAGACAGGCAACAATGCGCCAGAGGGAATCAATACTGCCGTGAAAAGATGCTATACATGCAATAAGCCAGGCACTTTTCTAATAGTGTCCACGTAAGGAGGCATTACGCCGATTCGTTTCAACTTGGGAACCACACCGCCAAAGCACCACCTCGGAGGAAATCGTGCGCGAGTCAAGCCGAGCAACCCGCAATCAACGGTCGTGGAAGGATCAACCACATCACCGATGGAGCTCGGGAGGCTACGACGTCGATCGGGTAAGTTTCGTCAACTCAAGACTGCCAGCGCTTTGTTTGATTACGAGCTTCGCATTCGCTTGTTTCTCAAAGTTTTGCAACCAAGAATGGATTTCAAGTGGTGAATCTTAAGTGTGTGCTCTTAGTCCAAGCCCGTGATCCGAGCTTAGATCTAGCCTTGGGTGTTTGGGAGCTAAGTTGCTTATGGATGGGATAGAATTCCTAGCTAATCTTATCTTGATAGATGCGCAATCCCTAGACGTCATCCTTGGAATGGATTGGCTGTCTAAGCATAAGGCCGTTTTGGATTGTGGCGACGGTCGTGACTTTGGAAGGCCCTAGTGGCAAGAAAGTAGAGTTTCAAGCGACCGCGATTCGCGATGGGCGATTAATGGTCAACGGCGTGAAAGCCATCGGCATGGAAGATGTGCGAAGAGCTGAGGAATACCCGGATGTGTTTCGGAAGATTTGCGGGATTGCCACCGGACCGTGATATCGAAGTTCGTGATCGAGTTAGCGCCTGTGTACAAGACCGATATCAAAAAGACCATATCGGATGCCTACCAAGCGAGTTAGTGGAAATGAAGAAGCAGATTGAGGAACTGCAAGAGAAAGGTTTCATTAGACCAAGTTCATCGCCGTGGGGAGCCCCGGTTTTGTTTGTTCGTAAAAAGGACGGAAGTCTTAGAATGTGCATCGATTATCGTGCACTGAACGAAGTAACGATCAAGAATAAGTATCCGTTGCCCAGGATCGATGACTTATTTGATCAGTTAAGAGGAGCTGGAGTTTTCTCCAAGATAGATCTTCGTTCGGGATACCATCAGTTGAAGATCCGAGCGGAGGATGTGCCTAAGACTGCGTTTTCTACGCGTTATGGACATTACGAGTTCACAGTCATGTCATTTGGATTGACTAATGCCCCGACATATTTTATGAACATGATGAATAAAGTTTTCATGGAATATTTGGATAAGTTCGTTGTGGTCTTCATAGACGATATCTTGGTTTACTCGAAGACAGAGAAAGAGCATGCAGAACATCTAAGAATGGTTTTAGAGAGGCTGCGAGAGCATCAGCTGTATGCTAAGTTTAGCAAGTGTGAATTCTGGAAGGAGAAAGTTGAATTTCTTGGTCATGTCATGACTACTAAGGGAGTAGCAGTTGACCCAAGCAAAGTGGACGCAGTGTTGCATTGGGAGCAACCGAAGTGCATTACCAGATCCGTAGTTTTACGGGAATGGCGGGATATTACCGTCGGTTCATAGAAGGATTCTCGACAATTGCTAAACCCCTTACGCAGTTGTTAAAGAAAGAAAAGAAGTTTGCATGGACGCCAGAGTGCGAGAAAAGTTTCATGGAATTAAAGAAGCGTTTAACAACAGCCCCCGTATTAGTACTGCCAGATGTGCAGAATGGATTTGATATATATTGCGATGCTTCAAAGCAAGGCTTAGGGTGCGTGTTAATGCAAGAAGGCAAAGTCGTTGCTTATGCGTCGAGACAGTTAAGACCGCATGAAGTGAATTACCCAACGCATGATTTGGAATTAGTGCGTAGTGCATGCTTTAAAGATATGGCGTCATTATCTCATAGGAAATAGATGTGAGATATATACAGATCATAAGAGCCTGAAATACATATTCACTCAAACAGATCTGAATATGAGACAGCGAAGGTGGCTAGAGCTAATTAAGGATTATAATGTGGGAATTCATTATCATCCCGGAAAAGCCAATGTGGTGGCAGATGCTCTAAGTCGAAAGAGCCATAGCGCAAATACGCTAACAATGGAAGATCAACCAGAATTATGCAATGAATTTCAGAAACTAAGGTTGGAGGTCGTTCCGCAAGGAATGGTAGCTGCACTGGAAGTGAGGCCAACACTGGAGGATCAGATTAGTGAAGGCCAGAAAGATGACGATAAAATTTCTAAAATCAAGGCTAAAAGGAAGAAGGCCTAGCCGTAGATTTCACTGGATGAGCAAGGAACCATGTTTTTCAAAGGCCGAATTTGCGTCTTGGGATAAAAAGGAATCAAACAATTGATTCTTGAGGAAGCTCACGATTCTAAGTACTGATTCATCCAGAAGTGCCAAGATGTACCAGATTTGAAAGAGAGATTTTGGTGGCCTAACATGAAGCGTGAAGTAGCCGAGCATGTTGCTTTATGCGACGTATGTCGAGAGTAAAAGCCATGCATCAAAGACCATTGGTTTGTTCCGGCCGTTGAAAATTCGGAATGGAAGTGGGAGGAAATCGGAATGGACTTTATCACCGGTTTACCTAAAACTCGTAGAGGGTACGATTCCATTTGGGTTATTGTGGATCGCCTAACCAAGGTCGCCCATTTTATCCCAAAGAAAGACCACTTACTCGGAGATCGCTTAGCGAGTTGTACATGTCAAGGATTGTATGCTTGCATGGAGTGCCCAAGAAAATTGTGTCGCATGTAGGGACCCAATTTACCTCGAGATTTTGGAATAAGTTGCACGGCCATGGGAACTCGTCTCAATTTTAGTACAAAGATATCACCATGATGGATGGTCGACCGAAAGAGTAAATCGATTTTAGAGGATATGTTGAGAGCTTGTGCTTTAGCTTATACTGCGACATGGGATAAGTGTTTGCCATATGCGGAATTTAGTTACAATAATAGTTATCAAGCTAGCCTACAGATGTCACCGTTCGAAGCATTGTATGGGCGTGCTTGTCGTACTCCGTTGAGTTGGAACGAAACGGGAGAACGTTTGGTGTTTGGGCCAAACATTCTCGAAGAAGCAGAAAGCCAAGTTGCAATGATCAGAGAGAGGTTGAAGATAGCACAGTCAAGACAGAAAAGCTACGCAGACAACCGTCGTCGAGATTTGAGTTTTGAACCAGAAGATCATGTGTATCTCAGGGTTACCCCTCTTAAGGGCGTTAAAAGATTTCATGTTAAAGGGAAGCTTGCACCAAGATATGTTGGTCCGTTCAAGATTCTGAGTCGTCGACGAGAGGTAGCTTATCAGCTGGAATTGCCTCAGTCCTTGGCAGGAGTACATGATGTATTCCATGTGTCGCAGCTTAAGAAGTGTCTCAGAGTGCCAACAGAGCAAACCCCGTTGGATGCAATAGAATTGCAAGAAGATTTGACTTACAAAGAGCAACCAGTCGGAATTTTGGATGTTATGGAGCGCAAGACCAGAAACAAGTCTATTCGCTTTTGCAGAGTGCAGTGGAGCAATCATTCCGAAAGTGAAGCCACTTGGGAGCGAGAAGAAGACTTGAAGTCAGAATTCCCGAACCTATTCTCTAGTTAGCCCTGAATCTCGGGTCGAGATTCTGTTAAGGGGGGGAGGTTTGTAACATCCCAAAATTTGGCTTAATTATGTTTTTATTTCTTAAATGTGCATTTATGATTTTCTGGAATTTATTTGGATTTTTCTGGATTTATTAGAATTAAATTCAAATCAAGTTTATTGCCTTTTATTCGAATCTATTTAAATTTATGCAAAGTCAAAATAATGTTTTGCCAAAAATATTTTATTTGAGTCCAGAATGTCTCAAAGTATTTTTGAGATTTTTCTTGGATTTTTCCTAATAGTTTTATCGCTTAAAATAAATAAAATGAATTTCTGTAATTATTTTAAATGAGAAATCTTTTGAAATTCGTTACTGTGATGTCGGGCCGAGCCCATGTGTCTTGGCGTAGGGGCCGTTCTGCGCTGACCCATTGCTTTGCACCACTCGCCCGCTTGGCCCAAGTTCTAGAAGAGTGAACGCTAGCCGTTGGATCTTTAGTGTGCGGTGGAGATCGTGTGGGGAGGTTTCCGTTGGATTCCAAGTTGCGGTTCAGATTTCCTAGCGCGGAGTGCATCGTGGCCGTTGATCTGTGCATCGGACGGTTCTGCGTCTTCTTCTCCAGAGCGTGTCCGAGTCGGACTCTAGCGCCGTCGCCGTGTTTGCCGCGGACACCGCGCAGGAATCGGGCAAGGGAGGGACTCGTGGTGCTTTATATGGAGCGCGCCGACGTCGTCAGGATCCAAGCAACCAAAGCCCCAAAGTTTCGTCGCCAAGTTCGGAGCCAAATCTCTGCAATCGAAGTTTTCTCGAAGAGCGCCGCCGCTATCGTTTTCACCAGTTCCACTATCTTCCGTCGAGCTCAAGGCACGGGACCGGAGTCATCAGCTTCATCTCAACGAGGGGGAGCCCGTGCGCACGCTAGTTCGGTCGGAGCATCGCCGGAGACGAGAAACCGCGGGGAGGTCATCGCCGGCAAGAAGAAAAGTCTCGCCGCCGTCGCCCATGTGCCAAAAACCCAGATCCAAGCACGTCAGAAGGTAGGCGAAGTCGCGAGGACGCCGTAGGTGGTCGGGCCGAACGCCGTCGACGACCCTAGGGCTCTGTGCCGTCGCCGTCGACGTGGCTTACTGGTTCGTCGCCGCGTGTCACCCACGTGGATGCCGATCGGATCGGCAGCGACGCGGCGCCGCATGGCGCGTCGTGGCGGCTGCTGGCTGGCGCCGGTCGGCGCAGTGCGGGGCCGCGTGTCGAGCTCGACCGTGTGAACCGGGTGCACCGTGGACCCGATGAAATTCATGGACTCAGTCCATGGACCGAGGGGGGCACGTGTCAGCACCGGAGCGCTTCGGACCAGGGCTGACATCAGCAGGACGTCATGCTTGCGTCATAAATCGATTTTCCAGTATAAAAATAAATCTGTTAAATTCGAATTTTTGATTTTCTGATTTCAGTATTTATTTCAAACTTCAAAAGGCTATATCTTTTGCATCGTAACTCGGATTTGAGTTATTCCAGTTTCTAAAAATTTGTAAAATTGAGATCTATTTAATGGTGAATTTTAATTGATTTTTGGAGTTCATTTGCTCTCTGTTTTAGTATTTATTTGCTTTTCTCCTTCGGTACGCGTAGACGTTGAATTGTGCGACGCTTTCGAGGAAGATCCAGCAAATCAAGAGCAAGCTTCAGATCAAGATCAGGACCTATTCCAAGGCAAGTTGTGCTTTGATCATGTTGAACCCATGTTTATAAAATTGCTATATTTGTTTTACCCTATTGCATATGTTTCAAATATACAATTGTTTCAAATTAGATTGGGCTTAGCTAATATACCAGATTGATCTATACCCTACCTTGTCATTGTATGCCATGATCCATTGTCACCCTAGTTTGGTTTAATATAGATGGTTAATAATTATAATCAACATTGGAGCTTTAGACCGTATTAGTTGCTTAGCCATGCCACGTCATTACATGTGTCAGAATCATTGATAATTAATCTTGATTAATGGAATATGGAACAATGTTATGAACTTGTGTGTCATGTGGGATCACACGATGAGATTGAGTTGTTGTGGCGAGTCATGTCACGCAAGGATGTTGAATTGTTGATGGCACGTGGTGCTTGGTAATCAACGGGGTGATGATAACTTAGATTGAGGCAAGTGGCAAGGGGCGAGGAGGCCAAGGTGGGCCCGATGGGCAGAGGGTATGTGGATGTCTTGCCTTGATCACACTAAGGACTTAACCTTGCAAGCCTTTGACTGAGTCTATCATGCAACCACATGTGCCGTATGGGCCACCTAATGAGTAATTTGCAATGTCTTAATTTTGGTACTATCGTGGTCGGTGTGAGTTCCCGAGTTATGGTGTAATTCACATGGCGCAAGAGGGGGCCCCGGATGTGGTAACCAGTCCCACCGATGTTGAATCCTTAGCGGGTAGTATCGGGTTAAGCGAGTATTGTAAAGGCTTTGTTATAATCACTCGCCTTGGTGGTGTTTGGTTGTATCACGTGGGTAAAGTGCATAACCTCCGCAGAGTGTGAAACTATTCGGATAGCCGTGCTCATGTATTGAGCAATGCTCGGAATTACTGATTAAGGGTTAGTTTAATTATTTGGACAACATGGTTGGGATGGCGGAATGCCATATGGAAGATGAAAATTGACTTAGGATTGGAAACTTGGTTTACTTGAAAATACTGAAGTTATTTATTATTGCTATTTGTTTTACATTCTTTACAATCTATTTATTGATTTGTTCATAAATCTCGCTTATTGCAAAATAGCCATGATAGCCTATCCATTGGAATAAGCCTTACATATAGATACATAGAATTGCATTTCATGCACAACTTGTTGAGTGCTTTAAGTACTCACCCTTGCCAAACAACAATAATCAACAGTTGAGGAATCTACACCTGTGTTGGAAGATGAAGTCCAGGAAGACACGAGTCATTAGGGTCCGAGCCTTGTCGGTTGCCTGTGGTGAACTGATGAGCTATCTACGTTTCTATTTTCCGCTGCTTAATTACTAGTTTATATTTCCAGTTTTGCCCTACGTGGCTTAATAATGTAAGTTGGTCATAAGATCATACATTTAACTATATCAATAAATGAACTATTATGCTACTATCGTTGTGTATGATGTGATATGTACCAATGTTAAGCTGTGTGCACTAGCGTTGATCCTGGGACTAGTGCAGTAAACACAGTGGGTTCGAATCAGTGGATTCGGGTCCTTACACCGCCTCACCATGACCTAGCACCGTCGCCCTGCAACCATCAAAGACAAGGAAAAACCTTTCACATAGCAATGCCCACAAAGATATTCTATGATTATCCCAAAATCATTAATCGATCATAATTGTTCTCAATGGTCCGGTGCTACTACCCCTTGGCCGGTAGCACTAAGAAGAGCAACCATCACTCAAATTGCTTCAAATCCAATTCAATTCAAATCAAACCAAGCTCAAAACTCGTCAATTACTCATCACACACAAGGATAGACCTCCACATGGTCTTTCAACAACCTCATCATAACTCCACTTGCTTATTCTTTTATATAAAAATTACCCTTCACGATGATCGACACGTGTGTAGCTAGCTTCCTCAGGTTGCTCTTCTTGGACCGTGATGCTATTACTGATAGAAGGCAACTCGTTAAACTGATTGTATTCTTCCTCATTTACTACATTCTCAACTCTGACAATCCTCCTTTTTCCCTGAAGAACCACGTGGCGCTTCTTATTGGACGGGTTAGTTACATAGAAAACTTGAACAACTTGGTTAGCGAGTACAAATGATTCGTCTTGGTATCCGACACGTTCGAGATCAACAGTAGTGATGTTGTACTTGTCAACCTTCACGTGCTGTAGGTGAACCCAACGGCACCAGAATAAGCAAATCTTGAATAGTATGTAGTCGAGCTCCCAAATTTTCTCAATGAACCCATAGTACGACCTTCTCGTCGACCCAGTGGTATTCAGCGCATCTATGCGAATACAGTTGTTCTGATTTGTGCTCTTCATGTCCTGATCTCTCGTGTAAAATGTGTACCCATTTAAGTCATATCCTTTCCGTGTTATAACCGTAAATGCTGGTTCTTTTGCCAACCATATGAGCATATCTCTAGCCGAGCTTCCAGTGATGCGTTGTCACTCCTTCAGCCATTTGTTGAATAGAAGGTTATGCTGTCTGATGATCTATGACTCCTGCTGCGATGGATTTTCTTGCCGTAGCCAGTTCTTGTGCTCATCGACATATGGGGCCACAACAGACATGCATTGCAAAATCGTGAAATGGGTTTTAGTGCACGCACCTGGATCAGGCGTGATTGCTTTTCTTTCGATGGTCCCGAAACCCTGGAGCCTCCCCTCATGAAGGGATCGAGGCACACCTATCGGCTCGACCTGAGCCATGTAATCCACGCATAATTTAATGACAACTTCGGTTGCATAACCTTCGACATTGCTACGTACCCTTCGGTCGAGACCGATTACATATGTAAGACTTGAGAATTCTAATGTACCTCTTGAACGGGTACATGCTACGTAGGAACACGGGTCTGCACATCTTTATCTCCCTCACAAGGTGAACAATGAGATGGATCATGATATCGAAAACCAACAGAGGGAAATACATCTTAAGATTACATAGAGTCATTACCACCTCAGCCTGCAGAGCATCTAGTCCTTCGGGATCGATGACCTTCTAAGCAATTATGTTAAAGAAATAACACAACCTTGTGATTGTCTCCCGGACCTTGCTCGGTAAGATACTTCTAATTGCCACAGGGAGCATCTATGTCAGAACCACATGGCAATCATGAGACTTCATGCCAGTTAAACTCAAATCTTGCATCGAAACAAGTCTCTTCATGTTGGAGGAGTAACCGGACGGAACTTTCACACTATACAAGCAATGGCACAGTTCAGTTCTCTCGGCCTTGGACAGAGTGTAACAAGCATGTTCGCAGTATGTTTGGCCTTTATCGGTCTGTTTCGGTGCTAACTCAGGTCAGATGCCCATATCAACCAAGTCAAGCCATGTGTTGATACCGTCCTTTGTTTTGCCCTTAATTTTTAGTAAGAGGCCAATCAAGCTATCACATACATTCTTCTCTATGTGCATCACATCGATGCAGTGCCAAACTTCTACGTGCTCCCAATAAGGTTCAAAAATATTGATCTCTTCTTCCACATGCTCTTCTCACGTGTCCTCGATTTACATCCCTTTCCAAGCGCATCACCCAAGTTCTTAACCATATCATGAATGTCCGTCCTGCTTAAATGCTTTGGAGCTAAACCATCTTCGGTCGTTTCGTCGAATTGTTCCATCATCTTGCGGTATGGGTGATTCCTCCGAAGGAACCTACGGTGACGCATGTACACGATTTTGTGTGAGTGATTCAGCCACACACTCTCGATATCATCTAAGCAGTGAGTGTGGGCTTTGGCTTCTTTTGTAATTTTCCACGACAGGTTAGTAAGGGTCGGATAATCATTTATGGTGAAGAATAACAAGAAGTGCAAAGTGAAGTACTCTCGTTTGTGAGCATCCCATACCTGTACCCTAGGAGCCCACAGTATGTTCAGATCTTCCACCAATGGTGCTAGGTACACATCAATATCGTTCCCAGGTTGCTTCGGGCCTTGGATGTGTATAGACAGAAAAATGTACTTTCGCTTAATAGACAACCAAGGAGGAAGGTTGTAGATATAGAGAATCACAGGCCAAGGGCTATGACAGCTGCTCATGTTATCAAAAGGATTCATTCCGTCCATACTCAATCTAAACCTTATATTCTTTGGATTCACTGTGAATTCTTGAAAACACCTATCGATGTTTCTCTACTGGGTGGTATCAGCAGGGTGCCTTATCATTCTATCGTTCTTACACTCATCCGAGTGCCACCGAAATAGTTTTGCCTCTTTTGGGTTCGCAAACAAACGCTTTAAATGGCAAGTATATGTGACTGGAGGGAGTAATTGGACGTACCTGGATTTGGTTGCATCTATCACCCTTTCATTGTATGAGTTGGTGTAAGGTGCAGCAGAAGGGATGCATGGGGTGCCAAAAAACCTAGCTACCTAGAATATTCATACGAGAATTTTGTATTGTTAAATAGTGAAAGATCGAGGTGGCGATCAGAGGGGGGTGAATGATCCCAAAATAAAATTTTCCCTTACTCAAAATAATCCAACCAAGATCCTCATATCACAAAAGCAAAGTGGAGTAGTGAAATTTCAGAATTTCTTAGCTACGGGTGGCACTACCGCAAAATACCCCCAGTGCTACCGGTTACTGTAGGTACAGTAACATTAGAATAGGAATAGTGAAAATCAGCCCGACTCAAAAGAAAAATTGATGAATATTTTGATCGGGTGATCCAAACACTGTGAAACTTTGTGGACACCTTTCTGTGGATGTCAGGAACCTATTCCTACCTTCAATCGTAAGGATTGATGTCAAAGTTCGAACCTTTTTCCAATTTGTGGAAGAGTGCATAAGAATGGGTACAAAAACAAAAACTTGGCCCTCAGCTAGCTCGTGAGTTCTTAATGATCAAGATGATCCTAGATAGCTTCTCACATGTCATAGCAAGCTAGAATACATGTCAAGAACACCAAAAACTCGATCTTCCAAAAATGATCATCTAAAGAGCAAAAAATCAGTTTCTTGCAAAGAAGAACACAAGATTTGCCTAAATGATTGGGATATGGTCTGAAGAAGACTCATTCACCAATCATACATCCTCAGCACAAGATCCATAAGCATTTAGCAGGAGGGGAGGCAAATCCAACTGTGTGGAATTTAAATTGCAAGAATGTAAATTACGGCATTTAAAGACTGAATTTAAAGCATAATGTAAATGCGTAAAATAAATTCAGAGAAGAGTAAATGAAGTTTTCATTTCTGGAAGGGAGGTTTACAAAGCCTCACAACAAAGTGGGCAAAGCTCAAAGGAGCACAAAAACCTCAAAACCTTCGAGAGGAGGAAGGCTACCCCTACCCCTCTATTTATACTATTCCTGAGTCACCCTCCACCCTTGGATGAGTTCCTTCTACCCTAAGGATCGCCATCAAGGGCTAGGATTGACTCACTCACTCATACATGGGCTAACCCGAAACCCACAACCATAATGGGTTTTGCACGATTCTGAAAGCATACTAACAAGACCCGCTACTCTATCTTCTAGACCGCGATTCAACTGCCCTCATTGATCCGAGCAGCTCCTAGCTAGCATCTCATCCATTCCTTGTCTTCTAAGTTCGCAGCGACTCTGTCCCCGATAATCTTCCGACGATCCTCGACTATCTGGAACTCCAGCACACCTCGCCTAGTCCCGGTCATCCTTCTCGGCACAATGACCTAGCACCGTCATCCTGCAACCATCAAAAACAAGGAAACCCCATCACATAGCAATGTTCAAAAAAGATATGCAATAATCATCCAATTGCAAAACTCAAATCTCACATCTCTCATTAAGTCGGCATTACTGCCCCTAGGGCCGGTAGTGCCGCTCGGCCGGCACTACCGCTCAGTCATGGTCGGTAGTGTAGCTTGCACTCAAACCCTAGCGAGGACCTCTCTGGAAAATAACTACCGCTCCCAGAGCCGATAGTGCCGCCCAACACTGACAGCAAGACAAATTGCTTCAAATTGAAACTAAATTCAAATCAAACTCAAACATGAGCACCTCATGCTTAAACACAGTCAATAACTCATCACCAACAAGGACAGACCTCCACATTGTCAATCAATCTCCCCCTTGATGAGTATATTCAGAAACAACACAAAAGGCATAAATTTGAGTTTGAAATTTATGAAAATAAGATCATGACCAAGTTAGCAAGAAGGATTTTAGAGCAAGCTGATAGAAAGAATAAGTTTTCCACAAAAGCTGTAAAATTCCAAGAAAAGCTCAAATATACTTATGATCCTAAAAAGTAGCAAGTTTTTACGAAGATCATAAGAACCAAGATGAATTCACATTTTTATCTTTTTAATGATGTCTTTTCTACAATTTCTCCCCCTTTTGGCAATATAGGCATCAAGATGGCATATTCTCTCCTTTTTCACATGTATGCATGAAATGCATCCTAAAGAGCTTTGAAGATTATCCTAGGGACCATATAGACAAAGAATGAGACCAAGCTACTCAAGTTTAGATTATGCTAAACAAAGACATGTCTAAGTTGAAATGTCAATTTTGCTAGCAAGTACAAATAAGACTATGTCATTTTTTCATGATTTAACAAGCGCAACACTAAGCATAGTTTCTAAACTAGAAGCAAAGCCATACAATGGAGCAAATGAAGAACCTAGAATTCAACCTACTCAACACTTTGGGAAAGCTAGATGTGCATATAAGGTTCTTCGGGCTCACTTATCTTTAATGCAAATTTTTGCTTTAAGACTTCAAATGACATAGTGGGGTGCAAATGTTTGACATTATTTGCATTCTTTACCCACTTATGTTTTTTTTAATTTTATTTGCATTTTGCAAGTGATTGACTCAATCCATAGTCGACCATCTTAAGAGAAACTCTTAAGAGAATGGTCTCGTTCATACACGATGCAATCCAAGTTCATCACAAGTGCAATAGGAAGCCGTCTCGTGAATGCAAAGTGCTAAGATCAATTTGCATAAAAGAGTCATTTTTTTATTTTGCCATTTAGATTTATGAGCATATGAAGGACTCAAGTATGGATCAACCTAGCTTCACCCAAGTTGCTATAGGGACTCTAGTAGAAATCCAAAATTTCACAAATAATGGCATATGCACCTACAAAAGAAACATAGCAAGTAAAAGCAACATGTTTAACCAAGTTTTCATTCAAATCTTTAATTTCAATTTTTAACAGGCTTAGCAAGATGAATCAAACTGAACTTGGACATATCTAAGCTAGCATTTTTCTTCATAATAGTAGCATGGTGCATAGCATGAATAATAGCTCATTTGCATAATAGACAAAGCTCATAAAACAAAGAATGAAGTATATATGCAATGCATGGAACAGGTTCCCAAACCCTCCCTCTACAAGTGAATCAATTTTAAGCACAAATCTGGTTCAAGTTGAGTTATTAGCAAAATTAAGCTCAAGGAAGGTCCAAATGAACTCAATCAAAACCAGAAACACATAATGAGGAGAAGAAGTCAAGAAACTGCAAACTGGGTGGCTATAGAGCATAGAAAAGATAGTAGAGAACACTATGGTTCAGACTCGCTCTCATCTTCCCCAATGACTAACATAGGGAAGCTGACTCTAGATCCCAAGCTAAGGAGTGCACACAGTCCCTGCCTATCCAGGGGGCCCAGCACCTGCTAAACTTATAAGACTATGAGGGAATTCAACCTAGAGAGAAAAGAGAATAGCTAATTGTGCAGATAGAAACCTATAGCATCAGATGAGAGATCGATGCAAAGCATGCCAGAAATCTAAGTGAAGTGAACTCAGAACTATAGAAATAAGCCCAATAACACCCAGAAGATGCAAAAAAAAGAAAACATTGGAAGAAAACATATATAGTACATAGTATACAGAACCAGCTCCCTCTCAAGAAATGCCATAAGGGCACACAAATCCAACCTCTCCTCTCAAGTCCACAAACCTAGAGCTATCCAAAGGCTTGGTAAAGATATCATCAATCTAGTGGTCACTCTCAACAAATTGAAGCACTATATCACCCGTCTCCACATGGTTTCTAAGGAAGTGATATCTAATGTCTATATCTTGGTCCTGGAGTGTTGCATTGGGTTTTTAGCAATGCAAATAGTAGAAGTGTTATCACAGGAAAGTGGAACACTCTCTATCTTTAACAATTTGTTCAGGACTCATAGGATGCAGCACAATTTTCTTTCCTTTAAACATGAGAGAGTATTGATTGGTCCTACCATGGTGCACAAAGCAAGCTTCTCCACCATATCCATAGTCGCCAAATTGTTGCAACTCCCTCCATCAATAATGATGTGAACCGAATGCTCATTGACGACTCCTTTGAATAGATTATGACGCTGATTTTGCTCGGTGTGAGGAACTTGAGCACTTAGTACGCGTTGTACTATAATGCTCAAATACTTGTCTACATCTTCCGCTCCAACATCATCGAGATCACTGGCAGAAGAGTACTCATCATCGTCTCATATAATCAAAACTCTCTTGCTGGGACATTCCCGCATCATGTGTCCATAGCCTTTGCATTGGTGGCATTGTACATCCTTGGTTCATCCCGTCGAAGCAACCGATGAAGAACTTTTTTGCAGGAGCTTGCGGTACTGATTTGGTTGCTTCGGAAACTCGTGGTGCTATATTTGATGTAGTGGGGCGCTTTTTGTTGTTGGAGGATGAAGGTATAGATGAATGGGTGAATGGGGCAGCAAGGGTGTGCAGTATCCATGAACCTGTATGACCTACAGAAAAACTAGCTCATGTCCTCGTGTTGTGGCCCTGTACTTCACGTTCAACTTTGCAATGAAGGTGGAATAATCTAGTAATGGAGTTGTAATCTTTATAATCAAGAATGTATTGAATTTCACGATTCAACTCTCCCAAAAATCTAGCCATAGATGCCTCCCCATTCTCTACTAACCCACAACACAACATACCAATCTGTAACTCTTGATAATACACTTTCACAGAATTGTTATCTTGTTGTAAGCATTGCATCCTATTTAACAATTCACGAGCATAATACGAGGGAACAAACCTATGCTCATAAGCAATTTGAATGCTTCCTGAGTGGTGGGTATGTTAGCAGCATGATTACGGCAATGTTCTCTCCACGAAACAGAAGCGAAATCGGTAAATTCACTAGTAGCAGCCCTAACTCATCCCTCCTTAGGAAAATCATGGCATTCAAATTTTTGATCAACTATCAGCTCCCAAGTAAGATAACCATCAGGATCATATTTCCCATTGAAAGGGGCACAATGAACTTAATCTTAGCATGAGAATGGTCATGGTCACGTACCTCACGACGCGGGGGATCTCACCTCATACCTTGTCGATTGAAGTGCAACTGTCGGTGAGCACTATCATTATTAGGGTTGGCAGCGTGATCATCCTCAGTGTCACCAGCATAGTCCTCATAGTTGTTAGTGTCGTCGTTGTCCATGTCAGTGCCGAGGCCTCGGTTTCAGTTCGGTGCTGATCGGTGGCACTGACATTATTGGCAGTAGCTACGGAAACTGCTGGGGGAACCAGAGCAGCAAGGGGAACATGTTGAGCAAGATGAGCTCGGACGGCGGGCAACTGTGGGGCAACAACAGGGGTTGCTGGGCGTGCACCTACAAGTCCATCAAGACGAGCCAAAATTGTGGTAAGGGTAGTGTTAGTAGTTTCTTGTGCTGTTTTGATGGCCTTGAGTCTATCTTACTGGGACTCCTCAAGTTGAGCCAGTTGCTGATTGGTTAGCCGCACATCCTCGATGAGCTCATTCGTCGTAAGCGTCGCAAAGTGCTCGAAATGCGAAATAATCCCCTTGGTGCATGGAGAGTGGTTCATTGAAGACTCGTTATTACCTGACATTGTTAGTGGAAAACAAGCAGCAAAATCACAAGTATAAAGTCCCTATCAGCTACTAGGATGTGGTGACAAGTCGCTCGACTCTCAAACTTTAATCAAATTCTTACCAATTCTTACCTACAAGCAGGGGTGAACGGCCAACAGCGGTGTCAAAAGTCTCTCCGAAGATTGAATAAAGTGATTGCCAGGTGGAACGAAATGCCTGCCCGGTTGTAGAAGTTTTCAGTATGTAGCAAAGATTAGTAATAATTCAAATCAGCAATGCATGTTAAAAATTAGTTCAAAGTACTAGTCAATGTTGCTGATCCTAGCCCAGACCGATGAAAAGCTAAATAAAGACAACAAGTAATGTGGATATATGCAGGGCGGCAGAAAGGCTAAAAAGGGGGTGTTGCGGTAGAGAAATGGAACGATCTACAGGGACTTTGATAACTTCGATTGGCGAACCATCTACAGGGTAGAGATGTATACAAACCAAGAAACAAGAGCAAAATTTCCAGCCAAAACGGAGAAGGTTGAATTTTTTTTGAACTTCCAGGGGCATTTTGAGGCCCTAAACAATGTTTTTTGGGGTTGAACCAATTTTTTGCAGCATTGGGAACACAATCAAAGGGGCATTTCTGGATGTAACTTTTCTTTCGGTCATTTTGAGTACTTGAACAGCCCAAACGGAGGTCGAATTCAAAAGTTATGGCTATTTTGGTATGGTGTGTCCGGAGGGAATTCTGAAACCACTTCAAATATGCTGATTTCAAATCTAGAGAGGGGGAGGGCTATACCTACTTATCCAAGCCAAACCGAAACAAAACAAGCTGGAATTTCCTTCCCTCTGATCCTTTTCCAAACTGAAACAAATCAAGGCTACACTTTCCTTATCTGTAACATCCCAAAATTTGAGTTTTGGAATGTTTAATTCAAAAATAAACCATTTGCATTTTCTTGAAGTAATTCCAGCTTAATTTGAATATTCCATTAAAGAAAGGATTTAATTTGACTAAACTATTCATCAAACAAAAGATTTTCAGTTTTAGTTGGGTTCATTGTGCTCCAAGGAATTTTTCTGTATTTTGGGGGATTTTTCTGAATTTATTTGCTATTTATATGAATTTATTTGTATTTATTTGAATTTCTGGAATTTTTCTTAAATTGGAAAATGTTTTTAAATTTCACATCACCTCGGGCCGTTTTTCTCCCGCTCGGCCCGGCCCAGCTGGTCTCCGTGGCCCGATTCCCAGCCCGCTCCGCTTTCTCCGGCCCGCTTTTCCCCAACCCAGCTTCACCTCGCAGCCCAACCAGCCCGCGCGCGCCACGGCAATTCGATGCGCGACGCGTGTGCGGCCGAGATTGTGCCGCGTCGCCGCGCCCGCGAAACCCTAACCCTAGCCACCACCGCTCGGAGTCCTCGCGCCGCACGTCGCCGTCCTCGGACTCTGGGTCGGGCACGCCTCCCTAGGCTATTTAAGCGCCGCCAAACCGCCTCCCGAGGTTCCCATCGCGCCGCCGCTTCTTTTGCCCCGTCTCTTGCTGCCCGAGCCGCCGCCATCGTCGAGTTTTCGCTCACCGAAGTTCGCCGCTGTGCCCGAGACCTTCCACTGCCTTTTTCTTCGCCGTCGGTCCTCCTCCGCCGTTGCCGTTTGCTCGCTTGAGTTCGCCGCGTCGCCCTCTTCCTTATCCGCTTTGTCTTCTACCCGAACCGGCCCTCCTCCGCCGTTTGCCGTGTCGTCTTCCCCACTGCCGGTGAGCCTCACGCCGCTACCTCACCGTCGTCCTCCGCCGAGAAACCGTGGCCGTCCGATCGCTCGGCAACGCACCAGATCGTGCCGCGTCCTTCGCCGCCGCACCCTGTTTCCAGCCGCCCGATCCCGCACCGTGCCACCGATGCGCGACGCGTGACCGGCCACATCAGCGCCGCGTGTGCACCGTGTCAGCCGCCCGCGTCAGCGATGACGTCATGGGTGAGCCGAGTGCACGGTGGACCGACCGCAGTGCCGTGCACCGAGTCCACCAAAAGCCGGCTGATGTCAGCGTTGCGCAATCAACCGTCTTTCCAGTATAAAAATAAATCCAGAAATTCTGAATTTCTGATTTTCAGTCTTTTTCTCTGATTTAATTTTCCAGAAGATCGTTCTCCCTCATACGAACTCCGATTGAGGCGATTCAAGTTTCTAATTTTTTCTAAGATCAAGATCTATCTTCCAGAGCCATTTATTTTCAGTTTTGAGCTTGTTTGAGTCACTGTTTTCTATTTATTTGGTTTCATTGCTTCTTTTTCTGGTAGACGCTAATTCCGAGGGAGCGAACGAAGACTTCAAAGCCCAAGATTCAGCACTAGATCAGCAAGGCAAGTCGTAACCTTTGATCATATTGATCCTATGTTTGCAAAAGAAAATGGTTTTATACAATTGCATGCTATTTTGTGTATCAATGTTATTTCATGGGAGTAGATATGTACCTAGTTGTCATTATGTCACCTTGACTTTTGGGATGCCATGTATCCATTGTTAAACCTAGGTTGGGACATTACTAGTTGGACATAATCATTATACCAACATTGGGTTATCGTAGTTATGCCTAGACATGCTTAGTTGTACAAAGGGATTCATGTCACATATTGAATAAATGTTAATCTTGACTTAATGAGATATTGAATCGTGGCCGTTAGCCACTGTTGTAAAATTTGTTGTACCATGGCGGGGTTGCCATTGGTCTTGGTTGAACGAATTGTTTTCCCTCAGGCAAGTGATCGTGCAGTAAAGGGGGTGCTTTCTAGCACATTGGGATGTGGATGTCTTGCCTGAGACAACTTAAGGATTTAATCTTGTGCGCCATTGAACTGGGCCTAACCGTACTACCACATGTCTGGAATGGGACAGACCTAGCTGATTAATTTGCAATGCCTAGCCTTGAGTACTGCCAGTTGGTGGTGTGGGTTCCAGGATGGACGGGTAGATTCGCAAGGCACAAGAGGGGGCCCTAAGGGGCGAAAACTTAGCGGGCAGTACCGAGTTTAGACTGTGCATTGTAAAGGCTTTGTCATGATCACTCAGTTCAGTTACGTTTAGTCCGCGTATACTAGAATTTTTTTTATTGCTTGTGTGCCTGGTATGTTGTACACTTGCCCCAAGCATGGTGTTTCAATCATACCTCCAGTTGAAAGATTTATTGGCCTCTTTATTTTGTAGCCTTTTCGGCTATGTCCCTTGTTGACTTTTGTCCTTGGGTATTACCTTCTCCCCTAGATGTCCTTACCACTTATATATTTCTTTTCCCTCTTACCTATAAAACCCTTAGATCTACTCCAGAGTGAGTATCAACCAGCTTGCTATTGTTCTAGAGTCGGTCGCAGTTCGCCGTGAATTGGAGGAATCCCGTAGGAGAAAGATGATGCAGCATGGAGCCCATCAGAGTCACCAACAAAGAGTTAGAACCAATGCTCAACAGCCTGCTCGTTTCACTCCTCCGAATGCATTCAGGACCCCTACACCAGCACCTCGCCTAGCTGCTTCGAGCAATCTCAAACTCAGCACCAACAGCAATCTACCTCAGAGGACCCATAATCCAGCTGCAAGAGTCACATGTTTCAGCTGCTATGAATTGGGGCACTACGCCAACAGTTGCCTAAGGAAGCAAGCTTTGATGCCAGTCTAATTAGGGCTACGTTAAAGTTTCAAGCTGCTACATATTAGTCTAAAGGAAGTAAAGTTTGTAGTGCCAAAGGAATAAGTTTGGAAGATATACCAGTCGCCAGCGAATTTCCTGATGTGTTTGCAGATGGGTTGCCTGGGATGCCACCAGATAGGGATGTAGAGTTCTTGATAGAACTAGTTCCGGGAACACCACCCATTTCCAAGAGACCTTATAGGATGCCTGCTAATGAGTTAGCTGAAGTAAAGAGACAGATTAAAGAGCTACAAGATCAAGGTTTTGTTAGACCAAGGTCTTCGCCATGGGGAGCGCTAGTTCCTTTAGTTGAAAAGAAAGATGGAACTCAAAGAATGTGCGTAGATTATCGCTCACTCAATGAGGTCACCATCAAGAATAAGTACTCTCTGCCAAGAATCGATGATTTGTTTGACCAGCTTCAAGGAGCCGGAGTGTTCTCGAAGATTGACTTGAGATCAGGTTACCACTAGTTGAAGATTCGTCGAGAGGATATACCCAAAACAACTTTTGTTACTCGGTATGGACAGTATGAGTATACCGTGATGTCTTTTGGATTGACCAATGCCCCTGCCTATTTCATGACCTTGATGAATAAAGTATTCATGGAATATCTGGATAAGTTTGTTGTTGTTTTCATTGATGACATTCTGATCTACTCCAAAAGTGAGGAAGAACATGAGGATCACTTGCGCCAAGTTTTAACGAAGCTAAGAGGGAATCAGCTGTATGCAAAGTTCAGTAAATATGAGTTCTGGATGAAAGAAGTTGCTTTCCTAGGACATGTCATATCAGCAGAAGGAGTCGCTGTTGACCCTGGTAAGGTACGAGATGTGCTAAGTTGGGAGTCACTCAAGACGGTACCCCAAATCTGAAGTTTTCTTGGAATGGCGGGATATTATCGCCATTTCATAGAAGGGTTTTCTAGAAAATCTAGACCGCTCACTCAACTCTTAAAGAAGGAGAAGAAATTTGTTTGGACACCAGAGTGTGAGCAGAGTTTTCAAGAATTAAAGAAGTGTTTGACAACTGCCACAATGCTTATCCTGCCAGATAATAGGAAGGATTTTGAGATATTTTGTGATGCATCCCGACAAGGACTCGGTTGTGTGCTAATGCAAGATAAGAAGGTTGTAGCGTATGCTTCGCGACAACTAAGGCCACATGAAGTTAACTATCCTACCCATGAATTGGAATTGGCAGTCGTAGTGCATGCTTTAAAGATTTGGCGCCACTATCTCATTGGTAATCATTGTGAGGTTTATACTGATCACAAGAGTCTGAAGTATATCTTTAACCAAGCTGACCTCAATATGAGACAAAGAAGATGGTTGGAACTGATCAAGGACTATGACATTGGGATTCATTATCATCCAGGCAAAGCCAATGTCGTAGCCGATGCTTTGAGTAGAAAGAGCTACTGCAATACTCTGATGATTAAGGAAAGTCAGCCAGCCCTTTATACGGAATTTCAGAAGCTTAGTTTGGAATTGGTTCAGGAAGGTTATTTAGCTACTTTGGAAGTACGCCCTACGTTGGAAGATCAGATTCGAGAAGCACAGGTAGATTATGCTAATATCAACGAGATTAGAGCAATATGAAGAAAGAAAAAGCCCCAGGTTTCACTGAAGATGAAGAAGGTGCTATTTGGTATGAGAAGCGGATTTGCGTACTAGATCGGAAAGAGCTTAAGGAGTTGATATTCAAAGAAGCGCATGAGACTTTATACTCCATTCATCCTGGAAGTACCAAGATGTATCAAGACCTCAAGGAAAGGTATTTGTGGCCTAGTATGAAGCGTGAGATTGCAGAGTATGTTGCACTTTGTGATGTCTGCCAGAAGGTCAAGGCAGAGCATCAGAGACCAGCAGGATTGCTACAGCCATTGAAGATTCCCGAGTGATAGTGGGAAGAAATTGGTATGGATTTCATCACCGGATTTCCTAAGACCCAAGCAGGTTACGACTCAATCTGGGTAATAGTGGATCGATTGACTAAGGTAGCTCACTTCATTCCAGTTAAGACTACCTATGCAGGAGATAAATTAGCAGAATTATATATGTCAAGGGTCGTCAGTCTTCACGGAGTGCCTAAGAAGATAGTGTCTGATAGAGGAAGCCAGTTTACCTCTCATTTTTGGCAGAGTCTGCATGAAGCCATGGGAACTAATCTCAGATTCAGTACTGCCTATCACTATCAAACCGATGGACAGACTGAGCGTGTGAATCAGATTCTTGAGGATATGTTAAGAGCTTGTGCCTTAACTTATGGTGCCAAGTGGAACAAGTGTTTGCCCTATGCCGAGTTTTTGCACAATAATAGTTATCAAGCCAGTCTGCAAATATCGCCTTTTGAAGCCTTATATGGAAGAAAGTGCAGAACCCCTCTCAACTGGAAGGAGTCTGAGAAAGACAACTATTTGGCCCTGCCATACTGCAAGAAGCCGAAGAGCAAGTCCAATTAATTCGAGACCGTTTGAAGATTGCCCAAAGCAGACAGAAGAGTTATGCAGATAATCGTCGCAGAGATTTGAGTTTCCAGCCCAATGATTATGTTTATCTCAGAGTCACCCCTCTCAAAGGAGTTAAGAGATTTCAAGTAAAAGTGAAGCTTGCCCCTAGATATGTGGGACCATTCAAAATCTTGGAACGAAGGGGAGAGGTTGCCTACAAGTTAGAATTGCCTCAGTCTTTTGCCGAAATCCATGATGTGTTCCATGTGTCGCAGTTGAAGAAATGCCTGCGTGTGCCAGAGGAACAGATGCCATTGGGAACCATTGATTTGCAAGAGGATCTTACCTACAAGGAGCAACCAGTGAAAATTTTGGATATAGTAGAGCGTATCACGAGGAGCAAGACCATCCGTTTTTGCAAGGTCCAGTGGAGCAATCATTCAAAAGAGGAAGCAACTTGGGAGTGCAAAGAGGATATGAAGTCCGAGTTTCTCCACCTATTCTCTAGCCAGCCTGAATCTCGGGGTCGAGATTCCATTTAAGGGGGGGAGGTTTGTAACATCCCAAAATTTGAGTTTTGGAATGTTGAATTAAAAATAAACCATTTGCATTTTCTTGAAGTAATTCCAGCTTAATTTGAATTTTCCATTAAAGAAAGGATTTAATTTGACTAAACTATTCATCAAACAAAAGATTTCACATCACCTCGGGCCTTTTTTCTCCCGCTCGGCCCGGCCCAGCTGGTCTCCGTGGCCCGATTCCCAGCCCGCTCCGCTTTCTCCGGCCCGCTTTTCCCCGGCCCAGCTTCACCTCGCAGCCCAGCCAGCCTGCGCGCGCCACGGCCATCCGATGCGCGACACGTGTGCGGCCGAGATTGCGCAGCATCGCCGTGCCCGCGAAACCCTAACCCTAGCCGCCGCCGTTCGGAGTCCTCGTGCCGCACGTCGCCGTCCTCGGACTCCGGGTCAGGCACGCCTCCCTAGTCTATTTAAGCACCGCCAAACCGCCTCCTCAGGTTCCCCTCGCGCCACCGCTTCTTTTGCCCCCTATCTTGCTGCCCGAGCCGTCGCCATCGTCAAGTTTTCGCTCTTCGAAGTTCGCCGCCGTGCCCGAGACCTTCCACTGCCTTTTTCTTCGCCGTCGGTCCTCCTCCGCCGTTACCGTTTGCTCGCCTGAGTTCGCCGCGTCGCCCTCTTCCCGATCCGCTTTGTCTTCTGCACGAACCGGCCCTCCTCCGCCGTTTGCCGTGTCGTCTTCCCCGCTGCCGGTGAACCTCGCGCCGCTACCTCGCCGTCGTCCTCCGCCGAGAAACCGTGGCCGTCCGATCGCTTGGCAATGCTCCAGATCGTGCCGTGTCCTTCGCCGCCGCACCCTGTTTCTAGCCGCCCGATCCCGCACCGTGCCACCGATGCGCGACGCGTGGAAGGCCACATCAGCGCCGCGTGTGCGCCGTGTCAGCCGCCCGCGTCAGCGATGACGTCATGGGTGAGCCGAGTACACGGTGGGCCGACCGCAGTGCCGTGCACCGAGTCCACCAAAAGCTGGCTGATGTCAGCGTTGCGCAATAAACCGATTTTCTAGTACAAAAATAAATCCAGAAATTCCGAATTTCTGATTTTCAGTGTTTTTCTCTGATTTAATTTTCCAGAAGCTCGTTCTCCCTCATACGAACTCCGATTGAGGCGATTCAAGTTTCTATTTTTTTCTAAAATCAAGATCTATCTTCCAGAGCCATTTTTTTTTCAGTTTTGAGCTTGTTTGAGTCACTGTTTTGTATTTATTTGGTTTCATTGCTTCTTTTTCTAGTAGACGCTAATTCTGAGGGAGCGAACGAAGACTTCGAAGCCCAAGATTCAGCACTAGATCAGCAAGGCAAGTCGTAACCTTTGATCATATTGATCCTATGTTTGCAAAAGAAAATGGTTTTATACAATTGCATGCTATTTTGTGTATCAATGTTATTTCATGGGAGTAGATATGTACCTAGTTGTCATTATGTCACCTTGACTATTGGGATGCCATGTATCCATTGTTAAACCTAGGTTGGGACATTACTAGTTGGACATAATCATTATACCAACATTGGGTTATCGTAGTTATGCCTAGACATGCTTAGTTGTACAAAGGGATTCATGTCACATATTGAATAAATGTTAATCTTGACTTAATGAGATATTGAATCGTGGCCGTTAGCCACTGTTGTAAAATTTGTTGTACCATGGCGTGGTTGCCATTGGTCTTGGTTGAACGAATTGTTTTCCCTCAGGCAAGTGATCGTGCAGTAAAAGGGGTGCTTTCTAGCACATTGGGATGTGGATGTCTTGCCTGAGACAACTTAAGGACTTAATCTTGTGCGCCATTGAACTGGGCCTAACCGTACTACCACATGTCTGGAATGGGACAGACCTAGCTGATTAATTTGCAATGCCTAGCCTTGAGTACTGCCAGTTGGTGGTGTGGGTTCCAGGATGGACGGGTAGATTCGCAAGGCGCAAGAGGGGGCCCTAAGGGGCGAAAACTTAGCGGGCAGTACCGAGTTTAGACAGTGCATTGTAAAGGCTTTGTCATGATCTCTCTGCCAACACACCAAAGGAAGTGTGCTTATTGCGCAATTTCGCACGGGGTATAGAGTGTTTCATAAAATGTGGAATGTGGAATTGTTGGGATGTGAACGGGAAGTTCACTGTTGTTTCGTTGTCTAAAGTATTACTGTTGAATTTATTGGTTGATACTTGTTTTAGAAGGTGTAGGGTGATGCCTCGCCATTCTGTTCATGTTGTCTACCATTGATCTACCAGTTATTTATTTATCTTTTCATAAATATGCTTTCAATCTATTTATTGTATTTCAATTCAAGTTATTGCTTTCTGCAAATGAAACATATAGCCATCTTTGTCAAGCCGTGCATGAATATATTGCATCATTTCCCTACGGCTTGCTGAGTACTTTTTGTACTCACGGCTATACGCCTTTGTTGATCAGTTGCTGAGGAAGGATCAGGAAATGCTGAGTACATGAGGAGGAATTCTATGAAGACTACGTGGATTAGGAATGCGTTCCCCAGACGATTGCCTGTGGCATGTCGAATGGCTCAAGTTATCTTTTTCGCTGCAATAGTATTTGTTTCTTAAGCCCTTAAGGCATAATGGTGTAAACATTGACCATAAGGTCGTTTGCTTTATTTAAATAATAATTTTCTTCTTCTTAGCTAATTCGGTGTATGGAATGGTATTTCATTTATGTTTGCACTGTGTGCACTAGCGTGATCCTGGACTAGTGCAGTATACACAGAGTGTTTCGGATTTGCAAATCCGGGTCCCGACATTATCTCCTCAAACCGAAAACAATCTAAGTAAAGTGCTCTTCTCTGCTCCGGATTTTTTTCTCTCCATTCTTCTTCTCTATATTTATTCTCTGCTCTTCTTCTCTATTTGTTTTTGTTTTTTTAGAGTCAAATCTTGCCCTTTCCTTTTTCCTGGCCGAAACAACTAAAGATGGTGTAGTTCTCTGCTAGGAAACAAAACAACAAGGATTGGCTACACGGCAAGGATGCACTAGGTAGTGCTACAGCATAAACAAGGAGTCAAGAAAAAACTAATGTGAATTTCCGAAAAGGTCAAGGAGCGCTAGAGAAGGATGAACTAGACACCAACTAGAACTAGAAAACAGCAACTAGACTTGACAATGCAACCAAAAATTCAAAGCACAAATATTGAAAAGATAAATTGCACAGCTCAGATTGGTATGGAAAGGTAAACTAATACTATATTTTTTTGGCCTTTTGTGTACGATAGGTAATAAGAAACAGAAATGATCTACTAACTCTCACCGATGAACCAAAAGCTTTGATAACACCTGATGCAAAGAAGGGTGCACGATCTTTTGATAAGGTAGATAAATATCGATTTGGTGGAATTGACCCTCACAATCTGACTACAACCGCACAACGATGTTTGCACCTTAGCAATCGCTGAACCAACTCCAAATGGTTATTGACTTTGCCGAAGGCGCTGCCAACCTGAACATGAAGTTCAATCCCTGCAAGCAATTGAAGAACTAGCAAGAATAAGATGAAAAGCATCCTAAAATAACAAAGGTGGGATTCCGATTAAACTGTCTTTACAGGTGGTTGGCAGACACAACTGAAGAACAGAAGTTTACACAAGGGCTAAACCTAAACTCAATGAAATCCCCATAACATGGAGGTCTGCCTCGGAATAAAAAGAAGAGGGGGAGGGGGCTGTTCCAGCTAGCCTTGATCTTTAGCTAGACCTCCTTCCTATTATTCTTATCTCTAATTAAGGACTATATTACATGGCAAGGATAGTTGGCGTAGCACCCTCTATCCTTGCTGCCGAAACCCATGGAGAAAAGTTAAAAACTTCACTAAGTCTTGGCTGCCATCTTCTTGTATCCATTTAAGCATTGCAGCCATCGCTTCTATTCAATCATGGTGTCTTCAGGGACTTGTGATCAACTTGAGAGCTCCTTCCCTTGCTGCCATCATCATCATGTGCATTCACCAACATCGAGCTTGGACCTTCATTCCTTAAAAGAATAAAACAATCTGATTCAGTCAGCATCATATAGTTCTTGAAGTCATTAGATACACCAAGGAATGAAAGTACCTGATAATTCAGTTTACGTCTACGAGCTCGACTGATTGGTCCTTGTATAGGTTGAGGAGTTGTGGCAGCAGGTGCTGTGCTGAAGGACCATGTGGAGGTCCATCCATGTTTGTGATGAGTATTTGACTTTATTTGAGCAAGGTGTGCGCAAGTTTGAGTTTGATTTGGATTGATTTTCAAAATGAAACAATTTGAGTTGTCTCTGCCAGGAGTGGCAATGCCGACCGTATGGGCGCGGTAGTGATGAGTTGGATGGGTTTATTGCATATCATTGTGGGCATTGCTATGTGATGTGTTTCCTTGTCTTTGATGGTTGCAGGGCGACGGTGCTAAGTCATGGTGAGGCGGAGGATGACCGGGACTAGACGAGGAGCGTCGAGGTCCAGACGGTTGCGAAATCGCCGGAAGATTATCTGAGACAGAGTCCGAGCAAGTCAAGAAGACAAGAAAAGGAGATGATGCTAGCTAGATGCCGCGTGGATCAATGAGGGCCGTCGAATTTAGGTCTAGTTGATAGGTTAGCGGGTCTAGGTAGTATGCTTTGAAAACCGTGCAAGAAAACCCAGTATGTGTGTGGGTTTTGGGTTAGCCCTTGCATGGCTTTGTGTGCGGGTTAATCCTAGACCTTAGATGAGTGCTCTAGGGTTGAGGGACTCATCCAAGGGTGGTAGGTGGCCCAAGAGTAGTATAAATAGGGGTGGAGGGGTAGCCTCCTTCCCTTGAAGGTTTTGAGGTTTATTGAATGCTCCTTTGAGCTTTCCCCACATGAAACTGAGGCTTTGTAACCTCTCCTTCTAGAAATGAAAGTTTTATCCATCCATCTCTGAATTTATTTTGCATATTTACATTATGTCTTTACTTTACGCAATTTAAATTCAGCATTTACTTTCCCGCATAATTACATTCTATAATTTACTTTCACGCAATTTGGATTTGCCTCCCCTCCTTCTAAATGCTGTTGATCTTGGATGTTTTGAGTGTGTTCATATGGTTTTGCATCTCTTTTGCACTCTTGGATTGAGTAGAGAACATCTTTTCTTTCAAGTTCCTACTTTGTTCAGAACTTGTTTTTGCGCAGCATTTAGTATTTGATTTTTATAAAAATGTAGAAAAATCCTTTTTAAGTTATTATTGTTGGAGGAGGTGTGGGACTCTGATATCCACTTGCAGAACAATTTTGGAGTTCACTTGTTGCACCGTTTGGGCGCCATGAGGTGAAAACCGAGCCCCAAACTTTTTACTCGAAGTTCTTGATTTGATTGTGTTCTTTGATTTTTCCTGTTTTTTCTGTAAGGCTTTCTGAGGAGAAATTTGGTGGACTTCTTCACGACTCTGATGCTCATATGGAGAAAAATTCGCAAAAGTTTGTGAGCTGCAGAAACCCACCAACCTCCTGTTCAAATTGAGGACAAGTTCTGGAAATTCTGCTTTTGCTTTTCTAAAAGTGACTTTTGTGATTTGAATTGATGTTCTTTCTAAAAGCTAGAGCTGGATTGATTCCTCTTTATCTTGGACACTAGACAACCAGGATTGTGACTCAAAAATCCCCACATATTTTATGGTACTTATCTATGCAAGCTTGGGGTACACATAGTTGTCTAGTTTTTCGGGTTTTTCACGATTTCCTTTGAGCGATCTTGTCGAGGTTTTTGTTCGAGTATTTTGGGGGAAAATTTATTTGTGACCATTCACCCCCCCTCTGTTCGCCATCTCGGTCCTTCAATTGGTATCAGAGCCGGTTCTGCTCTTTCTAGATCTTGACCGGTCTCAAGAGCCATGGCGATGGACAAATATTCCACCAAGCCTCCCATCTCTAATGGAGTTGATTTTCCTTTTTGGAAGTCTCGGATGGAGTCATACATCACTGCCCAGGGCTACCTGATATGGCAGAAGGTGAAACTCCCGTATGAGGTTCCTGCTGATGAAAATGTCACGGCCGGCAATATGGCTGACGTTGAGGCGAATGCTAAGGCAAGGAACATCCTCATACAGGGTCTTAGCCGCAGTGAGTATGACAGGATTTCTCACCTTCGTTCTGCTCATGAGATTTGGGTGACTCTCGATGCTTACCATGAGGGCACTACCCAAATCAAGACGGTTCGACAGGACCAATTCAAGCGTGAGTTCAACAAGTTTGAACAGCACACTGATGAGAGTCTTGATGAGTGCTTCGGTCGTTTTACCAAGATCTTGAGCGATCTTCGAGCAGTTGGTCGCATATACCCTGACTCGGATAATGCTCGATATTTCCTGACCACACTCGATTTGCGTGTTTGGGAGATGAAAGTGACCACCATCAAGGACACCACTGACTTGTCGACTCTGACTCTTGACGGGATTTATTCCCGCCTCAAGACTCATGAGATCGATGTCGTCTCACGGAAGACGAAATCTCAATCGATGGCCTTGGTCACCGATCCCATTGGATCTTTTTCTTCTGATCCTTCTATTGGTTTCTCTCTTTCCGCCCTTTGTGAGCTAAGCGATGACCAAATGAAAAAATTTGAAGAAAATGAGCTTGTCTTCTCGCTCGCAAGTTTTCTCATGCATACAAGAGGGTGAGAGAGAGGAAGAGAGGTGGCATGATCACCTGCTTCGAGTGTTGTGGCCCCAACCACATTCAGGCGAACTGTCCCAAGCTGGAGAAGGGCAAGAACGACGTTGGCGGTTCGGGCAAGAACGACTACACCGACAAGAACCGCAACAAGAAGCCTCCAGTTCGTGAGCCGACGCGTGAGAAGAAGTATCGCAACTTCTAAAAGAACAAGAAGCTCTTCCACCGCGTCCTCGCCGCGCTTGATGACATCAACCTCTCCGACACCGAGACATGGAGCGACGAGGGCGAGGATGAACCGCAAGAAAAGAAGAGGCGGGCGACTTCTCGGCATGTGTTTCATGGCCGACACCAACGACATCAGCGACTCGAGCTCTCTGGTGACTCGGACGAGGTACCCTCCTATGACCAGCTCAACGAAGCTTTACGCAAATTAGGAAAATTTCATGCTAGAGCTAGAGCTAGGTGTCTGAGCTTGAGAAGGAAGTAGGTACCTTGACTCGGAGTTAGCTTCTCTTAGATCTTCTCCCTCCCGAGTCACTGATGATTGCTCTTTGTGTGATGCTATTCTTGTGGAGTTGGAGAACTTAAGGACTATGCATGATAGTGTGTTGACTGAATTAGAAGGTCTTAAGTTGAAGAATGCTAACGATAATTCTGTTGATGCTATTCCACTATATGCTAGTTTTCTTCATGCTCACTCTACTCCTTCTTGTGCTAATTGCCCTAAATTGCTTGCCGAAATTGATGCCATGAGTGATCACCTTAGGAAGCTTTCTTCTAGAAACGATGAACTTGAAATGCATGCTTCTAAGGACCCAGTCAGCTCATGTGAGGGCTGTAGGCAACTAAAACTTGACAATGAATCCTTAAATATCAATTGTGCTAAACTTGCTAAGGACTTACTAGATAAGTCACAAGAAAGTTGCTTGCGATGTTCTGTGATTGAGGGGGACTTGGATAAAATCCATGTCGAGCTTAAGAAGAAATTAGAAGACCAAGCTCATAGAATTAGAAATGCGTCTTGCATTTCTTGTGAGGCCCTCAAGTTTGAGGCAGCCGTGCCGAGGGAGAAAAATGCACGTGCTGAGAGAGCTCATCTTTCTGGTTCTTCTTCTTCTTCCCCCTGCTCTTCTTTTGCCTTTTTCTTTCGAGATTGCCAGTATCTTATGAGCACTCTCGAGAAGTTTGTTGGAGGCAAGAAGAAGCTCAATCTTATTCTAGACCAATCCAAGATTAGTAGATTCAATCAAGGTCTAGGATTTGATCCCTTGGAGCACGCTCGGGCGCATCCTCCCACCATTGTGTGCGGCTCCAATAGTGGTGAGATTGTGGTAGCTCCCACAGTGAGCACCACCGTGTTTAGGTCTGCTGGGGTTGTCCATAGGACTTCGACCAGAAGGGTGTTACTCCTATTGCTTCAGTCTCTAGCAAGGCGAAGTATACATGCACCTTCTGTAAGAAGGATGGTCACCTAATAGATTTCTGCTTCAGGCGCGCCAAGATCACTCGGCGCGAGCGTGTTGCTGCTCTTAGGGGTATTCAGGGTCATCCCCAGACTTTGAGTGCTCTTAAGATACACACTGCGTCTAGACAGGTTAGAGAGTCGCCTGTTTTTGGGCAGCGTCCAGGACTTGGTTTTCATGCAAGTTCTTTGAGTTTTAGTCCTGGAGCTGTTCGTAGTCAGTCTTTCCGCCATCCTCTTGATATTCCTCGTTTTTCTCATCGAGGTAGATATCAGCGGCGTGATGTGTTTTCTCGTAGGAGTTTTAGGCAGCTTCACTGGGGTGGTTCGGCTTTTGCACCACTGCATGCCAACCCAGTTTCAGCTCCTAGATCATCTATTAGAGTTGCTACTGATCTTGTTAGGGTTAAACGTCAGAGAGACACTCTAGTCCAGTCTTCTTTTGTGACTGATGCTCTGAGGTGTCGTATGGTTCAGTATAGGGTTCCTAAGTCTTCACTCTATCCCAGTACTGAGTCATCTTTCTCTCTTGTATCTTGATCAGGTTCGTCGGATGGGGAAGGGAGATGTTTGGATTGTCGGCTCTGGTTGTTCTCGTCATATGACCGAAGATTCTCGTTGGTTCCCTTCCCTAGTTCGAGCCCCCGGTGATGAGTTAATCACTTTTGGGGATGCATCTTCAGGTAGAGTCATTGCTAAAGGTACCAACTGCATTAACCAAAATTTCATTCTTAAAGATGTTGCCTTAGTATGTAAGTTGCAATACAATCTGCTCTCTGTTTCTCAGCTTATCGATGATTCTTTCGAGGTAAGCTTCAAGAGTAATGCCTGTAGAATCCTTGATTCATCAGGAGGGTTAGTTTATGGGATTTCTATATTTGAGAGAGTCTTTCGTGCTGATTTCTCTGCTTCTTCTGGAGGCTCTCTTCGATGTTTGATTGCTTCTTAGTCCCGTGATCTCTCCTTCTGGCATAGGAGACTTGGTCACATTGGTTTTGATCATTTGACCCGAGTTAGCAGCCATGATCTCATTCGGGGTTTGCCCAAACTCAACATGGTCAAAGACTTAGTTTGCTCTCCTTGCCGACATGGTAAGATGGTTATCGCTTCTCATCCTCCATCCTTTGTAGTGATGGTGATGCTTCAGACAGCTTTTACATATGGACCATCGTTGGTCGGCTAGAGTGCGATCGGCAGGAGGGAAGTGGTATGTTCTTGTCATCGTTGATGATTTTTCTAGATACTCTTGGGTATTCTTCATGGCCTCGAAGGATGAGACTTTTCTCACTTGAGGATTTGAGCAAGAGGTTGTCTATTGAGCTCCCAGGTGCATTACGAGCTATACGTAGTGATAATGGCACGGAGTTCAAGAATTCCTACTTTGAGAGTTTTTGTGTGGAGTCTGGTTTGGAGCATCAATTCTCCTCTCCCTACGTCCCTCAACAAAATGGCGTAGTGGAAAGGAAGAACAGGACCCTGGTAGAAATGGCCAAGACGATGCTAGATGAGTACAGTACTCCTTGGAAGTTTTGGGCTGAGGCTATAGCTACTGCTTGCCATGTGTCTAATCGCGTGTTTTTGAGAGCACATATGCATCGCAGTTCTTATGAGTTGAGGTATGGGCGAAATCCCAGTGTGTCTCATTTTCGCGTTTTCGGTTGCAAATGTTTTATCTTGAAGTCTGGTAACCTAGATAAGTTTGAGTCTCGCTCTTCTGATGGTATCTTTCTAGGTTACTCGACTTCTTCTCGTAGCTATAGGGTCTGGAGTTGTGATGCGCATAGGATCATAGAGACCTGTGAAGTGACTTTTGATCACGCTAGCCCAGGAGCTAGACCCGATATTTCAGGCTCTTCTTCTTCCTCCGAGACCATCTTTGTAGAGGATGAGGATGATGGAGATGATGGTGTTCCACCTAATCCAGTCCCCTCTACACCTGAGGTGCCTCCTGTTTCTATTTCTGCACCTTAAGAAGGCCAGCCCTTGCCTTCTAACTCTCATTCACCTTGTGGCTCTGCTCCTACCTCTTCTGTGAATGAGGTACAGGTCACTTCTGCTTCTGGACCACCCCGTCATATTCAGCGTTCTCATCCACCTGATCAGATCATCGGCGATCTGTTTGAGCGAGTCACTCGCTCAAAATCAGGTTTGTCCAGTTTCTGCCTTCACTCTGCCTTTGTTGCCTTGTTTGAGCCGAAGGATGTGACTCATGCATTATCTGACGAGTCTTGGACTAATGCTATGCATGAGTAACTTGAAAACTTCGAGAGAAACAAAGTCTGGCAGCTTTGTAGAATGTCTATCTGGTCAATGTCATTGGGACCAAGTGGGTGTTGAAAAACAAGCAGAGTGAGGATGGGGTTGTCATTCGCAACAAGGCTAGGCTAGTTGCACAGGGTTTTTCTCAGGTTGAGGGTCTTGACTTCGAGGAGACCTTTGCCCCTGTAGCTAGGCTAGATGCTATCCGAATCCTGCTTGCATTTTCTGCATCCAAAGGCTTCAAGCTTTATCAAATGGATGTCAAGAGTGCATTCCTCAATGGCTATATTGAGGAAGATGTTTATGTTAAGCAACCTCCACGATTCGAGAACCCCAAGTTTTCGAGTCATGTATACAAGCTTTCCAAATCTCTGTATGGACTCAAGAAGGCCCCCAGAGCATGGTATGAGAGGCTCAAGTCTTATCTTCTCAGCCATGACTTTAAAATGGGCATAGTAGACAAAACTCTGTTCATCAGACACCATGAGTCTCATTTTCTTCTCGTCCAGATTTATGTGGACGATATCATTTTTGGTGGCTTGTCTCATTCGCTTGTGTCTCAGTTTTCTGAGGTGATGAGCACAGAGTTTGAGATGAGTATGATGGGCGAGTTGAGCTACTTTCTTGGATTCCAAATCAAGCCGACTCGGGAGGGTAATTTCTTGCATCAAGGAAAATATACCCGTGACCTCCTGAGGCACTTCGATATGTCTGATGGGAAGCCGGTGATGACTCCTATGGCCACCACTGCTGTCCTCGAGCCCGATGAGGATGGCGAGCCTGCTGATCAAAAGGAGTTTCGGAGCATGATCGGCTCCCTCTTGTACCTCACTGCTTCGAGGCCGGACATACATTTCGCTGTGTGTCTGTGCGCTCGATTTCAAGCTTCTCCTCGCGCCTCTCACCGCCAGGCGGTCAAGCGCATCTTCAGGTACATTCGTGCTACCACTGATTATGTTATTTTGTACTCTTCTTCTTCTTGTCTATCTCTTAGAGCCTTTTCCGATGCCGACTTTGCTGGCTGTATGATAGATAGGAAGAGTACTTCTGGCACTTGCCAATTGATTGGCACATCTCTTGTTTCTTGGTCATCTAGGAAGCGATGCAGGGTTGCCTGATCCCACGAGGCCGAGTATGTTGTCGCTGACCGATTCTTTGAGTCGGTGCTCTAGATGAGATCGACCTTACGGGACTATGGGTTAAAGATAGAGAGTGTGCCACTCTTCTGTGATAACACTTCAGCTATTTGCATTGCTAGAAACCCAGTGCAACATTCCCGGACCAAGCACAATGATATTAGATATCACTTCCTTAGAGACCATGTGGAGAAAGGAGATATCGCGCTTCAGTTCGTAGAGAGTGACCTTCAGTTAGCCGATATCTTCACGAAGCCTTTGCATAGCTCCAGATTTGTTGCCTTCAGGAGTGAGCTTGGAGTCGTGAGCCCTTACGGCCTTTCGTGAGGGGAGCTGGTTTGTATATTATGTATTATATGTTTTCTTCCAGCTTTTCTTTTCTTTGTGCTTCTTCTGGGTGACTTTGGGCTTGTTTTCTTGAGTTGAGTTCACTCACTTAGACTTCTGGCATGCCTTGCATGGACCTCTTATCTTGTGCTTTAGGTTACTATCATGCGTGATTAGCTGTTCTCTCTTCTCTCTAGGTTGAGTTCCCTCACAGTCTTATAAATCTAGCAGGTATTGGGCCTCCTGGGTAGACAGGGTCTGTGTGCACTCCTTAGTTGGGATCTAGAGTCAGCTTCCCTATGTCAGTATCTGGGGAAGATAAGAGCGAGTCTAAGCCGTAGTGAGTCTCTTCTATCTTATCTATGCTCAGTAGCCATCCAGTTTTGCAGTTTCTCGACTTATTCTCCTCATTCTGTTTTTCTGGTTATTGTTGAGTTCATTCGTGTTTTCTTTATGCCTAATCTTGATAATAACTCAACTTTAACCAGATTTGAGCTTAAAATTGATCCATTTGTTGAGGGGGAGTTTGGGAATCTATTTGTGCATCGCATATAGACTGCAATTCCTGTTTAATGAGCTTTGTCTATTATGCAATTGATTTCTTCTTCATGCTATACACCATGCTACATCATATGGAGGAAATCACTAGCTTAGATATGTCCAAGTTCATTTAACTTGCTAAGATTAAAAATGAAATAAGCCTTAAATGAAAAACTTGATGAAACTTGTTGCTTTTACTTGCTAGGTTTCTTCTCTAGAGGTTTGTGCCATAATTTGAGAAATTTTGGAGTTCTCTAGAGTCCCTATAGCAACTTGGGTTAAACTAGTTTGATCCATGCAAGAGTCCTTCAATTGCTCATAAATCATTGTGCTAAAAATGAAAATTAAACAAAATTGACTCTTCTTGTGCACATACGACTCAACACCTTGCATTCACAAGACCGCTTCCCATTGCACTTGGGATGAACTTGGAATACATCGTGTTTGACCTAGACCATCCTCTTAAGAGTTCATCTTGAGATGGTCGCATACGGCTTTAGTCAATTGGTTGTCAAAAGAAAATGCAAATAAATTATAAACAAAGACATATGTGGGTAAAAATGCAAATAATGTCAAACATTTGCACCCCTCTATGTCTTGTATGATGATAAATCAAAATTTGCATTAGGTGATAAATGAGCCCGAAGGACCTTATATACTCTTCTAGATTCCCCAAAGTGTTGAGTAGGTTGAACTCTAGGTTTTCTTTTTGATCCTTAGAGTGGCTATTCTTCTATTTTTGAAACTAAAGCTAAGAGCTGCACTTGTCAAATCTTGCTAAAAAAATGAAATATTCAAAACTAAGCTCATATTTGCACTTGGACATGTCTTAGACTAGTCTAATCTAAAAATTGACTAGCTTGGTGTCATATCTTGTCATTGTGATCAATTGGATAATCTTCAAAGCTCCCTTAGGTTGCATTTCATGCATACATAAGAAAGACGGAGAAAATTCCATTTTGATGCCTATATTGCATCATTAAAAAAAAGGGATATAAAAATGTGAAAGCTTGTTGGTTCTTATGATCTTTGTAAATCTTTGCTATTTCTTATGGATCATAATCATATTTGGCACTTATGATTGGTTTTTAGAGCTTTTGTGGAAAACTTGCTCTTTTCATGGCCTTGCCCTAAATTCTTTCTGCCAACTTGGTCATGATTTTATATCTTTTTCTCTGGACCAAGTTTGGCTTTGCAATCAAATTGCTTTCTTCTTCTCTCATTCAAACTCAAATTTTTGCCTTTGTGTGGTTTGTCAATATAGTCATCAAGGGGGAGATTGAAGGACCATGTGGAGGTCCATCCATGTTTGTGATGAGTATTTGACTTTATTTGAGCAAGGTGTGCTCAAGTTTTAGTTTGATTTGGATTGATTTTCAAAATGAAACAATTTGAGTTGTCTCTGCCAGGAGTGGCAGTGCCGACCCTATGGGCGCGGTAGTGATGAGTTGGATGGGTTTATTGCATATCATTGTGGGCATTGCTATGTGATATGTTTCCTTGTCTTTGATGGTTGCAGGACGACGGTGCTAGGTCATGGTGAGGCGGAGGATGACCGGGACTAGGCGAGGAGCGTCGGAGGTCCAGACGGTTGGGAGATCGCCGGAAGATTATCTGAGATGGAGATGATGCTAGCTAGATGCCGCGTGGATCAATGAGGGCCGTCGGATTTAGGTCTAGTTGATAGGTTAGCGAGTCTAGGTAGTATGCTTTGAAAACCGTGCAAGAAAACCCGGTATGTGTGTGGGTTTTGGGTTAGCCCTTGCATGGCTGTGTGTGCGGGGTAATCCTAGACCTTAGATGAGTGCTCTAGGGTTGAGGGACTCATCCAAGGGTGGTAGGTGGCCCAAGAGTAGTATAAATAGGGGTGGAGGGGTAGCCTCCTTCCCTTGAAGGTTTTGAGGTTTATTGAATGCTCCTTTGAGCTTTGCCCACATGAAACTGAGGCTTTGTAACCTCTCCTTCCAGAAATGAAAGTTTTATCCATTCATCTATGAATTTATTTTGCGTATTTACATTATGTCTTTACTTTATGCAATTTAAATTCAGCATTTACTTTCCCGCAATTACATTCTCGCAATTTACTTTCACGCAATTTGGATTTGCCTCCCCTCCTTCTAAATGCTGTTGATCTTGGATGTTTTGACTGTGTTCATATGGTTTTACATCTCTTTTGCACTCTTGGATTGAGTAGAGAACATCTTTTCTTTCAAGTTCCTACTTTGTTCAGAACTTGTTCTTTGCGCAGTATTTAGTATTTAATTTTTATAAACATATAGAAAAATCATTTTAAGTGATTCTTCTTGGAGGAGGTGTGGGACTCTGATATCCACGTGCAAAAAAATTTTGGAGTTCACTTGTTGCACCGTTTGGGCGCCATGAGGTGAAAACCGAGCCCCAAACTTTCTGCTTGAAGTTCTTGACTGACTGTGTTCTTCGATTATTCCTGTTTTTTCTGTAAGAATTTTTGAGGATAAATTTGGTGGAGTTGTTCACGACTCTGATACTCATAGGGAAAAATATTCTCAAAATTTTGTGAGCTGCAGAAACCCACCAACCTCCTGTTCAAATTGAGGACAAGTTCTGGAAATTCTGCTTTTGCTTTTCTGAAAGTGACTTTTGTGATTTGAATTGATGTTCTTTCTAAAAGCAAGAGTTGGATTGATTCCTCTTTATCTTGGACACTAGACAACCAGGATTGTGACTCAAAAATCCCCACATATTTTATGGTACTTATCCATGCAAGCTTGGGGTACACATAGTTGTCTAGTTTTTCGGGTTTTTCACGATTTCCTTTGAGCAATCTTGTCGAGGTTTTTGTTGGAGTATTTTGGGGGGAAATTTATTTGTGACCATTCACCCCCTCTGTTCGCCATCTCGGTCCTTCAATTGGTATCAGAGCCGGTTCTGCTGTTTCTAGGTCTTGACCGGTCTCAAGAGCTCTGGCAACGGACAAATATTCCACCAAGTCTCCCCATCTTTAATGGAGTTGATTTTCTTTTTTGGAAGTCCCAGATGGAGTCATATATCACTGCCCAGGGTTACCTGATATGACAGAAGGTGAAAATCCCGTATGAGGTTCCTGCTGATGAAAATGTCACGGCCGACAATATGGCTGACGTTGAGGCGAATGCTAAGGCAAAGAACATCCTCATACAGGGTCTTAGCCGCAGTGAGTATGACAGGATTTCTCACCTTCGTTCTGCTCATGAGATTTGGGTGACCCTCGATGCTTACCATTAGGGCACTACCCAAATCAAGATGGTTCGACAGGACCAATTCAAGCGTGAGTTCTACAAGTTTGAACAGCACGCTGGTGAGAGTCTTGATGAGTGCTTCGTTCATTTTACTAAGATCTTGAGCGATCTTCGAGCAGTTGGTTGCATATACCCTGACTCGGATAATGCTCGACATTTCTTGACCGCACTCGATTTACGTGTTTGGGAGATGAAGGTGACCACCATCAAGGACACCACTGACTTGTCGACTCTGACTCTTGACGGACTTTATTCCCGCCTCAAGACTCATGAGATCGATGTCGTCTCAATAAAGACGAAATCTCAGTCGATGGCCTTGGTCACCGATCCCATTGAATCTTCTTCTTCTGATCCTTCTATTGGTTTCTCTCTTTCCGCCCTTTGTGAACTAAGCGATGACCAACTGAAAAAATTTCAAGAAAATGAGCTTGTCTTCTCGCTCGCAAGTTTTCTCATGCGTACAAGAGGGTGAGAGAGAGGAAGAGATGTGGCATGATCACCTGCTTCGAGTGTGGTGGCCCCAACCACATTCGGGAGAACTGTCCCAAGCTGGAGAAGGGCAAGAACGACGTTGGCGGTTCGGGCAAGAACGACTACACCGACAAGAACCGCAACAAGAAGCCTCCAGTTCGTGAGCCGACGCGTGAGAACAAGTATCGCGACTTCTCAAAGAACAAGAAGCTCTTCCACCGCGTCCTCGCCACGCTTGACGACATCAATCTCTCCGACACCAAGACATGGAGCGACGAGGGCGAGGATGAACCACAAGAAAAGAAGGGCGGCGATGACTTCTCTGGCATGTGTTTCATGGCCAACACCAACGACATCAGCGACTCCGAGCTCTACAGCGACTCAGACGAGGTACCCTCCTATGACCAGCTCAACGAAGCTTTCTGCAAATTAGGAAAATTTCATGCTAGAGCTAGAGTTAGGTGTACGGAGCTTGAGAAGGAAGTAGGTACCTTGACTCGGGAGTTAGCTTCTCTTAGATCTTCTCCCTCCCGAGTCACTGATGATTGCTCTTTGTGTGATGCTATTCTTGTGGAGTTGGAGAACTTAAGGACTATGCATGATAGTGTGTTGACTGAATTAGAAAGTCTTAAGTTGAAGAATGCTAGCGATAATTCTGTTGATGCTATTCCACTAGATGCTAGTTTTCTTCATTCTCACTCTACTCCTTCTTGTGCTAATTGCCCTAAATTGCTTGCCGAAATTGATACCATGAGCGATCACCTTAGGAAGCTTTCTTCTAGAAACGATGAACTTGAAATGCATGCTTCTAAGGACCCAGTCAGCTCATGTGAGGGCTGTAGGCAACGAAAACTTGACAATGAATCCTTGTTGACAACGATTTTGTCCTAAGAATAAATAAAAAATAAATAATGAAATAAAAATAATAATATCAAATAAATAAAATTCACTAACGGCTAAAATCCGTTAGAACAAAAAAATGACTAAAGGGTGTGAATTATATTTAAAATGGTCTGACGATCAATATTTCACCGACAAAAAATGTTAGTGCATCTAAAAATATTTTACTTAAAAGTCCTACATGTGTGGCACTAACGAGATGATATCTCAGCATACGTGAGGCAAATAAACACACGCATGTATGCATGGATTAACTGCTCTCTAATCAAATAATTAAAAAAAATATAGGGCCACGTCATCACACAAAAAAAAGTGGCGCATAGCCAGTTGTCTGTCCAAGTCTTGCGTATAGAGACTGAGCAGTCCTCCAATAACTGCATGTATAGCATCTCTCCCATGTCTCAAAGAAAATGGCATCACAGCTGTATATGCATGAAGGAACTAATTGTCTTTCCAAAATGATATGGTCCACATGACAGCCAAAGCATGCTATACCATTTCTCCTACTTAACAAAGAAAGTAGTTGCATGAAGGAAAGAATTAATTACTAACTCAATTATTTGAATTAAGAGTGATAATGGTGCATGGGAACCACCATGCATGCATGCACGTCCACGACCTGTACTGAGCCCAAGTTTCGGCAAGGCAAGACTGAATCAAGTGCCATTTACTTTCTCCCTCTTGCACGTCCTTGCACGTCGTGTTTTGGCCATTTGCTGCACGCACACCACACAAATGCATTGCTGTAACCACCCTCAAAGAGGTAAACCTCCTTCTCTTTCTTGCTCTATAAATAAGAGGTGAAGGGTAGAAAAAAAAAGAACTTTTGGGAGGAAAGGCTAGAGGAGAGAAAACACTTGAGAGGAAAGCTATAAAAAATAGAGAGGGAGCAAGCTGCCATTGGAGTAAAGAAGAAGGTAAAAAAAGGTGAGAATCATGTTCTTCTTTAGCCCTTAGGCTTGATTAAATGATACAAGCCAAGGTGCTCTTCTTCCCCCATCCTCCTCCAAGTCAAGATGTGTTCTCCTCAAGGCCTCACTTCCTAATTCGGTCCCGTAGTGGGCATGGATGCAAGAGCGAAGATCCAAAATCTTCGTTTCTTAGTATCGGGCACTACGTTTGGAAACGAACTAAGGGTGAAAAGATTCAAGACCTCACTTCCTAATTCGGTCCCGTAGTGGGCATGGATGCAAGAGCGAAGATCCAAAATCTTTGTTTCTTAGTATCGGGCACTACGTTTGGAAACGAACTAAGGGTGAGAAGATTCAAGACCTCATTTCCTAATTCGGTCCCGTAGTGGGCATGGATACAAGAGCGAAGATCCAAAATCTTCGTTTCTTAGTATCGGGCACTACGTTTGGAAACGAATCAAGGGTGAGAAGACTCAAGACCCTGTTTCTTAGATTCGGTCCCTTAAAGCGGACACGAATCATGGCGGTACATACTGCAAAAATGACACAGCAAAAAAAACGCTAATCAATTAAATTTTGTCGCTGTTACGCTGGCACATGGGTTCCATATTCATGAATACCATGCCATGAGTAGTAACACAAATCAAACCAAGAAAAAAAAGATATATAGGTATACTAGCCCATGGCCATGCACTATACTTTTGTCGTGTTCATGCATGTATGAGCTAAATACAAATTGATGGATCATCAAATTAAGCAAAGAAAACAAAAGGGAAAGAAACCACACTTAAGCCCATGTCCTGCATGCATGAACGTGCAGCGAGCATGACCAAATGAGATTAGCGCATGCATGCATGCATCAAGAGAGGAAAATTACCATTTCAATTACTCAAATTAACAAAAGATAATGACCACTAGCCCATCTCCACTACAACTCCTGCATCCCAAGTACATGCATGCATGCAACGAAATGGGAGTTGGCACTGTTAAAAAAAATTAAATTACGTAATTAGCCTATGAAGACTCGATAACAAAAAAAAATCTCGCAAACCGCTATGTACGATCTATGTCCTGCATGCAATTAAATAAATCAAAGCGTTGCAGTGTACATATGCTAATTACTTTCTTCATTTAATTATGAAGGATAATTATTGAGGCCCATGCAAGCGTGCATGACTCAGTCAAAGTACAGTATGCCTCACGCATGCATATATTGATAAAATTAATCATAACCCACGCAAATGCGAGTCCGATATAATCGTGGCTAAACAACTTGATGGTCAATTAATAACAGACCATTATCAAAGAAGTAAAAAAAATGAGTGAAGTCTCAATAAAGTGAAATAAAAACTATGCACCAAACAAAGAAAATTGATTAATATGAAAACAATTAAAATACCCCGAGCAAGCATCCGTCAGCGACGCCAAGATTGAAGACTTTTTTTTCATATATATTTTTGTAATGTCACATGTTGCAATTTGGTGTTAATCTTTATGTTGGAATTCTTAATCAGGGGTTTTCTCGCAAAGAGATGTAATTAACAGAATTTTTATGTAAATGTATGAATTCTGGAAGTAATGTACCCGCAATACTTGATACTTGATGTTGCTTAGTCTCATATTCAATTAAAATTTAAACAACTTGTCTCTAATGACGTGGAGACGGGTCCACGCCCATTTTCCCGTCATCAATCCTTAAATGTCAAGTGTGCTAAACTTGCTAAGGACTTACTAGATAAGTCACAAGAAAGTTGCTTGCGATGTTCTATGATTGAGGGGGATTTGGATAAAATCCATGTCGAGCTTAAGAAGAAATTAGAAGACCAAGCTCATAGAATTAGAAATGCGTCTTGCGTTTCTTGTGAGGCCCTCAAGATTGAGGCAACCGTGCTGAGGGAGAAAAATGCACGTGCTGAGAGAGCTCATCTTTCTGGTTCTTCTTCTTCTTCTTCCCCCTGCTCTTCTTGTGCCTCTTTCTTTCGAGATTGCCAGTATCTTATGAGCACTCTCAAGAAGTTTGTTGGAGGCAAGAAGAAGCTCAATCTTATTCTAGACCAATCCAAGATTAGTAGATTCAATCAAGGTCTAGGATTTGATCCCTTGGAGCACGCTCGGGCGCATCCTCACACCATTGTGCGTGGCTCCAAGAGTGGTGAGATTGTGGTAGCTCCCACAGTGAGCACCACCGTGTTTAGGTCTGCTGTGGTTCTCCATAGGACTTCTGACCAGAAGGGTGTTATTCCTGTTGCTTCTGTCTCTAGCAAGGCGAAGTACACATGCACCTTCTGTAAGAAGCATGGTCACCTAGTAGATTTCTACCTCAGGCGCGCCAAGATCACTCAGCGTGAGTGTGTTGCTGCTCTTAGGGGTATTCAGGGTCATCCCCAGACTTTGAGTGCTCCTAAGACACACACTGCGTCTAGACAGGTTAAAGAGTCGCCTGTTTTTGGGCAGCGTCTAGGACTCGGTTTTCATGCTAGTTCTTTGAGTTTTAGTCCTGGAGCTGTTCGTAGTCAGTCTTTCCGCCATCCTCTTGATATTCCTCGTTTTTCTCATCGAGGTAGATATCAGTGGCGTGATGTGTTTTTTCGTAGGAGTTTTAGGCAGCTTCACTGGGGTGGTTCGGCTTTTGCACCACGGCATGCCAACCCAGTTTCAGCTCCTAGATCAACTACTAGAGTTGCTACTGATCTTGTTAGGGTTAAACGTCAGAGAGACACTCTAGTCCAGTCTTCTTCTGTGACTGATGCTCTGAGGTGTCGTATGGTTCAGTATTGGGTTCCTAAGCCTTCACTCTATCCCAGTACTGAGTCATCTTTCTCTCTTGTGTCTTGATCAGGTTCGTCGGATGGGGAAGGGAGATGTTTGAATTGTCGACTCAAGTTGTTCTCGTCATATGACCGGAGATTCTCGTTGGTTCCCTTCCCTAGTCCGAGCCCCCGGTGATGAGTTAATCACTTTTGGGGATGCATCTTCAGGTAGAGTCATTGCTAAAGGTACCATCTACATTAACCAAAATTTCATTCTTAAAGATGTTGCCTTAGTAAGTAAGCTGCAGTATAATCTGCTCTCTGTTTCTCAGCTTATCGGTGATTCTTTCGAGGTAAGCTTCAAGAGTAATGCCTATATAATCCTTGATTCACCAGGAGGGTTAGTTTGTGGGATTTCTAGATTTGGGAGTCTTTCGTGCTGATTTTTTTGCTTCTTCTGGAGACTCTCTTCGATGTTTGATTGTTTCTGAGTCCCGTGATCTCTCCTTCCGGGATAGGAATCTTGGTCACATTGGTTTTGATCATTTGACCCGAGTTAGTATCCACGATCTCAATAGAGGTTTGCCCAAACTCAAGATGGTCAAAGACATAGTTTGTTCTCCTTGCTGACATGGCAAGATGGTTACTACTTCTCATCCTCCGATCCAAGTAGTGATGGTGATGCACAGGACAGCTTTTACATATGGATCTTTGTTGGTCCGGCTAGAGTGCGGTCGGCGGGAGGAAGTGGTATGTTCTTGTCATCGTTGATGATTTTCTAGACACTCTTGGGTATTCTTCATGGCCTCGAAGGATGAGACTTTTCTCACTTCGTGGATTTGATCGAGAGGTTGTTTATTGAGCTCCCGTGTGCATTACGAGCTATCTGTGATGATAATGGCACTGATTTCAAGAATTCCTACTTTGAGAGTTTTTGTGTGGAGTCTGGTTTGGAGCATCAATTCTCCTCTCCCTACGTCCCTCAATAAAATGGCGTAGTGGAAAGGAAGAACAGGACCCTGGTAGAAATGGCCAGGACGATGCTAGATGAGTACAGTACTCCTAGGAAATTTTGGGCTGAGGCTATAGCTACTGCTTGCCATGTGTCTAATCGCGTGTTTTTGAGTGCACATTTGCATCGCACTTCTTATGAGTTAAGGTATGGGCGAAATCCCAGTGTGTCTCATTTTCACGTTTTCGGTTGGAAATGTTTTATCTTGAAGTCTGGTAACCTAGATAAGTTTAAGTCTCACTCTTCTGATGGTATATTTCTAGGTTACTCGACTTCTTCTCGTAGCTATAGGGTCTGGAGTTGCGATGCGCATAGGATCATAGAGACCTGCGAAGTGACCTTTGATAAGGCTAGCCCAGGAGCTAGACCTGATATTTCAGGCTCTTCTTCTTCCTCCGAGACCATCTTTGTAGAGGATGAGGATGATGGAGATAATGGTGTTCCACCTGATCCAGTCCCCTCTACACCTGAGGTGCCTCCTGTTTCCATTTCTTCACCTTAGGAAGGCCAGCCCTTGCCTTCTGACTCTCATTCAGCTAGTGGCTCTGCTCCTACCTCTTCTGTGCATGAGGTACAGGCCACTTCTGCTTCTGAACCTCCCCGTCATATTCAGCGTTCTCATCCACCAGATCAGATCATCGACGATCTGTTTGAGCGAGTCACTCGCTCAAAATCAGGTTTGTCCAGTTTCTGCCTTCACTCTGCCTTTGTTGCCTCGTTTGAGCCGATGGATGTGACTCATGCATTATCTGATGAGTCTTGGACTAATGCTATGCATGAGAAACTTGAAAACTTCGAGAAAAATAAAGTCTGGCAGCTTGTAGAACGTCCATCTGGTCATAATGTCATTGGGACCAAGTGGGTGTTCAAAAACAAGCAGAGTGAGGATGGGGTTGTCATTCGCAACAAGGCTAGGCTAGTTGCACAGGGTTTTTCTCGGGTTGAGGGTCTTGACTTCGAGGATACCTTTGCCTCCGTAACTAAGCTAGAGGCTATTCGAATCCTGCTTGCATTTTCCGCATCCAAAGGCTTCAAGCTTTATCAAATGGATGTCAAGAGTGCATTCCTCAATGGATATATTGAGGAAGAGGTTTATGTCAAGCAACCTCCAGGATTCGAGAACCCCAAGTTTTCGAGTCATGTATACAAGCTTTCCAAAGCTATGTATGGACTCAACCAGGCCCCCAGAGCATGGTATGAGAGGCTCAAGTCTTATCTTCTCAGCCATGACTTTAAAATGGGCATAGTAGACAAAACTATGTTCATCAGACACCATGAGTCTCATTTTCTTCTTGTCCAGATTTATGTGGACGATATCATTTTTGGTGGCTCGTCTCATTCGCTTGTGTCTCAGTTTTCTGAGGTGATGAGCACGGAGTTTGAGATGAGTATGATGGGCGAGTTGAGCTACTTTCTTGGATTCCAAATCAAGCAGACTCGAGAGGGTAATTTTTCTTGCATCAAGGCAAATATACCCGTGACCTCCTGAGGCACTTCGATATGTCTGATGGGAAGCCGGTGATGACTCCTATGGCCACCACTGCTGTCCTCGAACCCGATGAGGATGGCGAGCCTGCTGATCAAAAGGAGTTTTGGAGCATGATCGGCTCCCTCTTGTACCTCACTGCTTCGAGGCCGGACATACGTTTATTGTGTGTGCGTGCGCTCGATTTCAAGCTTCTCCTCGCGCCTCTCACCGCCAGGCGGTCAAGCGCATCTTCAGGTACCTTCGTGCTACCACTGATTATGGTATTTGGTTCTCTTCTTCTTCTTGTCTATCTCTTAGAGCCTTGTCCGATGCCGACTTTGCTGGCTGTAGGATAGATAGGAAAAGCACTTCGGCACTTGCTAATTCATTGGCACTTCTCTTGTTTCTTGGTCATCTAGGAAGCGATGCGAGGTTGCCTGATCCACGGCGAGGCCGAGTATGTTGTCGCGACCGATTCTTTGTAGCAGTGCTCTGGATGAGATCGACCTTACGGGACTATGGGTTAGAGATAGAGAGTGTGCCACTCTTACGTGATAACACTTCACTATTTGCATTGCTAGAAACCCGATTGCAACATTCGGACCAAGCACAATGATATTAGATATCACTTCCTTAGAGACCGTGTGGAGAAGGGAGATATCGCGCTTGATTAGAGAGAGTGACCTTGATTAGCGATATCTTCACCAAGCCTTTGGATAGCTCCAGATTTGTTGCCTTCAGGAGTGAGCTTGGAGTCGTGAGCCCTTACGGCCTTTTGTGAGGGGAGCTGTTTTTTATATTATGTATTATATGTTTTCTTCCAGCTTTTCTTTTCTTTGTGCTTCTTCTGGGTGACTTTGGGCTTGTTTTCTTGAGTTGAGTTCACTCACTTAGACTTCTGGCATGCCTTGCATGGACCTCTTATCTTGTGCTTTAGGTTGCTATCATGCGTGATTAGCTGTTCTCTCTTCTGTCTAGGTTGAGTTCCCTCACAGTCTTATAAATCTAGCAGGTATTGGGCCTCCTGGGTAGACAGGGTCTGTGTGCACTCCTTAGTTGGGATCTAGAGTCAGCTTCCCTATGTCAGTATCTAGGGAAGATAAGAGCGAGTCTGAGCCGTAGTGAGTCTCTTCTATCTTATCTATGCTCAATAGCCTTCCAGTTTTGCAGTTTTTCGACTTTTTCTCGTTATTCTATTTTTCTGGTTATTATTGAGTTCATTCGTGTTTTCTTTATGCCTTATCTTGATAATAACTCAACTTTAACCAGATTTGAGCTTAAAATTGATTCATTTGTTGAGGGGGGGTTTTGGGAATCTGTTCGTGCATCGCATATTGACTGCATTTCCTGTTTAATGAGCTTTGTCTATTATGCAATTGATTTCTTCTTCATGCTATACGCCATGCTACATCATATGGAGGAAATCACTAGCTTAGATATGTCCAAGTTCATTTAAATTGCTGAGATTAAAAATGTGTGAAATCATGTGCTGAAAAATTGGCTGGGTAATGAAATTGGCATTGCAATGTGGTTGTGCTTATAGCATGTGTGATGCTTTGGCATGTGCTATTTCAGATGTTTACTTGATATGCTTCTGATAGCATGATAATAGTTTTTGCTCGATTCAATGCGCTCGTGTGAGTGGTTGCATAGACTGATGTTGAGTCAACTTGTGGACTTGTGCTCGGAATTGTTTCTTGTTTATTCATGTGCAGGTGTTGCTTGAGGGCGAACGTGGTCGATGACGGGACTGGAACTAGGTTCATGGAGGAACTGAGGTTCAGAACTAGATTCAAAGAGGAATCGAGGTCTTGGTGGTCAAGGATGTCATGCGAAACGTTCGGGCTAGAGAACATGCACATGTAGGCTGGTTAGTCACGTATTTACAGCATATGGGCTGTACATGCGTTTAAGATGTTTTTGGCCAAGTTGGGCCAGGTTGAGATGTATACAAACTCTTTCCATGTTGGAAGTGGAGTTGTATTCAATCTCTTTATGGTTTGTCAGTATAAATAGGAGGAGGTGTCTCCTGTTTATTTGGAGCGCTGAGGTTTTAGGGTTTGTAATCCTTTGTTTGGAGTGCTGTAACCAGACTAGACAAAAAGAAATAAAGATCGATTTCTTTACGGCTGAAAAGTTCCCCTCCGGCTGATTTTTCCTCGTGCTCAGAAGTACAGGCGGCGACACCCGAGCGAAGGAAAAATTGACGATCTGATGTCCAACAGCAGACTACGAGAAACGACGTGCTCTGATTTCGCTTCTCTGAAGAAATCGCGGATTCTTTGTTCATGCGCGTTTTGATTCAGTGATCGTCTTCTGGTTTGTTTGCACGGTTCTTGTTTTTATAGATTGATTCATTGTCTCTCTTGTTTCAACAAGTTTAATATTGATTTGATCATACAAAACCTTCCTAGAGTATCAACTTAGAGTTCTTGAAAGTTTCGTTGGTTAATTTTTTGTAGATTGTGATTAATCACGAAATTAGGGTTTGGTGAGTTCTCGTCATAATCTGTCACAGCATGCTTGTGAGGTTAATAACTTTTGATCTGTAGGTCCGATCGAGTTTATTATTGTTGGGTTAGATTCATAATTCAATCTGGTTTCTTTAGTTAAAATTTCACACTAATCCAACGGTGGGATCTTCAGTTAATCCCATTGTTTGAGTTTGGTCCGTCGCTAGTTTGATTTTGGTCCGTCGCTGTTAGATCGGTTTTGTTTCAGTCGTCTTGCAAAGAATATAAATCTAGATCCATATGTCTGATTGAGTTAATTATTTTTGTGTTAGCTTCAGAATTGAATCTAGTTTCTACGGTTAAAATTTCATATCAATCTAACGGTTAGATCTTCAGAAATCTAGTTTTAGTGAACATATATCAGTCTGTCTCGTTTGGTCCGGCGTGAATTGATTTGGTTTTGCTACAGTAGAAATTTGGTCTGTAGTGCATGTGAAAATTTGGTCTAGCATGAAGTTTGGTCCGGCGTACAAGTAAAAGTTTGGTCCGGTGCAATAAGGTTTATGTTGAATACAAATTAAGCGATCTGAGTTTGTTTGGGGTGTTTCAAAAATCATAAAATTTTTATTTTAGCTTCCGCGCAATCATTCACCCCCCTCTGATTGCTAGATTAGTATTTTTCGATCCTACAAGTGGTATCAGAGCAAGGTTTTTCTAATTAATCTTAACGGGTGATTAGAAATCATAGCGATGGATAGGTATTCGACAAAACCTTGTGTTTTCGATGGTGTTGATTTTCAGTTTTGAAAAGCCAAGATGGAGGCGTACATCCAAGCTCAGGGCTTCGCAATTTGGGAGAAGGTTTACAAGCCGTACGAAGTTCCTGAGAACGACAACGCCAACGATGTCAATCGCGCACATGTTGAAGCAAACAGCAAGGCGCGCAACTTGATCATCCAGGGCTTGGGACGCAGCGACTTCGATCGAGTAGTTCATCTTCGATCCGCATATGAGGTATGGAAATCTCTTTGTGACTATCACGATGGATCAAACACTGTCAAAGAGGTTCGCCAAGATATTTACAAAAAAGAATATATGCGTTTCGAGATGAAACCTAGTGAGTCTGTAGATGACTTTTTTGCACGCTTTAATAAAATTATTAGCAATCTACGTGCTGTTGGGGTTAGCTATGACGATGCTGTTAATGCTAGACAAATGCTTAGTGCTTTGGACATGTCAGTGTGGGAGATGAAGGTAACATCTATACAAGAATCTACTATCATGAGCACACTCACATTAGATGTTCTTTATTCTAAGTTGAAGACTCATGAATTAGATGTTCTTGCTAGGAAAGGTAATTCTAAATCAATTGCTTTGATCTCTAACCCTAACATGTCAAATGCTAATTCTTCTTATAGCTTTGCTTTGTCCTCCTTGTTGTCTTTAACAGATGAACAAATTGAAGAATTTCCTGAAGAAGATTTGGCACTACTTTCTTCTCGCTTTAATAAAGCTTTGCAGAATGTCAGAATGAGAAAGAGAGTAGGTGGTAGTCCTCCTAGGTTCTACGAGTGTGGCGATCTCAACCACATTCGTCCGAATTGTCCAAAAATTTCAGGTAAAAATTCAAAAGAAGAAAAGGACAGGACGAACGACAAGAAGAAAGCTTCTCCAAGCAGCAGCAATAAGAAAAGAAGCTTTCTGAACCGCAAAGTTGTCCACCGAGTTCTTTCCGCTCTTGAACAAGTCAATTTGAGCGATGTGGACTCGGGAAGTAGCGAAGAAGACACAACAACGCCAATCAAGCGTGAACTTACTGGTTTGTGTCTTATGGCAAGAAGTGATGAAAGCCTTACTGAAGTTGACCACGACAGCGACTTCAATGAGGTAGAGCCTTCTTATGATGAATTAGCCATAGCTGTTGCTCGTCTTGGTAAATTGCTTGATAAGCGCGACAAGAAAATCAAGAAACATGATTTTATTATTGAATCATTGAATGCTGAAATTGCTAGACTTAAATCTTTGATTCCTGATGATGATGCTTGCAAATCATGTGACTTAATTTACAATGAGCTCACTTTGCTTAGGAAAGAACATGTTTCCTTGATTGAGCAAAATAAGAAAAATGAGAAACATGTTAGACATGCTAGTTGTTTCACTGATGATTTGCATGAATCAATTTCTTATTCTAAATGTTCAATTCTTGAATTGAAATTGAAAGATGCAAATGCTAAAGTTTCTCAAATGATTAATAATATGCTCACTCATGAGGTTCTTTCATGCTCAAATTGTCGCAAGCAAAAGGCTAAAGTGGACGTTCCATGCAATAATTGTTTAACTCTTGCTAAGAAGGTTGATTACTTGCAAAATTCTTTATACGTTTCACTAATGGCAAGAAAAATTTGAACATGATTTTGGACCAATCTAAGGTTAGCTCAAACAAAAAAGGTTTAGGTTTTGATCCTTATGCTTCATATGAAACTAAACCTCCCACTGCTATTCAGGCTCTTTGCAATGACAAAATTGAGATTATTAATGAGCCTAAGAAAATTTTCTTTAAGTCTGCTGGAGTTTTATCTTCTACTATAATGAATGCAAATGTTGCTTCTACCTCTAAAGCTAAACATCGTGTTAAGTACACTTGCACTCATTGTGGTAGAGATGGACACTTAGTAGATTTTTGCTTTAGACTAGCCAAACAACAAAGGAAAGAAAAGGCTAAGGCTAGGTCTAATTTCAGACAGGCACGCTTTACTCCTAATTATGTGCCTAGGGTGATGCAAACACCTTTTGTTGCTAGAAACACGGGAAAGGGCAAATCTGATTTTGTGCATAAGAACACTCGTGTTGTGCCTACTGTTATGCGTCGCGTGTCTCAGTACTGGATTCCTAAACATCTTATTTCTAACCACAGTATTGAGGCCTCGACATTTTCTGCTTTTATGTAGGCTTCTCGCGCGAGGAAGGAGAACATATGGCTAGTGGATTCCGGATGCTCACGCCACATGTCCGGTAATAAAAATTGGTTCTCCTCCCTCACTCGTGCATCTCATGTTGAAAGTGTAACCTTTGGAGATGCTTCTTCAAGCTCAGTTGTGGCAAAAGGTACAGTGCAGGTAAATGACAAGTTTATGTTTAAAGATGTGGCTCTTGTTGAAAACCTGAAATATAACTTGCTATCTGTATCTCAAATGATTGATGAAGATCTTGAGGTATGCTTTAAGAAAAAAGAATGCAAAGTATTAGATGCTTCACGTGAACTTGTTTTCCAGCTTTCTCGATTTGGAAGAGTGTTTAAAGCTGATTTTGATGTATCACCTTCTTCTAAGCATAGGTGTCTAGTTGCCAATGTTTCTAAAGATTTATTCTTTTGGCATCGTAGACTTGGTCACGTTGGTTTTGATCATCTAACACGTGTTAGTGGTTTAGACCTCATTCGTGGTTTGCCTAAGCTTAAGGGTGATAGCGATATAGTATGCTCTTCTTGTAGACATGGTAAAATAATTACAGGTTCACATCCACCTCTTACTATGGTGATGACAAACGCGCCCGGACAACTACTACATCTTGACACGGTTGGACCTTCTCGAGTTCAGTCTTATGGAGGTAAATGGTAAATTCTTGTGATTGTTGATGATTATTTAAGATACTCTTGGGTTTATTTTATGGCATGTAAAGATGAGGCTTTTAGTCATTTTAGAAGTCTTGTTCTTAGATTATCTATTGATCACCTGTGGTCTCTTAGAGCAATTAGAAGTGATAATGGAACCTGAATTTAAAATTCTTCATTTGATCACTTTTGTCTTTGAAAAAGGAATTGATCATCAATTTTCATCTCCTAGAGTACCTCAACAAAATGGTGTAGTTGAACGGAAAAATAGAACTTTGGTGGAAATGGCTAGGACCATGCTAGACGAATATCAAACTCCTAGAAAGTTTTAATGAGCGATATCAACTGCATGTTATGTTTCAAATCGTGTTTACTTAAGATCAAAATTGGGTAAAACTGCTTATAAACTTCGGTTTGGACATAGGCCTAGCGTTTCTCATTTTAGAGTTTTTGGATGCAAATGCTTTGTCTTGAAATCTGGAAATCTTGATAAATTTGAGGCTAGATCATTGGATGGCATTTTTCTTGAATACCCCGCTCATACACGTGGCTACCGTGCACTTGTTTTGGAGACTAACAAAATTGTAGAAACTAGTGTAGTTACTTTTGATGAGACTAGTCCAGGCACTAGTCCAAATAATGCAGGTACAGGTGCATATGTTCAGGGGGAGAGTATTTTTGTTCATGAGGACGATGATGATGTTGAGGATGAGGTATTGGTTCCTACTGTACAACCAACTATAGCACCTTTGGCACCTACCGCTACATCACATACAACTGAGCATCCTCAAGCTACAACCTCATCTGTACATGCTAAAAATGAAGATGAAGAAGGAGAAGTTTCTGAAATTATAGCTCCCTTGCATATTCAAAGGAGGCATCCACCTGAACAGATGATTGGAGATTTAAATGAGAGAGTCACCCGGTCCAGGTTTATTGCTTCTGATACTCATGCTCATTCTGCTTTTGTTGCTTCTTTTGAACCCAAAGATATATCTCATGCATTAACTGACGAATCTTGGATCAATGCCATGCATGAGGAATTAGAGAATTTTGAACGCAATAAAGTGTGGAAACTTGTTTCTCCACCTCCTGATTTTAATATTATTGGAACAAGATGGGTTTTCAAAAATAAACAAAGTGAGGATGGTGTTGTTGTTAGAAACAAAGCTAGATTGGTTGCTCAAGGTTTTTCACAAATTGAAGGTTTAGATTTTGATGAAACCTTTGCTCCTGTTGCTAGAATTGAAGCCATTAGAATTCTTTTAGCATTTGCTGCATCTAAAGGTTTTAGATTGTATCAAATGGATGTGAAAAGTGCTTTTGTAAATGGCTATATCAATGAGGAAGTTTATGTTAAGCAACCACCTGGTTTTGAAAATCCAAAGTTTCCAGATCATGTTTACAAATTGTCAAAAGCTTTGTATGGTTTAAAACAAGCCCCTAGAGCATGGTATGATAGGCTAAAAACTTTTTTATTTGAAAAGGGGTTTTTAATGGGAAAAGTTGACAAAACTCTCTTTTTACTCAAGCAAGGCAATGATCAATTATTTGTTCAGATTTATGTTGATGATATTATCTTTGGTGGTTCCTCTCATGTTTTAGTGTCTGAGTTTTCAGAAATCATGAAGAAGAAATTTGAGATGAGTATGATGGGTGAATTAACTTATTTTTTGGGACTGCAAATCAAACAAGTAAAGAAAGGTACTTTTGTTCATCAAAGCAAGTACACAAAAGATTTGCTTCGTCGCTTTGGGATGGAAAACTGCAAGCCGATCATGACACCGATGGGAGGTACTTGCACACTTGATCCAGATGGTGAGCCGGTTGATCAAAAGGAATATAGAAGCATGATAGGTTCACTTTTGTACCTCACTGCATCAAGGCCTGATATACAATTTGTTGTGTGCTTGTGTGCTCGTTTTCAAGCTTTCCCAGGTGCTTCACATCGCCAAGCTATCAAGCGAATTTTCAGGTATCTTCATGGTACTCAAGAATTTGGCATATGGCTTTCTGCTTCCTAATGTATTAGTTTAAGAGCATTTTTTGATGCTGACTTTGGAGGTTGTAGAATTGATAGAAAAAGTACATCTGGTACATGTCACTTCTTGGGTAATTCTCTTATTGCATGGTCATCTAGAAAACAATCTTCTGTTGCACAATCAACTGCTGAATCTGAATATGTAGCTCCTGCTAGTTGTTGTTCTCAAATTCTTTGGATAGTAGCTACACTTAAAGATTATGGGTTTAATTTGCATAGTGTTCCTCTTTTATGTGATAACACTAGTGCAATTTGTATTGCTAAAAACCCTGTGCAACATTCTAGAACCAAACATATTGAGATCAGATTTCACTTTCTTAGGGATCATGTAGAAAAGGGAAATATTGTGCTTCATCATGTGGATACTGAACATCAATTGGCGGACATTTTCACAAAACCTTTGTCTTCTTCTCGTTTTGCTTTTATTCGGGGAGAACTTAGGGTCGTTCATCCAATGGGTTTGTTTTGAGGGGGAGTTTTTAAAAACTTTGTAATATTTTGCAACATACTTTTTACTTTGTGTGTCTCTTAAATGAAAAAGTAATGAGCATTGTATTTGATACACATATGTCATTTGAAGCCATGTTTATGCTACAAGGTCTTTGCAACTTCATATTTATGCATATATGGTGTAGTTTATGTCATGACTATTTAATTAGAATGACAACTTAAATTAAATCTTGTCATGGTTGAACTTTCTTGGCTATCTCAATCCTGCTCAAAAAGTGTTAAATATGAAATTTATCAAAGTTAAGTGCTAAAGCTCAAAGAATGATTGTTGATAAATGCAAGATCAAGGTTATGTACTATCGCACTTCTTCTTTACGAGACTGCTTATCATTGCACTTTGATATGAACTTGGAAGAGGTTGTGTGTGACCAAAACCATGAAACCTTAAGCTTATGAAATGAGGCTTGGCATGGTTGAAAAGTAAGGCTGATGGTGCATATAATTCCTTGCAATTGTTATTGTTGCAATCAATCAATGAATCAGTTTTTCCAGCATAAATAAAGTGCACAAAAATACAATGTTTTTAGGTTTTTAGATTTTTGAGGAAGGGAGATCATGCCATGTAATAAATTGTTAATAGTACTTGATTTCTAGTTATGCTTACTCTACATTGTCTATGTGTAGATTTGAGGGTGCAAGTATTTTTGATAGCATGGCTTGGTGATGAATTTGCAACATTTGTGGATGACTTAGAATGCTCATGACACAAAAAAATTGTCAAACTTATAAATTTTTTTTCTCTCTTTTGTATTCTTGATGAATCCATTGTCAAAGGGGGAGAATTTTGCCACTTTGGAGAATTTGGAGGAGATTTTTGGAGAACTTTATACATGCTTTACACATGCACATGTTCTTGTATAAATGGTATTCAGTCATTCACTCACATTTTTCTTCTTTGGAGGAGATTTTTGGAGAACTTTATACATGCTTTACACATGCACATGTTCTTGTACAAGTGGTATTCAGTCATTCACTCACATTTTTCTTCTTAGGGGGAGATTTTTTTTTTCACCTAAGGGGAGTTTTTCACTTTGCATATTTGTCAAAGGGGAAGATTTTGTTTTTTTTTCACTTTGTCTTTTGATTTTAAAACTTTTTATTTCAAAAGCTTTTCTTGTGAAGTGAATGCCAATGTTCAGTTCTAAGTGGTGTTGCCAATATTTTCATCAAGGGGGAGATTGTGAAATCATGTGCTGAAAAATTGGCCGGGTAATGAAATTGCCATTGCAATGTTGTTGTGCTCATGGCATGTGTGGTGCTTTGGCATGTGCAGTTTCAGATGTTTACTTGATATTCTTGTGATAGCATGATAATAGTTTTTGCTTGATGCAATGCGCTCGTGTGAGTGGTTGCATAGACTGATGTTGAGTCAAGTCGTGGACTTGTGCTCGGAATTGTTTCTTGTTTATTCATGTGCAGGTGTTGCTTGAGGGCGAACGTGGTCGATGACGGGACTGGAACTAGGTTCATGGAGGCGAGGTTGGGACTAGATTGAGAGGAATCGAGGTCTTGGTGGTCAAGGATATCATGCGGAACGTTCGGGCTAGAGAACATGCACATGGAGGCTGGTTAGTCACGTATTTACAACATATGGGCTGTACATGCGTGTAAGATGTTTTTGGCCATGTTGGGCCAGGTTGAGATGTATACAAACTCTTTCCATGTTGGAAGTGGAGTTGTATTAAATCTCTTTATGGTTGCTCAGTATAAATAGGGGAGGTGTCTCTGTTTATTTGGAGTATTTGAGGTTTTCGGGTTTGTACTCTTTTGTTTGGAGTCTTTGAACTGACTAGACAAAAGAAATAAAGATCGATTTCTTTACTGGTGAAAAGTTCCTCCTCGGTGATTTTTCTCATGCTCAAGTAAATCTGTGGCAAGACCCGAGCGAAGGAAAAATTGACGATCTGAGGTGTCGGCGTAGCTACGATGTGGCGTGATACAAGATTTCGTTTCTCAAGAATCGCGGATTACTGTTCAGGCGCACTTTGATTCAGTGATTGTCTTTTGGTTTGTTTGCACGGTTCTTGTTTTTATAGATTGATTCATTGTCTCTCTTGTCTCAACAAGTTTAATATTGATTTGATCCATAAAAAACCTTCCTAGAGTATCAACTTAGAGTTCTTGAAAGTTTCGTTGGTTAATCTTTTGTAGATTGTGATTAATCACGAAATTAGGGTTTGGTCAGTTCTCGTCATAATCTGTCACAGCATGCTTGCGAGGTTAATAACTTTTGATCTGTAGGACCGATCGAGTTGATTATTGTTGGGTTAGATTCATAATTCAATCTGGTTTCTTAAGTTAAAATTTCACACTAATCCAACGGTGGGATCTTTAGTTAATCTAATTGTTTGAGTTTGGTCCTTCGCTAGTTTGATTTTGGTCCGTCGCTGTTAGATCGTTTTTGTTTCAGTCGTTTTGCAAAGAATATAACTCTAGATCCATATGTCAGATTGAGTTAATTCTTTTTGTGTTAGCTTCGGAATTGAATCCAGTTTCTACGGTTAAAATTTCATATCAATCTAACGGTTAGATCTTCAGAAATCTTAGTTTTAGTGAAAATATATCAGTCTGTCTCGTTTGGTCCGGCGTGAAATGATTTGGTTTTGCTACAGTAGAAATTTGGTCCATAGTGCATGTGAAAATTTGGTCTGGCATGAAGTTTGGTCCTGCGTACAAGTAAAAGTTTGGTCCGGCGCAATAAGGTTTGTGTTGAATACAAAATAAGCGATCTGAGTTTGTTTGGGGTGTTTCAAAAATCATAAAAAATTTATTTTAGCTTCTGCGCAATCATTCACCCCCCCTCTGATTGCTAGATTAGTATTTTTCGATCCTACAAAATGAAATAAGCCTTAAATGAAAAACTTGATGAAACTTGTTGCTTTTACTTGCTAGGTTTCTTCTCTAGAGGTTTGTGCCATAATTTGAGAAATTTTGGAGTTCTCTAGAGTCCCTATAGCAACTTGGGTGAAACTAGTTTGATCCATGCTAGAGTCCTTCAATTGCTCATAAATCATTCTGCTAAAAATGAAAATTAAACAAAATTGACCCTTCTTGTGCACATACGACTCAACACCTTGCACCGCTTCCCATTGCACTTGGGATGAACTTGGAATACATCGTGTTTGACCTAGACCATCCTCTTAAGAGTTCATCTTGAGATGGTCGCATACGGCTTGAGTCAATTGGTTGTCAAAAGAAAATACAAATAAATTAAAAAAAAGACATATGTGGGTAAAGAATGCAAATAATGTCAAACATTTGCACCCCTCTATGTCTTATATGATGATAAATAAAAATTTGCATTAAGTGATAAATGAGCCCGAAGGACCTTGTATGCTCTTCTAGATTCCCCAAAGTGTTGAGTAGGCTGAACTTTAGGTTTTCCTTTTGATCCTTAGAGTGGCTATTCTTCTATTTTTGAAACTAAAGCTAAGTGCTGCACTTGTCAAATCTTGCTAAAAAAATGAAATATTCAAAACTAAGCTCGTATTTGCACTTGAACATGTCTTAGACTAGTCTAATCTAAAATTTGACTAGCTTGGTGTCATATCTTGTCATTGTGATCAATTGGATAATCTTCAAAGCTCCCTTAGGTTTCATTTCATGCATACATAAAAAGACGGAGAAAATTCCATTTTGATGCCTATATTGCCAAAAGGGGGAGAAAATGTAGAAAAGACATCATTAAAAAAAAAGAGAGATAAAAATGTGAAAGCTTGTTGGTTCTTATGATCTTTGTAAATCTTTGCTATTTCTTATGGATCATAATCACATTTGGCACTTATGATTGGTTTTTAGAGCTTTTGTGGAAAACTTGCTCTTTTCATGGCCTTGCTCTAAATTCTTTTTGCCAACTTGGTCATGATTTTATATCTTTTTCTCTGGACCAAGTTTGTCTTTTGCAATCAAATTTCTTTCTTCTCTCATTCAAACTCAAATTTATGCTTTTGTGTGGTTTGTCAATATAGTCATCAAGGGGGAGATTGAAGGACCATGTGGAGGTCCATCCATGTTTGTGATGAGTATTTGACTTTATTTGAGCAAGGTGTGCTCAAGTTTGAGTTTGATTTGGATTGATTTTCAAAATGAAACAATTTGAGTTGTCTCTGCCAGGAGTGGCAGTGCCGACCGTATGGGCGAGGTAGTGATGAGTTGGGTGGGTTTATTGCATATCATTGTGGTCATTGCTATGTGATGTGTTTCCTTGTCTTTGATGGTTGCAGGACAACGGTGCTAGGTCATGGTGAGGCGGAGGATGACCGGGACTAGGCGAGGAGCGTCGGAGGTCCAGATGGTTGGGAGATCGCCGGAAGATGATCTGAGACGGAGTCCGGGCAAGTCAAGAAGACAAGCAAAGGAGATGATGCTAGCTAGATGCCGCGTGGATCAATAAGGGCCGTCGGATTTAGGTCTAGTTGATAGGTTAGCGGGTCTAGGTAGTATACTTTGAAAACCGTGCAAGAAAACCCGGTATGTGTGTGGGTTTTGGGTTAGCCCTTGCATGGCTGTGTGTGCGGGTTAATCCTAGACCTTAGATGAGTGCTCTAGGGTTGAGGGACTCATCCAAGGGTGGTAGGTGGCCCAAGAGGAGTATAAATAGGGGTGGAGGGGTAGCTTCCTTCCCTTGAAGGTTTTGAGGGATTATGAATGCTCCTTTGAGCTTTGCCCACATGAAAGTGAGGCTTTGTAACCTCTCCTTCCAGAAATGAAGGTTTTATCCATCCATCTCTGAATTTATTTTGCGCATTTACATTATATCTTTACTTTACGCAATTTAAATTCAGCATTTACTTTCCCGCAATTACATTCTCGCAATTTACATTCACGCAATTTGGATTTGCCTCCCCTCTTTCTAAATGCTGTTGATCTTGGATGTTTTGAGTGTGTTCATATGGTTTTACATCTCTTTTGCACTCTTGGATTGAGTAGAGAACATCTTTTCTTTCACGTTCCAACTTTGTTCAGAACTTGTTCTTTGCGCAGCATTTAGTATTTGATTTTTATAAAAATATAGAAAAAATCCTTTTTAAGTGATTCCTTTTGGAGGAGGTGCGGGACTCCGATATCCACTTGCAGAAAAATTTTGGAGTCACTTGTTGCACCGTTTGGGCGCCATGAGGTGAACACCGAGCCCCAAACTTTCTGCTCGAAGTTCTTGACTGACTGTGTTTTTCGATTTTTCCTGTTTTTTCTGTATGGCTTTTTGAGGAGAAATTTGGTGGAGTTCTTCACGACTCTAATGCTCATAGGGACCAAAAACACCGCCGACCCGCCGTCTCCGTCGACCCAAGGATGGGATCCGAGATCCCCGTCCCGAGACGCGTGTGCGCCGCCAGGAAACGTCGCCGTGGGACCGCTATATCATCGCTACGCCATCGTCGTCTCCAACTCCAGTGTCTTCTTTACCGCCGCATCGCCATCGACTCTAGGGGAAGCTTCCAACCGCTCGATCCGTAGCGGAGGGGTGAGATTCTGCCGCGTGCGCCGTACATGGGGAGTGCTGTGGACCATCAGATCCGATCAGAGGGTTCAGATCGGGCCGCTTCTAGAACCAGTCGAATCGTACCGCGTGGTGGTGCGGGCGTCGATGCGTCATACACCAGTGCATGCGCCATGCCACATGTCACCATCCATTTGGCTCAGGTCATGCCCGATGTCAGCATGACGTCATGCTGATGCAGTAATCTGTTTTTCAATCTAAAAATAATTCTGTTAATTCTAATTTTCTAATTTCTGTAATTTCAGTATTTATTCAAACTTCAGAAGGCTATAACTTTTGCATCTTAACTCGGATTTGAGTGATTCAAATTGTATGCCATGATCCATTGTCACCCTAGATTGGTTCATTATAGTTGGTTAGTAATGATAATCAACATGGGATGGTTAGACCGTATTAGTTTCTTAGCCATGCCTCGTCATCATGTGTGTTGGAATCATTGATAACTAATATTGATTAATGGAATATGGAACAACGTTATGAACTTGTGTGTCATGTGGGATCACACGATGAGATTGAGTTGTTGTGGCGAGTCATGTCACGCAACGATGTTGAATTGTTGATGGCACGTGGTGCTTGGTAATAAACCTGGGTAATAATCATTTAGATTGGGGCAAGTGACAAGGGGCGAGTATGCGAAGGTGGGCCCGATGGGCAGAGGGTATGTGGATGTCTTGCCTTGATCACTCTAAGGACTTAACCTTGCAAGCCTTTGACCTGAGTCAATCATGCAACCACATGTCTGGTATGGGCCAGCCTAGCTGATTAATTTGCGATGTCTTAGCTTTGGTACTATCTTAGTCGGTGTGAGTTCTCGAGTTATGGAGTAATTCACATGACGCAAGAGGGGGGCCCTGGATGTGGTAACCAGTCCCACCAGTGTTGAAACCTTAGCGGGTGGTACCGGGTTAAGCCAGCGCATTGTAAAGGCTTTGTTATAATCACTCGCCTTGGGTGTGTTTGGTTGTATCGCGTGGGTAAAGTGCATAACCTCTGCAGAGTGTTAAACTATTCGGATAGCCGTGCTCGCGGTATTGAGCAATGCTCGGGAATTACAGTTAAGGGCTAGCTTAATTAAATGGACAACTTTGTTGGGATGGCAGAATGCCACGTGGAAGATGGAATTTGACTTAGGATTGGAAACTTGGTTTACTTGAGAAATACTGAATCTTTTTACTATTGTTATTTGTTTTACAGTCTTTACGAACTATTTATTGTATTTGTTCATAAATGCTGCTTATTGCAAAATAGCCATGATAGCCTATCCATTGGAATAAGCCTTGCATATAGTTACATAGAATTGCATTCTGTGCACAACTTGTTGAGTGCTTTAAGTACTCACCCTTGCCAACAACGAAAATCAATAGTTGAAGAATCTACACCTGTGTTGGAGGAGGAGTTCCAAGAGGACGTGAGTCATTAGGGTCCGAGCCTTGTCGGTTGCCTGTGGTGAACTGATGAGCTATCTACGTTTTCTACTTTCCGCTGCTTAATTATTAGTTTATATTTCCAGTCTTGCCCTGCGTGGCTTAATAATGTAAGTCGGTCATAAGATCATACACTTAGCTATATCAATAAATGTAGTATTATTCTATTATCGTTGAGTATGATATGATATGTATCGATGTTGAAGACAGTGTACGAGGCACTCAGAGTGACGGAGTAGGAGCTTGAGGAGACCCGTGTTGCAGCTATCGGAATGATCACCGAGCTTGGAGAGGCCCTGGAGGGGGTTGAGGACGAGTTGGAGCGCGTGACCCGAGGAGCTCAGGAGCCAGCTGAGGAGTCCGAGGAGGATCCAGAGGAGCGAGAGTGGGAGCAAGAGGAGAGTGCAGACCCTGTTGTTGCTGAGGAGCCAACAGTAGGTCATCAGGATAGGTTCGCTCCTATGCCAGCCCACCCGTCGGTGTATGCGCCTGATCAGTCTCAGACAGGGTGGCTGGATGAGTGAGAGTCAGTCTTGGAGTTGTGTTGAGACTCGAGTGTTGAGTCGCGTCTTTAAGATTAGTCTTTACCTTTTTAGTAGACGTTAATGTTTCCTGATTAGTTTGCTTCTTTGTAATGCTGAGTGTGCAGTATGTGTTGCAAAGCCTGTAGGCTTTTATAAGCAGCCATACCAAGAGTAAATAAAGAATTATTTTAGTTGGGTTAAACTTATCTTCTCCGCCCTAGGGATTCTTGCAACTTATCTATGCTACTTCTACCTTTCCTAACCCAAGAGGCAATCAGCAGATGGTGAACACTCGTGGAACCAATGGGGCTTCAGGAAGTGGACTGCGCCAGAATGACAACCCCAATGATGGAGGCCATCCTCAACCACCACCGCCAGTGGACATGCAGAATCTAGGAGCATTTCTCGCCGCACAGACTCAATTAATGCAGACCATGATGCAACAAATGCAACAGATGATTAACGTGGTTGCAAATAATAACAACTAACTGAACCAGAACAACCATGGTGGGCCTCGGTCTTTCTCCAAGCTGTCAGATTTCATGAGGACTCGGCCACCGACCTTTGTAGGGAATGTTAATCCTTTGGAAGCCGATGACTAGCTTAGAACTATTGAGAAGAAGCTGCATATCACCCAATGTGAGGGCAATGAGAAGGTGCTCTACGCCTCTCAACAATTGGAAGGAACTACCGCGGAATGGTGGGAAAACTATTGTGCTGCACATGAAGCCCCACAGGAGATCACCTGGGATGAGTTTACTACTGCCTTCCGCCAATACCATGTTCCAGAGGAATGATGGATCTCAAGAAAGAGGAGTTCGTGGCTCAAGCAAGGAGGCCACCGTGGCGAATATCGAACAAGTTTACTCAGTTAGCTCGCTATGCCCCTGAAGACGTAGCGACAGATAAAGCTAGGCAGTCCCGCTTCATGAAGGGACTAAATTCAGGATTGCAAGTGGGGCTGATCACCCACAATTTTTCGGACTTTCAAGAATTGGTTAACAAGGCATTGATTCTGGAGGACAAGCGCAAAGAGTTGGGTGAAAACCGTAAGCACTTGATGACTAATCCGGGTGGACGTCCCAACCACCTACGTCTGAGAATGTCACCACAGCAGTTTGCCAGATTCCAACCACCAGTCGTAAAAAAGGCACCAACCCCGCACTCGCCCGCCAATCGAACTTTGACGCCAAAGACAGGCGAATGCACCAGGGGAGTCGTGATCGCAAATAAGAGATGCTATACATGCAATGAGCTAGGGCACTTCTCTAATAGGTGTCTACAGAGAGGAGGCATCACGCCAGTTTGTTTTAATTTGGGAACAACACCTGCCAAGGCACCGGCTTTAGGAGGAAATCGTGCGCCCGGTCAAGCTGGAGCAACCCCCCAATGAACAACGCGTGGTAGGATCAACCACATCACCGCAGATGGAGCTCAAGAGGCTACGGACGTCGTACTGGGTAAGTTTCTGGTTAACTCAGTACCCGCTACAGTTTTATTCGATTCTGGAGCTTCGCATTCGTTTGTTTCTCAAAGTTTTACAACCAAGAATGGATTTAAAGTGGTGAATCTTAAGTGTGTGCTATTAGTCCAAGCCCCAGGATCTGAGCTTAGATCTAGCCTTGGGTGCTTGGGAGTTAAGTTGCTTATGGATGGGATAGAATTTCTAGCGAATCTTATCTTGTTAGATGCACAATCCCTAGATGTTATCCTTGGAATAGATTGGCTATCCAAACATAAGGCTGTTTTGGATTGTGGCCGAAGGATTATATCTCTGGAAGGCCCAAGTGGCAAGAAGGTAGAATTTCAAGCGACTGTAGTTCGTGATGGGCAGTTAGTGGTCAACGGTGTGCAAGCCATCAGCATAGAGGATGTGCCAGTAGTCAGAGAATACCCGGATGTGTTTCCGAAAGATTTACCAGGGTTGCCACCAGACCGCGATATCGAGTTTGTTATCGAGTTAGCACCAGGGACAGCACCGATATCAAAGAGACCTTATCGGATGCCTACAGATGAGTTAGTGGAAATGAAAAAGCAGATTGAGGAACTGCAAGAGAAAGGTTTCATTAGACCAAGTTCATCACCGTGGGGAGCACCAGTTTTGTTTGTTCGTAAGAAGGATGGAAGTCTTAGAATGTGCATCGATTATCGTGCACTTAATGAGGTAACGATCAAGAATAAATACCCATTGCCCAGGATCGATGATTTATTTGACTAGTTAAGAGGAGGCGGAGTTTTCTCCAAAATAGATCTTCGTTCAGGATACCATCATTTGAAGATCCGAGCGGAGGATGTGCCTAAGACTGCGTTTTCTACGCGATATGGATACTATGAGTTCACAGTTATGTCATTTGGATTGACGAATGCCCGTGCATATTTCATGAACATGATGAATAAGGTTTTCATGGAGTATTTGGATAAGTTTGTTGTGGTCTTTATAGATGATATCTTAGTTTTCTCGAAGACAGAGGATGTCGGGACCCGAATATGCAAATCCGACCCTCTGTGTATTCAGCACTAGTCCAGGATCAGGCTAGTGCACACAGTCTCAACATAGATGAAATATCACAATCATACACAGCGGAATAATAAACAAAGACTTCATTTATTAATATAGAACTATTGAACGACCTTAAGGTCAAACTTACACTTGCGAGGCCTTGGTGGCTTCAACTCAAATTAAATAAATAGCAGCGAAATGAAGAACGTCGACGAATCCCATCAATATGCCACAGACAACTTACAAGGTTCAACTGCTAGATATTCGCCCCCTCGTGGAACTTTTCCTCCTTTGAAGTTTTAGTCTTCTCCTCAACTGATGATTTTGTTGATGGCAAGGGTGAGTACATAAAGCACTAAACAAGTTGTGCACAGAATGCAATTCTAATATAACTATATGCAAGGCTTATTCCAAGGAATGGCTTATCATGGTTATTTTGAAGTAAAGCAGCATTTGAGAACAATTACAGTAAATAGATTGTAAAGACAATAAAATAAATAACTGTAATAAATAGACTCAGCATTTCTCAAGTAAACCAAGTTCCAATCCTTAATCAAGTTCCAACTTACCATGGCAACCGGCCATCCATCCCAAGTTTTGTTTTGCAAAAGTCTAACCCTTAATCAGTAATTCCGAGCATTGCTCAATACGCGAGCACGGCTATTCGAATAGTTTTACACTCGCAGAGGTTATGCACTTTACCCACACGACATGATCGTCTCTTAGTGCCATGCAATTAACACACTTCCTTTGGTGTGTCGGCAGAGAGATCATGACAAAGCCTTTACAAAGCTCGCCTTAACCCAAGATTACCCGTGAGGTTTCAACATCAAGGGTTAAACCACCACGACAGGGCCCCCTCTTGCGCCATGTGAGTTAATCCGCACACACGGACTCACACCGCCAATGGTAGTACCAAGCTAAAACATTACTAATTAATCACCTAGGCTGTCCCATTCGCACATGTGGTTGCAAGAGAGACTCAGTCAAAGGCTTGCAAGGTTAAGTCCTTAAAATGACCAAGGCATGACTTCCACATACCCCGCCAATCTGGCCCACCTTGGCACACCGCCCTTACCACTTGCCCCAATCTAAATCATTACCACCCGGCTTGATTACCAAGCACCACGTACACCAACATTTCAATCTAGTTGTGTGACCTCCTCGCCACGACAACTTAATATCACTGTGTGACAACACATGACACACCAATTCATACACATTATTCCATATTCCATTAGTCAAGATTAAGTATCAACATTCGGACACATGTGATGACGTGGCATGGCTAAGCAATCTACGACGGTCTAACCAGCCCATGTCGATTATCAATATTAACCAACTATTAATTAACCATCCTAGGGTGACAATTAGATCATGGCATACAATGGCAAGGTAGGGTATAGATCAAATTGGTATAATAGCTAAGTCCCAATTTAATTTGAAACAATTGTATAATTGAAATAATATGTAATAGGGTAAAACAAATATAGCAATTTTATAAACATGGGTTCAATATGATCAAAGCACAACTTGCCTGGCCCTTGCGATTTTTACTGTTCTTTACTCTTTATATTCAATTCTTGATCTTCAATCTTCGATCTTTACCTTCTTGATCTTCAGCTCCTTCGAACAACTTCCGGACGATGCGTCTAACGATTAAAGAAGAAGCAAATACAAACCAACTCGAAAGATAAATCAAATAAAATCCAAATTGAGAACGGCTAGTACTGGATCACGAAGGCTTAGATGAATTTAGGAACTTGAATGGATTAGATCAGATATTAGACAAAAGAGAACGAACTTCCGGAATACACCAAAAAGGAAAAGACTGATAACTTAGAAAGAAAGAATAATATTCCAAAGAATATTTCTTCTGAAGTTATTATATTGATTGGATAGACAATGACATATGGGCTCTCGATCTATAAACCGGGTCCATAAAGATACGTTAGTTTGCAATGAACTAAACTGATGCTTAATGATGACTTTTGCTGATTAAACAGATACACAGTCAAACAAAAGCAAGATAGACTAATAGATTAGATATGGCACAAGGATATGACATATGGCCAATGGTCTATCGACCAAGTCCACGAATGACTTCTAGGTCAATGGCAGATTAGATTTCAAGAATAGGACATGGACAAGCGGGGTTGACATTCATGCGATTCGATTTGAGATCAGTCATACGTCGATCAAGATGCTTGACGATGACAAGGCAGCGAGGAAATGAAGACAAGGCTAAACTCATAGGTGATGGGGTTAGATTACAATAAGGCGATAGAGAGGATGATGACATTGCACTAGAGCTTTTGCGAGCATGCACACATGCGAAGATAGCGAAGCAACGACAGGACACTCATGCAAAGATGAGATGTTGATTGTCGTACAACGATATGGTAGCAAGGATATGATATGGCTCAGGATTGATCTGCGAGTTGCGAGGTTTATATGACATGATGCATCATCAGCGACAGATTGGACACAAGGTTCAATTAGGGTTTGAGAGAAATGACTCACGGATAGATCAACTTGGCATTGGGATAGCATAGGTAGGGTTGGCTCTGCGATAAAAGATTACCAAGGGTGGCTAACCGAAACACGAACCGATAATAAAAGAACTGGATCGAACGACGACGGTTAGATTCTAGAATATGGCATTGATGGCAACCGAAAATCAAATGAACTCTAAAGATTAGCAAACCAGAGAATGATGGCCTACTGGACATGATGACACGACCAAGGCGAACTAAGATGGTTGACGGCAAAAGACGGCGCGCGGTACTGACGAAAGGCGGCGGCTAACGAATATAAAAATTTTCGGTAGATGGAACAGCAAAGGGGAAGTGAGCACCACGTAGAACGCGGCGAGACGAGATCAACGGTATAAGCGGATTTGGCGGCAACCCAATGGACAGATCGCAAACTGCTTATGAACGGCTGCTAAAGCTAATAGATCAAACGGCCATAACTATTAAGATAATGGATGAAACCTAACCAAAATTTACAGAGAGCTATCTGGGATCATTTGGCACAATATGACGTGAACGGATCTGAGTTTTACCTTCTGGATCAACGGTGAACGCGCGACGAAGTTTTCAGCTGTATGTACGCAGTCTGATCGGGGAAGATTGAATTTTCTGCAGAAATCCCATGGACAAAACCTTGAGTTAGGGTGAGCACCAGGTAGAGCATATCAAGATGAGTCTGCAGAATTAATTTCACGGTCAAACTCGCAAAAACAAAGGAGAACGGGCGACGGCAAGATTCCTGATTGGAACGGCCGTAACTTTTGATTTCCTTGATGAAACAGCACCAAATTTGGTGGAGAGATAGATGGGACCATATGGCATGAGATGACGTGAGCGGATTTTAGAAAAACTCACCAGAATGACAGGGAACGGGATGCCAAGATCGGCCGGCGAGGGCGGCGCCCCGGAAGACGACGGCTGCTGTTTTTAGGGTTTGAGAGGTGCTCTGGGGATTAGGGGTGCGTGGGAGGGGTCTTAGGACACTTATATAGGCTAGGGAGTCGTACCATACAAGGAAACATGAAGAAAAATCGGATTTGGATTGAAAACGGATCGGATCGAACACCTAGCGCGCAATGAACAGTACCGGGTGACGTGGCACATTCTGGTGCGTCGGATGGAGATCGGAAGGCTAAGGTTAGGCGATGACGTGGCCGGTTCTGGAGCTGCCACGTCAATTTAGCCCAATTTCCGAATTAAAATAATTCCAGAAATTAAAATAATTCATTTAGAGCAATAAAAATACCAGAAAAATTCTAAAGAAATTCTAGAAAATATTTTAAGATATTTGGAGCTCGAATAAAATATTTTTAACCAAACTTTATTTAAAATTTTGTAGTATTTAATTAAATTTAACAAAAGACTTAATTTAAATTAATTCCAAATAAATAGCAAACGAACTCCGAAAAATCTTTAAAAAATTACAGAAAATTCCTTGAAGAACAATTAACTCAAATAAAACTAAATTTATTTTAATTGAAGTTTATATTAGTCAAATTTAATTTATTTAGCATTAGAAAATTTCAGATTAAGCTTTATTAAAGAGAGAAAATCCGCGGGGATTTTTGGAAAGATGAACTAAACAAAAGATTTTTGAAAACCCAAATTTTGGGTTGTTACAAACCTCCCCCCTTAACTGAATCTCGACCCCGAGATTAAGGTTGTCTATAGAAATAGGTTCTGGGGGACTCAACTCTTGAGACTTTCTTGTACTTCGAAGCAACTGCACACTGGGTAAGGTTGCTTTCGAACAAACGCTTGACAACATCCAAAATTTGTAGGTCATACGATGCGAATGAGATCCTTTGCAATTCCACCGACTTCCACTTGTCTGCTTTTCTGGCACAAGAAGGCACTCCTTGTGTTGGGACTCTTGAAACACATCACGCACTCGGATCGATGTTCGGCATCTCCTTTGTGAGCTCCCTTGCTTTCCGTCCTTTAACACTCGGTTTTCTGCTTCTTCTAGAAGTTGCACAAGCGGCATTTGACAGTGAAACTTGCTTGCAACTCTGCGATCTTGCACAACTTTCCTGTTGGTATGTTTCTATCTCTATCAGCTTGATTCTCGAGTACTTCCTTAAACTCTAGATCAACTAAATATTCCTTCACATTAAACTCAAGCTCCAACTATTACAGAGGTAATGGCATGGTTCTGCTGGCATACACTAAGGTAGCTAAAGCAATTCGTCAGGAAAACAATTATCCTTTGTAGTTATTAAGCATACGCAACAACTCCTTTTCTTCTGATGTGATGGCACATCCACCTTCTTGGCTCAACCATAACGGAACAACTGGTCCTTAGCTGTCTCTGATATGCTGAAGTTAAACTGATCGCAAATCTTCCTCGAAAAACACTTTCGCTCCTCTTAACTGATCAAATCTTTGACCATAAACCAAAACTGCCTTACACATAGGTAACCAGATAATTCCAAGGATAAACATCTCAAGCATGGGTTTCCAATATGATAAGATTTATTAGGAACTCAATCTCAACAATAGACAAGTTAACTCTCAACATCCTGGATTACATATGATTTTCAATCAGTACAACCTCTGATGCCTTCTAAGCTCCAGTAGTCATAATGTGGTTGATATGATCTTTTGCTGGCACTGGCGGCATGGCTCCACAATTCACTTTCTGATGCAAGTGTCTCGGTAGGTGTAGGATTAAGATTGAAGCGGACAGGTATAACAACTTTTCTCTTAAGATAACTGTTGGCAAGTGTCCCGGTTCATTGCATCTGAAGCAACGCTTGACCGACATCTGTTGACTTCCTTCTGACATAGCACTAATCTTGGTAGGAGCAGGGCTGAGATTGATGCGATCCGCAGTGATCACTTTCTTCTGAGGGCAGTGTTTAGCAAAATGTCTGGTCGCGGCGACAGCAAAGCAACCTCTAGGCGAGAAGCTTCCTCCTTGAGAAGTTTTAACCAGGTGGTGTTATGAAAATTTTGACTATCAAGGCGAGGCACGGTGAAGGTGTCTCGAACAAAGTCTGAGCAAGATGGCAACCGAGTTGTTGAGGGCACTCCTCATTTGTCGCTATGTGGTCCTTCTTGACAGCTTTCGACGCTTGCGGTTGTATCTTGTAATTTCTTGCACTCATCTCCTAGAATAAGGGTCTTGTTAATCAACTCCTCTTGCTTCAATCGACTCTTTGAGCAAGTTAACCCTGCAGTTTTACCACTCACTCTTGGGGTTATAAACTTTATCAAGTGATTTCTAGAATGATCATGGCTTCCAAAATTGATTGACCTTTCGTGGGCATTCCTTAAAAAATGACCTAACTTACCACGCTTGTAGCACGAATGCCCGGTCGTCGTGGTCCGGTTAGGTGTAGTCATATGCACAATATCGTCTTTCTCAGGCATCACCACTTGTTGGTTCATACGGCATTCCCTGGCCCAATGACATTGTTTATCGCACAAGAAACAATTCCATGGTGACCAAGTATCCCTGGTTCTTTGAGGCAGACGGACAGAGTTGACATGATTCTTCTTCATTTCGTCACGCGGCACAGCAAGTGCGGATGACAATCCTTCTCTTTTCGCTAAATTTTGAGCAATGACGGCTCGAAAATTCACTCACTGATGCCGAGTCACGGCGGTCACTATTGAATCCAATGGACATTGAGCTAGACAATGATAACGTCCTTCATAAAGATAACATGTAATGTTGCTCATAGGACATTCTCCAAGTAAATGTCTTCCTTCTTAGCGGGAACAATTGATTGCATGCTTATTAGCGGTGTGTCCTATTCCTCCACAACGGACGCATGCATGGTCTTCCGATTTGTTTGGTTGGCAACACTTCAAGGAACAACATCCTGGTATGACATAGGGAAAAGGGGTTGTACACTTCTCTCGAACTTGCGTGAGTCATACTAACATTTGACAAAGCAACGAATGAAAAGTAGCGATTTAACTCCAACCAAGTGATTTCTTCCGTGTCCTGTAGGTAGCACAATAGTTCTCCCACCACTCCAAGGCATCTCCTTCCAATCGACATGTGGCGTAGGGAACCTTCTCTTCATCTTCACATTGCACCAAAGCCGCTTCCTTCTATGACGCGAAGCTAGATTTTGCATCTTTGAGAGTGGTCGATCCACCAAACGTAGGTGGTTTGGTCCTCTTGAACAAGGCAAACTTTGACCGTGAATAGGTGGCTGTGATCGTGGTTGTAGGGGCATTGATTTTGCATCGATAACATTCATCTGTTGTATCATTATCGCATGAGCTGGGTTTGAGCGGTGAATAATCGATCCAAATTCGAATTGTCACTATCAGACGGTGGACGGTGCCGTCACAATCTACTTTATTACTAACACCAGAGTAGCAATCAGCATCGACTTGAACCGCCTAAAAATCATTGTTGTTGTCGGTCCTTTCCATCTGCTGACCACCTCCTGGTTTAGTTAAGAGGGAAAAGCAAAGATATGGTTCAAGAATCCTAGTGCAGGGAGGCGAGTTTAACCCAATAACTTATACAAACATTATTAAAAACTTGGTATGGTTGCTTACAAAAGCCTAAAAGCTATGCAACGACATCGCACACCCAAAGAACCAAGGAGAAAAAAAAACCAAATTAACCTAAGCACACAACAATCTATCGTCTAAAAGGGTAACACTTCTATCTTAGACTGACGCAACTCTTCACACATGAGTCTCAACTGGCCACCAAAGTACTAGTTCTTGTAACTTCTAGAACACGTCATCGATCCACTTCTTTTTCCTTGAGCTCGACGATTCCTGTCTTCACGATCTTTAGGATCAGCAGCAAGACACCCAGTACTTCCTCCTTAAGTGTGAAACATCGTTAACTACTTAGAACAACTCAGGTAAGATTTTTATTTAAACCAGTGGGGAAAGAAGAATAATTTAAGCAAAAGGGGAAAGAATGGAAGAATAAGATAAGTCAAGAACATATTATTCTTTCAAGTTAAATTTTCACATTTAGAAAATACTTTTGAAGCTCCTAAGGAACGCCAAACTACCTAGGGTCAAGACCTACAACAAGATGGCTCGATACCACCTCTGTCGGGACCCGAATATGCAAATCCGGACTCTCTGTGTATTCAAAGACTAGTCCAGATCACGCTAGTGCACACAGCCTCAACATAGATGAAATATCACAATCATACACAAATAAATAATAAACAAAGACTTCATTTATTAATATAGAACTATTGAACGACCTTAAGGTCAAACTTACACTTACGAGGCCTTGGTGGCTTCAACTCAAATTAAATAAATAGCAGCGGAATGAAGAACGCCGATTTAATCCCATCAATATGCTACGTGCAACCGACAAGGTTCAACTCCTAGATATTCGCCCCACGTGGAACTTTTCCTCCTTTGAAGTTGTAGTCTTCTCCTCAACCGATGATTTTGTTGATGGCAAGGGTGAGTACATAAAGAACTCAACAAGTTGTGCATGTAATGCAATTCTAATATAACTATATGCAAGGCATATTCCAAGGAATGGCTTATCATGGTTATTTTGCAAGAAAGCAAAGATTTGAGAACAATTACAGAAATAGATTGTAAAGACAATAAAACAAATAAGCGTAATAAATAGATTCAGATTTCTCAAGTAAACCAAGTTCCAATCCTTAATCAAGTTCCAACTTACCATGGCAACCGCCATCCATCCCAAGTTTTGTTTTGCAAAAGTCTAACCTTTAATCAGAATTCCGAGCATTGCTCAATACCGCGAGTACGGCTATTCGAATAGTTTTACACTGCAGAGGTTATGCACTTTACCCACACGACATGATCGTCTCTTAGTGCCATGCAATTAACACACTTCCTTTGGTGTGTCGGCAGAGAGATCATGACAAAGCCTTTACAAAGCTCGCTTAACCCAAGATTACCCACGAGGTTTCAACATCAAGGGTTAAACCACCACGACAAGGCGCCTCTTGCGCCATGTGAGTTAATCCAGACACCCGGGCTCACACCGCCAATGGTAGTACCAAGCTAAAACATTACTAATTAATCACCTAGGTCTGTCCCATTCCGCACATGTGGTTGCAAGAGAGACTCAGTCAAAGGCTTGCAAGGTTAAGTCCTTAAAATGACCAAGGCTAGACTTCCACATACCCCCGCCAATCTTGGCCCACCTTGGCACACGCCTCTTACCACTTGCCCCAATCTAAATCATTACCATCCCAAGAGATTACCAAGCACCACGTACACCAACATTTCAATCTAGTTGTGTGACCTCCTCACACGACAACTTAATATCACTGTGACAACACATGACACACCAATTCATACACATTATTCCATATTCCATTAATCAAGATTAAGTATCAACATTCGGACACATGTGATGACGTGGCATGGCTAAGCAATCTACGACGGTCTAACCAGCCCATGTCGATTATCAATATTAACCAACTATTAATTAACCATCCTAGGGTGACAATTAGATCATGGCATACAATGGCAAGGTAGGGTATAGATCAAATTGGTATAATAGCTAAGTCCCAATTTAATTCGAAACAATTGTATAATTGAAATAATATGCAATAGGGTAAAACAAATATAGCAATTTTATAAACATGGGTTCAATATGATCAAAGCACAACTTGCCTGGCACTTGCGATTTTTACTCTTCTTTACTCTTTATCTTTAATTCTTGATCTTCAATCTTCGATCTTTACCTTCTTGATCTTCAGCTCCTTCGAACAACTTCCGGACGATGCGTCTAACGATTAAAGAAGCAAATACAAACCAACTCAAAAGATAAATCAAATAAAATCCAAATTGAGAACGGATAGTACTGGATCACGAAGGCTTAGATGAATTTAGGAACTTGAATGGATTAGATCAGATATTAAACAAAAGAGAACGAACTTCCGGAATACACCAAAAAGGAAAAGACTGATAACTGATAAAGAAAGAATAATATTCCAAAGAATATTTCTTCTGAAGTTATTATATTGATTGGATAGACAATGACATATGGGCTCTCGATCTATAAACCGGTCCATAAAGATACGTTAGTTTGCAATGAACTAAATCGATGCTTAATGATGACTTTTTCTTGATTAAATGATACATACCAAACAAAAGCAAGATAGACTAATAGATTTGATATGGCGAAGGATATGACATATGGCCAATGGTCTATCGACCAAGTCCACGAATGACTTCTAGGTCAATGGCGATTAGATTTCAAGAATAGGACATGGACAAGCGCGGTTGACATTCATGCAATTCGATTTGAGATCACCATACGTCGATCAAGATGCTTGACGATGACAAGGCAGCGAGGAAATGAAGACAAGGCTAAACTCATAGGTGATGGGGTTAGATTACAATAAGGCGATAGAGAGGATGATGATATTGCACTAGAGCTTTTGCGCAGCATGCACACATGCGAAGATAGCGGTTAACGATGTGACACTCATGCAAAGATGAGATGTCGATTGTCGAAACGATATGGTAGCAAGGATATGATATGGCTCAGATTGATCTGCGAGTTGCGAGGTTTATATGACATGATGCATCATCGGCATGATTGGACACAAGGTTCAATTAGGGTTTGAGAGAAATGACTCACGGATAGATCAACTTGGCATAGGGATAGGATAGGTAGGGTTGGCTCTGCGATAAAAGATTACCAAGGGTGGCTAACCGAAACACGAACCGATAATAAAAGAACTGGATCGAACGACGTCAGTTAGATTCTAGAATATGGCATTGATGGCAACCGAAGATCAAATGAACTATAAAGATGAGCAAACCAGAGAATGATGGCCTACTGGACATGATGACACGACCAAGGCGAACTAAAATGGTTGACGGCAAAAGACGCGGCAGATCGATTTAAAGGCGGCGGCTAACGAATATAAAAATTTTCGTAGATGGAACAGCAAAGGGAAGTGAGCACCACGAGAACGCGCGATACGAGCTCAACGGTATAAGCGGATTTGGCGGCAACCCAATGGATGATCACAAACTGGCGATGAACGGTGCTAAAGCTAATAGATCAAACGGCCATAACTATTAAGATAATGGATGAAACCTAACCAAAATTTACAGAGAGCTATTTGGGATCATTTGGCACAATATGGCGTGAACGGATCTGAGTTTTACCTTCTGGATCAACGGGGAACGCGCGACGAAGTTTTCAGTATGACGACGCAAATCGATCGGGAAGATTGAATTTTCTGCAGCACTCCCATGGACAAAACCTTGAGTTACGGTGAGCACCAGGTAGAGCACATCAAGATGAGTCTACAAAATAAATTTCACGGTCAAACTCGCAAAAACGAAGGAGAACGGGCGATGGCAAGAGTCGAGATTGGAACGGCCGTAACTTTTGATTTCCTTGTTGAAACAGCACCAAATTTGGTGGAGAGGTAGATGGGACCATATGGCAGAGATGGCGTGAGCGGATTTTTGAAAAACTCACCAGCATGATGGGGAACGCGATGCCAATATCGGCTGGCGAGGGCGGCGCCCCGGAAGACGACGGCTGCGGTTTTTAGGGTTTGAGAGGTGCTCTGGGGATTAGGGGTGCGTGGGAGGGGTCTTAGGACACTTATATAGGCTAGGGAGTCGTGCCATACAAGGAAACACGAAGAAAAATCGGATTTGGATTGAAAACGGATCGGATCGAACACCGCGCGCAATGAACAAAGATCGGGTGACGTGGCGATTCAGTGCGTCGCTTGATGGAGATCGGAAGGCTGAGGTTAAGCGATGACGTGGCGGTTCTCGAGCTGCCACGCCGATTTAGCCCAATTTCGAATTAAAATAATTCCAGAAATTAAAATAATTCATTTAGAGCAATAAAAATACCAGAAAAATTCTAAAAAAATTCTAGAAACTATTTTAAGACATTTGGAGCTCGAATAAAATATTTTTAACTAAACTTTATTTAAAATTTTGCAGTATTTAATTAAATTTAACAAAAGACTTAATTTAAATTAATTTCAAATAAATAGCAAACGAACTCCGAAAAATCTTTAAAAAATTACAGAAAATTCCTTGAAGCACAATGAACTCAAATAAAACTAAATTCATTTTAATTGAAGTTTATATTAGTCAAATTTAATTTATTTAGCATTAGAAAATTTCAGATTAAGCTTTATTAAAGAGAGAAAATCCGCGGTGATTTTTGGAAAGATGAACTAAACAAAAGATTTTTGAAAACCCAAATTTTGGGTTGTTACAGAGGAAGAGCATGCTGAACACTTGAGGATGGTTTTAGAGAGGCTGCGAGAACATCAGCTGTATGCTAAGTTCAGCAAGTGTGATTTTGGAAAGAGAAAGTTGAATTTCTTGGTCATGTGATGACTACTAAAGGAGTTGCAGTTGACCCAAGCAAAGTGGACGCTGTGTTACATTGGGAGCAACCGAAGTCTGTTACTCAGATCCGTAGTTTTCTGGGAATGGCGGGATACTACCGTCGGTTCATAGAAGGATTCTCGACGATTGCTAAACCCCTTACGCAGTTGTTGAAGAAAGAAAAGAAGTTTGCATGGACGTCAGAGTGCGAAAAAAATTTCATGGAACTGAAGAAGCGTTTGACGACAGCCCCCGTTTTAGTACTGCCAGATGTGCAGAATGGATTTGATATTTATTGCGATGCCTCAAAGTAAGGCCTGGGGTGCGTGTTAATGCAGAATGGCAAAGTTGTTGCTTATGCGTCGAGGCAGTTGAGACCGCATGAAGAAAATTATCCTACGCATGATTTGGAATTAGCTGCCGTAGTGCATGCTTTGTAGATATGGCGTCATTATCTCATATGAAATAGATGTGGGATATATACTGACCATAAGAGCCTGAAATACATTTTCACTCAAGCAGATCTTAATATGAGACAACGAAGGTGGCTAGAGTTAATTAAGGATTATAATGTGGGAATTCATTACCACCCTGGAAAAGCTAATGTGGTATCCGATGCTCTAAGTCGAAAGAGTCATAGTGCAAATACGCTGTCAATGGAGGATCAACCAGAGCTATGTAAAGAATTTCAGAAGTTAAAGTTGGAAGTTGTTTCGGAAGGAATTGTAGCTGCACTGGAAGTAAAGCCAACACTGGAGGATCAGATCAGAGAAGGCCAGAAAGATGATGAGAAAGTCACTAAGATCAAGTCCAAGAAAGACGAAGGCCTAGTAGTGGATCTCACTCTAGATGAGCAGGGAACCATGTTCTTCAAAGGCCGAATTTGTGTACCGGATAAAAAGGAGCTGAAGCAACTAATTGAGGAAGCTCACGATTCTAAGTACTCAATTCATCCGGGAAGTGCCAAAATGTATCAAGATTCGAGAGAAAGATTTTGGTGGGCTAATATGAAGCGAGAGGTGGCCGAGCATGTTGCTCTATGCGATGTATGTCAGAGGGTAAAAGCCATGCACCAAAGACCAGCTGGGTTGTTACAGCCGTTGAAAATTCCTGAATGGAAGTGGGAGGAAATCGGTATGGACTTTATCACCGGTTTACCTAAGACTCAGAGAGGTTACGATTCTATTTGGGTTATTGTGGATCGTCTAACCAAGGTCGCTCATTTTATTCCGGTAAAGACCACCTACTCAGGAGATCGTTTAGCAGAGTTGTATATGTCAAGGATTGTATGTTTGCATGGAGTGCCCAGGAAGATTGTGTCAGACAGAGGTACCCAATTTACCTCAAGATTTTGGAATAAGTTGCATGAAGCAATGGGAACTACTTTCAATTTCAAGATAAAGATATCACCCGCATGTATGGTCGGCAGTAAAGGGTAAATCAGATTTTGGAAGATATGTTGAGAGCTTGTGCTTTAGCTTATGCTACATCTTGGGATAAATGTTTACCGTATGCAGAATTCAGTTACAATAATAGTTATCAAGGTAGCTTGCAGATGTCACCGTTTGAAGCATTGTATGGACGTGCTTGTCGTATCCCGCAAAATTGGAATGAAACGGGAGAGCGTTTGGTGTTTGGACCAGATATTCTCAAGGAAGCAGAAAATCAAATTGCTATGATTAGAGAGAGGTTGAAGATAGCGCAATCAAGGCAAAAGAGCAATGCTGACAACCGACGCCGAGATTTGAGTTTCGAGCCAGATGATTACGTGTATCTCTGGGTTACCCCTCTTAAGGGTGTTAAAAGGTTTCACGTTAAAGGGAAGCTTGCACCAAGATATGTTGGTCCGCTCAAAATTTTAAGCCGCCGAGGAGAGGTGGCCTATCGCTTGAATTGCCTCATCCTTGGCAGAGTGCATGACGTGTTTCATGTGTCACAACTTAAGAAATGTCTCAGAGTGCCAGCAGAACAAACACCGTTGGACGCAATAGAGCTGCAGGAAGACTTGACTTACAAGGAGCAGCCAGTCAGAATTTTAGATGTTATGGAGCACAGAACTAGAAACAAGTCTATTCGCTTTTGCAGAGTTCAGTGGAGCAATCATTCTGAAAGTGAAGCAACCTAGGAGCGTGAAAAAGATTTGAAGTCAGAGTTTCCAAACCTATTCTCTAGTTAGCCCTGAATCTCGGGGTCGAGATTCTGTTAAGGGAGAGAGGTTTGTAACATCCCAAAAAAATTCATCTAAATATTATTTTATTGTCAATTGTGCATTTTATGATTTTTCTGGAATTTATTTGGATTTTTCTGGATTTATTGGAATTAATTGAAATTAAGTGTTTTGGCCTTTTGTTGAAAATTATTTAAATTTATGCAAAGTTGATATAAATGTTTGCCAAAAATATTTTATTTGAGTACAAAATGTCTCAAAGTATTTTTGATAATTTTCTTGGAATTTTCCTGATTATTTTATTGCCAGAAACAAATAAAGTGAATTTCTGTAATTATTTTAAAAGAGAAATCCTTTTAAAAAAGCTCTTGAACAATGAAAGGGCGGCCTACTCATGCGGCACCTGTAGCCCTGCACTCGCTTCTAGCCAAAACCCTAACCCTAGGAAAGTCAACCGCTGGATTGAAATCCAACGGCCTGCTTCGCCGCCGCCGAGCGCCAGACCGTTGGATGGACGCCGCGTGGACGCTTGTGATGAGGCCGCGTCAACTCTCCGTGTCGCCGCCGCCGCCACGGAGTCATCTTTGGAGTCCGCGCTGCGCACGCCTCCCCGTGCGGCTATTTAAGGCGCCGACGCGGGTGCTGAACTCCTCACCTCGCGCCGTGTGTCTGCTGCAATCCTGAAGCCCCGAGACACCGCCGTTCTCGCGTAGAAGCTCGCCAGAGTGGATCTTCAAGTCGCCGCGGTTTTTGACCAAAAACGTCGCTGACCCGCCGTCTCCGTCGACCCAAGGACCGGATCCGAGATCCCCGTCCCGAGACGCGCATGCGCCGCCAGGAAACGTCGCTGTGGGACCGCTATTTCGTCGCTGCGCCATCGTCGTCTCCAACTCCGGTGTCTTCTTCACCGCCGCATCGCCATCGACGCTAGGGGAAGCTTCCAACCCCTCGATCCGTAGCGGAGGGGTGAGATTCTGCCGCGTGCGCCGTACGTGGGGAGTGCTGTGGACCATCAGATCCGATCGGAGGGTTCAGATCGGGCCGCTTCCAGAACCAATCGGATTGTGCCGCGTGGTGGTGCGAGCGCCGATGCGTCATACACCGGGTTCACGGTGGACCAGAAGAGATCCCGTGGACCGGGTGCATGCGCCATGCCACATGTCACCATCCGGTTGGCTCAGGTCATGCCCGACGTCAGCATGACATCATGCTAACACAATAATATGTTTTTCAATCTAAAAATAATTCTTTTAATTCTGATTTTCTAATTTCTGTAATTTCAGTATTTATTCAAACTTCAGAAGGCTATAACTTTTGCATCTTAACTCGGATTTGAGTGATTCAAATTTCCAAAAATTTGTAAAATTGAGATCTATTTAGTGGTAAATTTTAATTGGTTTTTGGAGTTCATTTGCTCTCTGGTTTGATATTTATTTGCTTTTCTCCTTCGGTACGCGTATACGTTGAATTGTGCGACGCTTCGAACGAAGATCCAACAACTCAAGAGCAAGCTCCAGATCAAGATCAGGACCTATTCCAAGGCAAGTTGTGCTTTGATCATGTTGAACCCATGTTTATACAAATGCTATATTGTTTTACTTTATTGCATAGTATTTCAAGTATACGATTGTTTCAATCTAAATTGGGATCTAGTTAATCTACCCACTTGACTTATATACCCTACCTTGTCATTGTATGCCATGATCCATTGTTACCCTAGATTGGTTCATTATAGCTGGTTAGTAATGATAATCAACATGGGATGGTTAGGCCGTATTAGTTGCTTAGCCATGCCTCGTCATCATGTGTGTTGGAATCATTGATAATTAATATTGATTAATGGAATATGGAACAACGTTATGAACTTGTGTGTCATGTGGGATCACACGATGAGATTGAGTTGTTGTGGCGAGTCATGTCACGCAACGATGTTGAATTGTTGATGGCACGTGGTGCTTGGTAATCAACCTGGGTGATAATCATTTAGATTGGGGCAAGTGACAAGGGGCGAGTTTGCCAAGGTGGGCCCGATGGGCAGAGGGTATGTGGATGTCTTGCCTTGATCACTCTAAGGACTTAACCTTGCAAGCCTTTGACCTGAGTCAACCATGCAACCACATGTCTGGTATGGGCCAGCCTAGCTGATTAATTTGCAATGTCTTAGCTTTGGTACTATCTTGGTCGGTGTGAGTTCCCGAGTTATGGAGTAATTCACATGGCGCAAGAGGGGGCCCTGGATGTGGTAACCATCCACCAGTGTTGAAACCTTAGCGGGTGGTACCGGTTAAGCAGCGCATTGTAAAGGCTTTGTTATAATCACTCGCCTTGGTGGTGTTTGGTTGTATCGCGTGGGTAAAGTGCATAACCTCCGCAGTGTGAAACTATTCGGATAGCCGTGTTTCATGGTATTGAGCAATGCTCGGGAATTACAGTTAAGGGTTAGCTTAATTAAATGGACAACTTTGTTGGGATGGCAGAATGCCATGTGGAAGATGGAATTTGACTTAGGATTGGAAACTTGGTTTACATGAGAAATAATGAATCTAATTACTATTGTTATTTGTTTTACAGTCTTTACAAACTATTTATTGTATTTGTTCATAAATGCTGCTTATTGCAAAATAGCCATGATAGCCTATCCATTGGAATAAGCCTTGCATATAGTTACATAGAATTGCATTCTGTGCACAACTTGTTGAGTGCTTTAAGTACTCACCCTTGCCAACAACGAAAATCAACAGTTGAAAAATCTACACCTGTGTTGGAGGAGGAGTTCCAAGAGGACGCGAGTCATTAGGGTCCGAGCCTTGTCGGTTGCTTATGGTGAATTGATGAGCTATCTACGTTTTCTACTTTCCGCTGCTTAATTATTAGTTTATATTTCCAGTCTTGCCCTGTGTGGCTTAATAATGTAAGTCGGTCATAAGATCATACACTTAGCTATATCAATAAATGGAGTATTATTCTGTTATCGTGGAGTATGATATGATATGTACCGATGTTGAGCTGTGTGCACTAGCGTTGATCCTGGGACTAGTGTGGTAAACACAGTGGGTTCGAATCAGTGGATTCGGGTCCTTACAGTTTGCTAATTTTTCAAAATATTTATTTAAAAAAGAAAATCCATGGGGCCCACTTGTCAGCAATATTCTAGGAATATTCTTTTTCTTTTTCTAGATTTTATTTTTAGTGAATCTTTCGAAAGTTCATTCTCCTTCATACGAGCTCCGATTGAGTCCATTCAAATTTATAAATTCGTCTAAATTCAATATGTACTTTTTCATGAATTTTATTTGAATTTTTGATTTTGTTTTATCTTTGTTTGGAATTTGTTTTAGTATTCGCCTATCGTTTCACGTAGGCATTGAAGTGCCACGAACGTTCGAGGGTTAAGAGTTGACTCAATTCCAAGGTCTAGATCAAGATCAAGAGTTTTTCTAAGGTAAATTGTTCTTTGAACATGTTGAACCCAGTTTTACAAATGCCATATTGTTTAATCTATTGCTTGTAATTTTATGCTTATTCCTATTTTCAATTAATTTAGGAATTAGTTATTCAACCCAATTGGATTGTACCAACCTTGTAATTTGCTATGTCATGATTATTTGTCACACCAGACTGGATAATTATTAGTTGGATGCTAATGAATGCCAATGAGGGTTGGTGAGATCGTGAGTAATTTCCTTAGGCATGCCACGTATAACTGATATCTTTTGGAAGTGTACATTCAATTTGACTAATAGAATATAGAATATGTTTATGAAATAGTGTGTCATGAGTTGTCACATAATGATGTTTAAGTGTTGATGGCATGTGTGGCACATTTGGGTTGGTCTGTGTGATATTTGTGTTGATGTTAGTTTGAATCATGCCTTAGTCAATTAAGGACTTAACCTTGCAAGCCATTGAACCAGGCAAATCATACAACCACATGTCTGTTATGGGCCAGATCTAATTCAGTATTTTATTGAGTCTTGACATATTATATCTCAGGAGGATAACTAAACTGTGTGTGTGGCGGGTGAAGGTGTGTGTTTGTAGTGGCTCCACATCTTGAACAATGATTGTTCCAAGTCGAATGATGAGTCCCTCTTATTTTTCTGCTCTGTATGAGGGAGGAATAGTGAGATCAGGCTTATTTGGAGAGTCTATGCTTGGATAGAGTTTTTGAAAGATTTTATTATAATCATCTTAGTTGCATATCGATGGGTACGTGTTTTGGCCGACATTGTAAGATTGATCATATCTTGTAGGTAAAGTGTGTAATCTCTATGGAGTATCAATCTATTCAGATAACCGTGTCCCTTGTTATGGACAATGCATGAAGATTTCAGTCAAGGGTTAGATTTTATAAAAGAAAACAAGGGAAGGGAGGCTGTGTGCCAATGGAGGTTATGGAAATTGATTAAGCTTTATTATTATTATTGTTATTTATTTTACTGTCATTTCAATCTATTTATTGTATTAAAATGAAAATGCTACTTTATCACAAAATAACCATGGTAGCCATTCATTTGGAATAAGTCTTGCATATAGTTATATTAGACTTGCATTCTGTGCACAACTTGTTGAGTTTTTTTTATGTTCTTACCCCTGCCACAACGAAATCATTAGTTGAAGAGGAGTCTACACCTACTTTGGAGGAGGAGGCGAGTTAGTAGGGAGGAACATTGTCAGTTTCCTGTGGCATATTGATGAGTTATCTACGAAATTGTCATTCTGCTGCTTTTATTTTTCTTAGCGTTTAAGCCTTATGTGGCCTAATAATTTAGAGTCTACCATAAGGTAAATCAACTATCTTTTATTCAATAAACAAAGTCTTTTATTATGTTTTCGTTGTGTATGATTGTGATATTTCATCTATGTTGCCACTATGTGCACTAGTGTGATCCTGAACTAGTGTAGTATACATAGAGGGTCTGAATTTGCATATTCGGGTCCTGACAGAGGTGTTATCAGAGCCATACTGATTGTAGGTTGTAAGCAGCCATACCAAGTTATTAATAAAGGATGTTAAAATCCTAAGTTTGGTTGTTGGGTTAAACCTGTTCCCCTATATTAGATTCTTGTTTTCTTATCTATGTTTTTCCCTTTTGCCTAACCCTTTGGAGTGATCAGCAGACGGTTCAGACTCATGGTAACAACGGAGCTAGTGGAAGTGGTACCAGATCGAGTGAGAACCCCAATGATGGATCATTTCCCCAACCATCAGCACGAGTGGATATGTAGAATTTTGGAGGGTTGCTAGCTGCCCAGACTCAGTTGATGCACACAATGATGCAGCAAGTGCAAAGCATGACCAATCAAGCAAATATCAACAATGTGTCCCAAGCTGCTGTTAGTGGACCCCGTGCTTACTCAAGGTTATTAGAGTTCAAGTGGACTCGTCTGCTGACATTCTCTAGGAATGTTACGCCTCTGGAAGCAAATGATTGGCTCAGGACCATCGAGAAGAAGTTACTCATTACTCTGTGTGAGGGCAATTTGAAGGTTTTATATGCCTCTCATCAATCGTAAGGGATTGCTGCTGAATGGTGGGAGAATTACTGTGCTGCCCATGAAGCCCCGCAGAATATCACATGGAATGAGTTCATTGCTACTTTCCATTAGTACAATGTGCCAGAAAGAATCATAGACCTAAAAAAGGAAGAATTCAGGGCTATAAAGCAAGAAGTATAATCTATGGTAGAATACCATAATAAGTTCACACTGCTTGCTCGCTATGCACCTGAAGATGTTGCTACTGACAAAGCAATACAATCTCATTTTATAAAGGGACTAGAATCTTGACTACAAGTTGGGTTGACTACACATACCTTTCTAGATTTTCAGGAGTTGGTTAACAACGCCCTTGTTTTGGAGGATAAGCATAAAGAGTTGGATGATAACCGCAAGATTAGAACGGCTCAACAAGGAAGTCATTCAAATCAACAGAGGTTGAGGGTTGTACCTCAACAATTTGTTAGGTTTCAACATCAAGCACTACGTCCATCTGGTTAGAACTTTCAAACACCTGTTCAGGCAAATGATACGCTAGGAGGAAGTCAACAGTCCATGGTTATGGGTCATTTCATTTATTGAGAGCAGGGACATTTTGCCAAAAATTGTACCTAAAGAGGAGGTGTTACCCCTATCTATTTTACTATCGAATCTACACCAGCGAAGGCACCTGTGCTACGAAAAACGTGGATCGTTTTAAGCTATCGGTCAAGCTGGAGCTATACCGCAAGCGACAGTGAGAGTTTGAGTCTATCACATCAGCACCAATGGAGCTCTGGATGAGTTGGATGTTGTTCTAGGTTAATTCTTGGTTAACTCAATACGTGAAATAATTTTATTTGATTCTGGAGCTTCGCATTCGTTTGTTTGTCTAGTTTTTACTGTTGAAAATGGCTTGCCTGTTATGAATCTAAAGTGTATGTTGTTAGTCCAATGCCCAGATCAGACTTGGATCTAATCTAGGTTGTTTGGTAGTTAAGATGCTTATTAATTTGATAAGGGTTTTGGTAAATCTTATCATGTTGGATACCCAGACTCTACATGTTATTTTTTGGAATGGATTGGTTGTCCAAGCATAAAGCTATTTTGAATTGTGGTCAAAGAGTCGTGTCAGTTGAGAGCCTAAAAGACGAAAATGTGGAAATCCACGTGACTGTAGTTTGTGATGGTTAACAATATGAAAGTTTTTAGTTTAGAAGATGTACCTGTGGAGAGATAGTATCTAGATATTTTTCCTGAGGATCTGTGGAATGCTACCAGATTGAGATATTGAGTTGGTTCCTGGTACAACTCGAATAGCAAAGAGACCGTACTGAATGCCTACCAATGAATTGGGGAAAATAAAGAAGTAGATTGGAGAGCTGCTAGGAAAAGGTTTCGTGAGACCTAGTTCATCGCCGTGGTGAGAGCCAGTTTTGTTTGTCGAAAAGAAAGATGGAACTATGCGAATGTGTATTGATTATCGGTTGCTTCATTGCCCAAGATTGAGACTTATTTGATCAACTAAGTGGAGTTAGAGTTTTCTCCAAGATTGATCTTCGATCAGGATATCTGATTTTTCTTACATTTTTGCTGAATTTTCTAGAATTTATAAATTGTTTTACTATTTTAGATTTACAAATTCATTAATGTTACCAAATTAAAATTAAAAAATTTCTAAAATAATTACAGTATGTTTCAAATATCACAAGGTATTTTTGATAATTTTTTCAGAAGTTTTGAACTTTATTTGCTATTGTTTCAACCCTTTTTATTTTCTGCCATTAATTAAATTCAAAAAATAATGAATGGGGCCCACATGTCATAATTTTGTTTTCAACCTCCAGAAGCTCCAGCAAGCTTGGTTTCTTCCCTCCTTCCTCCATGGCTAATTTTTTGAACTCCAATCCAACACGTTTTCTTCTCTGAATTTGTGTCCATGCGTGTGCAAGTTAAGTTATCCTCATCTTGTGTTTCCCCCGTTTGGACTCTTCTTGAACCAAGAGCGTTTCTATATCGTTGAGCCCTCCTGAGCCTATTTAAGGTGAGCACAGGACCATATCATCTTTCTCAACCTGTTCCAACTCTCATTCCTTACATTGGTACTCTCGTATTCCTAGAACACCACGAAGTCCCAAAGATCATAGTTGATGTCACCCGACATTTATCGGAGGCTACGGAGTGGGGTCATCTTCCTCAAGGTCAGTGAGCTCCCACCGTCGAATCTTGCCAGAGGGTGAGGGAGAAGGTGGACGATCAGGTGCTAACGTGGAAGCCATGCGGAGGATGCATCATTGCCACATTGCATCTGTCACTGTCGTGTCGGGTGAGGTGTCACTGCCACGTCATCAAAGGCCACATGTTGGTGTACTGTTCCATGGACCAGGATCGCCGTGAACTCATGTCATCCCATGGACATGGTCCATAGACCCAGTCCCACAGGTTAGCTGCTATATGGCTTTTTAGATTATTTTTATTCGGGAAAATACGGTGCTGACATTAGCTGACGTTATTAATCAGGTTTTTTGAAAGTAAAATAATTTCGATAAATTCAGTTTTATTCTTTTTTATTTTCCATTTAATTTGAATCTTTTGATAGCCCGTTCTTCCTGATACTCGATTGAGGTGATTCGCTTCTAAAAATTTGTAAAATTGAGATCTACTTAATAGTGAATTTTATTTGATTTGTGGAGTTTGTTTTCTCTCTGTTTTTTATTTTTTTGGAATTTGCCAGAGTAGCCAACGAAGAATGAGGTTATGAAGAAAAAGATGACAGAGACTGCTTCGCCTTGGCCGACGAAGAGAAATGATGTCCACCCCTGAACTTCTTAGATGTAGGTTGCTTAAAAGACCCACCCCCTCATTAGAGATCCTCTTCTGGCCACCTCCAGAAGTAGCAGAAACTCCGGAGCGACCAGGATTTTGCTTATTCGTAGTGAGCTCCAACTCAACCTCCATGGCACGGGCCTACTCGACCATGGAGCTGAAGTCACATGGGACAGTTGCCCCCAAGACAACTATGAACTCCTAGTTGAGGCCCCAGTGAAACCTTCTAGCCTTCTCCCTATCATCACCTGCCACGGCTGGTACAAAGTGGACAACATTGTTGAACTCCACTTCATATGCAACTACAGACCTCTTGCTCTGGGTGAGGGTGGACTAAGTGTGCTCCATCTTCTCTTGGAAAGACTCGGGATAGAACTTCGCCCAGAACTGCTCGACGAAGCCCTCCCAAGTGATCGGACCATGGGTGGGAGTCCTAGCAGAAAGCACCCCCTCCCACCAGATATCCGCTTGGCCCTACAGCTAAAAGGCCAAAAACGTGCCCTCTGCTAAGAGGACATCTCCAGAGCCTCAAACTATCTCTCCATATAATGTAACCAGTTCGCTGCCTGGATCGGTGAGCCAGCACCATCAAAGGTGTCAAGACGGACGGACATCCACACCCTAAGGCTCATCCTAGCCTCCGGCACAGTGAGGGCAACAACAGGGGCCACAACAGGTGGAGGCAGAGCAACAGGAGCTGCCTAAACCTGCTGGCGCAACTCCTGAACTTCTCTCTGCAACAAGGCCAAAGTTGTGGCCTCTATCCCTGCCCCAGACTGCGCAGCCGTGGCACCATCCTGAGGTGACTCATGAGCATTGAGCAAGTCGCTTCCCTCAGGGACCGACTCAAAAACCCCTTGAGATGGGTGACTCCAACCTTGGCCACAGCCTCCTTGGCCACAACGACCATGACCTCTAACCCTCGGCATAGCTACAACACAAGCACAATCATACAGTCACCTCAAGCATCAGCACATCATCAAAATAATAATATTATCAGCGATCAATAGTAATATCTCAATATGATCTTGAAGTGCAATGCAATGATATACCATTCCCTTTCCTTTTGTGCTCTAAAGTGTGTCAAATTTTAAATTAGTTATTCCACCTACGTCTAGTTTTAAGGTTATTGTCCTATGGCAAAAAAAATTAAAGAATGGACCTAAACCAGGTTTCAAAAAAAATTTCCTAGTCAAAATTTTAGTTCACCCTATGGAAATTTACTAAATTCATATACCATGGACCTAAAGCTCACTCTGATACCAACTGTAACACCCCAACACATCCTATGCCTAGAATGTCACTACAACATGGAGGGGTAACAACTAAACAACATTATAAGATTACATTTCAGCAAGCACACTAACATCCTAAATTATTTCCAGCAACAAGAATTCTCTCCAAATAAAATTTATGAAACAACTAAATCAAAAATTGCAAGGAAGGATAAAGAAAGACAACAATAACGGCACTAAACCGACAGACAATCTGATTTCAAGATAAAAAAATAAAGGACGGAAAACACATTAACAAAACATAACCACAATGGCAAGCCACAACTCCATACAATACTTTAACGAGACATAGCCAATGAAAACCAAAGTGCCTTTCACACAAGTCGAAAGTGTTATTTTAAATTTAAGCATGCGATTGTCTAAGTTTATTGATGTCAAGTGAAGTGAAGTGTTGGTGTTACATCCCCTTCCCTTATGCCGGTCTCAATGTACCTAAAAAACCATTCAAATAAACAAGCGTGAGTCCCATAACTCAGCAAAGTACAACATATAACCATATTATCACATATATACACATCGGATAACATAAGACATAACTTGCTTTCAAACATATGTGAAAACTCATAACTTTAACAGTTGACAATGACTACTCTTTAATGCAATGCAGAATACCATATACTCATTGCCATCTCATAGCTCATACCGGTATAGTTGAGTGCACACCCGTCGGTGTGCACCCTCTCATTCCCATCCATCATGTGGAGGAGCCTACCGAAGTAGGTCTTTTATGCCCACACAAGTGAGACATAGAAGCCCACACAGGTCACCTCTTCCATCATGAATGCACATATGCAAATGACATGGATTATTTGCATGTTGCATCTTTCCATCATTAACATAAACATAAACATAACCAGCATCAAACATTTAGGACAGCTATGTATCAATTATCCATTCACATCATAGAGTCATCTAATCTCATCCTGATATACAATGCACTTGCTTAACCACGAGGAGTGGAGTGGCGCGAGGTTGAGGCCACTCCCGAAGGCACACCTCCTGAAATAAAAAATTACATACATACCAAAACAATGCAATCATAACATTAGCCACAACAAAACAACAGCGCACCTACGACCAACCCCAAACTTTACTTCCTCACGTGAAGGGCAAAACCTCTTTCTTGCTATGCCAATGATATATGGACTATAAGTTCTATTCCAAAAACCCGAACAAGAGGAACAATAAACTAAATGGCTGCTACTAAAGATTACTCATAAATTTCTAATTACATCACTTATCTAAATAATTCATCTAGCCTTCCAAAACTAACCTGAACTCCAGTTTGCTACCACTCTGGATAGTGAACTTCAAAGTAACATAAAAAAATTTATACAACTCCAAATTTAGCAAAAGAGGACATTTTTAGAATCTTTAGGAAATTTCCCAACTTTTTCTAGATATTGAGAAAATTTTATTCGGCCTCTAATTAGCCCCAAAACGCATATTACCGTAGAAACAGCCAAAGAAAATAGATTCTAGACAGCAGGCAATAAAACAACCATAACTTTTAAACGGCTGAATCAAAATTCGTGTTCTTGATCTCTAATGAAAGTTAAGACGACGATCTACAATTTTTACAACAGCCAACGCATCAGAAACAGAATCTAGAGTTCGTGAATTATAGCCCTAAAACCGCAATCTGTTCTGCCCGAACCCATGATTTTCCCCACCTCTAGACTTTTCCCCAATCCCATCTAATCACAGCACTAAACAAAACGAAATTCCACCATAGTAACACTAAGTAATAAAGTCAAAATTTCTACAAACCTAGAGGAGGAGCCCTTGGCTGCATATGGGAGGGCGCACCACAAGGCAAAGGAATCAGGAGGAAACAATGGCGCCAGGAGAGGATGCAGTAGGAGGGAGAGGGGCACCAGGAGGGGTGCAGCTTGGGGAAAAAGAAGGAAGGATGGAGGTGGGGCTAGAGTTAGGGGAAAACCCCCACACATGGATCAAAACTCTCCACCTAAGTCCCAGAGATAGCCCACACCGGCCCAAAATAGCCACTGCATTTGAAATTTAATGGAATATTACATTCTTCCCCACTTAACAAATTCGACCCCAAATTTTGAGCATGCATCTAAGCAACAGGAAAAACCATGTAAATTGTATCACATACTTGCTGCAAACAACTCGCGATACTTCTCACGCATGTGAGACTCCAATTCCCAAGTGGTTTCCCGCTCGGTTTGGTGCGACCAGAAGGCCTTGACAAATGTGAGGGTTCTTTTTTCAATACTCGTTCAGACTCCCCTAAGACTCGCACTGGCCGAGACTCAAAGGTGAGATTTTGCTAAATACCAACGTCTCAAGTGGAACAACAAGCTCTGGGTCATGCAGATACTTCCTCAACATAGACACATGAAACACATTGTGTACTCTCTGCATTGAACTAGGAAGCTCCAATCAGTAAGCTAATTTTCCAACTCTTGCAATAATAGGGAACTGGCCAACATACTTCGGGCTAAGTTTTCCCTTTGTGCCAAACCGAACCACTCCCTTGGTGGGAGACACCCTCAAAAGCACCTTGTCACCCACCGCGAACTCCAAATCATGCCTTCTCACATCAGCATAGCTTTTTTGCCTACTTGGGCTACAAGGAGATTCGCCAATTTCGACACTCGCCAACAAATCACAACCCACCAGTCCAAGAATCGCTTTCCCCTCATCGCATCCCAAAGATAGGGGTGACCGGCACTTCCACCTATAAAGTACTTCATAAGGAGCGGCCCGAATGCTTGCATGGTAGCTATTATTATAAGCAAATTCAGCAATAGCTAAATGATCTTCCCAACTAGTCTTCCATGCCAAAACACAGGATCTAAGCTATCCTCCAAGGTCTGAATGGTACGCTCAGACTCACCATAAGTTTGAGGATGGAAAGCAGTGCTAAGACGAAGCTGTGTGCCCAAAGTACTCTGCAAACTCTCCCAAATCTTGGAGAAAAACTTTGCATCACGATCAGAAACAATCGTCTTAGGCACACCATGCAGTCTCAATTTCTCACATATAAATAGGAGCCAACTCGCTCGCTGAATTGGTTGTGCGAATAGGAATAAAGTAAGCAGACTTGTTGAGTCGGTCCAGTACTACCCAAATAGCATCCTTCCCTCGCTGAGTACGAGGTAGGCCAACCATAAAATCCATGGATATGTCATCCCAAGGCCAAACAGGGATTTCCAATGGTTGTAACAACCTTGTCGGTCGTTTATGTTCAGCCTTCACCTTCTAACAAATCCCACAAGATGCTACATAATGAGCAATATCAACCCTCATCCTTTTCCACAAGAAGCTCTTTTTCAAATCCGGATATATTTTGTTGTCACCAGGATGAACTGTATACAGGGTATGATGAACCTCTTTTAAGATGTCGTCCTCAACTTGAGACTTTTGGGGAACACAAAGGCGGCTTTTAAACCTTTTGAATATATAAATATGATGTATGAGCACGTGCAGGATACACGAAGGATATTTCCTAACAACGTATAGAGACTCCGGATATCATGGTCCCGACTCTACGAGATAAGATATGCGCGGAGGGGATATTTCTATGCCAGGAAGGACTCGATCGCTTTTCTCGTAAGAGGAAACCAACTCGAGTACACCTAGTATCCAGAGAAGTTTTGATATGCTACGAAGATCACAAACTGATGGACTCCTCATCAGCTATGATCTGGTATCCAAACTGACTACAACACAACCTGAGGCCAGGAACCTCGACTATATAAGGACAGGGGTAGGTGTCCTCAGGGCAAGACTTCCAAACCAGAAGTAAAGAAGAGATGACCTTTGGCGAAAAGCACCCAAGAGCCAGCGAACTACGTTTCATCAACCTCCAACCCTAGCTTAGCCTTAGCCTAAGTTCAATCTTCCTTGTAACCAAGTCTAGACACATTGCTCTATATTCCATACACCAGATACATATATCATCCACACAGGACATAGGGTGTTACTCTGCCAGGCGGCCCGAACCTGTTTACATCGTGCGCCTCTGATTTTGTGCTTAACTTTGCTAACCCGAAGGTACCCCAAGTTATATGTTTATTGTTAATTTCTAACATTCGACAGTTAGAGCGCCAGGTAGGGGCCTTCAGTTGTTTTTTTAGATCAAGCATGTCTTTATTGCGCGCTCACATCGGATTTTTTGACGACTACCTATGCGACAATTTTTGCTCGGCCACCGCCATCGACCAAGCACTTGCGATCGGATCTGATATCGTCTTTGGAACCATACTCTATCGATGGGGATCGGGCAAAGATCTAGGGCACATCGACTTCACCGAGTCTCGCTCTTGGGATACATGCCGAGAGGTAGGTTTCATTGGCTTTGACCTGATGGAGCCCAATGTCCTCATCTGCATCGACACGGAGAGTGAAGGCGAAAGTGACAACCACAGCAGCTAGGGCAGCAGCATGACAGATCGATGCGTGTTCATGGTCAGAGCCAACAACGGTGCTACTGCCAGTAGTTCCCAAGAAAGGAATCCAAGGGCAGACACCGCAAAGGGTTAGGGATGCCAAATCCCCCTGTGCACACCTCAAGATCCTGCAAACACTGTTGCTCCCAATACCACAGATCATCGGCGTGGTCCAGTAGCAGCAACCACAGCTGGAATTGTGACCAATCTGTCGAGGCAACTTGATCTCAATGATCCGATGATGCCCCACCCGCGGGTGCGGGATCTTCAGGCACAGCAAATTCCTCGATAGCTCAACCACAACGGCAGGCCCGGTGGCACTCCAGGAGTAGCGTCCCACCAGAGCCACAACACCGACATCTTCAGCACCCCTGAGGCAAATGTCGAGTGCTCTCACATGCTGCTGAAATCCTTTCTGGCACTGGATTTGAGCAACCAGATGACTCTAGTGTTTGGCCAGATGAAGACGATTCTCGATGCAGTGCAAGCGCAGACGCTCGAGTGGCCAACTCGAGGCTTGGATGCCAAGCTAGCAGGGCGCCCAGAGCTGTAACACCCTAAAATTTGCCATATTTTAAATTTTGGAGTTATTTTGATTTTTGAGAATTTTTGGAAATTTATTGGAATTTATTTGGATTTATTAAAATATGGTCATTCTTGAAGTCAATTAAAATAATATAAAAGTCTATGCAAAGTTTTATTGAAAATATTTTATTTGAGTTCAGAATGTCCCAAAATATTTTCCAGAATTTTTCTGGAATTTTTTCGTGTATTTTGCTATTTATTTTATCTTTGTTTATTTATCTGATTTATTTTAAATTGAAAATATTTTAAAATTGAATGAACAGTGTTGGGCCGAAACCCTGCGCAGCCCAACCCACTGCGTCGTCGGCCCGTGCAGCCGCCCCGCCGAAACCCTAGAATCGTGTTGTCCGATCTTGATCGAACGGTTGCGAGTGTGCTGCGTCGTTGCGCGTTGTTGGCCTTCCGATCGAGTCCGCGTGGATGGGTGGGATGGAGCCACGTCGCTCGTCCGCGCTTTCACTGGAGTAGATGCCACCGACTGTTACCACCGGTTTCACCGCCTGTAGCGCGCACATCGAGGCCCTATTTAGTGCACCGCTGCCACCCCCGTGTTGTGCTTTTCGAGACTCATTTGTAGCCCTAGCGCACGCCCCCGAGTCGCCGCCGTTTTCCCACAAAAGCTCGCCGTAGTAGCTGCACTGTTCCGCTGCCATTTTTGCCTCATTCCGTCGTCACCGGTTCATCTCCACCGTCACCAAGGTCACCGGAGTATCGCCCTCGCCGAGACGCGTCGAATGCGCTAGTTCACGTCGCCGGAGACACTCGGCGATGCCACTGATGCCTTCGTCTTCCCCAGCTCCGGCAATCTACTTCTTTAGCGCCGCTGTCATCTTCGCCAAGCTTCACCGTCAGTTCGATTCGCATCGCACGATCTCGGTTCATCCACTCCTTTCCTCCCCTGTTTAAATCCTAGCGTTAACTGTGGCTGTAGATGTGTAGATGAGTGGTTATGATTGGATCTAGTGTTTGTGCTTTAGTTTAGATATGAGCCGTTGCTTTATAGATGAACGATCCAGATGAGTTCGCATGGTTTAGAGTGGTGTAGATCATTGCCGTTGGATCGATAATGGACGCGTGAGATAGTGCCGCGTCACTCTGTTGCACAGTAAACCGCTCGGGTAACATGCACCATAGGATCAGATCTGAACGATGGTGGTTAGATCTGATGTTGCCTGGTGGATCTGCGTGGTTCATTTTGAATGTACGTTGGAGATGGCGCCATTCGCTGAGCGAGTAGCAAGCCGTCGCATGTCTTCGCGTGAGCTGAGGCGTCGCCGAGTCGGTGCGTGTGCTGTTCGTTGGATTTGTGAGCACCGTCGGATGCTTGACGCGCGGGAGATCTAGCCGTTGGTCGAGTGGGCGGTCACGATTTTGCCACGTGGTTGAGATCTGACCGTTGATTGGGAACGGCCGAGATGCTGACACGTGTCGTGAATGAATCCCGAGGCAAGTCGGGTGACGTCAGCGGTGACGTCAGTTGGTGGGGTCAGGTGCATTGTGCCGTGGACCAAGTCTACCGTGGACTAGAGTCGGACCGTGGACCCTGTCCATGGACCGAGGCGATGTGGCAGCACCAGGAAACACCATGTGACGGCTGACGTCATGCTGACGCAATAAATCGGGTTTTTCCGTTGAACAATAATTATGTTAATTCGTTTTATTCTTTTTAAATATTTGTAAACTTTAAAAGGCTATAACCTTTGCATTTGAACTCCGATTGAGGTGATTCCAGTTTCTAAAAATTTGTAAAATTGTGCTCTTTTTACTGGTGAATTTTATTTGAATTTTTGAGGTTATCTAGTCTACTGTTTTGGTTATTTATTGCATATATGATTTTTTCGCGTAGACTCAAATTTGCCGGAAAGTTTCGAGGAAGAGTTTATCGCTCAAGATCAAGCTTCGGAACACGACCAACAACTCTTTGAAGGCAAGTGATGCTTTGACCATTTTGATCCTAGTTTTTAAATGTATTTTGCTTTGAAATTATGCATGCTAAATTAATTAAAAATGAATTTAAATTAATTTGGGTAATGTAGTTAATCAACCCATATTGTTATTGCCACCTTGAAATTATTATTTGTGTGCTCTGAAATCATTGTCACCCTAGGATTGCTTGTATTGGTTGGATGTTAATATGATGCCAACACGGGGAAGGTTAGACCGTGATTAGATGCTTGGCACTGCAATGGGTCATGAATGAATTTTTGGAAAATAGATTAATGTTGATTAATCAAATATGGAATGTATTTGAAAATGATGTGATGATGCTACGTGATGATATTGAAGTACGGAGACCTGTGTGGTTCTATACCGATGTTGAGTTCTTGTTGGCATGTGTTGCACAAAAATCAAATGGGTGGGAAATGATTTAGACTGGGGCAAGTGGCAAGAGGCTTTGTGCCAGGTGGGCCTGTGTGGCTATGGGTTGTTGAGTATGTGAGTCTGTGAGTCTGTGCGTCACATTAGGTTGTGTGCCACTGTTGAGAGAAGGAAGTCTTGCGTTGGTCAGCTAAGGGCTTCACCTTGCAAGTCTTTGATTTGAGTCAACCGTACAACCACATGTCTGGTATTGGACAGACCTAGTTGATTAGGGTTCTGATATCTTTCCTCTCAAACCTCGGGGTGACAGTACACGGGGTTGTATCTGTCTGGGGGATTGTACCTGTGCTACGGCATGATGCCATCCAACGGTGTTGGCCTGTACTATACTCCAGCTCTATGTGAGGGTGTGATAGTTAGGGCAATACCGGAGAGGTTCTTTGGTTAAGGTAGCAGTTCCTGAAAGGCTTTGTTGCGGACAATCACCTGTGTAGTGTGCGGCTGCATCTTCAGGGTAAAGTGTACAACCTCTGCAGCGTGTAAAATCTATTTGAATAGCCATGCTCGCGGTATTGAGCAATGCTCGGGGATTACAGTCAAGGGTTAGATCTTCAAAAATAATATGTGGAAAGGGTGGCTGTGTGCCAGTGTTGAAAATGAATGGATTAAGGCCGTGTGCTGAGTTCTTATGGAGAAAAACCATTTGCAGAACTTAGTACTATTTATAACTGTTCCACTTCTTTTAATCTAAATAAGATATTAGTTTAAAAATGTTGTTTGATGCAAAAGAACCAAATAAACCAATTCTTTGGAATAAGCCTTGCATATAGTAATAGCGCTGTATGATGTGCATTACTTGTTGAGTGCCTTGGGTACTCACCCCCTTGCCTACCAACCCAACATCAGTGGAGGAGTCTACACTAGCATGGGAGGAGTACAACGAAGAGCCAGACAATTAGGGAGCAAGCCCCTGTGGCAAGTTGATGGGTTCTACGACATCTCTTTGTTTTCCGCTGTTATCTTTGTTACTCTTATAATGTAAGCCCTGCGTGGCTGATCTTTTGTAAGGAGACCATAAGGTCGTACAACTCAGTTTATATAAATGTTGCACAACGTATTAATGTATCGCTGTGAATGTCTGTGATGTTTAACCCTGTAAAGTCTGTGTGTGCTGGTGTGATCCTGGACCAGAACAGATTACAAAGAGGGTCCAGATTCTCATAATCGAGTCCCGACAGAGTTGGTATCAGAGCAGGTTGACTGTAGGTCTTGACCCTAACTAGGTTAGCTGTGTCTAGGAGGATAAAACTATTTTATAAAAATTAACAATTTGAGCAAGAATATTAATGAAATCTTGACTTATCTTTTCTCTCTTACTTCATGTCTATGCTGAATTCTTTCTGTCATTCTTTGTTTATTTTTAACTAAGGTCTGTCCAAAGTTGTTTTGGTAGATGGTGAGGAGGATCCACACCTTTGGCGAGCGCGCTGGTGGTTACACCGCGAAGCTTTGGAGGATGCTTCAGATTCTTGGAGGTTTCGACAGGCCTCTCTACCGTGGCCGCACCTGGGCGGTCAACGGTAGAGTTAGAGGCATGGCTACGAAGATCAATGTCTACACGAGGGAGCACACGGGAGCGAGCCAGCCGTTCAACATCACGGTCCGAAGAGTTACCTTAGAGGCTGGGATACAGGAGTCCGCGCGTTTGGCCATGAGGAGGATCGGTCAGGCATATGCCAGAGAGCTTCACAACACCGTGTTTCGTTTGCACCCAAAGGAATGAGGAGTCCTGGGAGGACAGCTTCACCTGGAGGGTGATGCAGCGGTCGTGCACCTGGCGCGATTCGCAGCCGCCCAGGAGCAGGTGATGGAATAGACTATCCACGAACTGCATTCTGTCTATGCCGCTTTGGAAGCAGTTGAGTGGACCCTTCAGGAGACCAGGGCTTTCACTTTTCAGTGGATTGGAGAGTTGGAGGACGCGCTCTACGCCGGGCCGCCAGAGGTCGAGATGGAGCGCGACGAGGAGGAGGACCTTGAGGAGCTGGTGCCCGAGCCGAAGGAGCCGGTTCCGGACCAGGAGGCTGAGCTAGAGGGGCAGGATTCCTCAGTGCCAGCAACAGCAGAGGGGGGTGGTCACTAGGACTAGTTCGCCCCGATGCCAGAGCACTCGCCGGTGTACGCTCCGGGGGAGCCGCAGCCAGGTTGTCTCGACGAATGATCGAGTCTAGTTGGGTGTAGTGTTCAGACTTAGGGTGTTTGAGTCGCATCTTTTTGTTTTGGAATCACCATTAGGTGTGAGTCGTTGTTGAAATCTTAATGCTTGATTGTTGCTTGCTTTATTTCGTAAGTGTCTAGTATGCGTTGCATTGCCTTTAGGCACTTGTGAGCAACCATACTATTTTACTAAACTGATAAAATTATTAAAGAATTTAGGTTACACCTGTTCCCCTGTATAAGTTCTTTTACTTGTCTGTGCTTTCCTCTTCTTTTCTGAACCTTGGAAGCTTTCAACAAATGGTGAGGACTAGCGGTAATATTGGAGCTAGCGGAAGTGGAGCTAATCAAGCAGAAAACCAGAAGGAGGAACCAATTCCTCAACAGCCGCAGGTTGATTTGAAGAATATGGGAGCTTTTCTGGCTGCTCAAACCCAGTTAATGAACACAATGATGCAGACTATGCAGTAGATCTCTAATCAAGCTGCTGTGAATGCTCAACATGGGGGTAACCATTGACCACACCCCTATTCCAGATTGTCAGAATTCATGAGGACTCATCCACCCACATTCTCAGGCAATGCCAATCTGTTGGAAGCAGATGACTGGCTAAGGACTGTTGAGAGGAAACTACACATAACCCAGTGTGTAGAGCATGAGAGGGTGCTATATGCCTCTCATCAGCTGGAAGAAACCGCTGCAGAATGGTGGGAGAACTTCTGTGCGTCGCACAAAGATTCACAAGGTATCACTTGGGAGGAATTCACTACAGCCTTTCGTTAGTACCATGTACCAGAAGGTATTATGGATCTTAAGAAGGAAGAGTTCAGAAATCTCAAGAAGGGTGGCCAATCGGTGGCCGAGTACCTGAATAAGTTCACCCAGTTGGCACGCTACGCACCAGAAGACGTAGCGACGGATAAGGCTAGACAATCCTGCTTTATGGAGGGATTGAATGCGGGACTGCAGGTGGGACTGATCACCCACACATTTCCTGACTTCCAGGAGCTGGTCAACAAGGCCCTCATCTTGGAAGATAAGCGTAGGGAGTTGGACGACAACAGAAAGCGCAAGATGGCGCAGCAAGGAGGTCGTCAGGATCAGCAGAGGCAGAGGACGGCACCTCAACAATTCGTCCGATTCCAGCCTAAAGGCAGTGAGAGGGCACCACTGCTAGCAAATCAACCAGTGGGCCAGAATGTTCAAACTCCAGCAAGAACAGTGGTACAAGCTAGAGGAAATTCCCAGGCAACGGGAAGGCGTTGCTATCACTGCAACGAACTGGGGCACTTTGCCAATAACTGCGCTAAGAAGGGAGGTGTCACCCCCAATCGCTTTAACCCGGGGAACACACCCGCAAGGACTCTAGCGCCGAACATGAATCGCGGAGCAACGTCATCGGCAACTCCATCTCAAGCAACCACGCGAGGCCGAGTCAACCACATCATCGCGGATGAGGTCCAGAATGTTACAGACGTTTTACTGGGTAAGTTCCTAGTAAACTCAGTACCAACTACTGTTTTATTTGATTCTGGAGCTTCACATTCATTTGTTTCCTGAGATTTTGCTGTTCAAAATGATTTGGATATTGTGAATCTTAAATGTGTGTTTGTAGTCCAATCCCCTAGATCAGAACTTCGATCCAAAGTTGGATGTTCATGGGTAAGACTAATAATTAATGGAATAGAGTTCCTAGCAAATTTAATTATCCTGAATACCCAAACAGTGGATGTTATCCTGGGAATGGATTGGTTAACCAAGTACAAGGCAGTGTTGGACTGCGAACGAAGAGTCATATCAGTCGAGAGCCCGGATGGAAAGAAGATTGAATATGAAGTAACAGCAGTTCGAGATGGACAGTTGATGGTCAACAGCATGAAGATCGTCAGCCTAGAGGATGTACCGATAGTCAATGGATATCCGGATGTTTTTCCAGAGGATTTACCTGGGATGCCGCTGGATAGGGATATCGAGTTCGTTATAGAACTTGTACTAGGGACAGCTCCAATACCTAAGAGACCCTACCGGATGTCCACATATGAGTTGGTAGAAATGAAGAAACAAATTGAAGAGCTGTTGGAAAAGGGATTTATAAGACCTAGTTCATCGCCTTGGGGAGCGCCAGTCCTGTTCGTCAAGAAGGACGTGAGTTTTAGGATGTGTATAGACTATCGTGCACTCAATGATGTGACGATAAATAATAAGTATCCGCTACCCAGGATTGATGACCTTTTTGATCAGTAGAGAGGAGCAGGAGTCTTCTCCAAGATCGATCTTCGATCGGGGTATCATCAGTTGAAGATCCGATCAGAGGATATACCAAAGACCGCATTTTCGTCAAGATATAGGCATTACGAGTTCACAATCATGTCCTTTGGGTTGACGAATTCACTAGCGTACTCATGAACTTAATGAATAAGGTTTTTATGGAATACCTGAATAAGTTCGTCGTCGTGTTTATAGATGATATCCTTGTCTACTCCAAGACAAGGGAAGAACACGCCGAACATTTAAGGCTAGTCCTTGAAAAGTTAAGGAAACAACAGTTGTTTGCTAAATTTAGCAAATGCGACTTCTAGAAGAATAAGGTTGAATTTCTTGGGCATATAATGACTACTGAAGGAGTTGTAGTAGATCCAAGTAAAGTAGAAGCAGTATTGCATTGGGAGCAATCGAAGTTAGTAACCCAAATCCGTAGTTTCCTTGGAAGGGCGGGATATTACCGTCGTTTCATAGAGGGATTCTCTACAATTGCAAGACGCCTTACGCAATTGTTGGACATCAGAATGTGAAAAGATTTTTCAGGAGTTGAAGAAGCGGTTAACGTCAGCACCGGTATTAGTCTTACCTGATGTTCATCAAAGCTTCGACATTTATTGTGATGCATCGCGTCAAGGACTGGGATACATATTGATGCAAAACAGAAAAGTAGTTGCATATGCATCGAGGCAATTGAGGCCACATGAGGAGAATTATCCGACCTATGATCTAAAATTGGCCGCCCGTAGTGCATGCACTGAAGTTATGGTGTCATTATCTAATCGGAAACAGATCTGAAGTATATACCGATCATAAAAGTCTCAAGTATATCTTCACACAAGCTGACTTAAATATGAGGCAAAGAAGATGGCTAGAGTTGATTAAAGATTACAATGTTGGAATCCATTACCATCCTGGTAAAGCCAACATTGTGGCTGATGCCTTGAGTCGAAAGAGCCACAGTGTAAATATACTGTTGGAAACGAGTCAGGCCGAGTTGTGTAAGGATTTCCAGAAATTGGGGTTCGATGTGGTACCACAAGGATTTTTGGCAACCTTGGAGGTAAAACCTACTCTGGTGGGTCAGATCAGAGAAGGACAAAAAGATGACGATAAGATCAAGAGAATTAAGTCCAAAATGGATGAGGGCAAGGCAAAGGATTTCAAACTAGATGAGCAAGGCACTATGTGGTTTAAAGGACGCATATGTGTACCAAACAAAAAGGAACTGAAACAGTTAATTCTGGAGGAAGATCATGACTCCAAGTATTCAATTCATCCAGGAAGTGCCAAAATGTATCAAGATCTGAAGGAAAGGTTTTGGTGGCCAAGCATGAAGGGTGAAGTGGCCGAATATGTTGCATTGTGTGATATATGTCAAAGAATCAAAGCTATGCATCAGAGGCCAGCAGGACTACTACAACCCTTGAAGATACCTAAATGGAAATGGGAAGAAATCGGAATGGATTTTATAACTGGTTTACCCAGAACTCAGAGTGGGTATGACTCAATATGGGTCATAGTAGATCATTTAACTAAAGTTGCACATTTCATACCAGTAAATACCACTTACTCAGGAGACCGGTTAGCAGAATTATACATGGCAAGGATTGTTTGTCTACACGGAGTACCGAAGAAAATAGTGCCTGACAGAGGTACTCAACTTACCTCAAGGTTTTGGGGTAAACTTCATGAGGTAATGGGAACTCGTCTAAATTTCAGCACAGCATACCATCCACAGACAGATGGTCAAACTAAGAGAGTTAACCAGATATTGGAAGATATGCTGAGAGCTTGTGCTTTAGCATATTCTACTTCTTGGGACAAGTGTTTGCCCTATGCTGAGTTCAGCTACAATAACAGTTATCTGGCAAGTTTGCAGATGTCTCCATTTGAAGCTCGGTATGGTCGATCCTGTCGAACACTGTTGAATTGGAATGAGACCGGTGAATGACATATTTTTGGTCCGGATATACTTCAGAAAGCGGAAGAATAGATCACCATGATTAGGGAAAGACTGAAGATTGCTCAGTCAAGACAGAAGAGTTATGCTGACAATCGTCGCAGGGAATTGAGCTTTGAACCTGAAGATTTTGTATACCTCAGAGTTACGCCACTCAAAGGAGTCAAAAGATTCCATGCAAAAGGGAAGCTCGCACCCAAATATGTCGGACCATTCAAGATCCTGAGTCGCAGAGGCGAAGTTGCATACCAATTGGAGCTACCGCAGTCACTGGTAGGAGTACATGATGTATTCCATGTGTCACAATTGAAGAAATGTCTTCAAATACCAGAAGAACAAACACCTTTGGAAGCAATCGAGTTGCAAGAATATTTGACTTATAAGTAGCATCCGGTGAAGATTCTACACACAATGGACAGAGAAACAAGGAACAAGTCGACACACTTTTGCAGGGTCCAGTGGAGCAATCAATCGGAAAGTGAAGCAACTTGGGAACGAGAAGAAGACATGAAGAAGGAGTTTTCTGACCTATTCCATAGTCAGCCCTGAATCTCGGGGTCGAGATTCTGTTAAGGGGGAGAGGTTTGTAACACCCTAAAATTTGACATATTTTAAATTTTGAAGGTATTTTGATTTTTGAAATTTTTTTGAAATTTATTGGAATTTATCTAGATTTATTCAAATATGGTCATTCTTGAAGTCAATTAAAATAATATAAAAGTCTATGCAAAGTTTTATTGGAAATATTTTATTTGAGTTTAGAATGTCCCAAAATATTTTCCGGAATTTTTCTGGAATTTTTTCGGGTATTTTGCTATTTATTTTGGCTTTGTTTATTTATGTAATTTATTTTAAATCATAAATGTTTTAAAAATTGAATGAACAGTGTTGGGGCGAAACCCTGCGCAGCCCAACCCACCGCTTCGTCGGCCCGCGCAGTCGGCCCGCCGAAACCCTAGAATCGTGCCGTCCGATCGAACGGTTGCGAGTGTGCCCCGTCGTTGCGTGTTGTTGGCCTTTCGATCAAGTCCGCGTGGACGGGTGGGATGGAGCCATGTCGCTCGTCCGCGCTTTCACCAGAGTAGATGCCGCCGACCGTTACCACCGGTTTTGCCGCGTGTAGGACGCACGTCGAGGCCCTATTTAGTGCACCGCTGCCACCCCCCGTGTTGTGCTTTTCGAGACTCGTTTGTAGCCTTAGCGCACGCCTCCCGAGTCATCGCCGTTTGCCCTGCAAAAGCTCACCGTAGTAGCCGCACCGTTCCGCCACCATTTTTGCCTCATTCTGCCGCCGCTGGTTCATCTCCGCCATCGCCAAAGTTACCGGAGTATCGCCCTCACTGAGACGCGTCGAATGTGCCAATTCTCATCGCCGGAGACACCCTGCAACGCCATCAACACTATCGTCTTCCCCAGCTCCGGCAATCTACTTCTTTAGCGCCGCTGTCGTCTTTGTTGAGCTTTGCCGTCCATTCGATTCGCATCGCACGATCTCGGTTCGTCCACTTCTTTCCTCTCCTGTTTAAATCCTAGCGTTAACTGTGGCCGTAGATGTGTAGATGAGTGGTTTTGATTGGATCTAGTGTTTGTGCTTTAGTTTAGATCTGAGCCGTTGCTTTATAGTTGAACGATCCAGATGAGTTCACATGGTTTAGAGTGGTGTAGATCTTTGCCGTTGGATCGATAATGGACACGTGAGATAGTGCCGCGTCGCTCTATTGCACATAAACCGCTCGGGTAATGTGCACCGTAGGATTAGATATGAACGATGGAGGTTAGATCTGATGTTGCCACGTGGATCTGCGCCGTTCATTTTGAATGTACGTTGGAGATGGCGTCGTTCGCTAAGCGAGTAGCAGGCCGCCGCGTGTCTTCATGTGAGCCGAGGCGTCGCTGAGTCGGTGCATGTGCTGTCCGTTGGATTTGTGAGCACCGTCGGATGCTTGACGCGTGTAAGTGCGAGATGCGAAGCGACGCTGAGCTACGCGCGGGAGATCTAGCCGTCGGTCGAGTGGACGGTCACAATTTTGCCACGTGGTTGAGATCTGACAGTCGATTGGCAATGGCCGAGATGCTGACATGTGTCATGCGTGAATCCCAAGGCAAGTCGTGTGACGTCAGCGGTGACGTCAGTTGGTGGGGTCAGGTGCACTGTGCCGTGGACCGAGTATACCGTGGACCAGAGCCAGACCGTAGACCCAGTTAATGGACCGAGGCAACGTGGCAGCACCAGGAAATGCCACGTGACGGCTGACGTCATGCTGACGCAATAAATCGTGTTTTTCAGTTGAAAAATAATTATGTTAATTCGGTTTATTCTTTTTAAATATTTGTAAATTTTTGAAGGCTATAACTTTTGCATTTGAACTCTGATTGAGGTGATTCCAGTTTATAAAAATTTGTAAAATTGTGCCCTTTTTAATGGTGAATTTTATTTGAATTTTTCAGGTTATATATTCTACTGTTTTGGTTATTTACTGCATATATGATTTTTACGCGTAGAGGCAAATTTGCCGGAAAGTTTCGAGGAACAATTCATCGCTCAAGATCAAGCTTCGGAACACGACCAGCAACTCTTTGAAGGCTAGTGATGCTTTGACCATTTTGATCCCAGTTTTTAAATGTATTTTGCTTTGAAATTATGCATCCTAAATTAATTAAAAATGAATTTAAATTAATTTGGGTAATGTAGTTAATCAGCCCATATTGTTATTGCCACCTTGAAATTATTATTTGTGTGCTCTAAAATCATTGTCACCCTAGGATTGCTTGTATTGGTTGGATGTTAATATGATGCCAACACGGGGAAGGCTAGACCGTGATTAGATGCTTAGCACTGCAACGGGTCATGAATGACTTTTTGGAAAACATATTAATGTTGATTAATCAAATATGGAATGTATTTGAAAACGATGTGATGATGCTACGTGATGATATTTAAGTACGGAGACCTGTATGGTTCTGTACTGATGTTGAGTTCTTGCTGGCATGTGTTGCACAATAATCAACTGGGTGGGAAATGATATAGACTGGGGCAAGTGGCAAGCGGCTTTGTGCCAGGTGGGCCTATGTGGCTATGGGTTGTTGAGTATGTGAGTCTGTGCGTCACATTAGGTTGTGTGCCACTGTTGAGAGAAGGAAGTCTTGCCTCTGTCAGCTAAGGACTTTACCTTGCAAGTCTTTGATCTGAGTCAACTGTACAACCACATGTCTGGTATGGGATAGACCTAGATGATTAGGGTTCTGATATCTTTCCTCTGATACCTCAGGGTGACAGTACACAGGGGTGTATCTGTGTGGGGGAGCCAACCTGTGCTACGGCTTGGTGCCCATCCAACGGTGTTGGCCTATACTATACCCCAGCTCTATGTGAGGGTGTGATAGTAAGGGCAATACCGGAGAGGTTCTTTGGTTAAGGTAGAGGTTCCTGAAAAGCTTTGTTGCGAACAATCACCTGTGTGGTGTGCGGCTGCATCTTCAGGGTAAAGTGTACAACCTCTGCAGAGTGTAAAATCTATTCAAATAGCCATGCTCGCGGTATTGAGCAATGCTCGGGGATTACAGTCAAGTGTTAGATCTTCAAAAATAATATGTGGAAAGGGTGACTGTGTGCCAGTGTTGAAAATGAATGGATTAAGGCCGTGTGCTGAGTTCTTATGGGGAAAAACCATTTGCAGAACTTAGTACTACTTATAACTGTTCCACTTCTTTTAATCTAAATAAGATATTAGTTTAAAAATGTTGTTTGATGCAAAAGAACTAAATAAACCAATACTTTGGAATAACCCTTCCATATAGTAATAGCGCTGTATTCTGTGCATTACTTGTTGAGTGCCTTGGGTACTCACCCCCTTGCCTACCAACCCAACATCAGTGGAGGAGTCTACGCCAGCATGGGAGGAGTACAACGAAGAGCCAGACAATTAGGGAGCAAGCCCAGTCAGTTGCCTGTGGCAAGTTGATGGGTTCTACGACATCTCTTTGTTTTCCGTTGTTTTCTTTGTTACTCTGATAATGTAAGCCCTGTGTGGCTGATCTTTTGTAAGGAGACCATAAGGTCGTACAACTCAGTTTATATAAATGTTGCACTACGTATTAATGTATCGCTGTGAATGTCTGTGATGTTTAACCCTGTAAAGTCTGTGTGTGCAGGCGTGATCCTGGATCGGCACAGATTACACAGAGGGTCCAGATTCTCAGAATCGGGTCCCGACAAGAGCCAACAGTCGAGACCATCCCACCACCTTCGAGCATTAGGATCGGTGGTGGCTAGCTCCAACCAATGCGATTCAAGGTTGGTTCACACCAACCCGCATCGGGGAAGTCCCGAAAATCATTGAGATCGTATTCCTCATGACCGGCGAGATTTGCGTGATGTCCTTGATGATCGAAGTGAGGAATGAGACCGGGAAGTCATCGAGTGACGGGAAAATGAGTCCCCACCTTCGAGGGTCCAATCTCCCATGTGTCGGGCCCAATGGGGCGAATCTCTACTTTCGATGGGCCACTCGCTTGCACGACACAGTCTCCCTCCTTGATAAGGTCCGCGGTAGGTGACTCCAAAGGATGTCGATGATGGATGCAAGGCCTTCACCCCCAATCTATGCACAGTAAGGTGGCCAGATAAGTTCAAGCCATGCCCCGTCGAGAAGTACTCAGGCAAAATCAACCCCATCGATTGGCTACAGATTTATACTATAGTCATTAGGGCTACTGGGGGATGCGAGAAGGTGATGGCCAATTACCTTCTCACCACCCTGGATGGTGCAGCGAGGTCTTGGTTGCTCAACCTTCCACCTCACTTGATATCCTCATGGGCAGAGTTGCGGGTCCAGTTCATTGCCAACATCCAAAGCACGTATGAATGCCCTGGAACACGCAGTGACTTGCATCGGGTGATACAAAAGCTAGGTGAGTTGTTGTGTGGCTTCATCAAACGCTTCAGTGACAAGCGCAACTCGATCCCAAACATCTCAAACGAGGCAGTCATAGTGGCCTTGGAGAACGGTGTCAAGGATAGGGAGTTAAAAGTAAAGCTTGCCACTCGAAAGATCTTAACAACCAAGGAGCACTTCGAGTTGGCAAACAAATACGCCATACGTGCCGAGGCTCAAGACCATCTCGACGACCCCAAGTCCGGAAACAACAAACCCGAGTCATCCAAGCAGGGGGTGAAGAGGAATAAGAACCATGCCGAGAAGCGCAAAGGTGACTCCACCGTAGCCGCGGTCGAATGGGGCAAGGCGCGCAACACTAGCGACAACAAGGGTCGAAGCAGTGGGGGAGGCAAATACTGCCCAGTCCATCACACGGACAAACACGACTTCAACAAGTGGTCGAGCAGGCCAAAGAGAAACCCTAGGACCACGAGCCCGAATACTGCGGGGCTGATCACAAACTGGCACATATCTTCGAGGGATCTACCACGTGTGAGACCAAGAGGCAATACAAGGTAGTTGAAAGGGAGGTCAACCTGGCCACACCAGCTCTCCCCATATTCCTCAAGTGGTCAGAACTACCAATCACCTTTGACCAATCGGATCACCTAGCCGTCGTCTCGCATCCGGTTGATACCCCGTGGTGGTCGAGCCCACCATCGTCAACATTAAGTTCGCTCGAACCTTGACCGATGGAGGTAGTTCGTTAAACCTCATCTTCGCTAAGACGTTAGAGAATATGGGGATTCTTCAGACGGAGATCAAAGCCAGAGCCGAGCCATTCCATGGCATAACTCCGTGTTCATCATCGATGCCCTTTAGCCAGATTGAGCTGCCTATCACGTTTGGCACACCAGATAATTTCCACACCGAAAAGGTCCTCTTCGATGTGGCAGATTTTGGCACCGCCTACAACGTGATCCTCGGCCGTCCAATACTAGCCAAGTTCATGGCTGTGGTGCACTATGCGTATTAGACCATTAAGATGTCGACGCCAAAACTAGTCCTTACAATCAAGGGGGACTAGCGCGCTGCGGTCCGGTGTGACAGGAATATCCTAGAGATGGCTAAGCATATCTGCAAATCGGCAACCCGTGCCGACGATGAGGGGGCTAAGCGCCAAAGATCCAAGGGCATCGACAAGGCCTCTACGTCCAACAGTGCCGCTAAAGACTCAGTCGACGATGGCAAGAAGGATAAGAAGACTGATGGAGGCACCAAGATAGTGCCCCTGGACCCATCGGAGCCTTCCAAGATGGTCAAGGTAGGCCCTGACCTTGATCCAAAATAGGAACTCGAGCTCGTCACCTTTCTTTGGGCAAATCGCGAAGTGTTTGCGTGGCAACCGTCCGACTTGCCTGGGGTCCCCAAGGAGGTGATGGAGCATCGACTAGCTGTGGAACCTAGCGCCAGGCCTGTGGTGCAGAAGCAGCGTAGATTTGCGGAAGACAGGAAGCAGGCCATACAAGAGGAGGTTGGCAAACTCCTAAAGGCTGGCTTCATCCGAGAGGTCGGTCACCCGACATGGCTGGCGAACCCTGTCCATGTCAAGAAACCCAATGGCAAGTGGAGGATGTGCGTCGACTACACTGACCTCAACAAGGCTTACCTAAAAATCCCTTTCCTCTCCCCCACATCGACCAGATAGTGGATTCTACTGCGAGCTGTGAGCTGCAAAGTTTTCTAGATGCCTACTCGGGGTATCACAAAATTAACATGTCTGCAGAGGATGAGGAGAAAACTACTTTCACTACTCCCATCAGGGTGTTCTGTTATATTAAGATGCCTTTCGGTTTGAAGTGTGTTGGTGCTACGTATCAACGCTGTATTCAAAATTGTTTGAAATCACAAATCAGGCGTAATGTGGAAGCATACATCGATGATATCGTAGTCAAGTCGAAAACCGGGAGTACCCTAATCAGTGACCTCGGGGAAAAATTCGACAACATCAGGAAGTATCGAATGATGCTTAACCCCGAGAAGTGCACGTTCAGCATTCCGTGTGGCAAGCATTTCGGTTTCCTAGTGTCCAGTTGAGGCATCGAGGCCAACCCCTGCAAAATTGAGGCCATTGACCAGATGCGTTCTCCGCAAACGCTGAGGCAAGTGAAAAGTTGATGGGCTGCATTGCTGACCTTAGTCGATCCATCTCTCGGATGGGTGAGTGAGGACTGCCCTTCTTCAAGTTACTCAAGAAGCAGGACACTTTCGAGTGGACCAAGGAGGCAGAAGAAGCTTTTCGAGATCTAAAAAGGTACTTATCGTCTCCATCAGTTTTAACCTTGCCTAACAAAAAAGTGAAGCTCTTTTTGTACGTTACAGCTACCACTCAAGTAGTAAGCATAGTCCTGGCGGTCGAGCGACTTTGCCCTGAGAAAAAGGCCAAGGTCCAAAAGCCAGTGTACTATGTGAGTGAGGTCTTGCATGATGCCAAGCTGTGATACCCTTAGGTGCAGAAGATGTTGTACGCTATCCTGATGACTTCTCGAAAGCTGCGATACTACTTTTAGGCACATAAGATTACAGTTATGACGACGTACCCACTCAAGGAGGTAATATGTAACCGAGAGGTGATAGGGCGAATTGCGTAGTGGGCGATCGAACTCAACGAGTTCAAGGTCGACATCACGCCGCGAACCAGCATCACGTCAGGCATCTTGGCAGGCTTCATCGCAGAATAGACGCGTGTCGAGGAAAAAGAGCACAAGGTGGTCGATGACCACTGGACTAGCATCGTGCTCAAATCCCTGACAGGTGAGGAGCTTAAATATGTTATTCAACTCGATTTTCAAGCTTCGAACAATGTTGCAGAATACGAGGGACTGGTAAACGGGCTCTGCATGGCTGCGTTACTTGGCATGAGATGATTACTCGTGAAAGGGGACTCACAACTAGTCGTGAATCAACTGCAAAAGGAGTAACAGGGCTCGGACGACAACATGGAGGCATATCTGAACGAGGTTCGCTAGCTAGAGCATAAGTTCGAAGTGCTCGAGGTAAAGCACATTAGGCGATGTGACAATTTCGCTGCCGACAAACTTGCTAGGCTTGCTTCGTCCTGTTCGCCAACACCAGTAGAAGTCTTCATCGAAAAACTCCTCAAACCATCCATCAACCCCGTACAGGATGGAGATGCTGCCCAACTCGACCAGCAGCCTAGTCGAGTCACCGAGGCAAAACATGTAGACACAGAAGCTACACTACTCAAACAAGAGCTAACTTGGATGACTCCATTCCTAGTCTATATCGAAGGTCGAGAGATCCCTGATGATGATGCCTCAGCTGAGAAAATTGCGCGTAAGTCCAAGCTATACGCGTTGTTAGACGGCAAGCTATACCGAAAGGGGAGTAACAGAATCTTGATAAAGTGCATCACTCAGGAAGGGGCAATAAGATTTGCTAGATGTCCATGGAGGCATCTGCAGCAACCATGCGTCCTATCGCAACTTAGTCGGAAAGATTTTTTGACAAGGGTTTTATTGGCCAACTATCCTCCAAGACGCTTGCGAGTTGGTGAAAAAGTGCGAGAGCTACCAATTTTACATAAGCAGACCACCCGACCAGCCCAAGCCCTGCAAACTATTCCTTTGTCTTGGCCTTTCTCCATCTAGGGCTTGGATATGTTACAAGTTCTTGTTCGTGGTTATCGACACGTTCACCAAGTGGATTGAAACTGAACTCGTCAGGAACATCACCTCAGAAGTGGCTAAGAAGTTCATGAGGAGCATCGTTACTCGATTCGGCATATCCCTAATCGAGTAATTACAGAAATTGGTAGCCAGTTCAAAAGCAATGCTTGCATAGCCTTTTGCAAAGAATTCGGTATCAAACTTTGCTCCGCCTTCGTAGCTCATCCTCAGAGTAACGGTCAGGTCGAACGTGCCAATGGCATGATCTTGCAAGGGATCAAAACCCACATGTTCGATAGGCTCAAGGCTTACTCAACCCAGTGGGCGAAAGAACTCCCCTCGGTGTTGTGGGCCGTTCGTATGTCGACTAGTCGAGCCACTGATGAAACGGCGTTTTTCTTGGTCTACGGAGCAGAAGCAGTGCTTCCGACTAAGTTAACATTCAGGTCACCTCGTGTGGACAACTACTCGGAAGATGAATAGGAGCAGGTGCGAACTGACGATATAAATCTACTCAAAGAGTACAGGGATCGGGTGTCCATTCGAGTGGCCAAGCATCAACAAGCCTTGCCTAGATATCATGGCGAGAGAGTCCAGGAAAGAGCACTCTCCATCGGAGATTTAGTCCTACGAAAGGTGCAGAAGCTAGATAATCGTAATAAGCTATCGCATAAGTGGGAAGGTTCCTACGTGGTGGTCGAAGTGACTCGACCGGATTGGTATGGCTATTGACATTAGAAGGAACGATACTTGACAACTCGTGGAACATCGATCAACTGAGGAGATTTCATACATGAATAAGAAAGACAATGCATCACAGCCAAAATTCAAGTAAGTACGATTTCATTAAAATTTACTAACAAAAGCTATCCTAGTACATGTGAGGCAGGTAATCTACTACTACTTGTCCTCGGAGGTATCGCGTCGCCTCCCCTGCATCCATGGGGACTGGAAAAGGATGGTCCCCGGGATGGGCCTGCACCCTCTGTACAGACCAGAGGAGGACGCGAACACCCGGCCGCCTATCGACGGAAAAGACAACCTCTCCGTCGTCAAAAGCCTTCGAGCACCGGGATGTCTTGGAGGGCGAGCAAGCGCCGGGTAGATGAAGCTGTTTTGAGCTTCACCTCTTTCTTCGGCGTTGATGGCTTCACCTTCTCCTCCTCGTGTAATGGCGGTGGTATCTGCTCTCGTGAAGGTAGTAGGGGTGGCATCATCTTCTTCGACCGTAACGTTCAGCTTGATGTTCACCTCTTCTTCCTCCTCCAGCCAATCTTCCCTCTCGATAGCCAGTCAATCGATCTCCTCCTCCTCATCGGAGGAGATGATGATCCTCCCTGGGGAAACTACGGCTAGCGGAATAGGGGGAGAGGACTCTCCAAGGATGATCATGGATAGGGACGATGGTGGAGTGGAGGCCATTGAAGTGCTAAAGCATCTTGAGCAGTAGGGCAAGAAAGAAGATGAGTTGTGGCATACGACTACGAGTCTCATATATTTATAGCTCTAGGAATGAGTCATACTGTAGCAACCAATCAGTTTAGATTCGCTTCGGTCCCAATCCACGAGGTGTCTATTTCAATTCCACATAAATGTGGAAACCGAAGAGGTGCTACTTTATGACGTGCCACATGGAAGCTGAAGGAGCGTGAAAACTGTAACAGAATTCAATCACTGCAATGGAGTTATATTGTTCATCTACTCTGACCGTTTGGATTTTTTCTAGGCCTCACCAAAATGCTCGGGGGCTCATGCGCATGAGTGTATGTTCAAGGGCTATTATTACTGATGTGTATGTTCAAGGGCTATTATTACTGATGCTTACACTCTGCTCTCTTCTCGATGCAGCAATCGAGTAGAAAGTCGGGGGCTACATCATCCATTTTTCAACACATATGCTCTATCATTTGCTCGATGCACTCATCATGTAGAGGGTCGGGGGCTACATCGCTCGAACTTTTAATTACCTGGATCCACTCTTGGGTCGATACATCTATCAAATAAGGGGATCGGAGTCGCAACAAGTATTTGTGATGCTAATGCTTCACTCTTTTTGCTCAATCCAGCTATCGGGTAAAGAGTCGGGGGCTACATGTAACTCTGTACTTTTTTCTATTTCCTGGTCGATACTGTTATCGAGCGGAGCGCTGTAGGCACAATTTCTTTATTTCTTTTACATGCAATATTTTGCGCGAATTTACTCGATCGCGTACTTAGCATGTCAGGAAACAAAACCAAATTGTGTCCATGCCTGAACCCGACGACGAGCAATTCTATCCTGTGCGCATCGTGCACCAGGTTGTCAGACATCTAATGCTCAGCAGATGGTGGGAGACGAGACCTCTAGTCGATTCTACATGCGCTGCTCAGAAAGCTCATGTTTGCTACAAAGTGTAAGTCATATGGTCGATGAAGACTTGCAAAAATCATGTAGTTTCACTTCAATTTATATAGTGTTTATGTTACATGCAGCCTCTCCGAGTATGCTCGGGGCCTAAGGCACTTAATGAATGTTTTTCTAGCCCTGTGTGCAGATACGCTTTACTTAGGGTCTATAAGTGCCAAGTCAGATTTTCATCTACTCGTGCTACTCAATTTCATCGACAAGGAAATAGTAGGCAAAGCACAATGGACAAGCAAATTAATTGGCATTATCACGTAGGACTATAGTAACAATAAAGATTCAATTTTTACATCAGTATGATTTGGCTTAAGGGTCCTGGATGGCATCGTCGTCATCACCGTCAAGAGATAGCTCCAACTGGGCCACGAACCTCTTTGCAAGGTCTCCGAAGGACTCGATGTGATCAGCAGCTTCGCTCGCCTCACACGCAAACCCTTCGTCCAATATTGAGAGGTCCAGGTCAGGATGGTGGCTCTTCACTAGGCCAAGCACGTGGGAAGTTGCAAGACGTGCAGATGAGGACATGTGCTCGAGGGTCTCCGACTGCAGAGTGGCAAGTGCCGCATCTACTGCAGCCTTCTCGACCTTGATCGTCTTCCTGCTCGCCTCCGCCTCGTCTCGACTGGCCTTGGCCTTGAGCCATGCAGTGTCAGCAACAGCTTTCTCAGTCTTTAACTTCTCTGCCTCTCCCTTCTGCTTCTCAGCCTTATCTTTGGCAGCTTGTTGGCCCTAAGTGCCTTCAGCTCAGTGTTTTTCATCTTAATCACTTGCTGATTGGAAGCAATGAGCCTCTCATTTTGTTGATGAGCTTGCTCACAAAAGGCTTCAGCTTTGCACAAGGTTTCTGTTGCGCGCTATGAAATGAAACCGAATGGCATAAAAAAAGCGAAGCGAGGAATGGAGCGAAGCACAGGGTAGAGTTATTCGGGGACATGTACATAAAATTGAGGCTTCAGGACAGACCAAAATATCGAAGGTGCTTGAAAAGTTGGAAGAGGTGGAGCTGTTGCTATAGCTTGAGCCGCCGGTGAAGGAGTTGCGACGATAGCGATCATACCGAGGGTCGATAAGTCCACGACGGCAACGTCATCGACACTGTCGCTAGGCGCACTTTTCCTGTAGGAGATTCTTTACTTGACATCTCCGAAACAAAAAAGGGGAAGAATAGTGAAGAAGGAAAGGAAACTTACTTCTCCAGCCGAAACTTCACATGCACATTCTTCTTCGTCGCAGTGGTTTTTGGCAGGATCGGTTTGGTCCGTGAGCGACTTCTCGATTGGCGTAGCCGGTCGAGGGGATGGTGCCGGCGGGTCAGCGACCAACGGTGAAGCCTGCAAACAGATGGGTTCCTACAGTCTGCATGGCTCTGATACCAACTTGTAAGGCCCCCATTTTTGATATTTAATACCAACAATGGGTTCCCTGTGCATACTGTACTAGTCCCATGATCAGTGGCAAGTACGCACAGATTACAATTTGAGATCACATCCATACACAATAATATTTCACATGTTAAGCGTCTGAGATTACATAATAGTATTACAAGCCAAAAACTTGAAAATAGCAGTGGAAACTTTATTTCTCTTGTAGTATGCCCATTCACCCTCAGGCAACAGACAAGGTGAAACTTAGAAAAGATTGTCATCATAACCCCCGAATCATGTATGGTCGTAATGATCATCGGAGTATTCGATATCATCACCTAAAAACAACATTGATAGCAAGATTGAGTACATGGTGTACTCAGCAAGTCTCATAGTGTATCGCAAATGCAAATATAAATAAATGCAGGTCATAGCAATAGAATGGTTTCTACAATTATTTTTGCATTAGCAAATTGACGCATAATCATATACTAGATTGCAACTGAAATTTGTAAAAGAGCATCTGTTGTAATAACAAGTATTGATAGCATAAATTAATCATCACAACACAGTCTACCCGACTAATTCAACCCATTCCCATGTCATTCCCTGACATGAATTATATTCCAAAACACCATTCCTTTCGGGACCCGGATTTGCAAATCCGAAACCCTCTGTGTATACTGCACTAGTCCAGGATCACGCTAGTGCACACAGTGGAAACATAGATGAAATATCATTCCATACAACGAATTAACTAGGAAGAAGCAATTTATTATTAAATAAAGCAAACGACCTTATGGTCAATGTTTACACCATTACGCCTTAAGGGCTTAAGAAACAAATACTATTGCAGCGGAAAAGATAACTTGAACCATTCGACATGCCACAGGCAATCGTCTGGGGAACGCCTTCCTAATCCACGTAGTCTTCATAGAATTCCTCCTCATGAGATTCATTATCTCCTTGACAAAGAATCGATCAACAAGGGCATAAAGCCGTGAGTACAAAGGTACTCAGCAAGCCGTAGGGAATTGATGCAATATATTTATGCACGGCTTGACAAGGATGGCTATATAGTTCATTTGCAGAAAGCAATACTTGATTTGAAATACAATAAATAGATTGAAAGCATATTTATGAAAACATAAATAAATAACTGATAGATCAATGATAGAAAACAAAACAACAGTGAACTCCCCGTTCACATCCCAATAATTCCACATTCCACAATTCATGAAAACACTTTATACCCCGTGTGAAATTCCCGGGCTTTGTCCATGATCATGACGCGCTATTGAATAGTTTTACACTCTGCAGAGGTTGTACAACTTTACCCACAAGACATGAACATCTCTTTGTGCAATCGATCTTAACACACTTCCTTTGGTGTGTCGCAGAGATATCATGACAAAGCCTTTACAATGCAATCGTCTAAACTTCAGACGCTCGCTAAGGTTTCGCCCTTTAGGGCCTCTTGCGCCTTGCGAATCTACCCGTCCATCCCGAACCCACACCACCAATGGCGTACTCAAGGCTAGACATTGCAAATTAATCAGCTAGGTCTGTCCCATTCCAGACATGCGGTAGTACGGTTAGGCCCAGTTCAATGGCGCACAAGATTAAGTCCTTAAGTTGTCTCAGGCAAGACATCCACATCCCAATGTGCTAGAAAGCACCCCTTTACTTCACGATCACTTGCGAGGGAAAACAATTGTTCAACCAAGACCAATGGCAAACCCCGCCATGGTACAACAAATTTTTACAACAGTGGCTAACGGCCACGATTCAATATCTCATTAAGTCAATATTAACATTATTCACATGTGACATGAATCCCAACGTATATGTAAGCATGTCTAAGCATAGCTACGATAACCCAATGTTGGTATCATGATTATGTCCAACTAGTAATGTCCCAACCTAGGTTTAACAATGGATACATGGCATACAACCAATCAAGGTGGCATAATGTCAACTAGGTATACATCTACTCCCATTAAATAAACATTGATACACAAAATAGCATGCAATTGTAATAAAGTAAATTACTTTTGCAAACATAGGATCAATATGATCAAAGGTTACGACTTGACTTGCTGATCTAGTGCTGAATCTTGGTCTTCGAAGTCTTCGTTCGCTCCCTCGAAATTAGCGTCTACCGGAAAAGAAGCAACGAAACCAAATAAATACAAAACAGAGACTCAAACCAGCTCAAAACTGAAAATAAATGGCTCTGGAAGATAGATCTTGATTTTAGAAAAATTTAGAAACTTGAATCGCCTCAATCGGAGTTCGTATGAGCGAGAACGGGCCTCCGAAAGATTAAATTCAGAGAAAATACAGAAAATCAGAATTTCTGGATTTATTTTTGTACTGGAAAAGGATTTATTGCGCAACCACTGACGTCAGCCGGCTCACGGTGGACTCGGTCCACGGCGCGGCTCGGTTCACCGTGCACCCGGTGCTTGGCTGACGTCGGCGCTTGCGTCGGCTTTAGGGCTAACGTGGCGGCAGGGGTGGCGCTGACGCGGCGCACACGCGAGCGGCTGACGCGGCGCACACGCGTCACTCATCGGTGGCATGGCCCGATCGGGCGGCCAAGGGCGAGGCTACAGCAGCGGGGACGTGGCCACATCTGGGACGCAGGTGCAAGATCGGACGGCCACGATCGCGCGAAACCAGACGGCGGCGATCGGCGGCGCGAAGTTTACCAGGAACGAAGAAGAAGACGAGGCCCGCGCGAAAGCTGATGGAACAGCCACGGCTCGAGCGATCGGAAAAGGGGGTCGCGACGACTCGAGGATGCAATCGGGGCGGCGGAGACCAACCAGAGGCGAAGAAAAAGCGGCGGAAGAGCTCGGGCAAGGCGAGGAACTCCGGCGAGCGCATGCGAAGCGACGGTGGGGTCTCGGACGACGAGGAAGAGGGCCAAAGAGGCGGCGCCACGAAGGGATTCTCGGGTAGCGTCACGGGCTAAATAGGGGCCTCGGCGGCGTGTCCGACACGGACTCAAGGCGTCTGGCGCGAGGACTCGAGCGGCGGCGGCGTGGCTAGGGTTTGCGGCGCGGCGACGCGTGCGCGATCGCGGCCAAATCCACAGCGTAGATCCGACGGCGGTGGCCTTGCGCGGCCGGTTGGGCCAAGCCCAGGCCATGCGGCGGCGAGGAGCGGCCGGAGACGCGGCCGGGCCGAGGCGGCGCGGAAGAAGAATGGGCCAAGGAAGATTCGGCCCGAAAGGGTTTTTGAAAATAAAATCATTTTTCCGATTTAAGAAAAATCCAGAAAGTCGAATAAAATCAAATAAATTCAAATAAATATCAAATAAATTCAGAAAAATCCCCAAAAAATACAGAAAAATTCCATGGAGCACAAGGAACCCAACTAAAACTGAAATTCTTTAGTTTGGTGAATGGTTTAGCCAAATTAAATCCTTTCATTTATGGAAAATTCAAATTAAGCTGGAATTAATTCAAAGAAATGCAAATGGTTCATCTTTGATTTCTAACATTCCAAAACTTCAATTTTTGGGATGTTACAAACCTCCCCCCTTTAATGGAATCTCGACCCCGAGATTCAGGCTGGCTAGGGAATAGGTGGGGAAACTCAGACTTCAGATCCTCTTCTCGCTCCCAAGTTGCTTCCTCTTCTGAATGATTGCTCCACTGGACCTTGCAAAAACGGATGATCTTGCTTCTCGTGATACGCTCTGCGATATCCAAAATTTTCACTGGTTGCTCCTTGTAGGTAAGATCCTCTTGCAAATTAATGGCTTCCAATGGCATCTGTTCCTCTGGCACACGCAGACATTTCTTCAACTGCGATACATGGAACACATCATGGATTCCGGCAAAAGACTGAGGCAATTCTAACTTGTAGGCAACCTCGCCTCTTCGTTCCAAGATTTTGAACGGTCCCACATATCTAGGGGCAAGCTTTCCTTTTACTTGAAATCTCTTAACTCCTTTGAGAGGGGTGACTCTGAGATAAACATAATCATTGGGCTCGAAACTCAAATCTCTTCGACGATCATCTGCATAACTCTTCTGTCTGCTTCGAGCTATCTTCAATCTGTCTCGAAATAATTGGACTTGCTCTTCGGCTTCTTGCAGTATGGCAGGACCAAACAATTGTCTTTCTCCTGACTCCTTCCAGTTGAGAGGGGTTCTGCACTTTCTTCCATATAAGGCTTCAAAAGGCGATATTTGCAAACTGGCTTGATAACTATTGTTGTAAGAAAACTCTGCATAGGGCAAACACTTGTCCCACTTGGCACCATAAGTTAAGGCACAAGCCCTTAACATATCCTCAAGAATCTGATTCACACGCTCAGTCTGTCCATCGGTTTGAGGGTGATAGGCAGTACTGAACGCCGAAGCAAGAGCTATGTGGTGATCAGGGAAGAACTCTATCGCAAGAGCTCCTCTGGTGTACTACGACGGTGCATATCAAAACAAGAAGAAAGAGATCTTCTCAAAGAAATCCACTCAGGAGTTTGTGGGATCATGCGGCATCATCAACCCTAGTGGGCAAGGCTTATCGTCAGGGATTTTTTTGGTCGACTGCTGTTACTGATGCAGAGGACATCGTCCGAACATGCGAAGGATGTCAATTCTTTGTGCGACAGATGAACAAACCGGCACAGGAACTACAAACTATCCCAATCACCTGGCCATTTGTAGTTTGGGGGCTCGACATGGTGGTCCTTTGAAGAAGGCTCAAGCGGTTATACTCATCTCTTCGTGGCCGTCGACAAATTCACCAAATGGATTGAGGCCAAGCCAGTCGCCACAATCACAGCTGTAAAGGCCAAAGAATTCTTCCATGAAATCGTGGTTAGATTCGGCGTACCAAACTGAATCATCACGGATAATGGCACCCAATTCAGAGGCGACATATTTCAAGACTGGTGCGGCGAACTCGGCATAAAAATCTACTTCGCATCAGTAGCACACCCCCGAAGTTATGTGCAGGTTGAGCGAGCCAACGGCATGGTTTTACAAGGCCTAAAGGCAAGGATTTTCGATCGTCTCAAATCATACTCCACTCGGTGGGTCAAAGAATTGCCTTCGGTACTCTGGGGACTGCGAACCACTCCCAGCAGAGCAACCGGGCAGTCACCTTTCTTCCTGGTGTATGGCTCAGAGGCGGTCCTCCCCACCGAGTTAGAATTCGGATCCCCACGGGTTCGGAGCTATGAAGAAGTCGCTTCGGAAGAGAGCCGGCAAGAAGACCTCGACCGACTTGAAGAAGCCAGGGACATCGCAACAATTTAGTTGGCAAAATATCTTCAGGGCTTACGTCGCTATCACGAACGCAATGTGAGGAGCCGCGCGTTCTCTAAAGGAGATCTGGTCCTTAGAAAGAATCAGAAGTGCGATCATAAGCTCTCCCTAAGCTGGGAAGGCCCTTACTTCATTGATGAGGTGATACGCCCTGGAGCTTATAAGCTCAAGCGTGAAGACGGCACGGCATTCAGCAACACATGGAATATAGAATAGCTACGTCGTTTTTTCACTTGAACTTTGTAATTCAATTGTTTCTTTATGAATGAATGTTCGCTTTTAAAGTTATTTTTGTTCAAACTTCTCGTGATTTATGCGTCCGAGTGCTTTGCTCCTACGATGTTAAGACTGTGAGACATGCATCATGAACTATGCCTCAGAGCCTGGGGGCTGGACTAGTCGGACAACGATATGTCAAAACCACTCGAAAGACAAAATGCAAGAACATAGAGAAATTTTCATATATCTCGTTCACAACTCCAGAGTTTCTACAATGGCCATAGAGGCATCCTTGACTTCCTCCCAGAGCTCGGCGGCCCGATTTTCATCTACATTGCAGGCGTAGCCTTCCTTAACGGCTTCAAGATCCACTCGGGGATAGAGCGACTTGGTGATCGCCAAAGCCTGGCTAGCACCATTGGTCGCCGTCTCCTTCAAGAGTCCCTTGAGTCCTTCGGGGGCTTCCTCCAGTCGAGAGATGACCTAGTCCCTGCCGAGTGGCTTCTCGTCTCCAGGATGAAGCAAGCTCAACAACGGCTCGGAGGCTTTACGAAGCTTAGCGCAAGACGCCTCAAGGGTTTCAACCTTCTCGTTACAGATGGCGTATTGCGCCCGCGTTTTGAATTTATAATCTGTAAGACGGAGTATTAAGAAGTACCAAGAAGGCAGTGAAGACATGGTAGGGCCAAGCTGCCGACCGTACCTTCCAGCTCCTTCTCCGAAGCTTTAAGTTGCCCCTGGAGCTTTGCGTTAGCAGAGTCCTGAGCTGACACGAAGATGAGAAGATCAAAAAACCACATGATTAAATGAAAGCATGAGATGGTCCGAGAAATATTCACCTCGAAGGGAGCCGATGACATCTATCTTCTCTTGCCGAAGACTCTCCTTTTCAGTTCGCAGCGCCTGGACCTCTGACCGAAGAGCTCGCAGCTCGGCTGCATGTCCAGCCTTGATCTGCTCCAGTTCGACCATATATTCCTAGTGCGTCTGGACCTCCGAAAGCATCTTCTGTGGTATTCGGACTACTTTTCGGAGCGCTCCCCTAATTTCTGTAATCATCACAGGAAAAGGTGACTACATGCTGACTGACGTAAGCAAGAGGACGGCGAAAGTAGAGAAAATCTTACTCGGGCTAGGCGTCCACAAGCAGTGGCATGACTGTAAAAGTCATTCCTCTCCCTCTCCTCCTTCGAGTCATCCAGGAACTTCAAGTCGTCCTCCTCATTAACCCACGTAGCTTGCATTATGAGCTGGGGGCGAGCAGGAGTCGGCGGAACCCGGGAGATCTCTCCAACCTCGGGGGACGGACGGGGGATGGGCTCCTGAGCAATAGAGCCCAATGCTGGAGCACGAGGCGTCGGTGAAGGCGGCTGAGGCTCAGAAAACCCACTTTAGAAATCTAGAATTCACACTTCTTTAACTTTGCAAAGAATTTATTCTCCCTTAAGGTATGAAGCATAAGCCTTAGATGGCGCTCATGCTCCTCCTCTGAATTAGAATAAATCAGAATATCATCAATGAACACTACCACAAAATCATCAAGATATCTGTGCAGCATACTGTTCATCATCTCCATAAAAACAGCAGGGGCATTGGTTAGTCCAAAAGACATAACTTTAAATTCATAATACCCATATCTATTGGAGAAAGCCGTCTTTTCAATATCCTGTTCTCTCACACGAATCTGATTATAGCCAGACTGAAGATCAATTTTAGAGAACACCTTTGCTCCGTTCAATTGGTCAAAGAAATCTTCAATGCGAGGTAATGGATACTTGTTCTTGATATTCACTTGGTTAAGAGCGCGATAGTCAATGCACATACGCCAACTACCATCTTTCATAGCTATAAAGAGAACAGGTGCTCCCCAAGGTGTCACGCTACACTGGATCAACCACTTGGACAACAAATCATCCAATTTCTTTTTCAATTCATCTTGGAAAGGACAAGCTAAGCGATAAGGAGATATAGAGATAGGACGGGTGCCTGAAACCAGATCAATCCGAAACTCCACATTTTACTTAGGAGGTAAGCCAAGAAGTTCATTAGGAAATACATCAGCAAATTCCTTCACCACATGAATATCCTCAATAATTACCGAAGTACTTGGCTTTTCTAAAATAGCCAAAAGTGTCTCTGATCTCATCATACGATGACCAGGAAACAAACTGGACATCACAAAGAGAGAGCTGAATGATACACTGCTCTGAAAAACCAACTCAACTCCTGACAAAGCCTGCAAGGTAACTGTCTTCCAGGAACAACATATCTTGGTATGGTACTGATAGGATGCTCCTGAATCAAAGTGGACAAAAGCATCAAATGAATCCACACGTACAATACCTCATACCACATCCGGACGCCCGACTGACTCAGCAGTTGGTAGAGCGTAGACTCCTGGTGTTACTAGGGCGGCAAGAGCCCGGACACTCTACTGGGGTAGCACCACAATGGGAGGTGGAGCATCTAACTGATGGGGGCCGACGACTACGGATGCCAGAAAGCCACAGGTGGCTCCCAAGATGAAGGCTGCGAAAGTGTAGGGGTAACAGCTACCATCTGAACTCACCCTCTGAACGAAGCAGCTGCAGACGGAGTTGGTGGAACCGGCTCCCACTTGAGGATGCCATTGGGATTATCTCGGCACTCTCGCTCCATGTGACCAGGGCAGCCACAATGATGACACTCCCTAGCCCAAGCACACTCAGTAGCGTGCTATCCACCACCGCACTTAAAATAGATCATGCCTTGTCTAGGAGCAGGGTGAAAAGCTGGACTAGCCAACGAAGAATGAGGTGCTGACGAAAAAGATGATCGAGACTACTTCGCCTTGGCCGACGAAGAGAAATGCTGTCCACCCCTGAACTTCTTAGAGGTAGGTCGCTGAAAAGACCCACCCCCTCATTAGAGCTCCTCTTCTGGCCACCTCCAGAAGTAGCAGAAACTTGAGAGCCACCAGGATTTTTCTTATCCCTAGTGAGCTCCAACTCCTCCATGCCAAGGGCCTACTTGACCACAGAGTTGAAGTCACATGAGATAGTTGCCCCTATGACAACCTTGAACTCCTGGTTGAGGCCCAAGCGAAACCTTTTGGTCTTCTCTGTATGATCACCTGCCATGGCTGGTATGAAGCGGACAACATTGTTGAACTCTGCTTCAAATGCAGCTACAAACCTCTTACCCTGGGTGAGGGTGGACAAAGTGTCCTCCATCTTCTCTCAAAAAGACTCGGGATAGAACTTCGCCCTGAACTGCTCGACGAAGCCCTCCCAAGTGATGAGACCGTGGGTGGGAGTCCTAGCAGAAAGCAACCCCTCCCACCAAATGTCCACCTAGCCCTTCAGCTGAAAGGCCAAAAATGTGCCCTCTGCTAAGAGGACATCTCCAAAGCCATAAACTGTCTCTCCATATAACATAACCAGTTCGCTCCCTCGATCGGTGAGCCAGCATCGTCAAAGGTGTCAAGGAGGAGGGACATCCACTCTCGGACGCTCATCCTAGCCTGACATAGCAGGGACCACTGTAGGTGGAGGCACAACAGCAGGAGCTGCCTGAACCTGATGGCGCAACTCCTGAACTTCTCTCCATAGCGCCTACAACAAGGCACAGTTGCGGCCTCTACCCCTGTCCCATACTGCACAGCCGGGGCACCATCTTGAGCTGATTCATGTGCATTGAGCAAGCCGCTTCCCTCAGCGACCGACTCATCAACCCCTTGAGGTGGGTGACTCCAACCTCAGCCAGGGCCTCCCCGGCCACGCCGACCACGACCTCTACCCCTCGGCATAGCTACAGCACAAGCACACTCATACAATCAGCTCAAGCATCAACACATCAACGTAATAATAATATAATCAACGGTCAACAATAATATCTCAATACGATCTTGATGCGCAATGCAATGATATACCATCCCTTTCCTACTGTGCTCCAAAGTGTGTCAAATTTTAAATTAGTTATTCCACCTACGTCAATTTTTAAGTTAATTGTCCTATTGCAAAAAATTTAAAGAATGGACCTAAACCATTTTTAAAAAAAAATCCATGTCAAAATTTTAGTTCACCCTATGGAAATTTACTAAATTCATGCACCACGAACGTAAAGCCAGTCCTGATACCAACTGTAACACCCCGGAACCTCCTATGCCCAGAATGTCACTACAATATGGAGGAGTAACAACTAAACAACATTATAAGACTATATTTCAGCAAGCACACTAACATCCTAAATTAATTCCAGCAACAAGAATTTTCTCCAAAAAAAATTAGGCAACTAAAACAAAAATTGCAAGGAAGGATAAAGAAAGACAACAATAATGGTACTAAACCGACAGACATGATTTCATGATAAAAAAATAAAGGCCGCAAAACACATTAATAAAAAATAACCACAGACAAGTCACAACATACAATACTTTAACGAGACATAGCCAATGAAGACCAAAGACTCTTTTTCACGAGTCGGAAAGTTTTAATTTAAATTTAAGCATGCGATTGTCTAAGTTTATTGCTATCAAGTGAAGTGAAGTGATGGTGCTACATCCCTTTCCCTTGTGCCGGTCTCAAGGTACCTAAAAAAACCATTTAAATAAACAAGCGTGAGTCCCATAACTCATCAAAGTACATCATATAACCAGATTATCACATATATACACATCGGATAACATAAGACATAACATTCTTTCAAATGTATGTAAAAACTCATAACTTTAATATTTGACAATGACCACTCTTTAATGCAATGCAGAATGCCATATACTCATTGTCATCTCATAGCTCATATCGGTATAGCTGAGTGTTGTCGGGGATCAATAACCTCTGTGCAAGTAAACATCCCTCGAGCTCGATGTCGTATCCCACGAGTTCAAGCACGCATTCCCGAGCTCGATCTCGGGGCCAGGCGAGCTCGAGCATGCGCTTCCCGAGCTCGAGTAGGAGAATGAGGGCCCAGCTCGAGCTAGCATGGTCGGGCTGAGCCAGGTTTAAAGAATTCAGCGGTTACCAAGTCAAATAAAAGGCTTTAAAGATAGAGTCAAGCCGAGCATGGTGGCTACATTCTCGGGGCAGTTACCACCCGACTTTACTACGCCCCAGATTCGGGTTTGGCGCCACGCTCCTGAATTTTCCGAACAAAGCTATTTCTTGGAACGGTCTGTATTAGAGGTATAAAACCTTCCCCTGCGTGGGACAAAGGGAAAGGGACAACACAGGGACACGACACACAGAACCAGTGCTCGACCTCGGCTCGAGCACCTCTTGTATTCAACCACAATACATCATCGTCTACCTTTCGCCTCCGAGCAAGACTGGAGTAGAGCTGTTAACCATACTGGGGGCTCTATAACATCCCAAAAATTTGAGTTGTAGAATGATTGATTTCAAAATTGAACCAATTGTATTTTACTTGAATTAATTCTAGCTTAATTTGAATTTCTAAATTACGAAAGGATTTAATTTGACTAAACTATTCATCAAACTAAAGAATTTCAGTTTTAGTTGGGTTCCTTGTGCTCCAAGAAATTTTTCTGTATTTTTGGGGATTTTTCTGAATTTATTTGATATTTATTTGAATTTATTTGGTTTTATTCAGATTTCTGGAATTGTATAAAATCGGAAAATGATTTTAATTTCCAAAACGCTGTCGGGCCGAATCCTTTCCAACCGTCGCACAGCCCACCTTTCTTCCGCCATGCCTCGGCCCAGCCGAATCCCTCTGGCCTGCACCGCTCCGCCTCGGCCCGGCTCATGGCGCCTCTCTCGCGTGTCTTGGCGCGCGTCGCGCTTGGCTGGCTCGCCAGCCCAGCCGCGTCGACCGTCTGATGCGGGCCCTGCGTTTGCGCCGCCGCCAGCCGAACCCTAGCCGCCGCTGTTCTTGGAGTCCGGGTCGGACACGGCCTCCGAGACCCCTATTTAAAGTGTCGCGCGCCTCCCGTGGATCGCCTCTCCACGCCGCTTCGTTTGCCCATTCACCCGTCGTCCGAGCAGCCCCTGTTGCTCCGTGCGACCTCGCCGAAGTCGTCGCCGTGCCCGAGACCTTCCGCCGCCTCTTTCTTCGCCGCCGGTGCATTCCCGCCGCCGCCATTGGTCTCTTCACCTTGCCCGCATCGTGCTCTGTTAGTGTTATGCCCTTGAGGCAATCATTTAGATGATTGTAACATGACTATGTTTATGAATAATAATATGATTATTGGTCCAATGAATGTATATCATTGTATTGATCAACAAGTATGTGACTTGATTATGAAGCTCTTTACTTAATGATGTAATTCGATAAATATCTCTGATCGGATATCATCGTATAGGACTACGATGAATAGATCAGCACATGTAGTGATCGATGATCATGCTTCATAGATCATGGGATATGGAGATATCATCTCTACATTGTGGACCATGTTGAAGAACATGGGTTAGATAGACCCGCTATGGGACCTTTGCGAGAATGTTTCATTCTTATGTGTCATCGATGTATCTCATACCTAGAAGATGTATGATCCTTAGACCTGAGATTGTCATATTCCCTACATGTGTAATAGTTTTCCTTGGGGCTATCAAACACTACTTCCTAACCGGATAGTCATAAAGGTAGCTTTCATGTTTACTATGAAACGTGCGAGAGGAAGTGAGCGATCAAGATGGAATTTGCCACCCAATGAAGCAGAGATATATGACAAGGCCACTTGTGTGATATGATTAAGAAAGTGCATGGCCATGCCGTGATTGAGGAGTCAATCACAACTTATTAATATATCACGGATACGAGAGATGGATTGAATCATCAAAGGATGACATGCTTCTCGCCTTGAGATCAATCTTCATATACTTGGCAAATGGATTATTACATGAGTTCTTTTGATAGGTTACATTCGATTTGATCACGGTATGTTTGGGAGTTGGCATACTTTGCAAGAAGCCGCTACCAACTATTGGATTGAAAAGGAGTTTTAGAATCCATGTCCAAGCGTATGTGAACCTGCAGTCACACACTTAATGGGGTGGGGCGCATTAATTTGGATTGGATCCGTAATTAATGAACCTCGTGGGCTTAGTATCTTTGGTGGGCCCTGGTTTGGGGTTTCATCTCGTGGCTATATAAGGAGGGAGGAGGGAGGCGCGAGTGTGCTTTCCACGGTTTAGGTTTGATTCACTTGAAACCCTAGCCTCCTCCTCTCGCTGCCTGCCGAGCGACTAGGTGCTTGCACACGCGCCTGGCGTTCCATCTCTGGGCGTGTGGACTCTGCGGTGGCTGCTGCTGCGGCTGCGGCGTGGGAGGGCGATCCACGGCGGCGAGGGCGATCCACTACATCGGCGCAACGATCGCTGCGGCGGACGAACCACTACATCGACGCGAAGGATTCCGCAAGCTGGCGTCTAGTGGTAATCTTATCTATGATCCTCTTCTTGCGAGTAGCTTTCTGGTTGCGCGGTAGTTTTTTTTTTCGTGCTAGCGTAGCATATCGCGTTTCCCTACATGCTCTTCCCGATCCGCACCCACGAACGTCCGATCAGTCGCGTCTTCGCTGGGCGCCGCGTCTTCTTCCCCGAGTACGGTGAGTCGTGCGCCGCCGCTCGCCGTCGGTCCCCGTCGACGTTCTTGACCGTCCGATCCACGATGGATGCCCCGGATTTCGCCGCGTCACCGTCGCCCGTGCCTTGGCTCCTCTGCCGTCGGATCTCGCGTCGCCGTTGGATGAACGCCGCGTGGCTTGCCGCGTCAGCGCTGGCGTGGCCGCTTGCGTCAGCCGCCGCGTCAGCCGATCTGCCCGCGTCAGCGATGACGTCAGCCGTGCGCCGAGCGCACGGTGAACCGAGGTCGCGCCGTGGACCGAGTCCACCGAGAGCCGGCTGACGTCAGCGTTGCGCAATAAATCCTTTTTCCGTATAAAAATAAATCCAGAAATTTTGATTTTCTGATTTTCTGTATTTTCTCTGAATTTAATCTTTCGGAGGCCCGTTCTCGCTCATACGAACTCCGATTGAGGCGATTCAAGTTTCTAAATTTTTCTAAAATCAAGATCTATCTTCCAGATCCATTTATTTTCAGTTTTGAGCTTGTTTGAGTCTCTGTTTTTTATTTATTTGGTTTCGTTGCTTTCTTTTCCGGTAGACGCTAATTCCCAGGGAGCAAACGAAGACTTTGAAGACCAAGATTCAGCACTAGATCAGCAAGGCAAGTCGTAACCTTTGATCATATCGATCCTATGTTTGCAAAGTAATTTGTTTTATACACTTGCATGCTATTTACGTATCAATGTTTATTTAATGGGAGTAGATGTATACCTAGTTGACATTATGCCACCTTGATTAGTTGTATGCCATGTATCCATTGTTAAACCTAGGTTGGGACATTACTAGTTGGACATGATCATTATACCAACCGTGGGTTATCGTAGTTATGCTTAGACATGCTTATATATACGTTGGGATTCATATCACATGTTGAATAATGTTAATCTTGACTTAATGAGATATTGAATCGTGGCTGTTAGCCACTGTTATAAAATTTGTTGTACCATGGCGGGGTTTGCCATTGGTCTTGGTTGAACGAATTGTTTTCCCTCAGGCAAGTGATCGTGCAGTAAAGGGGGTGCTTTCTAGCACATTGGGATGTGGATGTCTTGCCTGAGATAATTAAGGTCTTAATCTTGTGCGCCATTGAACTGGGCCTAACCGTACTACCACATATCTGGAATGGGACAGACCTAGCTGATTAATTTGTAATGTCTAGCCTTGAGTACTGTCAGTTGGTGGTGTGGGTTCTGGGATGGACGGGTAGATTCGCAAGGCTCAAGAGGGGGCCCTAAGGGGCGAAACCTTAGCGGGCAGTACCGAGTTTAGACAGTGCATTGTAAAGGATTTGTCGTGACATCTCTGCGACACACCAAAGGAAGTGTGTTAAGATCGATTGCACAAAGAGGTGGTCATGTCTTGTGGGTAAAGTTGTACAACCTCTGCAGAGTGTAAAACTATTCGAATAGCGCGTCATGATCATGGACAAGCCAGGAATTTCACACAGGGTATAGAGTATTTCATGAATTGTGGAATGTGGAATTGTTGGGATGTGAACGGGGAGTTCACTGTTGTGATTGTTGTTTATCATTGATCTATCAGTTATTTATTTATGTTTTCATAAATATGCTTTCAATCTATTTATTGTATTTCAATTCAAGTTGTTACTTTCTGCAAATGAACTATATAGCCATCCTTGTCAAGCCATGCATGAATATATTGCATCAATTCCCTACGGCTTGCTGAGTACTTTTGTACTCACGGCTTTATGCCCTTGTTGATCGATTCTTTGAAGGTGATAATGAATCTCATGAGGAGAATTCTATGAAGACTACGTGGATTAGGAAGGCGTTCCCAGACGATTGCACGTGGCATGTCAGATAGCTCAAGTTATCTTTTCCTTTGCAATAATTATTTGTTTCTTAAACCCTTAAGGCATAATGGTGTAAACATTGACCATAAGGTCGTTTGCTTTATTTAATAATAATTTGCTTCTTCTTAGTTAATTCGTTGTATGGAATGGTATTTCATCTATGTTTCCACTATGTGGACTAGCGTGATCCTGGACTAGTGCAGTATACACAGAGGGTATCGGATTTGCAAATCCGGGTCCCGACAGGCTCTAACCAGTATAATTCCTCGTGTCAACCACTCTCTTGTTCTCATCCTTAGCGACAATCAGAGTTCCTCCCTTCGGCGAGCACGATCTTGGGTTCCACTGCTACATCACAACCCCTCCTTCTTCTTACAGCAACACGATCCCGATCGTCGACAGCTAGCACCCACCGTGGGGCCTGAGAGTTTCACTTGTTCGAAGGATCTCCGTCGCTTCCACGTCACCAATGCTTTTGCCTTCAAACGTCAACATGTCGCATTTGGCGAGCTCGGACTAGGATGCGGTTCCTGAGCGCAGGAGCTCCACCTCTATCTTCTCACTCTCACCACCGCCATAAGAACGTGTTGTCTTCATGTCTGACAGCCGTCGGGTGAGCGAGGGAGCGGAGGATCGTGACCCGGACACCCCAGAAGAGGCGCATCGGTTGGCTCAGGCCGCTATCGACTAGGATATCACCACTCTCCGACGGGAGGAGCACGGGGAGATTCGCACTTCGTTCGGGCAGCTTAACCCTGCCCGCCTAGGCGCCTTCACCAACCGGGAGTGCCTGCAAGCTATTGCCTGGGTTATGGCAGATCCTACCCGAGCGAGATCGTCTCTCTTTGGTCGGGCTCTTGTTGAAGAGCTCGACAAGGCGGTCGATGAGGTCGAGCCTTCGCAGCGAGGGAGAGGCCGACGGCCTGGGTCTCGCTCTATGGTGAGCGGTGGCAACTTCTCACGCGGACAGCTACGCTCTCCCCGGTCCCATTCATACAAATGAGCCCGGAGTCAGTCCCGGTCGCCTCCATATCGTTAGGCTTGGAGGGCATCCTGTGAACGTGCACGACAATGGTAGAGCGGCAACATCGTCTTTTTGAGCTGTTGCTCGTCCAGAAGCCTTTCTCCGGATGTCCCACCCAAGCGTCAAAACATCCACGACCGCCTGTGCTATCACGTCGACGACGCCCGTGCCGACCATCACAATCGACGCGGGCTACACCACCAACCTGAGCACGGATGCTACGCCAACTGCGACTCCAGCTCCAACAGCGATGGCCACCATGCTCGGCGTGGCACTACGCCAGCCTACTGCTGCCCAGCATAATCCACCGGCCTTCATCTGGTGCGTTGGCTGGCCCGATTTAAACCTGCTGCAGTCGAGCGATTTGACGGGACCAAGAACCCCGATGAGTTCCTCTCAATCTACTCGACCGCAATCTTAGCAACTGGCGAGGATGAGGCTGTGATGGCCAATTACCTCCCGACGGTGTTGGACGGCGCAACGCATACTTGGCTCTTTAATCAGACTCCTGGCACCTTCCGATCCTGGTGCCAGATACAGAATGCTCTCTGTTCCAACTTTCAGAGCTGCTACGAGCACCCTGGACGGGAGAAGGATCTGGATTGTATCATCCAAGGGAAGAACGAGATCCTCCGCGACTTCGTGCGTCGATTCATCCGCACGAGGAATTCGATCCCGAGCATCTCCGACGAGGCCGTCATAAAGGCCTTCAAGTTTGGCGTCCGTGACCGGCGTGTCACTGAGGTCCTGGAGATCACAGCGAATCTCGACATCAACAAGCTATTTCGGATGGTGGAGCGATAAGCGAATGCTGATGGCGCTGTGCGCTTGAAGCGCGATTACGACCAGGGCAAGCTCGGCTTCAACTTCGGCAAGGTCGAACCATATAACGCCAAGGGCGATGGCTCAGATACTCATGCTAAACAGCGGAAGAGAGACTGCGGCAGCGGCGGCGGATGGCTGCGCGTGGTCGCTGCGATGAACAACGAGCGTGAGGTAATGGAAGTGCGGCGTCGTGACCAGGGGCAACCACGAGCTGACCAGGGAGGACCTCGACCTTAGCAAGGTCGACCACGACCTCAACAAGCACAATACTGACCCCAGCAGGGGCAGAATCGGCTTGGGCCCTAGCAAGGTGACGCCCGATCATAGGGTGCTGTAGGATCAAGGATAACCGACTAGAGGGGGGTGAATAGGAGGTTTCTAAATTTTTCGACACAATTTAGAAACTAACAACAACAACACGATATAAAGATACAAAGAGTAAATTTACACCAAACTTCTCTAGCATACACTTGAGATGCTATATCAAATTTAGTGTAGCAAATATACTAGAGATCACAAGAGCTATCAAGAATATGCTATTAATGAACTAGATTCTCAACAATGAGGAAAGCCAATCACAAATAAATAGGAGACAAGAAATTTGACCCGTGGTCTCGGAGACTTGCCAGTCTCCCCTACTCCATGTTGAGGTGACTTGAATCACTTCAAGCCGGCTCCAACCAGTTGAGCCTTCCTCGATCACTAGTGGTAGCTCTTCACCACTCCGATTAGGCGAGCTCCTCGCCTTCACAACCGATCGGGTCTTCTCACAAGCTTCTTTGAGAAGATCACCAATCCCTCACACCTCCAAGCCGTCCAGGAGGCGGCAACCTCCAAGAGTAAAAGGTGATGATGCTTGCTCGAGGCCGAATTGAGTGCTAGAGGCTCAACACTACATTCACTACTCAATTTTGCTCTCAATTATTCCAAAATATGAATTGAATGTACACAAGAGTATTTGGAACTTGCTAGAGCTCAAAATATCATCAATGAAGGTCCTAGCTCTTATACAATGCAGGTGGGGGGTATTTATAACCCCCACCAACCAATTTCAAACGTTGCCCAAAAGTTACTCAAAAACGTGCTGAGAGGCCGGTCATACCGCCCTTGGGCCGGTATAACCGGCCCTCAGAGGGTAACGGTCGGAACAGTGCATTTAATGCACAATCAATGACCGTTGGACATATGACCGGTATGACCGGAGAGGTCCCGGTCGTACCGCTCACCGGTATGACCGAAGTGTCCCCGTTCATACCGCTCTTCTTCGGCACAAAAACGCCTTCTCTGGAAAAAACAGACCGCTCGGGTTACGGTCATACCGATGGCCGGTATGACCGAAGAGGGCCTGGTCATACCGGCCCACTCAGCCTTCGACTTGTAACTTTATTTCTTCATCTTTCTTTTTATTACAAGATCTAATTTCTTTTATGCAATCTTTATGATAAAATGAAATGCATAGGAATTAAGCCTCAGAACCCTTTTCGACACCGATCAAGCGACGATAACCCCTCTTAATAGTACGGCGCCTATTCTAGCAATCCGATCTTATCTCCAAACTTCGAGATCGGTAAAAGACTATGAAAAGTTGGGGGGCCTAGATGCTTTCACACGCTACCAGTAAGCCGATCCTTATCGCATCATGGCTACCCCTTGTAGCATGACTTTGACCAGAGACCACGCTTGGTTTCGAGCAAACATGCATACTTCACGCTGAAGAGGAACGCAGTATGCTACACTAGCACAAAAAAAAATCTACCGCATAACCAGAAAGCTACTCGCAAGAAGGGGATCATAGATTAGATTACCACTAGACGCGCAGTTGCGGAATCCTTCGCGCGTCGATGTAGTGGAACGTCCTCACCGAAGTCGTTGCGTCGATGGAGTGGATCGTCCTCGCCTCGCTGTGGATCGTCCTCCCACGCCGCAGTCGCAGCAGCATAACCGCAGCAGTCCACACGTCCAGGGATGGAACTCCGTGCGTCGGTGTGCAAGCACCTGGTCGCTCGGCAGGGGCAGCGAGAGGAGGCTAGGGTTTCGGGTGAATCACTTCTAAACCATGGAAAAGCACACCCTGCGCCCACCCTCCTCCCCTCCTTATATAGTGAAGGACCATGTGGAGGTCCATCCATGTTGGTGATGAGTATTTGACTTTATTTGAGCAAGGTGTGCTCAAGTTTGAGCTTGATTTGGACTGACTTTCAAAATGAAGCAATTTGAGTTGTCTCTGCTAGGAGTGGTAGTACTGGTCGTATGAGCGCGGTAGTGATGAGTTGGATGGTTTATTGCATATCTATGTGGGCATTGCTATGTGATGTGTTTCCTTGTCTTTGATGGTTGCAGGACGACGGTGCTAGGTCATGGTGAGGCGAAGGATAACCGGGACTAGGCGACGAGCGTCGGAGGTCCAGACGGTTGGGAGATCGCCGGAAGATGATCGGAGACGGAGTTCGGGCAAGTCAAGAAGACAAGGAAAGGAGATGATGCTAGCTAGATGCCGCGTGGATCAATGAGGGCCGTCGGATTGAGGTCTAGTTGATAGGTTAGCGGGTCTAGGTAGTATGCTTTGAAAACCGTGCAAGAAAACCCGGTATGTGTGTGGGTTTTGGGTTAGCCCTTGCATGGCTGTTTGTGTGGGTTAATCCTAGCCCTTAGATGAGTGCTCTAGGGTTGAGGGACTCATCCAAGGGTGGTAGGTGGCCCAAGAGTAGTATAAATAGGGGTGGAGGGGTAGCCTCCTACCCTTGAAGGTTTTGAGGTTTGTGAATGCTCCTTTGAGCTTTGCCCACATGAAAGTGAGGCTTTGTAACCTCTCCTTCCAGAAATGAAAGTTTTATCCATCCATCTCTGAATTTATTTTGCGCATTTACATTATGTCTTTACTTTACGCAATTTAAATTCAGCATTTACTTTCCCGCAATTACATTCTCGCAATTTACTTTCACGCAATTTGGATTTGCCTCCCCTCCTTCTAAATGCTGTTGATCTTGGATGTTTTGAGTGTGTTCATATGGTTTTACATCTCTTTTGCACTCTTTGATTGAGTAGGGAACATCTTTTCTTTCAAGTTCCAACTTTGTTCAGAACTTGTTCTTTGAGCAGTATTTAGTATTTCATTTTTATAAAAATATAGAAAAATCCTTTTTAATATATTCTTATTGGAGGAGGTGCGGGACTCTGATATACACTTGCAAAAAACTTTTGGAGTTCACTTGTTGCACCGTTTGACCGGCATGAGGTGAAAACCGAGCCCCAAACGTTCTGCTTGAAGTTCTTGACTAACTGTGTTCTTCGATTTTTCCTGTTTTTTCTGTAAGGATTTTTTAGGAGAAATTTTGTTGCGTTCTTCAAGACTCTGATGCTCATAGGAATAAAAATTCTCAAAATTTTGTGAGCTGCAGAAACCCACCAACCTCCTATTCAAATTGAGGACAAGTTCTGGAAATTCTGCTTTTACTTTTCTGAAAGTGACTTTTGTGATTTGAATTGTTGTTCTTTCTAAAAGCAAGAGTTGGATTGATTCATCTTTGTCTTGGACACTAGACAACCAGGATTGTGACTCAAAAATCCCCACATATTTTATGGTACTTATCCATGCAAGCTTGGGTTACACATAGTTGTCTAGTTTTTTGGGTTTTTCACGATTTCCTTTGAGCGATCTTGTCGAGGTTTTTGTTGGAGTATTTTGGGGGAAAATTTATTTGCGACCATTCACCCCCCCCCCTCTGTTCACCATCTCGGTCCTTCAATTGGTATCAGAGCCGGTTTTGCTCTTCCAGAGATATTGACCGGTCTCAAGAGCCATGGCGATGGACAAGTATTCCACCAAGCCTCCTATTTTTTCTGGAGTCGATTTTCTATTTTGGAAGTCGCGCATGGAGTCATACATCACTTTGCCTGTGGCTTCCGATATGGCGAAGGTTAAACTCCCATATGAGGTTCTGTCGATGAAAGCGTCACTACGGCAATATGGTGATGTTGAGGCGAATGCTAAGGCAAGGAACATCCTCACACTGGTCTTAGCGCAGTGAGTATGACAGATTTCTCACCTTCATTCTGCTCATGAGATTTGGGTGACCCTCGATGCTTACCATGAGGGCACTACCCAAATCAAGACGGTTCGACAGGACCAATTCAAGCGTGAGTTCAACAAGTTTGAACAGCATGCTGGTGACAGTCTTGACGAGTGTTTCGGTCGTTTTACCAAGATCTTGAGCAATCTTCGAGCAATTGGTTGTATATACCATGACTCGGATAATGCTCGACATTTCTTGACCGCACTCGTTTTGCGCGTTTGGGAGATGAAGGTGACCACCATCAAAGACACCACCGACCTGTCGACCTTGACTCTTGACGGCCTTTATTCCCGTCTCAAGACTCATGAGATCGATGTCGTCTTGCGGAAGACGAAATCTCAGTCGATGGCCTTGGTCACCGATCCCATTGGATCTTCTTCTTCTGATCGTTCTATTGGTTTCTCTCTTTCCGCCCTTTGTCAGCTAAGCGATGACCAATTGGAAAAATTTCCAGAAAATGATCTTACTCTTCTCGCTCGCAAGTATTCTCATGCATACAAGAGAGTGAGAGAGAGAAAGAGAGGTGGCATGATCACATGCTTCGAGTGTGGTGGCCCCAACCACATTCGGGCTAATTGCCCCAAACTAGAGAAGGCTAAGAACGATGCCGGCGGTTCGGCAAAAAACGACTACATCGACAAGAACCGCAACAAGAAGCCTCCAATTCGTGAGCCGACGCACGAGAAGAAGTACCGGAACTTCTCCAAGAACAAGAAGCTCTTCCACCGCGTCCTCGCTGTGCTTGACGACATCAACATCTCCGACACGGAGACATGGAGCGACGAGGGCGAGGATGATCCGCAAGAGAAGAAAGGCGGCGACCACTTCTTCGGCATGTGCTTCATGGCCGACGCCAATGGCATCAGCGACTCCGAGCTGTACAGCGACACGGATGAGGTATCCACCTACGACGAGTTAAATGATGCCTTCTGTAAATTAGGCAAGTTTCATGCTAAGGCTAGGTCGAGGTGTTCTGAGTTAGAGAAGGAAGTAGGTACCTTGACTCGGGAGTTAGCTTCACTTAGATCTTCTCCCTCCCGAGTCACTGATGACTGTGTCCTCTGTGATGCTGTTCTTGTGGAGTTGGAGAACCTAAGAACCATACATGATAGTGTGCTTGCTGAACTTGATGGTCTTAGGTTGAAGAATGCTAGCACTAGTTCTGTTGATGCTATTCCTGTTGAGGCTAGTTTTCTTCTTGCTCACTGTACTCCATCATGCTCTAATTGCCCTAAATTGCTTGCTGAAATTGATGCCATGAGTTCACACCTTAAGAAGCTTTCTGCTAGAAATGATGAACTTGAATTGCATGCTTCTAAGGACCCAGCCAGCTCATGTGAGGGCTGTAGGTAACTAAAACTTGACAATGATGCTTTGAATGTCAAGTGTGATGAACTTGCTAAGGACTTACTAGTTAAGTCAAAATCTGGTTGCCTGCTGTGTGCTGGGGTTAAGGATGATGTGGATCAAATCCATGTTGAGCTTAGGAAGAAGTTAGAAGACCAACCCCTTAGGATTAGAGATGCTCCTTACGTTTCTTGTGAGGTCCTCAAGATTGAGGTAGCCGTGCTGAGGGAACAAAAAGCACGTTCTGAGATATCTTCTCATTCTGGTTCTTCTTCCTCTCCTTCCCCCTGTTCTTCTTGTGCTTCTTTCTTTTGAGATTGCCAGTATCTTATGAACAATCTCGAGAAGTTTGTTGGAGGTAAGAAGAAGCTCAATTTTATTCTAAACCAATCCAAGATTAGTAGATTCAATCAAGGTCTAGGATTTGATCCCTTGGAGCACGCTCGGGCACATCCTCCCACCATTGTGCGCGGCTCCAGGAGTGGTGAGATTGTGGTAGCTCCCAGAGTGAGTACAATCGTGTTTAGGTCTACTGGGGTTGTCCATAGGACTTCTGACCAGAAGGGTGTTACTCCTATTGCTTCTGCCTCTAGCAAGGCGAAGTACATATGCACCTTCTGTAAGAAGGATGGTCACCTAGTAGATTTCTGCTTCAGGTGCACCAAGATCACTCGGCATGAGCGTGTTGCTGCTCTTAGAGGTATTCAGGGTCATCCCCAGACTTTGAGTGCTCCTAAGACACACACTACTTCTAGACAGGTTAGAGAGTCGCCTGTTTTTGGGCAGCGTCCAAGACTCGGTTTTCATGCTAGTTCTTTGAGTTTTAGTCCTGGAGCTGTTCGTAGTCAGTCTTTCCGCCGTCCTCTTGATATTCCTCGTTTTTCTCATCGAGGTAGATATCAGCGGCGTGAGGTGTTTTCTGGAAGGAGTTTTAGGCAGCTTCACTGGGGTGGTTCGGCTTTTGCACCACAGCAGGCCAACCCAGTTTCAGCTCCTAGATCATCTACTAGAGTTGCTACTGATCTTGTTAGGGTTAAACTTCAGAGAGACACTCGAGTCTAGTCTTCTTCTGTGACTGGTACTCCGAGGCGTCGTGTGGTTCAGTATTGGGTTCCCAAGTCTTCACTCTATCCCAGTACTGAGTCATCTTTGATTGTTGACTCCGGTTGTTCTCGTCATATGACCGGAGATTCTCAATGGTTCTCTTCCCTAGTCCGAGCCCCCGGTGATGAGTTGATCACTTTCGGGGATGCATCTTCAGGTAGAGTTATTGCTAAAGGTACCATCTGCATTAACCAAAATTTCATTCTTAAAGATGTTTCCTTAGTAAGTAAGCTGCAATACAATCTGCTCTGTGTTTCTCAGCTTATCGATGCTCTTTCGAGGTAAGCTTCAAGAGTAATGCCTGTAGAATCCTTGATTCATCAGGAGGGTTAGTTTGCAGGATTTCTAGATTTGGGAGAGTCTTTCGTGCTGATTTTTCTGTTTCTTCTGGAAACTCTCTTTGGTGTTTGATTGCTTCAGAGTCCCGTGATATCTCCTTCTGGCATAGGAGACTTGGTCACATTGGATTTGATCATTTGACCCGAGTTAGCAACCACGATCTCATTCGGGATTTGCCCAAACTCAAGATGGTCAAAGACTTAGTTTGCTCTCCTTGCCGACATGGCAAGATGGTTACTGCTTCTCATCCTCCGATCCAGTAGTGATGGTGATGCACGGACAGCTTTTACATATGGACTTTGTTGGTCGGCTAGAGTCTGCATCGGTGGGAGGGAAGTGGTATGTTCTTGTCATCGCTGATGATTTTTCTAGATACTCTTGGGTATTCTTCATGGCCTCGAAGGATGAGACTTTTTCTCACTTCAGGGGTTTGATCAGTCGGTTGTCTATTGAGCTCCCAGGTGCATTACGAGCTATATGCAATGATAATGTCACGGAGTTCAAGAATTCCTATTTTGAGAGTTTTTGTGTGGAGTCTGGTTTAGAGCATCGGTTCTCTTCTCCCAACGCCCCTCAGCAGAATGGCGTAGTGGAAAGGAAGAACAGGACCCTGGTTGAGATGGCCAGGATGATGCTAGATGAGTACAGTACTCCTACGAAGTTTTGGGCGGAGGCTATAGCTACTGCTTGCCATGTTTCTAATCGTGTATTCTTGAGAGCACATTTGCACCGCACTTCTTACGAGTTGAGGTATGGGCGAAAGCCCAGTGTTTCTCATTTTCGTGTGTTTGGTTGCAAGTGTTTTATTTTGAAGTCAGTAACTTTGGATAAGTTTGAGTCTCGTTCTTACGATGGTATCTTTCACGGGTTATTCGACTTCTTCTCGTAGCTATAAGGTCTGGAGTTACGATGCACATAGGATCATAGAGACCTGTGAAGTTACCTTTGATGAGGCTAGCCCAGGAGCTAGACCCGATATTTCAGGCTCTTCTTCTTCCTCCGAGACCATCTTTGTAGAGGATGAGGATGATGGAGATGATAGTGTTCCACCTGATCCAGTCCCCTCTACACCTGAGGTGCCTCCTGTTTCCATTTCTGCACCTCAGGATGGCCAGCCCTTGCCTTCTGACTCTCATTCAGCTAGTGGCTCTGCTCCTACCTCTTCTGTGCATGAGGTAGAGGCCACTTCTGCTTCTGGACCTCCCCGTCATATTCAGCGTTCTCATCCACCTGATCAGATCATCGGCGATCTATTTGAGCGAGTCACTCGCTCAAAATCAGGTTTGTCCAGTTTCTGCCTTCACTCTGCCTTTGTTGCCTCGTTTGAGCCGAAGGATGTGACTAATGCATTATCTGACAAGTCTTGGACTAATGCTATGCATGAGGAACTTGAAAACTTCGAGAGGAACAAAGTCTGGCAGCTTGTAGAACGTCCATCTGGTCATAATGTCATTGGGACCAAGTGGGTGTTCAAAAACAAGCAGAGTGAGGATGGGGTTGTCATTCGCAACAAGGCTAGGCTAGTTGCATAGGGCTTTTCTTAGGTTGAGGGTCTTGACTTTGAGGAGACCTTTGCCCCTGTAGCTAGACTAGAGGCTATTAGGATCCTGCTTGCATTCTCTGCATCCCTGGGCTTTAAGCTCTATCAAATGGATGTCAAGAGTGCATTCCTCAATGGCTATATTGAGGAAGAGGTTTATGTCAAGCAACCTCCAGGATTCGAGAACCCCAAGTTTCCGAGTCATGTATACAAGCTTTCCAAAGCTCTATATGGACTCAAGCAGGCCCCCAGAGCATGGTATGAGAGGCTCAAGTCTTATCTTCTCAGGCATGACTTTAAAATGGGCATAGTAGACAAAACTCTATTCATCAGACATCATGAGTCTCATTTTCTTCTCGTCCAGATTTATGTGGACGATATCATTTTTGGTGGCTCGTCTCATTCGCTTGTGTCTCAGTTTTCTGAGGTGATGAGCACAGAGTTTGAGATGAGCATGATGGGCGAGTTGAGGTACTTTCTTGGATTCCAAATCAAGCAGACTCGGGAGGGTACTTTCTTGCATCAAGGCAAATATACCCGTGACCTCCTGAGGCGCTTCGATATGTCTGATGGGAAGCCGGTGATGACTCCTATGGCCACCACTGCTGTCCTCAAGCCCGATAAGGATGGTGAGCCTGCGGATCAAAAGGAGTTTTGAGCATGATCGGCTCCTCTTGTACCTCATCGCTTGAGGCGGACACATTTCGCTATGTGTCTGTGCGCTCGATTTCAAGCTTCTCCTCACGCCTCTCACCGCCAGGCGGTCAAGCGCATCTTCAGGTACCTCCGTGCTACCACTGATTATGGTATTTGGTACTCTTCTTCTTCTTGTCTATCTCATAGAGCCTTTTCCGAAGTCGACTTTGCTGGCTGTAGGATAGATAGGAACAGCACTTCTGGCACTTGCCAATTCATTGGCACTTCTCTTGTTTCTTGGTCATCTAGGAAGCGATGCAGGGTTGCTGATCCACCACGAGGCCGAGCATGTTCTCGCAGCCGATTCTTTGTAGCAGTGCTCTGGATGAGATCAACCTTACGGGACTATGGGTTAGAGATAGAGAGTGTGCCACTCTTCTGTGATAACACTTTAGCTATTTGCATTGCTAAAAACCCAGTACAACATTCCCGGACCAAGCACATTGATATTAGATATCACTTCCTTAGAGACCATGTGGAAAAGGGAGATATCGCGCTTCGATTCAGAGAGTGACCTTGATAGCGATATCTTCACCAAGCCTTTGGATAGCTCAGATTTGTTGCCTTGAGGTGAGCTTGAGTCGTGAGCCCTTACGGCCTTTCGTGAGGGTGAGCTGGTTTGTATATTATGTATTATATGTTTTCTTCCAGCTTTTCTTTTCTTTGTGCTTCTTCTGGGTGACTTTGGGCTTGTTTTCTTGAGTTGAGTTCACTCACTTAGACTTCTGGCATGCCTTGCATGGACCTCTTATCTTGTGCTTTAGGTTGCTATCATGCGTGATTAGCTGTTCTCTCTTCTCTCTAGGTTGAGTTCCCTCACAGTCTTATAAGTCTAGCAGGTATTGGGCCTCTTGGGTAGACAGGGTCTGGTGCACTCCTTAGTTGGGATCTAGAGTCAGCTTCCCTATGTCAGTCTCTGGGGAAGATAAGAGCGAGTTTGAGCCGTATTGAGTCTCTTCTATCTTATCTATGCTCAATAGCCATCCAGTTTTTTAGTTTCTTGACTTCTTCTCCTCATTCTGTTTTTTTTGGTTATTATTGAGTTCATTCGTGTTTTATTTATGTCTAATCTTGATAATAACTCAACTTTAACAAGATTTGAGCTTAAAATTGATTCATTTGTTGAGGGGAGTTTGGGAATCTGTTCGTGCATTGCATATAGATTGCATTTCCTGTTTAATGAGCTTTGTCTATTATGCAATTGATTTCTTCTTCATGCTATACACCATGCTACATCATATGGAGGAAATCACTAGCTTAGATATGTCCAAGTTCATTTAACTTGCTAAGCTTAAAAATGAAGTAAGCCTTAAATGAAAAACTTGATGAAACTTGTTGCTTTTACTTGCTAGGTTTCTTCTCTAGAGGTTTGTGCCATAATTTGAGAAATTTTGGAGTTCTCTAGAGTCCCTATATTAACTTGGGTGAAACTAGTTTGATCCATGCTAGAGTCTTTCAATTGCTCATAAATCATTGTGCTAAAAATGAAAATTAAACAAAATTGACTCTTCTTGTGCACATACGACTCAACACCTTGTATTCACAAGACTGCTTCCCATTGCACTTGGGATGAACTTGGAATACATCGTGTTTGACCTAGACCATCCTCTTAAGAGTTCATCTTGAGATGGTCGCATACGGCTTGAGTCAATTGGTTGTCAAAAGAAAATGCAAATAAATTAAAAACAAAGACATATGTGGGTAAAGAATGCAAATAATGTCAAACATTTGCACCCCGCTATGTCTTGTATGATGATAAATCAAAATTTGCATTAAGTGATAAATGAGCCCGAAGGACCTTGTATGCTCTTCTAGATTCCCCAAAGTGTTGAGTAGGTTGAACTCTAGGTTTTCCTTTTGATCCATAGAGTGACTATTCTTCTATTTTTGAAACTAAAGCTAAGTGTTGCACTTGTCAAATCTTGCTAAAAATGAAATATTCAAAACTAAGCTCGTATTTGCACTTGGACATGTCTTAGACTAGTCTAATCTAAAACTGGACTAGCCTGGTGTCATATCTTGTCATTGTGATCAATTGGATAATCTTCAAAGCTCCCTTACGTTGCATTTCATGCATACATAAAAAGAGGGAGAAAATTTCATTTTGTTGCCTATATTGCCAACAGGGGAGAAAATGTAGAAAAGGCATCATTAAAAAAAAGAGATAAAAATGTGAAAGCTTGTTGGTTCTTATGATCTTTGTAAATCTTTGCTATTTCTTATGGATCATAATCACATTTGGCACTTATGATTGGTTTTTAGAGTTTTTGTGGAAAACTTGCTCTTTTCATAGTCTTGCTCTAAATTCTTTCTGCCAACTTGGTCATGATTTTATATCTTTGTCTCTGGACCAAGTTTGGCTTTGCAATCAAATTGCTTTCTTCTTCTCTCATTCAAACTCAAATTTATGCCTTTTGTGTTGTTTGTCAATATAGTCATCAAGGGGGAGATTGCAGGACCATGTGGAAGTCCATCCATGTTTGTGATGAGTATTTGACTTTATTTGAGCAAGGTGTGCTCAAGTTTGAGTTTGATTTGGACCGATTTTCAAAATGAAGCAATTTGAGTTGTCTCGCCAGAGTGGCGATCTACAGGCCGTATGGCGCGGTAGTGATGAGTTGGATGGTTTATTGCATATCATTGTGGGCATTGCTATTTGATGTGTTTCCTTGTCTTTGATGGTTGCAGGACGACGGTGCTAGGTCATGGTGAGGCGAAGGATAACTGGGACTAGGCGAGGAGCGTCGGAGGTTCAGACGGTTGGGAGATCGCCGGAAGATGATCGGAGATGGAGTCCGGGCAAGTCAAGAAGACAAGGAAAGGATATGATGCTAGCTAGATGCCGCGTGGATCAATGAGGGCCGTCGGATTGAGGTCTAGTTGATAGGTTAGCGGGTCTAGGTAGTATGCTTTGAAAACCGTGCAAAAAAACCCGGTATATGTGTGGGTTTTGGGTTAGCCCTTGCATGGCTGTGTGTGTGGGTTAATCCTTGACCTTAGATTAGTGCTCTACGGTTGAGGGACTCATCCAAGGGTGGTAGGTGGCCCAAGAGTAGTATAAATAGGGGTGGAGGGGCAGTCTCCTTCCCTTGAAGGTTTTGAGGTTTGTGAATGCTCCTTTGAGCTTTGCCCACATGAAAGTGAGGCTTTGTAACCTCTCCTTCCAGAAATGAATGTTTTATCCATCCATCTCTGAATTTATTTTGCGCATTTACATTATGTCTTTTCTTTACGCAATTTAAATTCAGCATTTACTTTCCCGCAATTACATTCTCGCAATTTACTTTCACGCAATTTGGATTTGCCTCCCCTCCTTCTAAATGTTGTTGATCTTGGATGTTTTGAGTGTGTTCATATGGTTTTACATCTCTTTTGCACTCTTGGATTGAGTAGAGAACATCTTTTCTTTCAAGTTCCAACTTTGTTCAGAACTTGTTCTTTGCGCAGCATATAGTATTTGGTTTTTATAAAAATATAGAAAAATCCTTTTTAAGTGATTATTATTGGAGGAGGTGCGAGACTCTGATATCCACTTTTATAAACATTTTGGAGTTCACTTGTTGCACCGTTTGGGCTCCATGAGCTGAAAACCGAACCCCAAACTTTCTGCTCGAAGTTCTTGACTGACTGTGTTCTTCGATTTTTCCTGTTTTTTCTGTAAGGTTTTATGAGGATAAATTTGGTGGAGTTCTTTATGACTCTGATCCTCATAGGGAGAAAAATTCTAAAAATTTTGTGAGCAGCAGAAACCCACCAACCTTCTGTTCAAATTGAGGACAAGTTCTAGAAATTCTGCTTTTGCTTTTCTGAAAGTGACTTTTGTGATTTGAATTGATGTTCTTTCTAAAAGCAAGAGTTGGATTGATTCCACTTTGTCTTGGATACTAGACAACCAGGATTGTGACTCAAAAATCCCCACATATTTTATGGTATTATCCATGCAAGCTTGGGGTACACATAGTTGTCTAGTTTTTCGGGTTTTTCACTATTTCCTTTGAGCGATCTTGTCGAGGTTTTTGTTGGAGTATTTTGGGGGAAAGTTTATTTGCGACCATTCACCCCCCCTCTGTTCGCCATCTCGGTCCTTCATATAGCCATGAGATGAAACCCTAAACCAGGGCCCATCAGCGTGCTAAGCCCACGAGGTCCTTTAATTACGAATCCAATCTAAATTAATGCGTCCCAGCCCATTAAGTGTGTGACCCTGCAGGTTCACGTACGTTTGGACATGGATTCGGAAAACTCCTTTTCAATCCAATAGTTGGTAGCGGCTCCTTGCAAAGTATGCCAACTCCCAAACATACTATGATCAAATCGGACAGAACCTATCAAAAGTACTCATGTAATAATCCCTTTGCCAAGCATATGAAGATTGAACTCAAGGCGAGAAGCATGTCATCCTTTGATGATTCAATCTATCTCTCGTATCCGTGATATATTAATAAGTTGTGATTGACTCGTCAATCACAGCATGGCCATGCACTTCCTTAATCATATCACACGAGTGGCCTTATCATATATCTCCGTTTCATTGGAGTGGCAAATTCCATCTTTACTGCTCACTTCCCTCTGCACGTTTTATAGTAAACATGAAAGCTACCTTTATAACTATCCGGTTAGGAAGTAGTGTTTGATAGCCCCAAGGAAAACTATTACACATGTAGGGAATATGACAATCTCAGGTCTAAGGATCATACATCTACTATGTATGAGATACACTGAAGACACATAAGAATGAAACATTCTCGCAGTGTCCCATTGCGGGTCTATCTAACTCATGTTCTTCAACATGCGTCCACAATGTATAGATGATATCTCCATATCCCATGATCTATGAAGCATGATCATCGATCACTACATGTGTTGATCTATTCATCGTTGTCCTATACGATGATATCCGATCAGAGATATTTATCGAATTACATCAATAAGTGTCGCGCCCGAAATTTGAATTTCGAACACCTTGTGTGATACACCAATCCAGGATCACTCTGGTGCTCACAGATACAGCAGAGATGGATACCATCGCACATACACAGCGGAAAAAAAACGATATTGTATTTAATTCAAATTAAACTGTTAAGACCTTAAGGTCAGCCTTACAATATTAAGCCACGCGGGGCTGAGTTCAGAGTAAATAAATAATAGCAGCAGAATTATAAAATTATTCGTGGCGCCTCGCTTGCCACAGCAACCGGTCGAGCCTTTCCTTAGTTAGCCGGGTCGTCATTCTTCTCCTCATATGCTTGCGGTTCTTCATCTTCTGATATTGTGATTATGGAGGGGTGAGTACATTGGTACTCAACAAGCTATGCACAGAATGCAACCTAATATGCTACATGCCAGGCTTATTCCAATGGAAAGGATTAAAGGTTAATTTGCGGTAAACAACATTTAACAAGTAAGATAGGTAGATTCAAAAGCAGTAAAAAAAAGTAGAATTAACAACAACTTTTCCAGAAGTTACGTAAAAGCATTTCCACATCCTAATCCATACTTCCATCAACATCATCTTTTAACCCAACCACATTTTTAATAAAGTCTAACCCTTGACTGTAATCCCCGAGCAATGTCCAATACCGTGGACACAACTATTCGAATAGTTTGTACACTCTGCAGAGGTTATACACTTTACCCACACGATATAGTTAAACACCACACAGGCGAGTAACCATAACAAGGTCTTTCTGAAACTTTTATCCTCGCATGTGTACCTCCCGGTATAGTCCCCACTGTCCCTTCCCTTTTGCGGAGCGAAAGTACAGGGCTAACGTATACCGTTGAAGAGATGTAAGACCGATCCGGTAAACACTACACCCTTCTTTCCACATCCACAGCTACAAAAACCACCTGAGGTCACACATGCTAAGACATCGGAATCATACTCAACTAGGTCTGTCCCATACCAGACATCTGGTTGTATGTTTGGCCCAGTTCAAAGGCTTGCAAGGTTAAGTCCTTAGGTTGACCGTGGCAAGACTACCCAAAGTTCACAAAACCAAATTCAACAACATCACTCCCATGTGCCACATCTGGCCCTCCATTAATCACTTCCCACTTGCCACAGTCTAAATTATTTTACCACCCTGGTTGGTTACCATGCACCGTGTGCCATCAATAACATCAACACACGTGTCACATTCTCAAAATGTCTTTCATAGTTCATTAGTCAATATTTCATCATTCCCATGAAAGAGTGTCAATGAAGCGTACCGCTTGGATAAGCATAGCTACTTCGTTCTAACCATTTCCCGTTGGTGACTAGTATTGACCAATTTAATAGTTTCCATCTTAGGGTGACAATGAATTTATTGCATACAAATACTAGGAACAAGGAATCGATAACAAGTGGTGATTTAACTAAACCCAAATTACTTTAAAGCTTTTATAATTTAATTAGCATGCATAATTTAAATCAACATAATATTTAAAAAAACATTAGGAGTAAGATGGTCAAAGCATAACTTGCCTTCGTAAAGCAGCGAGTCTTGGTCTAGAGCTTGATCCTAAAAATTCACGTCCTCACACAGCTCGACGTCTACACGTAACAGATAAAGAACCAAATAAACATTCAAAACAATGTACAAACATACATTCAGAAACTACCGCAAAACAAACTAATTCATAACGTTATGAAAACTTCCAGATAATTAACTTAGTATTTTCTAAGATTTATAAATTTTATTTTGACATTTTTGGACGTATAGTTTAAGAGCTACCAAATTCATAAGTTTGGACATTCCGTGAAAATTTTAATAGTATAAATTTATTTATCAAATTTCAGTAAAATTAACATAGCTAGGTGTTGATTTTTACTCATTTACAAAATTTGTTTCATGCAAATTGGACTTATAACGAGTTTGTAATGAAAATAACAATTTCCGTGTTTTCCTAAAAATGTTTACGTACAGCTAGTTTTGAACATGCATGACACTATTCATGGCATATATGCGTATTCTTCTGTTGCCTGATGCTTGGCTTGCTTTGGCTACGGAAAAGAGACAGAGAAGAAATGCAAGGTCGGTGCATGCCGGGCGCCGACGAACATGCGGATCGCGAGCGGTGGCGATAAAGACTAACGACGGCGGTGTGGTGGTGCCAAGACATGATCGTAGTTGCTCGTTGACAGCAGTGACAGCAGGAAACCGAATCATGCCTAATAATATACATATACATACTAACATATATATGTAAACACACAGTACACATGCTAACATATACTTACTTATACACATGTGTACATTCCTATTATATCCATGTATACAAGACTATGTACTAGCACATGTATATGCGTTCATGATTCGGCCTAAAATATATACATATACAAGCCTAACATATATATCCAAACCTAACTTATCTGTAAGTATACACACACATACATGCACAAAAACACATAGGCGGAATCATCCGATCGACAAAGTTAAAGCACGCGTGAGGGAGAAGAGAGAGTACCGATCGGCACAGGAAGCAGAGCAAACCGTCGACGCAGGAAGAGGCGAGACCGGAGGATGCGCCGGCGTTGGCGAAGTCCGCGTGAGGTGGCAAAAGGTATGAGGAGAGGATGAAATGGAGGAATAGAAGGATCCGGCCAAAATGAGGAGATGTAGGTGTACTTGATCATGACATACAAATCAAAACGGCTGGTTACGCGCATAAATAGTGACGCTCATCATTCCCTTAATGACGCGACGCAATAACGAGCACTGCCATTACTAAATCATGCATGGAGGAATGAAGGAACGCTGCGTTACATGATTTCCGTTACTACATGCATGGAAGTGGAAAAATCAAGGACCACCTGCGTTCATTTCCATTACTACATGCATGGAAGTGGAAAAATCAATGACCACCTGCGTTCATGCACACAGAAATGTCAACGATAAATTCTACAGAATTCCTTCCGTTCAGAACGTCCTCGTCAGATAAATTCCGTATTATGAATAGAGTCGAAACAAAACATGTTTAGGATAAAATAGCAAAAGAGCTCTAAAATTCTTGGAAAAAACCTCTAAAATAATAGGAAATATTTGAAACCTAGCGAAGTTGATTTCATGATTTTTTGATATATAGATTTTCTGCAAAAATTCTTTTAGTGAATCAGACACTTGTGCAAATATTTATAAAATCAGCAACTTAATTTATAGATCAAGTTTTTGAAAATATTCGATAGGAACATTCTTGTTTTTCAATGTCGTTATTTTAAACTAAATTTTGAAATTTTATGCGCACGTGACACACACGATCTTTATTTTATATGATTAACTCAATAAGGCTTAAGTTCGAATTAACTTCAAAAATTCCAAATACCTTCTCGAAAATTTCTAGTAATTCCAAAATGCCATAAATATATTAAAAGCAAATTTTGGGACATTGCAAATCTCCCCCCTTAACAGACTCTCGTCCTCGAGATTCAGGGCTGGCTAAAGAGAAGGTTGGGAAATTCCTTCTTCAAATCTTCTTCACGCTCCCTTGTTGCTTCGTTCTCTGAGTGAATGCTCCATTGAACTCTGCAGAAGTGGATTGTTTTATTCCTGGTTTCTCGTTCAACTGTGTCCAAGATCTTGATTAGGTATTCCTTGTAGGTCAGATCTTCCTACAATTCTATCTCTTCGAGAGGTGTCTGCTCTGTTGGCACTCGAAGGCACTTCTTAAGTTGAGATACAAGGAACACATCATGCACTCCTGCCAACGATTGGGGCAACTCCAACTGATATGCGACTTCACCTCTACGGCTCAAGATCTTGAATGGACCCACGTATCTTGGAGCAAGTTTTCCTTTGGTGTGGAACCTTTTGACTCCTTTGAGCGGTGTGACTCTGAGATAAACATAATCCACTGGCTCAAAGCTTAACTCGCGGTGTCGGTTGTCAGCGTAACTCTTTTGCCTTGATTGTGCAGTCTTTAGTCTTTCTCTAATCATGGCAATCTTTTTCTCAGCATCGGTAAAAATGTCGGGCCCAAATATTTGACGTTCACCCGTCTCGTTTCAATTTAACGGTGTTCGACATGGATGGCCATATATTACTTCAAATGGAGACATTTTTAGGCTGGCTTGGTAACTGTTGTTATAGCTAAATTCTGCGTATGGCAGACATTTGTCCCATGAAGTGGCATATGACAGAGCACAAGCCCTTAACATATCCTCGAGTATCTGATTTACTCTTTCGATCGACCATCCGTCTCTGAGATGGTATGCATCTTGAAATTCAAACAGGTGCCCATTGCCGTATGCAACTTATTCCAAAATCTTGAGGTAAATTGGGTACCTCGATCCAATACTATCTTCTTTGGTACACCATGCAAGCACACAATTCTGGCCATATATAGCTCAGCTAGACGATCCCCAGAATATGTGGTTTTCACCGGTATAAAGTGGGCTACTTTGGTTAGGCGACCAATTATAACTCATATCGAATCAAAACCTTGCTGAGTTCTGGGTAAACCGGTAATGAAATCCATACCGATTTCCTCCCACTTCCACTCAGGTACTTTTAGAGGTTGCAACAGTCCTGCTGGCCTCTGATGCATTGCCTTTACTCTTTGACATATATCACACAATACGACGTGTTCGGCAACTTCTCGTTTCATGTTTGGCCACCAGAATCTTCCCTTGAGATCTTGGTACATTTTTGCACTTCCTGGATGAATTGAGTACTTGGAATCGTGTGCTTCCTCAAGTATCAACTGCTTCAATTCAGGTTTATGAGGTACGCAGATTCTATTTTTCATCCACAAGGTACCCTACTCGTCTACTCTAAAGTCCTTGGCTAAGCCTTCGTCCATCTTGGATTTGATCCTATGAATCTTATCATCATCCTTTTGACCTTCCCTGATCTGTTCTTCTAGGGTCGGCTTTACTTCCATGGTAGCCAGATATCCTCTAGGTACGACCTCCAATCTTAGCTTATGAAGCTCCTTACACAAATCAACCTGGTTTTCTGCAACCACCACATTTAGGCTATGGCTTTTCCGACTCAAAGCATCAGCCACCACATTTGCTTTTCCTGGATAGTAGTGGATTCCGATGTTATAATCCTTGATTAACTCCAACCATCTTCTTTGCCTCATGTTAAGATCCGATTGAGTGAATATATACTTTAAACTTTTGTGGTCAGTATATATTTCACATCGGTTTTCGATGAGATAATGGCGCCATATTTTAAGGGCGTGCACTACAACAGCTAACTCTAGGTCGTGGGTTGGGTAATTCTGCTCATGTGGCCTTAGCTGCCTTGACGCATAAGCCACTACTTTGCCGTTCTGCATCAGAACACATCCAAGACCCTTACGCGAAGCATCACAGTATATATCAAAGCCGTCCTTAACATTCGGCAACACCAAGAAAAGTGCCGAAGTTAGACGCTTCTTCAATTCTTGGAAACTCTTCTCGCACTCTGGCGTCCATACAAACTTTTTATCCTTTTTCAACAATTGTGTAAGAGGTATTCTAATTGATGAAAAACCTTCAATGAACCGGCAGTAATATCCCGCCATTCCAAGAAAACTTCTAATCTGGGTAACTGACTTTGGTTGCTCCCAGTGTAACACTGCCTCCACTTTCTTCTGGTCAACAGCTACTCCTTCGGCAGTCATTACATGACCCAAGAACTCTACCTTCTTTTTCCAGAAGTCACATTTGCTGAATTTGGCATATACTTGATTTTCTCTTAGCTTTTCCAGAACTATCCTTAAGTGTTCTGCCGGCTCTTCTTCTGTCCTGGAGTAGACTAGTATGTTATCAATAAAAACGACAACAAACCTGTCAAAGTATTCCATGAAAACTTTGTTCATCATATTCATGAAATAAGCTGGGGCATTGATTAATCCAAAAGACATGACCGTGAATTCATAATGCCCATACCTTGACGAGAAAGCTGTCTTTGGTATGTCCTCGGTTCGTATTTTTAACTGGTGGTATCCGGATCGAAGGTCTATCTTAGAGAAGACTCCCGCTCCTCTTAACTGATCAAAAAGATCGTCTATCCTAGGTAAAGGATATTTATTCTTTATCGTCACCTCATTTAGTGCACGATAGTCTATACACATTCTAAAACTTCCATCTTTCTTTTTAACGAATAAAGATCTTTGGTGCTCCCACGGCGATGAGCTAGGTTTAATGAAACCTTTTTCCATGAGTTCTTCAATCGCTTCTTCATCTCCACTAGTTCTTACGTGGACATCCTATAAGGCCTCTTTGCAATAGGTCTTTGAACTGCACTAGCTCAATCACGAACTCGACATCTCTGTCCGGTGGCATCCCTAGCAAATCTTCAGGAAAAACATCCGGAAAGTCTTTCACCACTGGCACATCTTCTAGACTCACGGTCTTCATACTATTGACCATAAATTTTCCATTTCGGGCTGTGGTTGCTTGAAATTCCACTTTTTCTCCATCTTGGTTCTCTACAGACATTACTCTGTGGCCACAGTACAATACCGCTTTATGTTTGGTGAGCCAATCCATTCCGAGGATTACATCCAAGGTTTGGGTGTCTAGCACAATTAGATTTGCTAGAAACTCTACCTCATTTATGACCAGCTTAACTCCCAAACATCCTAGGTTAGATTGAAGTTCCGACCCAGGTGATTGCACTACTAGTGTGCACTTAAGTTTTCTCAGTTCCAACCCATTTCCCACAGCAAAGTCTTGAGAAATGAATGAATGTGAAGAACCAGAATCAAATAAAGCTGGCGTGTCTTGAGTTAATCAAAACGTACCCAATATGACGTCTGTGGCATCTTGAGCTTGGCGGTTGTGACATGGTTCACGCGGCCTCGGACGATTGTCGACGGTGCAGCTACGGATTGATTGTTTCCACGGTTTGCTGCCTGTGCTGGTGTCTTCGTCGGTGTTGGCCCCAGGATGAAGCGAACTGGGGTCATATTGCCTCTCTTTGGGCACTGATTGGCACTGATGTCGGTTCGTTCGCTGTTGTAGCAACGCTTCTCTGCATTTTGCTGATTGGAACCCGGTGCATTGTTCCTCTGCACTGGCGTCCTAAAGCCCTGACTCGAAGATCCGGGTGAAGAAACTATCCTCTTATTAGGAAGTTGAGGTTTGAATTGTGCAAATTGCTGAGGATTGACTCTCAGCCTCATCTGATTCGGATGTCCCCCTTGGCCTAACATCCGGCGCTTGCGGTCCTCTCCTATTTCCTTGCGCTTATCTTCAAGAATGAGCGCCTTATTGACAAGCTCTTGAAAGTCTGGGAACGTGTGGGTGATCAGTCCTACTTGAAGCCCAGAGTTCAGTCCCTTCATGAATCGGGACTGTCTCGCCTTGTCCGTTGTTACATCTTCTGGCGCATATCGAGCCAATTGAGTAAATTTGTTCAGGTAGTCGGCCACTGATTGGCCACCTTGCTTGAAGTTCCGAAATTCCTCTTTCTTAAGATCCATGATACCCTCGGGTACATGGTATTGTCGGAAGGCTGTTGTGAACTCCTCCCACGTGATACTCTGAGGTTCCTCGTGCGAAGCACAAAAGTTTTCCCACCATTCTGCGGCGGTTCCCTCTAGCTGGTGAGAGGCATATAGTACCCTCTCATGTCCTACACATTGAGTTATGTGTAACTTCCTCTCGATAGTTCTCAGCCAATCATCCGCCTCCAACGGATTGGCATTGCCTGAGAACATGGGTGGACGAGTCCTCATGAACTCTGACAGTCTTGAATAGGGGTGTGGTCCATGGTTACCCCCTTGTGGAACGTTTGCAGCAGCTTGATTGGATATCTGCTGCATTGTCTGCATCATTGTGTTCATCAGCTGGGTTTGAGTAGCGAGAAAAGCTCCCAAATTCTGCAGATCCACTTGCGGCGGTTGAGGAATTGGTTCCTCATTCTGATCTCCTGCCTGGTTAGCTCCACTTCCGCTAGCTCCAGCGTTACCGCGAGTCCTCACCATCTGTTGGAAACTTCATGGTTAAGAGTGAAGAAGGAAGCATAGGCAAGTAAAGGAACTTATACAGGGGAAACAGGTGTAACTTAAATTATTCAGCAACTTTATATTAATTTAGTAAAATGGTATGGTTGCTCGCAAGTGCCAAAGGCCGTGCAACACACACCACACGATCACATACGAGCGTAATCAAACATTAGGACTCAACAACGACTCACACCTATTGGTGACTCTGAAAAAGACGCGACTCAAACACTCGAGTCTCGACACCACACTAACTAGAATCAATAAGACTGACTCAACATTTGAGTCAACTCTAAAAGAAAATAGACTCTCAGACACTGAACCATCCGGGGTGCGGTCCTCCCGAAGGGTACTGCGGTGGGTGCGACGGCATAGGGGCAAGCGGTCTCGATGCCCTACTAGATCGTCGATCGACCCACCGACTATCTTGGTCCCTGTGGTCTGCTCCTCGTGGCCGGCAATGCTGACCGGTGCCTCTGCTCTGCTCCTCCGGATCTAGATCGTACAGCTCCAGAACTGGCTCAGGCTCAGGTCCATACAGAGCCATCTCCAGCTCCTGGATCCTCTGCATGGAGTGAGCTAAGCCCTCCCGCAGTTGAGTTCTCGCCTCTGTGACCTCGTCGCGGGCCCTCTACAGCTCCTGGACTGTCTCGTCCATGGCCTCTTCCTGGGCGATGACATACCTCGCCAGATGAGTGATCGTGGCATCCTCTTCCAGGAGCTCCATCCTGTCGTGGCGATTATCTCGACGTGGGTGGTGACGGAAAACAGCGCCCTCCAACTCTGCAGAGTAAGTACGGGCAATGTACCGCATCGCAAGACGCACCGTCTCCTGGATCCCGACCTCAAATGAAGTCCTCCTGGCGGTGATGTAGATAGGACGGCTCGCCCTCGTCCTCTCCAGAGCATATACGGTGATCTTGACATCCAAGGCGATATAAAGTCCTGCCCGCACTACAATGGTCCCCTGATAGAGTGGCCTGTCGAAGCCTCCAAGAAGTTGCATCATACACCATAGCTCAGCGGCGAATCCTCCAGTGCGCTCTCCATAGGTGTGGATCCTCCTCATCTGCCTAAAGGTATCCTCGTCAGCTCTCGGAATTTTAAAACAAAGTAACCACGAGAATTTCAGCAAAAAGGAGTGAATAGGAAGAAGGAATGAGACAAGAGTGATTTTATTTTCTTGTTCACTTTTAGATTTAGAAAATAATTTTCACCTCCCCAACAACCATTCTAGCTAAGGGTGCGCCTCACGATCAAGATGGCTCGATACCACCTTCATCGCGCCTGAATTTGAATTCCGAACACCTTGTGTGATACACCAGTCCAGGATCACTCTGGTGCTCACAGATACAGCAGAGATGAATACCATCGCACATACACAACGGAAAAATAACGATAATGTATTTAATTCAAATTAAACTGTTAAGACCTTAAGTTTAGCCTTCCAATATTAAGCCACGCGGGGCTGAGTTCAGAGTAAATAAATAATAGCAGCGAAATTATAAAATTATTCGTGGCGCCTTAGTTTGCCACAGGAAACTGACTGGGCCTTTCCCTTAGTTAGCCGGGTCGTCATTCTTCTCCTCATATGCTTGCGGTTCTTCATCTTCTGATATTGTGATTATGGAGGGGTGAGTACATTGGTACTCAACAAGCTATGCACAGAATGCAACCTAATATGCTACATGCCAGGCTTATTCCAATGGAAAGGATTAAAGGTTAATTTGCGATAAACAGCATTTAACAAGTAACATAGGTAGATTCAAAAGCAGTAAAAAAAAGTAGAATTAACAATAACTTTTCCAGAAGTTACGTAAAAGCATTTCCACATCCTAATCCATACTTCCATCAACTTCATCTTTTAACCCAACCACATTTTTAATAAAGTCTAACCCTTGACTGTAATCCCCGAGCAATGTCCAATACCGTGGACACAACTATTCGAATAGTTTGTATACTCTGCAGAGGTTATACACTTTACCCACACGATATAGTTAAACACCACACAGGCGAGTAACCATAACAAAGTCTTTCTGAAACTTCTATCCTCGCATGCGTACATCCCGGTATAGTCCCCACTGTCCCTTCCCTTTTGCGGAGTGGAAGTACAGGGCTAACGTATACCGTTGAAGAGATGTAAGACCGATTCGGTAAACACTACACCCTTCTTTCCACATCCACAGCTACAAAAACCACCTGAGGTCTCACATGCTAAGACATCGGAATCATACTCAACTAGGTCTGTCCCATACCAGACATGTGGTTGTATGTTTGGCCCAGTTCAAAGGCTTGCAAGGTTAAGTCCTTAGGTTGACCATGGCAAGACTACCCAAAGTTCACAAAACCAAATTCAACAACATCACTCCCATGTGCCACATCTGGCCCTCCATTAATCACTTCCACTTGCCACAGTCTAAATTATTTTACCACCCTGGTTGGTTACCATGCACCGTGTGCCATCAATAACATCAACACACGTGTCACATTCTCAAAATGTCTTTCATAGTTCATTAGTCAATATTTCATCATTCCCATGAAACAGTGTCAATGAAGCATACCGCTTGGATAAGCATAGCTACTTCGTTCTAACCATTTCCCGTTGGTGACTAGTATTGACCAATTTAATAGTTTCCATCTTTGGGTGACAATGAATTTATGGCATACAAATACTAGGAACAAGGAATCAATAACAAGTGGTGGTTTAACTAAACCCAAATTACTTTAAAGCTTTTATAATTTAATTAGCATGCATAATTTAAATCAACATAATATTTAAAAAAACATTAGGAGCAAGATGGTCAAAGCATAATTTGCCTTCGTAAAGCAGCGAGTCTTGGTCTAGGTCTTGGTCTGGAGCTTGATCCTCGAAATTCGCGTCCTCACACAGCTCGACGTCTACGCGTAACAGATAAAGAACCAAATAAACATGCAAAACAATTTACAAACACACATTTAGAAACTACCGCAAAACAAACTAATTCATAATGTTATGAAAACTTCCGGATAATTAATTTAGCATTTTCTAAGATTTATTAAATTTATTTCGACATTTTTGGACGTATAGTTTAAGAGTTACCATATTCATAAGTTTGGACTTTCCGTGAAAATTTTAACAGTACAAATTTATTTATAAAATTTCAGTAAAATTAACATATCTAGGTGTTGATTTTTACTCATTTACAAAATTTGTCTCATGCAGATTGGACTTATAGCAAATTTGTAATGAAAATAACAAATTCCGTGTTTTCCTAAAAATGTTTACGTACAACTAGTTTTTAACATGCATGACACTATTCATGGCGTATATGCATATTCTTCTGTTGCCTGATGCTTGGCTTGCTTTGGCTACGGAAAAGAGACAGAGAAGAAATGCAAGGTCGGGTCTGTGCCGACGGCCGGCGAACACGCGGGATCGACGAACGGTGGCGAAAGCAGCAACGACGGCGGCGGCGACGGTGCCAAGACGTGATCGTAGTTGCTCGTTGACAGCAGTGACAGCAGGAAACCGAATCAATACCTAATAATATACATATACATACTAACATATATATGTAAACACACAGTACACATGCTAACATATACTTACATATATACATGCGTACATTCCTATTATATCCATGTGTATACAAGACTATGTACTAGCACATGTATATGCGTTCATGATTCGGCCTAAAATATATACATATACAAGCCTAACATATATATCCAAACCTGACTTATCTGCAAGTATACACACACATACATCCACAAATACAAACAGGCAGAATCATCCGATCAGCAAAGTTAAAGCACGCGCGAGGGAGAAGATAGAGTACCAATCGGCACAGGCAGCAGAGCAGACCATCGACGCAGGAAGAGGCGAGACCAGAGGATGCGCCGGCGTTGGAGAAGTCCGCGTGAGGTGGCAAAAGGTATGAGGAGAGGATGAAATGGAGGAATAGAAGGATCCGGCCAAAATGAGGAGATGTAGGTGTACTTAATCAGGACATACAAATCAAAACGGCTGGTTATGCGCATAAACAGTGACGCTCATCATTCCCTTAATGACACGACGCAATAACGAGCACTGCCGTTACTAAATCATGCATGGAGGAATGAAGGAACGTTGTGTTACATGATTTCCGTTACTACATGCATGGAAGTGGAAAAATCAATGACCACCTGCGTTCATGCATACAGAAACAACAACGATAAATTCTATAGAATTCCTTCCGTTCAGAACGTCCTCGTCAGATAAATTCCGTATTATGAATAGAGTCGAAATAAAACATGTTTAGGATAAAATAGCAAAAGAGCTCTAAAATTCTTGGAAAAAACCTCTAAAATACTAGGAAGTATAGATCATGTTTTTGAAAATATTCGATAGGAACATTCTTGTTTTTCAATGTCGTTATTTTAAACTAAATTTTGGAATTTTATGCGCACGTGACACACACGATATTTATTTTATATGATTAACTCAATAAGGCTTAAGTTCGAATTAACTTCAAAAATCCCAAATACATTCTCGAAAATTTCTAGTAATTCCAAAATGCCATAAATATATTAAAAGCAAATTTTGGGACGTTACAATATGTAAAGAGCTTCATAAGCAAGTCACATACTTGTTAATCAATACAATGATATACATTCATTGGACCAATAATCATATTATTATTCATAAATATTGTCATGTTACAATCATCTAAATGATGGCCTCAAGGGCATAACACTAACAATCTCCCATTTGCACTTGAGTCAATCAATTAAGTATCTAATACCAATAGACCTCGTGTGCGCCTCATGCTTAGGCTGTGGCAGTGGCTTTGTCAACGGATCGGCCACATTGGCTTCCGTATGTACTTTGCATATTCTCACGTCACCTCTATCCACAATCTCGCGAATAAGGTGAAAGCGCCGAAGTATGTGTTTAGATTTCTGATGAGATCTAGGCTCTTTTGCTTGTGCAATGGCACCACTATTATCACAATAGATGTCCATTGCACTAGAGGCACTAGCGACCACACCAAGCTCTGTGATAAACTTCTTAATCCACACAGCTTCTTTTGCGGCCTCCGAAGCCGCAATGTATTCCGCTTCTGTCGTAGAGTCAGCCACCGTGTTTTGCTTAGAACTCTTCCAGCTTACTGCTCCTCCATTTAGTGTAAACACAAACCCGGATTGCGATCGAAAATCATCTTTGTCAGTTTGGAAGCTTGCATCGGTGTAACCCTTTGCAACCAGATCTTCCTCACCTCCAAAAACAAGAAACATACCCTTAGTTCTTCTCAAGTACATCAGGATATTTTTTACGGCTATCCAATGACCATCACCAGGATCCGCTTGGTATCTGCTCGTGACACTTAGAGCATATGAGACATCTGGGCATGTACATATCATGGCATACATAATAGACCCAATAGCTGAAGCATATGGAATCTTGCTCATCCTGTCTCGCTCATCAGATGTCGAAGGACAGTGATTCTTGCAGAGACTGATGCCATGTGACATTGGCATGAAACCTCTCTTGGATTCATGCATATTGAACCTTTTCAATATCTTGTCAATGTATGTTTCCTGACTTAATCCAATTAACCTTTTTGATCTATCTCTATAGATTTTTATGCCCAAGATATAGCATGCTTCTACCAAGTCCTTCATTGAGAAACTCCTTTTCAATGAAGTCTTAATATCTTCAAGCATAGGAACATCATTCCCGATCAATAATATGTCATCCACATACAAAATTAGAAACACAAGTGCGCTCCCACTAGCCTTCTTGTAAACACAAGGCTCTTCTTTGTTTAACCTTTGACCACTTCATCAAAACGAATGTTCCAACTCCGAGATGCTTGCTTTAACTCATAAATGGATCTCTGAAGCTTGCATACCCTTTTAGCATATTTAGGATCAACAAAACCTTCAGGTTGTATCATGTATACATCCTCAGATAGATTCCCATTAAGGAAGGCTGTTTTGACATCCATCTGCCATATTTAATAATAGAAATATGCATCAATAGCTAAAATGATCCGGACAGACTTGAGCATGACTACCGGTGAGAAGGTTTCATCATAGTCAACTCCTTTAACTTGTTTGAAACCCTTTGCCACCAACCGTGCCTTATAGATCTGAACATTTCCATCTACGTCTATCTTCTTCTTGAAAATCCATTTGCATTCAATGGTTTTTACACCATCAGGAGAATCGACCAAGTTCCAAACTTGATTGTCATGCATGGATTGAATTTCGGATCTCATGGCTTCAAGCCATTTTTCGGAGTTTGGGTCCATCATTGCTTCTTCATAAGTTGTGGGCTCATCATTGTCCAACAATAATATGTCATTCCCATATCTTATAGGTACATGACGTGGCCTCCCCGACCTACGTGGGGCTGGAGTCTCTTCCACAGGTTGTATAACACTTTGTACATCTTGTGAAGGTTCAGTGGTAGCTTGAACATATTCATGTGATTCTCGAACTTCATCAAGATACACATCACTCCTACTGAATTCTTTTGAAAGAAACTCTTTATCCAAAAAGACACCATTTCGAGCAACAAAAACTTTGTTCTCGTTTCTTTTCTAAAAGTAATATCCTTTTGTTTCTTTAGGATACCCCACAAAAAAGCATTTTTCTGATTTAGGTGCCAGTTTATTTGATTGTAAACGTTTTACATAAGCCTCACATCCCTAGATCTTGAGAAATGACAACATGGGTCTTCTCCCAGTCCATATTTCATATGGTGTCTTCTCAACGGATTTTGATGGGACCCTATTCAAAGTGAACGTAGCTATCTCTAGAGCGAAACCCCAGAAGAATAATGGCAGATCTGTTTGGCTCATCATTGAACGAACCATATCTAATATAGTTCGGTTTCGTCGTTCGGACACGCCATTCCATTGAGGCATTCCTGGCGGAGTAAGTTGCGGAACGATTCCACATTGCTTTAGATGATCACCAAACTCTTGGCTCAAGTATTCGCCACCACCATCTGATCGTAAGTGTTTTATTGATTTGCCAGGTTGATTTTGTACTTTGTTTTGAAACTCTTTGAACCTTTCCAAAGTTTCAGATTTATGCCTCATTAAATAGATATATCCATATTGTAAGGACCCGAATCCACTGATTCGAACCCACTGTGTTTATCGCACTAGTCCCAGGATCAACGCTAGTGCACACAGCTCAACATTGGTACATATCACATCATACACAACGATAATAGAATAATAGTTCATTCATTGATATATCTAAAGGTATGATCTTATGACCAACTTACATTATTAAACCACGCAGGGCAAGACTGGAAATATAAACTAGTAATTAAGCAGCGGAAAGTAGAAAACGTAGATAGCTCATCAGTTCACCACAGGCAACCGACAAGGCTCGGACCCTAATGACTCGTGTCTTCCTGGACTTCCTCTTCCAACACAGGTGTAGATTCTTCAACTGTTGATTATTGCTGTTTGGCAAGGGTGAGTACTTAAGCACTCAACAAGTTGTGCATAGAATGCAATTCTATGTATCTATATGCAAGGCTTATTCCAATGGATAGGTTATCATGGCTATTTTGCAATAAGCGGCATTTATGAACAAATACAGTAAATAGATTGTAAAGAATGTAAAACAAATAACAATAGTAAATAAATTCAGTATTTCTCAAGTAAACCAAGTTTCCAATCCTAAGTCAAATTCCATCTTCCATATGGCATTCCGCCATCCAAACCAAGTTGTCCAATTAATTAAACTAACCCTTAATCAGTAATTCCGAGCATTGCTCAATACCGCGAGCACGGCTATCCGAATAGTTTCACACTCTGCAGAGGTTATGCACTTTACCCACGTGATACAACCAAACACCACCAAGGCGAGTGATCATAGCAAAGCCTTTACAATGCTCTGGCTTAACCGGATACTACCCGCTAAGGTTTCAACACTGGTGGGTCTGAAAACCATAACCAGGGCCCCCCTCTTGCGCCATGTGAATTACACCATAACTCGGGAACTCACACCGTCCACGATAGTATCAAAATTAAGACATTGCAAATTACTTAGCTAGGCTGGCCCATACCAGACAAGTGGTTGCATGATTGACTCAGGTCAAAGGCTTGCAAGGTTAAGTCCTTAGTGTGATCAAGGCAAGACATCCACATACCCTCTGCCCATCGGGCCCACCTTGGCATACTCGCCCCTTGTCACTTGCCCCAATCTACATTATTATCACCCAGTTGATTACCAAGCACCACGTGCCATCAACAATTCAACATCGTTGCGTGACATGACTCGCCACAACAACTCAATCTCATCGTGTGATCCCACATGACACAAAAGTTCATAATATTGTTCCATATTCCATTAATCAAGATTAGTTATCAATGATTCTGACACATGTGATGACGTGGCATGACTAAGCAACTAATACGAACTAATCCACCAATGTTGATTATAATTATTAACCAACTATATTTAACCAATCTAGGGTGACAATGGATCATGGCATACAATGACAAGGTAGGGTGTAGATCAATCTGGTATATTAGCTAAGCCCAATCTAATTTAAAACAATTGTATATTTGAAATATATGCAATAGGGTAAATCAAACATAGCAATTTTATAAACATGGGTTCAACATGATCAAAGCACAACTTGCCTTGGAATAGGTCCTGATCTTGATCTGAAGCTTGCTCTTGAGTTGCTTGATCTTCCTCCGAAGCGTCGCACAATTCAACGTCTCAGCGCTGCATCAAGAAGAAAAGCAAATAAATACCAAAACAGAGAGCAATTGAACTCCAAAAATCAAATAAAATTCACCATTAAATAGATCTCAATTTTACAAATTTTTAGAAACTGGAATCACTCAAATCCGAGTTACGATGCAAAAGATATAGCCTTTTGAAGTTTGAAATAAATACTGAAATCAGAAAATCAGAAATTCGGAATTAACAGATTTATTTTTATTCTGAAAAACCGATTTATGACGTCAGCGTGACATCAGCCCTGACGCTAGCCAATCCCATGGCGACACGTGCCATGGTCCATGGACTCGGTCCATGATTTGGATCTGATCCACTGTGGACCCGGTGCATGGCTCCAAGGGACTATGCCGACACGCGGCTGCACCCGATTGGCAACGCGTGGCGAGATCAGGGCCAACGTCCCACGGATCCGACGGCTGCATAAAGGGTGAAACGTGGTACGATCTAAACCGACGGATCTAATCCATTGGTTAAAACTTTACCCGAGCCGTTCACTGTAGATGCAACGACGTGGCGCACTGGCGGGCGTTGATCAACGATCTGACGGTCGCGCGAAGCTCCAACCTCCGACGATGTCGCGGCGGCGCTCCACTCCCGGAGACAAAGACGACGACTCTCCCGATGATGAACCAGACCCTTCCGGCGGCGAAGAAGTAGCAGATCCGACGCGCGGCACCTTGGCGAACGCGCAACTGGAACCAAAGAGGCAAGGGCGACCTTCCCGACGGCGCAACACGGCGAAAACAGCGGCGGCTTAGGAAACCAACTACGACGAGGTCGCACAGGCGCTACGAGGCTACTCTGACGGCGGCGAACTAGGGCACAGATGCGGCGCGATCTGGAGAACCTCGGGGGTCTACCCGCGCCTTAAATAGCTCGGGGATTCGAGTCCTACACGGCGAAGAAGTCCGATGACCACACGGCGGCGAACTCCGAGTCCGCTTCGGGGACGATAAACGACGGCGCGACGCGTGTCCCGATCCGACGGTCAAGACTCGAGCGCATACGCGGCTTCCTCTGAACCGATGGATCGCGATCAAACGGCCGCCAAGCTTAGGGTTTATCGAGGCGACGGCTGAATCGGGCGCGACGCCACAGAGACTACAGCGCCAAAGTGTTGGGCTCGGCCCAACATCATTCCCAGATTTTCACCGATTAAACCTTTAAAATAATTCTATAAATTCACTTAATTGATTTTAGGCAAATAAATAATCAGGAAAAATCCCAGAAAATTCTCAAAAATACTTTGAGACATTCTGGACTCAAATAAAATATTTTTGGCAAAACTTTATTTTAACTTTGCACAGATTTAAATAAGTTTGAATAAAAGGCAATAAACTTGAAATAAGAATTAATTCAAATAAATCCAGAAAAATCCAATTAAATTCCAAAAAATCACAAATGCACTTTTAAGCAATAAAAACTTAATTAAGCTGGATTTTGGGATGTTACAAACCTCCCCCCTTAACTGAATCTCGACCGAGATTCGTGGCTAACTAGAGAAAAGGTTCGAAATTCTAACTTCAAATCTTCTTCTCGCTCCCGGTGGCTTCACTTTGAATGATTACTCCTTGAACTCGCAAAGCGAATAGACTTGTTTCTGGTCTTGCGATCCATAACATCAAAAATTCTGACTGGTTGCTCTTTATAAGTCAAATCTTCTTGCAGCTCTATTGCATCCAACGGGGTTTGCTCTGTGGGCACTCTGAGACACTTCTTAAGCTGCGACACATGGAATACATCATGCACTCCTGCCAAGGACTGAGGCAACTCTAACTGATAAGCTACCTCTCCTCGACGGCTCAGAATCTTGAACGGACCAACATATCTTGGTGCAAGCTTCCCTTTCACATGAAATCTTTTAACGCCCTTAAGAGGGGTAACCCTGAGATACACATGATCTTCTGGTTCAAAACTCAAATCTCGACGACGGTTATCTGCGTAGCTTTTACATCTTGATCGTGCTATCTTCAATCTCTCTCTGATCATTGCAACTTGACTTTCTGCCTCTTCGAGAATATCTGGCCCAAACACCACACGCTCTCCTGTCTCATTCCAATTTAACGGAGTACGACAAGCACGTCCATACAACACCTCGAATGGTGACATCTGCAGGCTAGCTTGATAACTATTATTGTAACTAAACTCTGCATATGGCAAACATTTATCCCAAGATGTAGTATAAGCTAAAGCACAAGCTCTCAACATATCCTCTAAAATCTGATTTACTCTTTCCGTCTGACCATCTGTCTGCGGGTGATATGCTGTACTGAAATTCAGACGAGTCCCCATTGCTTCGTGCAACTTATTCCAAAATCTCGAGGTAAATTGGGTACCTCTGTCCGACACAATCTTCTTGGGCACTCCATGCAAACATACAATCCTTGACAAGTACAACTCCGCTAAACGATCTCCGGAGTAAGTGGTCTTTACTGGGATAAAATGGGCGACCTTGGTTAGACGATCCACAATAACCCAAATGGAATCGTACCCTCTCTGAGTTTTAGGAAAACCGGTGATAAAGTCCATTCGATTTCCTCCCACTTCCATTCCGAATTTTCAACTACCGCAATAAACCAATGGTCTTTGATGCATGGCTTTTACTCTCTGACATACGTCGCATAAAGCAACATGCTCAGCTACTTCACGCTTCATATTAGGCCACCAAAATCTCTCTTTCAAATCCTGGTACATCTTAGCACTTCCTGGATGAATCGAGTACTTCGAATCGTGAGCTTCCTCAAGAATCAATTGTTTCAGTCCCTTTTTATTCGGCACGCAAATTCGGCCTTTGAAAAACATGGTTCCTTGCTCATCCAGAGTGAAATCTACGGCTAGGCCTTCTTCCTTTCTAGCCTTGATCTTAGAAATTTTATCGTCATCTTTCTGGCCTTCTCTAATCTGACCTTCCAGCGTTGGCTTTACTTCCAGTGCAGCTACCATTCCTTGCGGAACGACTTCCAACCTTAGTATCTGAAATTCCTTGCATAATTCTGGTTGATCCTCCATTGTTAGCGTATTGGCGCTATGACTCTTTCGACTCAGAGCATCTGCTACCACATTGGCCTTTCCGGGATGATAATGAATTCCCACATTATAATCCTTAATTAGCTCTAGCCACCTTATTGTCTCATATTCAGATCGCTTGAGTGAATATGTATTTGAGCTCTTATGGTGCAGATATATCTCACATCTATTTCCTATGAGATAATGACGCCATATCTTTAAAGCATGCACTCTGACACTAACTCCAAATCATGCGTTGGGTAATTCACTTCATGCGGTCTTAATTGTCTTGCGCCATAAGCAACGACTTTGCCTTCTTGCATTAACACGCATCCCAAACCTTGCTTTGAAGCATCGCAATAAATATCAAATCCATTCTGCACATCTGGCAACACTAATACGGGGGCTGTCGTTAAACGCTTCTTTAATTCCATAAAGCTTTTCTCGCACTCTGGCGTCCATGCAAACTTCTTTTCCTTCTTCAACAACTGCGTCAGGGGTTTAGCAATTGTCGAGAATCCTTCTATGAACCGACGGTACTATCCCGCCATTCCAAGAAAACTACGGATCTGAGTAACAAACTTCGGTTGCTCCCAATGCAACACTGCATCCACTTTGCTGGGGTCAACTGCAACTCCTTTAGTAGTCATTACATGACCAAGAAATTCGACTTTTTCCTTCCAAAATTCACACTTGCTAAACTTAGCATATAGCTGATGTTCTCGCAGCCTCTCTAAAACCATTCTTAGATGTTCTGCATGCTCTTCCTCTGTCTTCGAGCAAACCAAGATATCGTCTATAAAGACTACAACAAACTTATCGAAATATTCCATGAAAACCTTATTCATCATGTTCATAAAATATGCAGGGGCATTCGTCAATCCAAATGACATGACTGTGAACTCATAATGTCCATATCGTGTAGAAAACGCAGTCTTAGGCACATCCTCCGCTCGGATCTTCAACTGATGGTAACCTGAAAGAAGATCTATCTTGGAGAAAACTCCAGCTCCTCTTAACTGATCAAATAAGTCATCGATCCCGGCAGCGGATACTTATTCTTGATCGTTACTTCATTCAGTGCACGATAATCGATGCACATTCTAATACTTCCGTCCTTTTTACGAACAAACAAAACCGGGGCTCCCCATGGTGATGAACTAGGTCTAATGAAACCTTTTTCTTGCAGTTCCTCAATCTGCTTCTTCATTTCCACTAACTCGTCGGTAGGCATCCGATATGGTCTCTTTGATATCAGTGCTGTCCCTGGTGCTAATTCAATGACAAACTCGATGTCGCGATCCGCGGCGATCCCGCAAATCTTCCGAAACACATCTGGATATTCTCTGACTACTGGCACATCTTCCATGCTGATGGCTTTCACGCTGTTGACCATTAATTGCCCATCTCGAACAGTGGTCGCTTGAAACTCTACTTTCTTGCCACTAGGGCCTTCCAAAGTCACGATCCTTCGGCCACAATCCAAAACGGCCTTATGCTTAGACAGCCAATCCATTCCAAGGATGACGTCTAGGGATTGCGCATCTATCAAGATAAGATTCGCTAGAAATTCTATCCCATCCATAAGCAACTTAGCTCCCAAACACCCAAGGCTAGATCTAAGCTCGATCACGGGCTTGGACTAAGAGCACACACTTAAGATTCACCACTTTAAATCCATTCTTGGTTGCAAAACTTTGAGAAACGAGCGAATGCGAAGCTCCTAATCAAACAAAGCTGTGGCAGTGTATCGAGTTGACCGAAACTTACCCAGTACGACGTCTGTATCTTCCTGAGCTCCATCTGCGGTGATGTGGTTGATCCTCCCGCGCACTGTTGATTGCGGGGTTGCTCTAGATTGACCTGGCGCACGATTTCCTCCTGAGGTTGGTGCCTTGGCAGGTGTTGTTCCCAAGTTGAAACGAACTGGCGTGATGCCTCCCTTCTGTGGACACCTATTAGAAAAGTGCCCTGGCTCATTGCATGTGTAGCATCTTTTCACTGCAGACTGCTGATTCCCTCTGGCGCATTGTTGCCCTGTGCTGGTGTCTGGAAGTTCTGATTGGCAGGGCGAGGTGCAGGGGTTGATGTCTTGTTCACAGCTGGTGGTTGGAATCTAGCAAATTGTTGTGGTGACATCCTCAAACGTAGATGGTTTGGACGTCCACCCTGATTAGTCATCAAGCGCTTGCGGTTCTCACCCAGCTCTTTGCGCTTATCTTCTAGGATCAAAGCCTTATTGACTAACTCCTGAAAATCTGGAAAATTGTGGGTGATCAGTCCACTGCGATCTCAATTCATCCCTTCATGAAACGAGACTGCCTAGCTTTATCTGTCGATACGTCTTCAGGGGCATAGCGAGCTAACTGAGTAAACTTGTTCAGGTACTCGGCCACTAGTTGGCCTCCTTGTTTCAAAGCCCTGAACTCTTCCTTCTTAAGGTCCATCATTCCCTTCGGGACATGATACTGGCGAAAAGCATTAGTAAACTCCTCCTGTGTGATCTCTTGTGGGGCTCCATGAGCGGCACATAATTCTCCCACCATTCTGCGGCGGTTCCTTCAAGTTGATGAGAGGCGTAGAGCACCTTCTCATTGCCCTCACACTAAGTGATGTGCAGCTTCTTCTCAATTGTCCTAAGCCAGTTATCGGCTTCCAAAGGGTTCACATTCCCTGAAAAAGTTGGTGGCCTAGTCCTCATAAAATCTGATAGCTTTGAGTGAGGTCGGGGTCCACCATGGTTGTTCGAGCTCTGTGGTTGTTGTTGTTGGTCTGCTGCGTTGGTCATCTGCTTTGCATCCGCTTGCATCATAGTCTGCATCGCTTGAGTCTCGCTGCAAGAAATGCTCCCAGTTACGCATGTCAGTGGCGGTGGTTGAGGGCTGCCTCCGTCATTGGGGTTGTCATTCAGCGCGATCCATTTCTGAAGCACCGTTGTTTCTCAGTATTCACCATCGATGATTGCCTCTTGGGTTAGGATAGGTAGATGTAGCATAGATAAGAAGTAAGACTTTCTAAAGCGGGAGATAGGTTATACCCAACTGAAATAATTCTTTATTATTCTTGGTATGGCTGCTTATTTAAGCCTACAAGCTTTGCAACACATCGCACACTCGGCATTACAAAGAAGCAAACTAAACACGAAACCTTAACGTCAACTAAAAAGGTAAAGACTAACTTAAAGACGCGACTCACACTCGAGTCTCAACACGCTCAAGGTCGACACTCACTCATCCAGCCACCCTGGCTGAGGCTGATCCGGCGCATACACCGGTGGGTGAGCTGGCATAGGAGCAAACCTATCCCGATGACCTACTCTGGGTCCTCTGCAACAACGGGTCCACACTCCTCCGGCTCCCACTCGCCTCCTCTGGATCCTCCTCGGACTCTCCAAGCGGCTCTGAACTCCTCGAGTCACGCGCTCCAACTCGTCCTCGACCGCCTCTTGGGCCTCTCCCGGCTCGGTGATCATCCCGATGGTCAAGCACGGTCACCTCAAGCTCCTGCTCTGCTACTCTGAGTGCCTCGTACACAGTCTCCAACTCCTGAGTAGTATCTCTCATATGTTCCTCCTGGGCAAGGGTGAACTCCGCAAGGTGTATCGCAGTGGCACACTCGTCCTCCACGATCCGTCGGTGTCGGCATGCTTGAACGTCTGGGTGAAACCGAAACACTGAGTCGTGAAGCTCGTCGGCGTAGTCGCGGCAGACACGGCGAAGAGCAAGTCGGGCAACCTCCTGAATTGCAACCTCGTACGAGAATCTTCTGGCGGAGATGTTGATTGGTCTGCTAGCTTCCTCGTTCTCCCGAGCGTAGATAATCAGCTTGCAAATAAATCCTCGGTGTACACCATTGACTGACCAGCTGCCTCCTCGGTAAAGCGGACGATAGAAGCCTCCCAGCGTCTGAAGAACTCTCCACAACTCCATGGCGTAGCCACCAGCTGACTCCTCAAAGGTCGGAACGATCGGCATCTGCTTCACAAGAACTTTGAATAAGTTCTCCACCCGAAACGGCAAGTAAAACAGGTAAATTCAGCAAAGGCGAGAAGTAGAGAATGAGATGAGTCGAGAGTGTTTTATTAGACAAGTTTAGATTTTCTTTTAGAAAATAATTTTGGACTCACACAGGACACCTCCAAACTGTCTAAGGCCATGACCTACAGTCAGTATGCTTTGATACCACCTCTGTAAGGACCCGAATCCACTGATTCGAACCCACTGTGTTTACCGCACTAGTCCCAGGATCAACGCTAGTGCACACAGCTCAACATTGGTACATATCACATCATACACAATGATAATAGAATAATAGTTCATTCATTGATATATCTAAAGGTATGATCTTATGACCAACTTACATTATTAAACCACGCAGGGCAAGACTCGAAATATAAACTAGTAATTAAGCAGCGGAAAGTAGAAAACGTAGATAGCTCATCAGTTCACCACAGGCAACCGACAAGGCTCGGACCCTAATGACTCGTGTCTTCCTGGACTTCCTCTTCCAGCACAGGTGTAGATTCTTCAACTGTTGATTATTGTTGTTTGGCAAGGGGGAGTACTTAAGCACTCAACAAGTTGTGCACATAATGCAATTCTATGTATCTATATGCAAGGCTTATTCCAATGGATAGGCTATCATGGCTATTTTGCAATAAGCGGCATTTATGAACAAATACAGTAAATAGATTGTAAAGAATGTAAAACAAATAACAATAGTAAATAAATTCAGTATTTCTCAAGTAAACCAAGTTTCCAATCCTAAGTCAAATTCCATCTTCCATATGGCATTCCGCCATCCAAACCAAGTTGTCCAATTAATTAAACTAACCCTTAACTGTAATTCCCGAGCAATGCTCAATACCGCGAGCACGGCTATCCGAATAGTTTCACACTCTGCAGAGGTTATGCACTTTACCCACGTGATACAACCAAACACCACCAAGGCGAGTGATCATAGCAAAGCCTTTACAATGCTCTGGCTTAACCGGATACTACCCGCTAAGGTTTCAACACTGGTGGGTCTGAAAACCATAACTAGGGCCCCCCTCTTGCGCCATGTGAATTACACCATAACTCGGGAACTCACACCGTCCACGATAGTATCAAAATTAAGACATTGCAAATTACTCAGCTAGGCTGGCCCATACCAGACATGTGGTTGCATGATTGACTCTGGTCAAAGGCTTGCAAGGTTAAGTCCTTAGTGTGATCAAGGCAAGACATCCACATACCCTCTGCCCATCGGGCCCACCTTGGCATACTCGCCCCTTGTCACTTGCCCCAATCTACATTATTATCACCCAGTTGATTACCAAGCACCACGTGCCATCAACAATTCAACATCGTTGTGTGACATGACTCTCCACAACAACTCAATCTCATCGTGTGATCCCACATGACACACAAGTTCATAATATTGTTCCATATTCCATTAATCAAGATTAATTATCAATGATTCTGACACATGTGATGACGTGGCAAGACTAAGCAACTAATACGAACTAATCCTCCAATGTTGATTATAATTATTAACCAACTATATTTAACCAATCTAGGGTGACAATGGATCATGGCATACAATGACAAGGTAGGGTGTAGATCAATCTGGTATATTAGCTAAGCCCAATCTAATTTAAAACAATTGTATATTTGAAATATATGCAATAGGGTAAATCAAACATAGCAATTTTATAAACATGGGTTCAACATGATCAAAGCACAACTTGCCTTGGAATAGGTCCTGATCTTGATCTGAAGCTTGCTCTTGAGTTGCTTGATCTTCCTCCAAGCGTCGCACAATTCAACGTCTCACGCTGCATCGAAGAAGAAAAGCAAATAAATACCAAAACAGAGAGCAATTGAACTTCAAAAATCAAATAAAATTCACCATTAAATATATCTCAATTTTACAAATTTTTAGAAACTGGAATCACTCAAATCTGAGTTACGATGCAAAAGATATAGCCTTTTGAAGTTTGAAATAAATACTGAAATCAGAAAATCAGAAATTCGAAATTAACAGATTTATTTTTATTCTAAAAAAACCGATTTATGATGTCATCGTGACATCAGCCCGGACGCTAGCCAATCCCATGGCGACACGTGCCATGGTCGATGGACTCGGTCCATGATTTGGATCTGATCCACTGTGGACCCGGTGCATGGCTCCACGGGACTATGCCGACACGCGGCTGCACCCGATTGGCAACGCGTGGCGAGATCAGGGCCAATGTCCCACGGATCCGACGGCTGCATAAAGGGTGAAACGTGGTACGATCTAAACCGACGGATCTAATCCACTGGTTAAAACTTTACCCGAGCCGTTCACTGTAGATGCAACGACGTGGCGCACTGGCGGGCGTTGATCAACGATCTGACGGCCGCGCGAAGCTCCAACCTCCGACGATGTCGCGACGGCGCTCCACTTTCGGAGACAAAGATGACGACTCTCCCGATGATGAACCAGAACCTTCCGGCGGCGAAGAAGTAGCAGATCCGACGCGCGGCACCTTGGCGAACGCGCAACTGGAACCAAAGAGGCAAGGGCGACCTTCCCGACGGCGCAACACGGAGAAAACAGCGGCGGCTTAGGAAACCAACTACGACGAGGTCGCACAGGCGCTACGAGGCTACTCTAACGGCGGCGAACTAGGGCACAGATGCGACGCGATCTGGAGAACCTCGGGGGTCTACCCGCGCCTTAAATAGCTCGGGGATTCGAGTCCTACACGGCGAAGAAGTCCGATGACCACACGGCGGCGAACTCCGAGTCCGCATCGGGGATGATAAACGACGGCGTGACGCGTGTCCCGATCCGACGGTCAAGACTCGAGCGCATACGCGGCTTCCTCTGAACCGATGGATCGCGATCAAACGGCCGCCAAGCTTAGGGTTTACTGAGACGGGCTGAACTGGGCCGCACGGCCACAGACTACACGCGCACAGTGTTGGGCTCGGCCCAACACTGTTCCCAGAGATTTTTCACCGATTAAACCTTTAAAATAATTCTATAAATTCACTTAATTGATTTTAGGCAAATAAATAATCAGGAAAAATCCCAGAAAATTCTCAAAAATACTTTGAGACATTCTGGACTCAAATAAAATATTTTTGGCAAAACTTTATTTTAACTTTGCACAGATTTAAATAAGTTTGAATAAAAGGCAATAAACCTGAAATAAGAATTAATTTAAATAAATCCAGAAAAATCCAAATAAATACCAAAAAATCACAAATGCACTTTTAAGCAATAAAAACTTAATTAAGCTGGATTTTTGGATGTTACACATATCTACTAAAGTCATCGGTAAAAGTTACAAAGTACTGAAACCCACACCTAGCAGTCGAGCTCATTGGTCCACATACATCAGTATGTACTAGGGCCAATAACTCCCTCGCTCTCTCACTAAAATCTGTGAAAGGGGCTTTTGTCATCGTGCCAAGTAAACAAGATTCACATGTATCAAATGATTTTAAAATCAAATGAGATTAGAAGTCCATCACCATGGAGCTTCTTCATGCGCTTCTCATTTATATGACCTAAGCGATAATGCCATAAAAAGGTAGGGTTCAAATCATTAGGCCGATGCCTTTTTACATTAATGTTATAGACAGGTTTCTCTTCGAGTTCAAGAACGTACAACTCATCCACCATGGGGCAACGACCATAATACATATCATTCAAAAATATTGAACAAACAAAGTTCTTTATTCTGAAATCATAACCTTCATGTTCCAAACAAGAAGATGAAATAATGTTTCTACTCAAAGATGGAACAAAATAACAATTATTGAGTTCTAAAACTAATCCTCAAGGCAAATGCAATGGGTATAAAGCAACGGCAAGACCAGCAACTCTTGCTTTATTCCCACGCGAGGATCCACTTCTCCTTTGCCAAGTCTCTACTCTTTATCACCGCATCGAATTGCAAATGTGAGCAACCGAACCGGTATCATATACCCATGAGCTGAGTGAAGAAGTAGCAAGATTAATTTCTATAACATTAATACGAAGTGGAAACCACATTTCCATTCTTCTTATCTGCTGTACTTTTCGCGATTCAGTTTACAATGTCCTGATTTCTTGCAATAGAAGCATTGGGTATCAGGTTGAGAGCCAACTTTAAGCTTCTGAAGCTTAGTTTTGAGGCTTGCGATCTCATCTTGAGCCTTGCCCTTGCCCTTGCTCTTTCCCGTTCCCCCAGCCTTAGCCTTCCTCTTTTTGAATGCAGTTGTTTTCTGAACTATCATCACATGATTGAGTTTTTTTCTTAATGCTTTCCTCGGCAGCCTTGAGCATCCCATGTAGCTCGGTTAGGCTCTTCTCCATGCTATTCACATGAAAACTCATAATGAATGGATCAAAGTTCTGTGGCAGAGACTAGAGAATAACATCTGTGGCCAAACTGAGGCTAAGGGGAAACTCAAGTTTTTCCAATCTCCCGATGTAACCAATCATCTTGATCACATGAGGGTCGACAGATGCCTTTCACCAACTTACAAGCAAATAAAAGCTTTGAGATACCATACCTCTCAGCTCTTGCTTGATTCCAAAACATGCCCTTCAAGCCCACAATCATATTGTAAGCATCCTGGTCCTCATATTGCTTTTGGAGCTCAGAGTCCATGGTGACAAGCATGAGACAGCTGACCTCAACAGAAGCATTAACATGTTTTTTGTATTCAACCTTCAAATTGCGAGGAGCATTTTCGGCTGGTTCATCAGGAATTGGATTCTCTAGAACATAGTCCTTCTTTTCATGTTTGAGAATAATTCTCAGGTTGCGATACCAATCAACAAAATTAGTTCCATTAAGTTTTTCCCTTTCCAAAATCGATCTAAAAGCAAAACCAGGTGTAGCAGGAGTAGAAGAAGGTGCTATTGAACTACAACAAAAACATGCAAAGTGAAAGACCATGTGGAGGTCTATCCTTGTGTGTGATGAGTAATTGATGAGTTTTGAGCTTGGTTTGATTTGAATTTAATTGTATTTGAAGCAATTTGAGTGTTGGGTGCTCTTCTTAGTGCTACCGGCCTAGGGGTAGTAGCACCGGACCATTGAGAGCAATTATGATCGATTAATGATTTTGGGATAATCATTGAATATCTTTGTGGGCATTGCTATGTGAAAGGTTTTTCCTTGTCTTTGATGGTTGCAGGGAGACGGTGCTAGGTCATGGTGAGGCGGAGGATGACCGGGACTAGGCGAGGAGCGTCGGAGGTCCAGACGGTTGGGAGATTGTCGGAAGATGATTGGAGACGGAGTCCGGGCATGTCAAGAAGACAAGGAAAAGAGATGATGCTAGCTAGATACCGCGTGGATCAATGAGGGTCGTCGGATTGAGGTCTAGTTGATAGGTTAGCAGGTCTAGGTAGTATGCTTTGAAAATCGTGCAAGAAAACCCAGTATGTGTGTGGGTTTGGAGTTAGCCCTTGCATGGCTGTGTGTGTGGGTTAATCCTAGCCCTTAGATGAGTGCTCTAGGGTTGAGGGACTTATCCAAGTGTGGTAGGTGGCCCAAGAGTAGTATAAATAGGGGTGGAGGGGTAGCCACCTCCCTTAGAAGGTTTTCGAGGTTTTTGAATGCTCCTTTGCGCTTTGCCCACATGAAAGTGAGGCTTTGTAACCTCTCCTTCTAGAAATGAAAGTTTTATCCATCCAACTCTGAATTTATTTTGCGCATTTACATTATGTCTTTACTTTACGCAATTTAAATTCAGCATTTATTTTCCCGCAATTACATTCTCGCAATTTACTTTCACGCAATTTGGATTTGCCTCCCCTCCTTCTAAATGTTGTTGATCTTGGATGTTTTGAGTGTGTTCATATGGTTTTACATCTCTTTTGCACTCTTGGATTAGAGAACATCTTTTCTTTCAAGTTCCAACTTTGTTCAGAACTTGTTCTTTGCGCAGCATTTAGTATTTGATTTTTATAAAAAATATAGAAAAAACTTTTTTAAGTTATTCTTACTGGACATGGTGCGGGACTACGATATCCACCTGCAGAAAAATTTTGGAGTTCACTTGTTGCACTGTTTGGGCGCCATGAGGTGAAAATCGAGCCCCAAACTTTCTGCTCAAAGTTTTTGACTGACTGTGTTCTTCGATTTTTCCTATTTTTTTTGTAAGGCTTTTTGAGGATAAATTTGGTGGAGTTCTTCATAACTCTTCTGCTCACAGGAAAAAAATCTCTCAAAATTTTATGAACTACAGAAACCCACCAACCTATTGTTCAAATTGAGGATAATTTCTGGAAATTCTGCTTTTCCTTTTCTGAAAGTGATTTTTGTGATTTGAATTGATGTCCTTTCTAAAAGCAAGAGTTGGATTGATTACTCTTTATCTTGGACACTAGACAACCAGGATTGTGACTCAAAAATCCCCACATATTTTATGGTACTTATCCATGCAAGCTAGGGGTACACATAGTTGTCTAGTTTTTCGGGATCTTTCACGATTTCCTTTGAGCGATCTTGTCGAGGTTTTTGTTGGAGTATTTTAGGGGAAATTTATTTGCGACCATTCACCCCACCTCTGTTCGCCATCTCGATCCTTCAATTGGTATCAGAGCCGGTTCTGCTCTTTCTAGATCTTGACCGGTCTCAAGAGCCATGGCGACGGACAAATATTCCACCAAGCCCCCCATCTTTAATGGAGTTGATTTTCCTTTTTGGAAGTCCCGGATGGAGTCATATATCACTGCCCAGGGATACCTGATATGGTAGAAGGTGAAACTCCCGTATGAGGTTCCTGCTGATGAAAATGTTACGGCCATCAATATGGCTGACATTGAGGCGAATGCTAAGGCAAGGAACATTCTCATACAGGGTCTTAGCCGCGGTGAGTATGATAGGATTTCTCACCTTCGCTCCGCTCACGAGATTTGGGTAACCCTCGATGCTTACCATGAGGGCTCTACTCAAATCAAGACTGTTAGGCAGGACCAGTTCAAGCGCGAGTACAACAAGTTTGATCAATGCGCTGGTGAGAGTCTCGACGAGTGTTTTGGTCGGTTTACAAAGATCTTGAGCGACCTCCGAGCAGTTGGTTGCATATACCCTGACTCGGACAATGCTTGGCATTTCTTGACCGCACTCGACCTTCGGGTTTGGGAGATGAAGGCGACCACCATCAAGGTCACCACCGACTTATCGACTCTGACTCTTGACGGGCTTTATTCCCGCCTCAAGACTCATAAGATCGATGTCATCTCTCGGAAGACGAAATCTCAATCGATGGCTTTGGTCACCGATCCCAATTGATCTTCTTCTGATTCTTATGTCAGTCTCTCCCTCTCCACCCTTTGCAAGCTAAGCGATGACCAATTGGAAAAATTTCCAGAATATGAGCTTGTTCTTCTTGCTCGCAAATTCTCTCATGCATACAAGAGGGTGAGAGAGAGGACGAGAGGTGGCATGATCACCTGTTTCGAGTGTGGTGGCCCCAACCACATTCGGACGAACTGTCCCAAGCTAGAGAAGGGCAAGAATGACATTGGCGATTCGGGCAAGAACGACTATACCGACAAGAACCGCAACAAGAAGCCTCCAGTTCGTTAACTGGCGCAAGAGAAGAATTACCGCAACTTCTCCAAGAACAAGAAGCTCTTCCATCGCGTCCTCGCCGCGCTTGACGACATCAACATCTCCGACATGGAGACATGGAGCGACGAGGGCGAGGATGATCCGCAAGAGAAGAAAGGCAGCGAAGACTTCTCCGGCATGTGCTTCATCGCCGACGTCAACGGCATCAGCGACTCCGAGCTGTACAGCGAAACGGACGAGGTACCCTCCTATGACCAGCTCAATGAAGCTTTCTGCAAATTAGAAAAATTTCATGCTAGAGCTAGAGCTAGGTATACGGAGCTTGAGAAGGAAGTAGGTACCTTGACTCGGGATTTAGCTTCACTTAGATCTTCTCCCTCCCGAGTCACTGATGACTGTACTTTGTGTGATGCTTTGCTTGTGGAGTTAGAGAACCTAAGGACTATGCATGATAGTGTGTTGTCTGAACTAGATAGTCTTAGGTTGAAGAATGCTAGCAATGAATCTATTGATACTCCTTCTGTAGATGCTAGTTTTCTTCATGATCAGTCTACACCCTCTTGTGCTAATTGCCCTAAATTGCTTGCTGAAATTGATGCCATGAGCACTCACCCAATCAGCGGGCGGGGTCCGAGGGGCAGCGCCCTTGGAAAAAAATTTTAGAGTCATGTCTTCTGTCATGGGAAAACACCCTGAAAATTTCCACGGATCAACTAGATTGACCCAATCCGTTCTAATATGATTGGCTTGGTCCCATATGGTTACGTTTCAGAAACCCTGATGGCGGTAACCCGACCGGTAAGGGTAACGTCGTACCATGATCGGACTCACCCAAATCAATATTGAATCGGTTTGCGCTTTCCATAGATCAACTAGATTGACCCAATCCAACTCAATCTGATTGGCTTGGTCCCATATGGATATGTTTTAGAAACCCTGATGGCGGTAACCCGACCGGTAAGGGTAACGTCGTACCATGAACGGACTCACCCAAATCAAGATTGAGTCGGTTTGCACTTTCCTCAAACCCTAAACCGATCGATCTCATCGATGGCTGCCGTCACCAATTCATCACATGAACCGACTGAACATATAATAGATCCAATCTACTAACCTCACACATCATATGTGCAACAACCAGATCACAAAACTATACGAGATGGCTCTGATACCACTGAAGAGGAACGCGGTATGCTACACTAGCACAAAAAAATCTACCGCATAACCAGAAAGCTACTCGCAAGAAGGGGATCATAGATTAGATTCCCACTAGACGCGTAGTTGCGGAATCCTTCGCACGTCGATGTAGTGGATCGTCCTCGCCGCAGTCGTTGCGTCAATGGAGTGGATCGTCCTCGCCTCGCTGTGGATCGTCCTCCACGCCGCAGTCGCAGCAGCGTCACCGCAGCAGTCCACACGTCCAGGGATGGAACGCCGTGCATCGGTGTGCAAGCACACGGTAAACAGCGATGGCGGCGAGAAGAGGAGGCTAGGGTTTCGGGTGAATCACTTCTAAACCGTGGAAAAGCACACCCTGCGCCCACCCTCCTCCCCTCCTTATATTGCCACGAGATGAAACCCTAAACCAGGGCCCATCAGCGTGCTAAGCCCACGAGGTCCATTAATTACAGATCCAATCCAAATTAATGCGTCCCAGCCCATTAAGTGTGTGACCGTGCAGGTTCACGTACGTTTGGACATGGATTCGGAAAACTCCTTTTCAATCCAATAGTTGGTAGCGGCTCCTTGCAAAGTATGCCAACTCCCAAACATACTATGATCAAATCGGACAGAACCTATCAAAAGTACTCATGAAATAATCCCTTTGCCAAGCATATGAAGATTGAACTCAAGGCGAGAAGCATGTCATCCTTTGATGATTCAATCCATCTCTCGTATCCGTGATATATTAATAAGTTATGATTGACTCGTCAATCACGGCATGGCCATGCACTTCCTTAATCATATCACACGAGTGGCCTTATCATATATATCCGTTTCATTGGAGTGGCAAATTCCATCTTGACTGCTCACTTCCCTCTGCACGTTTTATAGTAAACATGAAAGCTACCTTTATAACTATTCGGTTAGGAAGTAGTGTTTGATAGCCCCAAGGAAAACTATTACACATGTAGGGAATATGACAATCTCAGGTCTAAGGATCATACTGTTAGTGTTATGCCCTTGAGGCAATCATTTAGATGATTGTAACATGACTATGTTTATGAATAATAATATGATTATTGGTCCAATGAATGTATATCATTGTATTGATCAACAAGTATGTGACTTGATTATGAAGCTCTTTACTTAATGATGTAATTCGATAAATATCTCTGATCGGATATCATCGTATAGGACTACGATGAATAGATCAGCACATGTAGTGATCGATGATCATGCTTCATAGATCATGGGATATGGAGATATCATCTCTACATTGTGGACCATGTTGAAGAACATGGGTTAGATAGACCCGCTATGGGACAACTGCGAGAATGTTTCATTCTTATGTGTCATCGTGTATCTCATACCTAGAAGATGTATGATCCTTAGACCCGAGATTGTCATATTCCCTACATGTGTAATAGTTTTCCTTGGGGCTATCAAACACTACTTCCTAACCGGATAGTTATAAAGGTAGCTTTCATGTTTACTATGAAACGTGCGAGAGGAAGTGAGCAGTCAAGATGGAATTTGCCACTCCAATGAAACGGAGATATATGACAAGGCCACTCGTGTGATATGATTAAGAAAGTGCATGGCCATGCCGTGATTGAGGAGTCAATCACAACTTATTAATATATCACGGATACGAGAGATGGATTGAATCATCAAAGGATGACATGCTTCTCGCCTTGAGATCAATCTTTATATACTTGGCAAAGGGATTATTACATGAGTTCTTTTGATAGGTTCTGTTCGATTTGATCACAGTATGTTTGGGAGTTGGCATACTTTGCAAGAAGCCGCTACCAACTATTGGATTGAAAAGGAGTTTTCCGAATCCATGTCCAAACATATGTGAACCTGCAGGGTCACACACTTAATGGGCTGGGACGCATTAATTTGGATTGGATCCGTAATTAATGAACCTCGTGGGCTTAGCATCTTTGGTGGGCCCTGGTTTAGGTTTCATCTCGTGGCTATATAAGGAGGGGAGGAGGAGGCGCAGAGTGTGCTTTCCACGGTTTAGGTTTGATTCACTTGAAACCCTAGCCTCCTCCTCTCGCGCCCTCGCCGAGCGACTAGGTGCTTGCACACGACGCACGCGGCGTTCCATCTCGGACGTGTGGACTCATGCGGTGACGCTGCTGCGATCTGCGGCGTGGGAGGACGATCCACGGCGAGGCGAGGACGATCCACTACATCGACGCAACGATCGCGGCGAGGACGAACCACTACATCGACGCGAAGGATTCCGCGAATCGCGCGTCTAGTGGTAATCTTATCTATGATTCCTTCTTGCGTAGTAGCTCGTTGCGCGGTAGTTTTTTTGTGCTAGCGTAGCATACGCGCTTCCTTCAAGTGGTATCGAGCCATCTCGTATAGTTTTGTGATCTGGATGTTGCACATATGATGTGTGAGGTTAGTAGATTGGATCTATTACATGTTCACCGGTTCATGTGATGAATTGGTGACGGCACCATCGATGAGATCGATCGATTTAGGGTTTGAGGAAAGTGCAAACCGACTCAATCTTGATTTGGGTGAGTCCGCTCATGGTACGACGTTACCCTTACCGGCCGGGTTACCGCCATCGTGGTTTCAAACGTATCCATATGGGACCAAGCCAATCGATCGAGTTGGATTGGGTCAATCTGTTGATCCATGGTAAGCGCAAACAGATTCAATATTGATTTGGGTGAGTCCGCTCATGGTACGACGCTGTTCTTACCGGCCGGGTTACCGCCATCGTGGTTTCAAACGATCCATATGGGACCAAGCCAATTATATTAGATCGGATTGGGTCAATCTGTTGATCCGTGGAAATTTTGAGGGTGTTTTCCCATGGCGGAAGACATGCCTCTAATCAATATTGACCCTTGACCCGCAGTGGCGCCGCCTCGGACCCGCCCACGACCGGCCGGCGGGACCGCGTGGGCGCTGCCCCTTGATTCTGCTTGGCGCCGCCTCGGACCGAGTCGAGGGTTGCTTTTGTTTAAACTGCGTTTTGCGAGGAATTATGTGAAATAGTATGGCCTATGTGTATGTGATGCATGTAATTTCCACATGGCTGCGTGCGTGTTAAGCCATAAGGCTATTTAAATTGTATAACGACTGCGTGTCGACTTGTGATGCTTCAAACCCTCATGTAAAATTCATTATCAAAAGTTGTAAGGAGTTGCATCCATAATGATGAAGACGATGGCTAGGTGAACAAATCAAGCAAGGTGGCTAGGTGAACAACCAAGCATGATGATGGAGATCTTAATGCTAAGGGCCATGCTATTTCACGACTTATTTTGATTTTACGTGGATGTGTGTTTTATCCTTGCTATTTTCTTTATGCTCATTGCATGTGATGCTATGTTCATAGTAATCTTTGTTCATCCTTATAGTTAAAAATCTTAAATCAAATTGTCCATCCAATTGTTGCACCTATCAAGAATTTAGATCGTTATTGATATGATGCCAAAGTAGTATATCAATGGCTATCTCAATAGATGATAGGGATGTGTTGGACACATCACGCATAACAATGGCGATTTAAACGAGCTATCAAAACGGCTTTGGGCTTGAGGACATAAGTGGTTGGGATTTGATTTCATAATGAAGGAACCTATACAAGACAATTGGTGTCTAGGAAAACACACATGAGGCAGGTTTCTTAATTGGCACCCGAATACGGGAAGTGCTCCTCCTCATGTGAGCCCTTGGGGCGAGTTGACTGGCCATGAGTCAAGTTGATGGAGGCATTCATTACTTGTTTTCATACTCAACAAACAAGAGTTACATATGATGTAATTAGCAAAGGTGTTGCTTACCTATGTCATTAAATTTCTAGCAGTGATGCCAAAGCTCACTAGTGTTTAATGAATATGGATCTTGAATACTCACTATGTGTCTATAAAAGGACATAAAATAGGAGTGTCTTTAATTAAAAAGTTTAATAAAAGTTTTACATAAACATAGTGCTTAGAATCTTTGCATATTTTTGTTGTAGTTCAATGGCACCTTCTCCTACTGCCGCTACACTGGTTTTGCTTTGAGATCGGTTTTGGAAAGGAAAAACTGAATGGAACTAATTTTGTTGATTGGTATCGCAACCGAGAATTGTTCTCAAGCATGAAAAGAAGGACTATGTTCTAGAGAATCCAATTCTGATGAACCACCGAAAATCGCCGCAATTTGAGGGTTGAATATGAAAAGCATGTTAATGCTTCAGAGAGGTCATTGTCTCATGCTAGTCACAATGGACTCGAGCTCCAAAAGCAATATGAGGACCAGGATGCTTACAATATGATTGTGGGCTTGAAGGGCATGTTTGGGAATCAAGCAAGAGCTGAGAGGTATGGTATCTCAAAGCTTTTATTTGCTTGTAAGTGGTCAAGGCAATCCGGTCGATCCTCATGTGATCAAGATGATTGGTTACATTGGGAGATTGGAAAAACTTGAGTTTCCCTTAGCCTCGGTTTGGCCACAGATGTTATTCTCCGTCTACGCCTCAGAGCTTTGAGCCATTCATTATGAATTTTCATATGAATAGCATGGAGAAGAGCCTAACCGAGCTACATGGGATGCTCAAGGTCATGGAGGAAAGCATTAAGAAAAACCCAATCATGTGATGATGGTTCGAAAACAACCGCTTTCAAAAAGAGAAAGGCTAAGGGTGGGGAACGGAAAGAGCAAGGGCAAGGGCAAGGGCAAGGCTCAAGATGAGATCATGAGCCTCAAAACTAAGCTTGAAGCTTAAAGTTGGCCCTCAACACGATACCCAATGCTTCTATTGCAAGAAATCGGGGCATTGGAAACGGGCTGAAAAGTACAGCAGATAAGAAGAATGGAAATGTGGTTTCCACTTGGTATTAATGTTATAGAAATTAATCTTGCTACTTCTTCACTCAGCTCATGGGTATATGATACCGGTTGATTGCTCACATTTGCAATTCGTTTGGGGTGATAAAGAGTAGAGACTTGGCAAAAGGAGAAGTGGATCTTCGCGTGGGGAATAAAGCAAGAGTTCTTGGTCTTGCTGTTGGCACATACCCATTGCATTTGCCTTCAAGATTAGTTTTAGAACTCAATAATTGTTATTTTGTTCCATCTTTGAGTAGAAACATTATTTCATCTTCTTGTTTGGAACATGAAGGTTATGATTTCAGAATAAAGAACTTTGTTTGTTCAATATTTTTGAATGATATGTATTATGGTCGTTGCCCCATGGTGGATGGGTTGTACGTCCTTGAACTCAAGAAAAACCTGTCTATAATATTAATGTAAAAGGCACCGCCTAATGATTTGAACCCTACCTTTTGTGGCATTGTCGCTAGGTCATATAAATGAGAAGCGCATGAAGAAGCTCCATGGTGATGGACTTCTAACCTCATTTGATTTTGAATCATTTGAAACATGTGAATCTTGTTTACTTGGCAAGATGACAAAAGCCCCTTTCACAGGTTTTAGTGAGAGAGCAAGTGAATTATTGGCCCTAGTACATACTGGATGTATGTGGACCAATGAGCTCATTGCTAGGGGTGGGTTTGAGCTTTGTAACTTTTACCGATGACTTCAGAGATATGGATATATCTATTTAAGAGGCATAAATCTGAAACTTTTGAAAGGTTCAAAGAGTTTGAGCGAAGTACAAAATCAACTTGGCAAAACAATAAAACACTTACGATCCGATCGTGGTGGCGAATACTTGAGCCAAGAGTTTGGTGATCATTTAAAGCAATGTGGAATCGTTCCGCAACTTACTCCGCCAGGAACGCCTCAATGGAATGGTGTGTCCGAACGACGTAACCGGACTTTATTAGATATGGTTCGGTCAATGATCAGCCAAACAGATCTGCCATTATCCTTTTGGGGTTTCGCTCTAGAGACAGCTGCGTTCACTTTGAATAGGGTCCCATCAAAATCCGTTGAGAAGACGCCATATGAGATATGGACTGGGAGAAGACCCATGTTGTCATTTCTCAAGATATGGGGATGTGAGAAGACCCCTGTGATGATGTGTTATCATAGACGGTTTTTTGCAAAAATAGTCAGTGATGAGTCTCAGGCATATCACAGATAATTTTTGGCTAAAACCATCTGTGATGTGCCCCTCATCACACATGGTTTTAGCTAAAAACCGTATTTTATGTTCTCCCCCTCATCACAATCAGACAGTTCTAGCCAAAAACCGTCTGTGATGACCATTTCTAGGAAACAAGTACAGAGAGCCCCAACCTCCTCTGTATTTTTAGGGTTTTCTGAGCTATTTTTGAGGTGGCTACGATTGAGACACAATTTGGTGAAAAGATACCCTGAATTTGGAAGTGTAATTGTAGATCCTTCTGTTCTAGGTCATCCATGGTTAGTAATTGGTTATAATTTGCATTATATTTAAGATCTAGCTTGGTAAAGAGGGAAATGAAGATGGTTTCTAGATCTAGCTTGGTGTTGATTCATTTGTTCTTTGTGATGTAAAGTAGTAATTGGTTCCAATTTCATTATACTCAATATGTAGATAATTACTTAAAGGAAGGTGATCTAGGCTAATAATCGGTTCTAATTGCATTATATTCAAGATATATCTATCTTGGTAAAGAGGGAATTGAAGATTGTTTTGATCTAGCTTGGTGTAGATCCATTTGTTCTTCTTGATCTAAAGTAGTAATCGGTTCTAATTGCATTATACTCAAGATGTAGCTAGCTATGTAAAGAGAGGATTGAAGATGTTGAGTTTAAATGTAGCTTACATATGTATATATATCCATTTGTTCTTTGTGATATAAGGAGCTATATAGGTTAATTGGCAAGTTTTAATGTAGCTTATATGAAGAATATGTGTTCATGTGCACTCCTAGTATACTTAATTCATTATTTAACACTTATTGTTATATACGTAGCGTACATGGACCAAAACTAGATGTACGCTGAGAACCGTGCAAGAGCCGAGTACATTAATGTCGTCTCGGCTTTTAGAAGAGCTGCAAAGGAGGAGATGTTGAACAGGGGGTGAAATTTATGCCTTGTCCATGCATTGACTACGAGAATCTGAGGATGTTTTGAAACCCAGCACAGATCAAAGCACACTTGATTCTAAGGGGTTTCAAAAGGGGGTATACATGTTGGACCAGTCACGGTGAAGAGTAGATTATGCAGGAAGCAAGTAGTATTAACATCGTCGACGAAGTGAATGATACTCCAGATGATATCGACTATGACTTTGATGAACATAGTTTTCATGATGACAATCTGGATCAGATGCTAGGGATCCTAAAGGGAACCATGATGAGCGAGAGTATGTAAAATTCTGGGGCTTGATGGACGACTCGGAGAAACCTTTGTTCCCGAGCTACAAATCAAAATACACAAGGTTGCCATTCGTGCTTGAACTGCTGAAATTAAAGGCAAGCAACGGTTGGTCCGACAAAAGTTTTACGGTGCTATTAGGTCTATTAGCGGAAATGCTTCCGGAGGGAAACGAGTTGCCGACAACCACCTACAAATCCAAGAAGGTTTTTTGTCCCTTGGGAATGGAAGTAGAAAGAATACATGCCTGTCCGAACTACTGTATCCTCTACCGCAAAGAGTACGCAAACTTGCATGTATGTCCGGTATGCAATGCATCCCGGTACAAGTGTAAAGATAAATCAGATGATGATGATGAGGGCATCGAGGTGAAGAAAGGACCTCCTGCTATGGTGGCGTGGTATCTGCATATAATTCCCCATTTGAAGCGTTTATTTGCGAACCCAAAGGAGGCAAAACTGCTTTAGTAGCACTCGGATGAGCGTAAGAATGATGGAATGCTAAGGCACCCCGCTAATTCCACCAAGTGGAGAAACATCGATAGGAGGTTTCAACAATTCATTACGGATCCGAGGAATATATGGTTCGGATTGAGTACGGAATTAATGAATCCTTTTGGTAACATGAGCAGCCGTCATATCACTTGGCTCGTGAATCTCTGTATCTACAACCTTCCTCCTTGGTTGTCTATGAAGCGGAAGTACATCTTACTGTCTATATTTGTCCAAAGCCCAAAGCAACCTGGGAAAGATATTGATATGTACCTAGCACCATTGGTGGAAGATGTGAACACATTGTGGGCTCCTGTGGTACAGGTATGAAATGCTCACAAACGAGAGTACACTTTGCACTGCCTTTTGTTCTGCACCATAAATTATTATCCTGCCCTTGCTAACCTATCGGGCTAGAGTACAAACGAAGCCAAAGCTTGTACTGATTGTTTAGATGATACCGAGAGTGTGTGGCTGAATTACTCACGCAAAACTGTCTACATACGTTACCATAGGTTCCTTCGGAGGAATCACCAATACTGCAAGATGAATAAACAATCTGATGAAACGAACGAAGACGGTTTAGCTCCAAAGTCTTTAGCGGGACAGACATTCATGATATGGTTAAGAACTTGAATGTTACACTTACAAAGGGATGTAAATCGAGGACCCGTAAGAAGAGCATGTGGAAGAAGAGATCAATATTTTGGGACCTACCTTATTTGGAGCACCTAGAAGTTCGACACTTCATCGACATCATGCACGTAGAGAAGAATGTCTGTAATAGCTTGATTGGTCTCTTACTGAACATTAAGGGCGAAACTAAGGACGGTATCAATGCACGGCTTGACTTGGTTGATGTGGGTATGAGACGTAAGTTAGCACTGAAAGAGACCGACAAAGGCCGAACGTGCTACGAACCTGCTTGTTACACTCCATCCAAGGCTGAGAGAACTGAATTGTGCCAGTGCTTGCATAGTGTGAAAGTTCCATCCGTTTACTCCTCCAACATGAAAAGACTTGTTTCGATGCAAGATTTGAGTTTAAATGGCATGAAGTCTCATGATTACCATGTGCTTGACACAGATGCTCCCTATCACAATTAGAAGTATTTTACCGAGCAAGGTCCAAGAGACAATCACAAGGCTGTGTTATTTCTTTAACACAATTGCTCAGAAGGTCATCGATCCCAAAGAACTAGATGCTCTGCAGGCTGAGGTGGTGATGACTATGTAATCTTGAGATGTATTTCCCTCTATCGTTTTTCGATATCATGGTCCATTTCATTGTTCACCTTGTGAGGGAGATAAAGATGTGCGGGCCGTGTTCCTATGTAGCATGTACCCGTTAGAGAGGTACATGGGAATTCTCAAGTCCTACATACTGAATCGATCTCGACCGGAGGGTAGCATTGTCAAAGGTTATGCAACCGAAGAGATCGTCGAATTCTACGTGGATTATATGGCTCAGGTCGAACTGACAGGTGTCCCTTGATCCTGTCATTAGGGGAGGCTCCAGGGTATCAGGACCATCAGAAGGAAAGAAATCACGCCTGATCCAGCTGTGTGTGCTAAAGCCCATTTCACGATTTTGCAAAACAGGGCTGTTGTGGCCCCGTATATCGACGAGCACAAGAACTAGCTGCGGCAAGAGAATCTGTCACGGCAGGAGTCCTGGATCATTAGACAACATAAACTTTAGTTCAACACATGGTTGAAGGAGCTACAACCCATCACTGGAAGCTCGTCAGGTGATACACTGACATAGTTGGCAAAAGGGCCAGCATTTATATTTGTAACAAGGAAAGGATAAGACTTAAATGGGTACACATTTTACACGAGAGATCAGGACATGAAAAGCACAAACCAAAACAACGGTGTTCGCATAGATACGCTCAATACCGTTGCGTTGACGAGGAGCTCCTACTATGGGTTCATTGAGGAAATTTGGGAGCTCGACTACATAATATTCAAGATCCCCTTATTTCGGAGCCACTGGGTTCACCTGCAGCATGTGAAGATTGACAAGTACGGCTTCACTACTGTGGACCTGGAACGTGTTGGATACACGGATGAACCATTTGTACATGCTAGCCAAGTTGTTCAAGTTTTCTATATAACCAACCCATCCAACAAGAAGTGCCACGTGGTTGTTCAGGAAAAAAGGAGGTTTGTCAGAGTCGAGAATGTGGTAGATGAGGAAAAATATAATCAGTTTGACGAGTTGCCTCCTGTCGGTAATGGCATCACATCTAGGAAGAACAACATGAGGAACCAAGCTAGACACGTGTCCATCATCCTGAAGGGCTAAATTTTATACAAAAAAATAAGCAAGTGGAGTTATGATGAGGTCGTCATGTTTATTTTAAGTGTACCTGTATTATAATTAATGAGATGTATGTATTATAATTAATGAGATTTATGTAATATAAATAATGAGATGTATGTATTAAAATTAATGAGATGTATGTATCTCATTAAATATAATTAATGAGATATATGTATGTATTATAAATAATGAGATGTATGTATTATAATTGTTGAGATGTATGTATTATAATTAAATATAATTAATGAGATATATGTATGTATTATAATTAATGAGATGTATGTATTATAAATAATGAGATATATGTATTATAAATAATGACACTAAGTTAAGCTCACATTCTTTAATTTGGGGTTCTATATACATACTAACATTAATTCATTGATGTATGTATTATCAATAATGAAACTAACTTAAATAAATAATGAGTTGTATGAAGTTTAACTCATCGCAGACGGTTTTATCTTTGAACTGTTGGTGATTACTCATCACAGATGGTTCTAGCCTTGAACTGTCTATGATGGCTTTGCTTGCTGCCAAAAGCCCTTGAGGCATCAACACACAGGTCACAACACACATAGCGCGTAGGTCACAAACCCTAACCCTACCCTGTGCCCTCTCCGGTGTCCTCCCCGCACCCTCTTCCCCTCGGTGGTGCCCTCCCTCACACCCTCTCCCCCTCGACGGGGCCCTCCCTCGTGCCCTCTCCTCCTCGGTGGCGCCCTCCTCCACACCCCGGCGACGCCTCCCTGCCCTCTCCCCTTGGTGGCGCCCTCTCCCACAGCCTCTTCCTCTCGGCGAATCCCTCCCCCACGCCCTCTCCCCCCTCAGCGGTGCCCTCCCCCGCGGCCCCTCTTGGTGACGCCCTCCCCCACCCCCTCCCCCTCCGAGGCATCTCTCCCGTTGTTGGACTTCTTGGCCCTGTCGTTGGCACCTACGAGTACGCACTCCCTTCCTCTTCCCCCTCTTCTATTGTATTACACAGATCTGATCTAGTCTAGGATTGTTTGCTTGTAGCTTCGCTTGGTTGCGGAATCTGTTTATGGTTTGATCAGTTCCCCGTATGATACTATGATTCATAATTCCCTTAAGTGTTCTTTAATTGTTGATTAGAAAATGTATGGACAAAATTAGAAGTAAGCTAGAAACCTTAGTTTGTGCTAAATAGTTGAGTGTATGTACTTGTGGCTGTGTAAACCTTAAATTTTGAGATTATGTGTGTACTTGAAAGTTAGGGAACATATGCATCTAAGAGCTTTATGGTTAACAGAGTTTATAACCTAAGTACCAATTAATCTTCCAGCTGTTAGTCATAGTTTTATCCAATGTATTTTTTTTTGTACAATTAGGAGTTAGATAAAGATACAGCCAATGTGTCAAATGTAAGTCAATACCTTTTTTAGTTAACTACTAGATGCGCTGTGTAACCAGATTATATGGAGGGGTCAAGGTAATGAAGAGTGCATTTAGTGGGCTGCCTTTGATGTCCATGTAAGGATCTGCTTCATGAGGGTGGTAGCACATTTACTTGTGTGTTTATCGTCAATCTCATTTACTTGTGTAAAGCAAAAGGTGTCCATGTTAGGAGGACCCTTCTGTATTATGCTTCCTTATCTTCTAGTTGAGCACACAAAACTCAAGTAGTTCAAGTGTTTTGCACTTGGATGATACGTCTTCTGGACAGATTTGTTCTCTATATCTCTATGCATTAAGTAGAGAAGGTGGGCAGTGTTTTTGGAACTTTAGAAAAGAGTAAACGACACTATAACTATTCAAATTTATATATCACTTAGGAAATTGTTTATTTTCATTTAGTTTCTGTTGAGTATTAAGTAACTTATTTTCCTTTGAACAAATGCATATGATGTTAGTTTAAGGCGGGGACTAGGATTTGTAATGATTCATAGCAACTTACTTTGTTCATAATACTGCTTGCTTATCATATTTACGCTTTTCTTGATTGCTTTCAAGTCTATCTAGGAGTTCAATATGAATTACCCTGTCAGTTTCATTTTCTTCAAGTGCATGTGTATATACTTGCACATATCCTACTTCTTGCATTGGTAAGTTGACATATGATAATTTGGATTTTTTGGCTTCTGGAACTATAATATCCAACTCAAGCATAAGAAAATACAATTGCCACCTTCATGCTGTCATACATATCAGCATTTGTCTTATTTTGGTCCATCTTTCGGTGTTGTCAAAATATAACTAATTGGCCTCCAATATCTTTCTATTTATTTTGAATTACACAATTATCACCTGAAAGTTAATGTTTTTGGTTGTTTGCTTGCTAACAACTTTATGATGAGCGTATTTCTTTTATTTGGGTTGCTTACATAGCACTTTGCTATCTAATTTGAGTGTTCACTAAGTTCACTTATTAGGATAGAATTAATGGCAGCAGTGCATGCTGTTAACAACAAGTAAATTTTAATTTTTAAAATTTTCTGCAGAAATTCGTTTTGTAAAACTAAAAATGGCAAAAAGGCATTATAAAATCCATAAAAATTAGAAAAATTACAAGAAAATTCTAAATAATAATTAATCCAAAAATATGCAAATTTCTAGGATGTCACATTAATGGTACCTTTATTTGTATATCAATGTGCCGCATGGTTTCATATGTGTAAAAAAACTCACTTGGTGACTTTGTTTCTTATTTATTCAAGTTGGCTGTTGTGGGAGAAGCTAGCTGGTTGCACAACGATGATATTTACGGATGGTATTATTAGACACTGAAGAAAGCAATAAAACTAACAGAATTACTAAAGAGAACAGAATTTTTTTAATAAAGTCAACAAATCAGACATGCCACACAATTTTGCCATGTGCTATGGAATGGTGAATATGGTTTTGAGGTTAAAGAAAAGGACCGGAGATTCACAGTGGATCTAGCAAGAAAGATGTGCTTGTGCAGGTTCTACCCATCACAAATGGTTCAACCCTAGAACCATCTGTGATGAGTAGCATCACAGACAGTTCAATTTAGAACCGTTTGTGATGAGTGTTGCTAATTTAACCTTTTTTAAGCCTATTTTTTAAGTAGTTTTTTAGGCCTGTTTTAAAGTAATTTTTTGGTTTTTTTAAGCCTGTTTTGTTGTATATATTTTTTTAAGTAGTTTTTTCAAGCCTATTTTTTAAGCAACACTGTTTACAGTTTATAATATATACATATATATCATCTACTACCAAATTAATTTTATAATACATACATTTATAGTTTATAGTACATCTCATGAATTATAATTAATTGTAACACATACATCTCATTAATTATAATATGGACATACATCTCATTAATTATAACACATACATACATCTCATTAATTATAATACAGGTACACTTAAAATAGACATGATGACCTCATCATAACTCTACTTACTTATTCTTTTGTATAAAAATTAGCTCTTCACGATGATCGACACGTGTGTAGCTAGCCTCCTCAGGTTGTTCTTCCTGGACCGTCACACCATTACAAATAGGAGGCAACCCGCCAAACTGATTGTATTCTTCCTCATCTACCACATTCTTGGCTCTGACAATCCTCCTTTTTCCCTGAAGAACCACGTGATGCTTCTTGTTGGACAGGTCGGTAATATAGAAGACTTGAACAACTTGGTTAGCGAGTACAAATGGTTCGTCTTGATATCTAACACGTTCGAGGTCCATAGTAGAGACGTCGTACTTGTCAACCTTCACCTACTGTAGGTGAACCTAACGGCACAGAAATAAGGGGATCTTAAATAGTATGTTTGAGCTCCCAAATTTCCTCAATGAACCCATAGTAGGAGCTCCTCGTCGACCTAGTGGTATTGAGCTCATCTATGCGAACACCGCATTTCTGGTTTATTCTCTTCATGTCCTGATCTCTCATTTAAAATGTGTACCTATTTAAGTCGTATCCTTTCAATGTTAGAACTGTAAATGCTGACCCTTTTGCCAACCATGTCAGTGTATCACCTGACGAGCTTCCAGTGATGGGTTGTCTCTCCTTCAACTATCTGTTGAACTGAAGGTTATGCTATCTGATGATCCTGGACTCCTACCGTGATATATTATCTTGTTGTAGCCTGTTCTTGTGCTCGTCGATATACGGGGCGACAACTGCCATGTGTTGTAAAACTGTGAAATGGGCTTTAGCACACACAACTGGATCAGGCGTGGTTGCTTTTCTTCGATGGTCCTGATACCCTAGAGCCTCCCCTCATGGCGGGATCGAGGCACACCTATCGGCTCGACCTGAATCATGTAATGCACGAAAAATTCGACGACCTCTTCAGTTGTATAACTTTCGATAATGCTATCCTTCGGTCTAGATTGATTCTGTACGTAGGACATGAGAATTCCAATGTACCTCTCGAACGGGTACATGCTACGTAGGAGCACGGGCCCACACATCTTTATCTCCCTCACAAGGTGAACAATGAGATGGACCATGGTATTGAAAAACGAGGGAGGGAAATACATCTCAAGATTACATAGAGTCATCACCACCTAGGCCTGCAGAGTATCTAGTCCTTCAAGATCGATGACCTTCTGAGCAATTGTATTAAAGAAATAATATAGCCTTGTGATTGTCTCCTAGACCTTGCTTGGTAAAATACTTCTAATTGTGACAGAGAGCATCTATGTCATAAGCACATGGCAACCATGAGACTTCATGCTAATTAAACTCAAATCTTGCATCGAAACAAGTCTCTTCATGTTGGAGGAGTAACCGGAAGGAACTTTCACACCATGCAAGCACTAGCACAGTTCAGTTCTCTCGGCCTTGGACAGAGTGTAACAAGCAGGCTTGCGGTACGTTCGGCCTTTATCAGTCTCTTTCGGTGCTAACTCAGGTCTGATGCTCATATCGACCAAATCAAGCCGTGCGTTGATACCGTCCTTTGTTTTGCCCTAAATGTTCAGTAAGAGACCAATCAAGCTATCACAGACATTCTTCTCTGCGTGCATGATATTGATGCAGTGTTGAAATTCAAGGTGCTCCCAATAAGGTTGCTCCCAAAATATTGATCTCTTCTCCCACATGGTCTTCTCACGTATCCTCGATTTATGTCTCTTTCCAAGCGCAACATCAAAATTCTTAACCATATCATGAATATCTGTCCCGCTTAAAGGCTTTGGAGCTAAATCGTCTTCGTTCATTCTGTCAAATTGTTTCATCTTGCGGTATGGGTGATTCCTCTAAAGGAACCTACGGTGACGCATGTACATGGTTTTGCACAAGTGATTCAGCCACACACTCTCGGTATCATCTAAGCAGTGATTACAGGCTTTGGCTCCTTTTGTACTCTGGCCCGTCAGGTTAGCAAGGGCAGGATAATCATTTATGGTGTAAACAAAAGTTAGTGCAAAGTGAAATACTCTCATTTTTAGCATTCGATACCTATACCCCAGGATCCCACAATGTGTTTAGATCTTCCACCAATGGTGCTAGGTATACATCAATATCGTTCTCATGTTGCTTCAGACCTTGGATAAGTATAGACACTAAAAAGTACTTCTGCTTCAAAGACAACCAAGGAGGAATGTTGTAGATACAGAGATTCACGGGCCAAGTGCTATGACGGCTACTCATGTTACCGAAAGGATTCATTCCGTTCGTACTCAATCTGAACCTTAGATCATAAAGAACAAATGGATATATTACATATGTAAGATACATTTAAGCTCAGCATCTTCAATTCTCTCTTTACATAGCTAGCTACATCTTGAGTATAATGCAATTAGAACCAATTACTACTTTAGATCAAAAGGAACAAATGGATCTACACCAAGCTAGATCAAAACCATCTTCAATTTCCGCTTTACCAAGCTAGATATATCTTGAATATAATGCAATTAGAACCAATTATTAACCTAGATCGCCTTCCTTTAAGTAACTATCTACATATTGAGTATAATGTAATTAAAACCAATTACTACTTTACATCACAAAGAATAAATGGATCTTCACCAAGTTAGATCTAGAAACAATTTTTATTTTCCTCTTTACCAAGCTAGATCTTAAATATAATGCAAATTAGAACCAATTACTAACAATCACATTTCCAAATACATTGTATCTTTTCACCAGATCGCCTCTTAATCGCATCCACACCAAAACTAGCTCGGGAAACCCTAAAAATACAGAGGAGGTCGGGTCTCTCTGTACTTATTTCCTAGAAATGGTCATCACAAACGGTTTTTGGCTAAAACCGTCTGTGATGTGCCCATCATCACAGACGGGTTTTGCCAAAAATTGTCTGTAATGTGCTGAGCCTGATCACCGACTGTTTTTGCAAAAAACCGTCTATGATGATACCTCATCACAGACGGTTTTTGAAAACCGTTAGTGACGAGGGGTCTAATATAAGTCCTTTTGTAGTAGTGAATAAAGGTTAGATTCAACAAGCATGTTAGTCTCACATTTGGATTTATCATTAATCACCATGTATTTTATAATCAAGGAATGCAACAAGATATAACAATATGATACAATATTGTAATATCTTAGAAAGAAATGATTCGTTAGGGATGTTTTTGGTCTGTTTTTGGGCTATTGTTGGGCCAGGTGGGGGGTTATGCCTCCTAACCCTAGCTGCCCCTACCTTTTCCAATTCCCAGCAGCCACTCCTCCTTCCTCCAAGCAGCCGCACCTTCTCCCTCAATTCCCTAGCTGCCCCCTGCCTCCCCTCACCCAACCACCCCGGTCCTTCCCTTGTGCAATGCCTTGCCTTCCCTCCTTGCGCCATCCCTGGCCCTTCCTCCTTCCTCCGGCCAGCCGCCAGCCATCTTGCCGTTGTTGCTGCTGCCCTTGGGGAAGTCAAGGAAGAGGAGATCCTAGGGCTGCGATCCAAGGGGAAGCGTCAACGTCATCATCCCATCGATTCTTCGGGAGAAGGTATAACCCTAGGTCAAATTTGGTGGTGCCGGTGCTGCATTAGGATGGGTTTTGGGTGGTCTCCCTGCTGGTTGTGGATTGTTTTGATCATCGAGTTGGGTTTGTTGTAAGTTCAGTTTTCGAACAACACTGGATCTGAAATTCAAATCGAGTTTCGGGGTATTTAGGGTCATTTCCAGAGGGTTTGTATGTTTTAAAAGTTGTATATTAATTTTTTAATTTTAATTAGAGTACAAGAACGCGAAATTTGGTTTAGCGGTTTAACAGTTATGATCTATTGAAGTGTGTTGTCCCGAATTGGATCACTGCTGGAAGTTCAGAATTTTGGCAGATCTGGGATTGATGTTCAGATTGAGTTTTGGGATTCTTTTGGTCAGTTCCAGAGGGGTTGGATGTTGCAAAAAAATGTAGATTTTTTTCTTAAGTTTCATTAGAGATCAAGAACACGAAATTTAGTTAAGTGGATTAAATGCTATGACATGTGGAAGCAATCTATGCAAAATCTGTTTGTTGCTGTATTCTGTCTCTGTTTTATGCAGTTTAGGGATGTTTAGTGGCCAAATTAAATTATTTCAATAACTAGAGAAAGTTAGATAATTTTCTTTAGTTTTCAGAAATGTCCAAGATTGCTTTATTTGGAGTTGTATAAATTTAGTTATGAATTTCTGAAGGTTGCTGTCCAGGGAAGCAGCAGAATGGTTTTTCAGGGCAGGAAACGAAAAGCTAGTTGGTTCAATTGATGAAGTTGATTAACAAGAATTTGGTGACTAACCTTCGGTAGTTTTCATAAAGTTCGTGGTTTCCTTTGTTTGTGCTCTTAGGTCAAAAATTTTGGTCATTTAACCGCCGAGGCAGCAAAGGGGTGAGCTGTTCAGTGAGTGAGCTGGTTAGAACTGGGGTAGTGCGTAGAGACGACGCCGTTATATTTGATGTATGAATTGTTGCTGCATGATTTTGAGATGGATGCATACATATATTGTAGGATTTGTGACTTCGGGAGTGGATTCAACCTCACGTCACTGAAGGACCATGTGGAGGTCTATCCAGATTTGTGATGAGTATTTGACTAAATTTGAGCTTGGGTTGCTCTTGTTTGAGTTTGATTTGAAATAGATTTTTAATTGGAAGCAATTTGAAGTCTTGTCTATTTTCCCGGTGCTACCGACCAGAACGAGGAAAAATGAATTTTAATGAGTTGACTTTGATGGATTTATTGCACATCTTTGTGGGCATAAGCCATGTGAGGAGTTTCCTTGTTTTTGATGGTTGCAGGACGACGGTGCTAGGTTATGGTGAGGCGAAGGATGGACGAGACTAGACAACGAGCGTCGAAGGTTCAGACGGTCGGGGATTGCCGAAAGATGATCAGAGACGGAGTCCGTGCAAGCCATGAAGATAAGGAATGGATGTGATGCTAGCTAGATGCTGCTCAGATCGATGAGGGCCGTCGGATCGCGGTCTAGTTGATAGGATAGCGGGTCTAGTTAGTGTGCTTTGAGACCGTGCAAGAAAACCCATTATGTGTTGTGGGTTTTGGGTGAACCCTTGCATGGCTGGTTGAGTGGGTTAATCCTAGCCCTTGATGGATGCTCTAGGGTTTAGAGGCTCATCCAAGGGTGGTAGGTGGCCCAAGAGTTGTATAAATAGGGGTGGAGGGGTAGCCTTCCCCCCTTGAAGGTTTTGAGGTTTTTGATGCTCCTTTGAGCTTTGCCCACATGAAATGTGAAGATTTATAACCTCTCCTTCCAGAAATGAAATGTTCTTCATTTATGTTCATGTTTCATTTCTTTTACGCATTTACATTACGCATTTAAATTACACAATTTAAATTCAGCATTTACTTTCCCGCATTTACATTCTCTCAATTTACTTTATCGCAATTTGGATTTGCCTCCCCTCCTTCTAAATCCTGTTCTTCTAGGATGTCTTGAGGGTGTTCATATGGTTTTACATCTTTCAAGTACCCTAGGATAGACTAGAGATCAAGTTTTTATCAAATTGCAAATCTTTCCATAACTTATTCTTTGCGCAGCAGCCAGTCTTTGATTTTTATAAAAATCTAGAAAAATTATTTTTAAGTTATTCTTATTGGATAAGGTGCACGACTCATATATCCATCTTTGGAAAAATTTGTGAGTACACTGGTTACACGGTTTGAGCACTATGAAGTGAAAACCGAGCCTCAAACATTCTGGTCGAAGTTCCTAACTGTCTGTAATTCTTGATTTTTCATGTTTATTCTGCAAATATTTTTGAGGTTATTTTTGGTGGGGTCTTTCATTACTCAACTTCTCATAGGGAAAAAAATTCCCAAAAATTGTAGAGCAACATAAACTCACAACCACCTGCTCCAAGGACAATTCCTCGAAAATCTGCTTTTACTTTTCTGGAAAGAGACTTTGGTGTTTTAGCTTTATCACTTTTAGAAAAGTAATCTTTGAGTTTATTCCTCTTTGTTTGGACACTTGACAACCAGGATTTTGATTAAAAAATCCCTCACATGATTCATGGTTCTCATCTATGCAAGCTAGGGGTACACATAGTTGTCTAATTCTTCGGGTTTTGGAGGGTGTGCGAATCTGAAAAACACCAGTTTGAATGAAAATCTTTGGGTGTTTCAGATTTCTATTGCGAGATTGTTTGGAGTACTTTGAGTAGGGGAAAATTTTATTTGGGATCATTCACCCCCCGTCTGATCGCCATTTCGATCTTTCAGTCACTCCGTTTCTTGTAGGTAAAAAGGTAAGTGCATGGTAGAATGATAATTTGGTTGTAGAATGAATTGATGTTTAGATTGATAAATATCACCTTGCTGTTTTATATGATTAATATTAATCATTATCGTTATTTATGCTTGTGATCTTGAGATGATGATATTGAGTATATGATGTGGATGGTCACTTGGGAATTGTTGGTACGTGGTGATTGGTTATTAAAAAGTGTTGCATCACTTGCATTCATATCATTAAAAGTGCATTGAGCCAGGTCGGTAAAAGAGTCATATAGCTAATCCAGAGTGCATAGGCCAGGTCGGTAAGAAAGGTATATGACTTGATCTAAGTGCTCTTTAGTAAGACCTACTTCGGTAGGCCCCTCCACTGGGATAGAAGGGAATGAGAGTGTGACATAGACGGGTGTGCACTCAAGCTATACGGGTATAAGCTATGAAAGGTGCATATGAGCATACAAGCATATTTGCATTGCATATCATTGCTAATGATGAATTATGGTTAATATGATGATTGTGATAAATGGTTATGTGGATTATTCATGAACTCATCCAATGATGACTATTGAGATAAATGTGACAACTGGCATGATATTATTTCTTACGTATTGGTTGAGTCGTGGATTCACCCTTGCTGGATTTAAATGTGATAATTGGTTATGTTATTGTTTTATTATGCATTTTGCTGAGTTTTGCACTCACGCTTGTTTATTGAATTGTTTTTAGGTACACTGAGAGAGCGGCATATGGGAAGGGAACGTAGCACAATCACGTCACATGATAATCTACCACCCTTCAATGTTCTCTAGTACTTAATCTTGAATAGATCTTTGGATTAAATTTAGACTCTCCCAACCTTAGAATATGTTTAATAAAACTGTATATGTGAAAGGTTATTTGGTTATGTGTATGTTACTGTTGAGGTTAGGTTAGATGAAAATTATGGCCATGGATAGACTATTGTTAAACAATGTGATGGCGTTAGGTTTTGCCATGTTAAATTATGCTTGTGGTTTATGTTAATGTCATGAGACAATCAAGTTTAGTTTGTTATTATTACTGACATTGTAATTACTTGTGAGTAACCTTTAGTTTCTGTTTAAGGTTCATTTCTCGATTGTTCAAGTGATTGATTAGTTTGTTTGGAGTGGTTAAAAGAGGAGAAGTCTTGCTGAAATTTATGTGTAAATTGATTAAGTCTTAGAAAAATAGAATGATGTTGTGGCATTCAGGGCACATGAGATGCCGGGGTGTTACAAATATGATATAGGATGCATGCCTTCAAGATTTTCCAATTGATCATCCAAATAAGACTAATAAATATCATTTTCAACAAAAGAGTTAGTCTCGTATTTAGCTTTGTCATTAACCACCAAAATCAATCTAATGGAGCTTGAACTTACAACATTTGTCTTCATTTCTCAATAATGTTAAGGTTTTCTCAATACTACCGCACACATACAACAAACATGAGAGACGGCACAAAACATAGGCAAAGGGATGCTATTTGCAACAGCATTAGTCTCACTACTCATCTAATTGCTCCAAGAACCACAAGTCAGAATCAGATCTCAATTAAGCATAAATGGTTACCATAATTGGGACCTGACAATTGATGAAGATACACATCAACCCTTCCTCTTAATTACCCTATCCTCTAAGTGCGAACAAATGCGAACACCCTACATGGTTGGTAATAGAAATTCAGTGTGATCACATATAATTCCATTCACAAAGATAAAAACCTTAACCCTCAGTTCCAATGCACACTTGTAAAACTCTACCAAACAAAATGTCTAAGCCGGCATATAATAGCACATATATCCCAAAATCAAACCAGCACCTATCATCTACACATAAGTATGTTACCAAATATTTTACCCACGATATTCGATCATAGAATGAAACAAGAAGTGCACAGGTACCATGTATCAGTTCCAGTGCACAGGCCCAGGGGAGGCGGTGGCAATTGAGGACAGAGGCATCGAGGATGTGCGGCAGCGAATGGCTTGAGGAGGGTGCGCATGCAAGCTCGGAGAAGAATCTCGCCAGCTTGGGGAGGCGACGACGAGGATGGGCGGCAGCGATGGGCTCAGGAAGGAGGCGGACAACAGTTTTCAATTTCATTTGAGTGAGAAGTGCGGCGGGCAAAAGCCCTGGAATGATATATATAATAAGTGTAATCACATACAGTTCCTTGTTAGAACCATCTATGATATGTAGTCATATCATAGACAGGTCCTTGTTAGAATCATTTGTGATACATAGTCATATTACAGACGGTTCGTAGTACAAACCATCTGTGATACTTCACAGACTGTTCGTGGGACGAATCATCTGTAGTATCAACTTATCACATACAGTTCTTAGCATATCTAGTAACTTAGACTGTCGCGCTAGCAAAACCGTCTGTGATTAGCTTTAACACAGACGGTTTTTGAAAACTTCAGTAGAGTTTCATCACAACAAATACTTCTTATTTTCCTTAATGAGCTTATCTATCAGAATGTCGTAGGCCTTTTCAGTAGGATGGAAGCTGTCCCAAAAAATATAATCGATAGCATTTGGACATGCGCTGTGATATTCTATGAATATAGCAGCATCTAGTACTGTGCTACCACAACATCCCACAGTTACCTCCTTGAAACCTACATAATGAAAAGATTCGGCAGTTAATTCTCAATATGAAGTGTAACTCGTACAAATTAAACTATCCTCTAGTAGTACATGCCATGAAACATATATAATTCCTGCACATACCATTCTAGAGGTTACTTTATACCGATATTATTTTTCAAAATTCTGTTTATTTCGTCTATATGGCAATATAATACTAATTCACCATGTAGGCTTACCATAAAAAGCTGGATGTTGAATAAGATCAAGTAAGTTGTAGTATATATCGATATACACAAGCTTCGATCCATCATGTGTGCGTTCTAGATGTAGTCGGGCTATTTCCTTTCTTATTTTAGAGTTGAACAATTCTGATGCTTTGTTTCGTAATGTGTCGCATTCTCTTGATTGTCTTCCTTCATTTGTTCTCTGTGAAGGACAACATCCAATAGGTGGAATACCAACAAATCCAATCCTCTTAGCCCCCATGTCATTCAACGTCTGCATAGCATGTACACATTAGTAATTATCACTTAACCCATTTTTCACGGATAAGAAAAACTAAGATGAAGGAAAAATGATAAACTGAGAAGAACGAGAAACAAAAGCAAGTAACTTTAAATAAGTTGTCGTACCCGTAGAGTCTTGAAATTTTCATTGTGCCAATTCTTGTTAAAAAAAATTCTTACACAAAGATGTGACGGGGAGGGTAGTACTAATGTAAATTTGTGAAAATATATCTGTGTGGCAGGATGAACAATGAAATTATTGATCATAATCCAGACCATGCGTCTCACAGCAGTGGCAGTTAAATCTTGCCATGTTTCTTTCTAATCAAAAGACATGAGAACTTAACGAACAAAGAGATGACCCCCCTCCCTAAAAAAGGAAACAAGATGGGCAAAAAAGTTATCGTCGACATAATTCCGATCTCAACAATTGTCTACGGTTCACAAGAAGTTCAAGGCTTAAAACTCACCACAGTGAAGTTCACCGCCGAAGAGACAAGAAAGTCCACGTAGGAAGGAAGGTCATATTCATGGCGTCTAAGAGGAACCGTAAAATAATTATTTGCAAGGTCGTTTGCCCCCATGACGGTAAAGTAGATGCCTTCCGAGATGACACAAGTCATGGCCTCCTCTCCGACTAAAGTTTTGAGCTTCTCCTTGTATTCTTGAAACAATACAAGTTGCCCAGTGCTAGATATGGAATTCTGAATATCACATAAATATTTTGTTTGTAAGTAACAAATGCAAGTTTTTCAACTAGCTAGTGGAACAATCTTAGTCTGTAGTGCAAACAACAACAATGGATTGCTAGAACAATATGCTATGAGATTTGTGTCACAATAACTAATAACTGAAAGGTACCGAGATTTCAGAAGTAACAGGGTCGTATCCACTGCCTCCGGAAGCAAAGGCCACTCCAGTAAGTAGGTCATCAAGTTGAAGTTCACCGCCAAGGTAAGGAGGCAATAACTCCTTAACACCCAACTTAGAAGCTGTACGAAAATAATTAATTTGTAAGACAAGAGATATTTTACATTGTTAATCAATTTGTTAATGAGAGGGCTACAATATCTATGCACTAGATAAAACAATCTATATATATACATACATACATACATACATACATACATACATACATACATACATACATACATACATACATACATACATACATACATACATATGTGTGTGTATGTATGTATATGTATAGGCGCTATTCTTCAACTGACACTAGTTAGATTACGCAGTCCGACCAAACCATGTATGCAACTAATCAACACATCGGACTGCTCTAGTTGACCGAGCCATGCATCACGGCTAACAAACTAATAAATGTGCTCTTTGTTTGTACATGAATTTTTTTCTTTGTTTTACTCATAACTTTTTATTGGTAGCTTCGATTCACAAATGGTTTCACTAGTAGATTACTGACGATGAGAGGAACATAATTATATAAGTCTCGCTAATAAACAATAATTTTCCTAGCTAGTAATAGATTTTACTACAACTATATATAGAAATTACTACATTTCTATATAGATTTTACTTTCATATAGTAGTAAATTAAGGTTCATTTGGCAGTAAAATTTGATTTATACGACGTTTATTAACGAGACTTATAACATGTTGTTCCTCTCGTTATCAGTAATCAAATGGTGAAATTTGTTTAGTCTCGCTAATAAACATTAATTTTGCTGGCTAGTAATAGATTTTACTACATGCATAAATAGAAATTACTACATTTCTATATAGATCTTACTATCATACAGTAGTAAATTGAGGTTCATTTGACAGTAAAATTTGATTTATACGACGTTTATTAGCGAGGCTTATAACATGTTCTTCCTCTCGTCGTCAGTAATCAAATGGTGAAATTTGTTCATGAATCCGAGCTACTAATAAAAAGTTATGGCTAAAATAAAGAAAAATTAGATTTATGTACAAACTAGAAAACACAATTATTAGTTAGTTGGACTAAGCCAATCAATAGCGTAGCAAAACAACTAGTAAATTTGTTTCCTTGTTTGTACATAAATCATTTTTTCTTTGTGTTAGCCATAACTTTTTACTGATAGCTCCGATTCATGAACGGTTTTCGCCAGTAGTTTACTGACGACGAGAAGAACAAAATGATATAAGTGTCACAAAAAAACACCAGATAAATCAGATTTTATTGCCAAATTGAACATCAATTAACTATTGTGTGATAGTAATATATATATATATATATATAGTAAAATGTATATATACGGATAGTAAAATATATCATTGGACTAGTAGTAGTTCACAATCATTTTGCTATCTGGTGATAAATTCTACTATCCGTATGTATAGATTTTACTATCCTTATATATAGATTTTACTATCATGTAGAGGGTTCAGCAGCCGGTATAATCTGTGTAGTATTAAAAGCTCACGATATATGGATAGCAAAATCTATATATACAGATAGTAAAATCTATCACCGGACTAGTAGTAGTTGACAGTCATTTTTCTTTTCATGATAGATTTTACAATCATGCAGAAGGATTAGCAGCCGGTATAGTCTTTGCAGTAGTAAAAGCTTATAGTATATGGATAGTAAAATCAATATATGTGGATAATAAATCTATATATAAGGATAGTAATATCCATCACCGGACTAGTAGTAGTTCAAAGTTATTTTCCTGTCTGGTGATTGATTTTACTATCCGTATATATAGATTTTATTATCATAAAGAGGGTTCAACACCCTGTATATCGTGTGTAGTAGTAAAAGCTTACAATATATGGATAGTAAAATATATCACCAGATAAGTAGTAGTTCCCAGTCATTTTGCTGTCCAATGATAGATTTTACTATCCTTATATATAGATTTTACGTACTATCATTCGTAGGGTTCAGCATCTGTTATAGTTTGTGTAGTAGTAAAAACTTACAGTATATGGATAGTAATATATATATATATATATAGTAAAATCTATCACTATACGGATAGTAAAATCTATCACCGAATAGTAAAATAATTATTTATTGGCGAGATTTATATCATTATGTTTCTCTTGTTGTCAGTAAGCTACTAGTTAAAATCTTTTGTGAATCGAAGCTACCAATAAAAAGTAATAGCTAAAACAAATAAAAAAATAGTATTGTACAAATCGGGAAACACATTATTTGTTGCTTTGCCACGTAATGATAGTCAATTGGGACAGTTCTGTCGCACTGAGTAAGTACTTGGATACGTGGCTCGGTTGGTATGGTTAAGTAGTTAGGGAGTAGAATAGCCTATTCTACATGTAGCTATAGAATAGTGTATATATATATATAGAAGTACTATTTTGTTGCTGCATGTAGTTAAAGCAATTCTATGTGTCGATCAGTTTTGCAGTCCGACCAAGCCGAGTGTTCCACTAATTAGCGTTATGGAATTCGTGACCGAGCCTTGGAAGATTAATCGTCCGGAATTAATTTGCATGCATGTGTGTGACCGAGAGATGCAAAGATGTATACACCATCATGCGTATATATGAATCTCATTTTTATTTGTTCTAGCTATAACTTTTTATTCGCAGCTTCGATTCACAAACGAATTTCACCGTTAGATTACTGATGACGAGAAGGACAACATGATATAAATATCTCTAATAGACGTCGTATAAATCAAATTTTACTACCAAATGTACATCAATTTACTATTGTATGAGAGTAAAATCTATACAGAAAAGTAGTAATTTCTATATATAGATGTAGTAAAATCTGTTACCAGCCAGTAAAATTATTGTTTATTAGTGAGACTTATATCATTATATTGTTGTCGTAGTCAGTAAGGTACCGGTAAGAAGCGTTGGTGCATCGGAGCTATTAATAAAAAGTTATAGCTAAATCAAAGAAAAAACATATTCATGTTCAAACAAGGAAACACATTACTAGTGACACATAACTGACTAGTAAAAATGTCTTCTGTAATGTGTTTTCTAGTTTGTGCATGAATATGTGTATTCTTTGATTTGGCTATAACTTTTTATTGATAGCTCCGATGCATGAACGGCTTTGAATAATAGCTTACTGATGACAAGAGCAACATAATGATGTAAGTATCGCTAATAAACGTTGCACAAATGAGTTTTTACTACCATTTTACCGCATGTATCGTAAGATGTTACTACCGCACAGGCTACTGAATCTCTGGTATGGTATAAAATCTATGTATACCGATAGTAACATCTATGTAGACGGATAGTAAAATCTGTTTTATGCGTCGAGACTTATACCAATGCGTTTCTCTCGTCGTTAGTAAGCTACTGGTGAAAACGGTTCATAAATCAAAGCTGTCAATAAAAAGTTATAGCTAAATCAAAGAAAAAACATATTAATGTACAAACTATAAAACACATTTATTAGTTGGCGCACGTATGCATTCACAGTAAGTGTTTACGTTCACACTAGCTAGTTCAGCGACACAGGGTTACGGCTCGTGTGTAGAATAGACAGAGCTACGCGCAAGAGCAGATTAGCGCTACCGTATTGTAATATCGCTAATCTTTTCAATTTAAGGAATTTGCAGACAGGGTCTTGTGGGCTACTGTAGGTGGGTTTTAACTCTTGTGGGAGGAGTTCCCACCCTTTTTTCCCACCTAATCTTTTCCCCACCTAATCCCCCATCACCCCACTTTCAGTTTCTTTTCCTGGCTTCTTCCCCCAAGCCGACTACTTCCTCCTGGCTCCTTCATCCTGGCGCCTCCCTCCTCCCTAGCCAAGCTACTCCCTGCTGCTGCTCCTCCCTCCCCAGCCAAGCTACTCCTTGCTGCTGCTCCTTCCCCAGCTGAACATCTCTGTCCCCCTTTGTTCCTCATTGAGAGTAAGGGAAGGTAAGAGGAGGTAAGGATTTATTTTAGGTTTTGAGGATGTGCATGCTATTCTTAGGGGGAGTTTTGCTGCTTTTGGTGCTCTAGGGTTCATGGATTTGGGGATTTTTGGGGGGGGGGATGTTGGTTCTAGGGTTTGGGGAGAAGATCTGAATTTTCATGTTGTGCAATGACAGTTTTTGGAGCTACGATTTGGGGTCCCTAGAGTAATTTTCTCAAAGTTTAGCTGTAGAATTAGTTGTAGATCTTTCTCTCTTGTTTATTTAGAGTACAAGAACTCAATTTTTGGTTCAGCCATTTAGGAGTTATGCTGATTTTCGTGACTGCTGTCCAGATCTTATTGCAGTTATCTTGGGCTTCGATTTTGTGTTGTTTTGGGCAACCTAGAGCTATTTCTTGTAGGGCCGACTGTAGACGAAATTGTAGCTTATCGTGTCATGTTCATTTAGAGACCAAAAAATTGAATTTTGGTTCAGCCATTTAGGATTTATGAATTTTTTTGTACCTGCTGCTCAAAATGTGATTACATGCTGTTCAGAGTTATGTCTGAATTTTTGATAGCTTCGGTTTTCTATTGATTTGAGCTATTTAATGTCATTTTTAGAAAGGTTGGTTGTAGAATAAGTTGTAAATTGTACTCTTGTGATTAATTAGAGCCTAAGAACACAATTTTTTGTTTATCCATTTAAAAGATATGCTAATTCGAAGGTCTGCTGTTCAAAGCAAATTGTTGTTGGTGCTAGGTTCAGGTTTAAGTCGATTTGAGGTTTATAGAATCATTTCCAAAAAGGTTGGCTGTAGAAGAAGTCGTAGATATTATTGTTAATATCAGTTAGAGTCTGAGAATATGATTTTCGGATTAGCCATTTGGAAGTTATGCATATCTGAATGTTCGTTGTCCAACACTTTCTCCTGCTAGCAGCAGTTTCAAGTTTGTGCTGTGCATGGCTAGTTAGAGGCCGAATTAAATTGTTTCAATAACTAGAGAAAGTTAGAAAATTTCCTATTGATTCCAAAAATGTATTCGTTTATTAATTTGAAGTTATTTGCTAGAAGTTATGATTGTTTGAACCTAGCTATCCTGTTTTTGTCTCATGCTGAATTTGGGGTTAGTGAGCTAGTAGAGGTTAATCAGTGTTGGTGTTTGAATGCATGCGAATATTATTTCAAGTGGAGTAGCGTCGGGAGTGGCCTCATCGTCACACCACTCCGCTCCTCACGGGTAGAGGTAAGTGTATTATGTTAATTGAATGATAGAAGGATTTGTAGCTTGATTTGGTAGCAATTTCAATTATGTTGATATTTATGAGAATGAGTATGCTTATGTTTATGAGATTGTTTATGATGAGGAAAATTCTAAGTGTAGGAATTTAAAGATTATGTCAATGCTTATGGATATGTCATGATGATGAGAATGCATTCTGTAATTTAATTTATTTCATCCGCATTTATGCATTCATCACAGAAGAGGTGTCCCGAGTGGGCCTCTATGTCTCATATGTAGTGAGACATGAAAGACCTACCTCGGTAGGCCCCTCCATGGGCTGGATGGGAATGTGAGGATGCACACCGACGGGTGTGCACTCAGCAATACCGGTAATTGCTATGAGAATGTGCATTATGAGCATGCATGTGCATTGCATGGTTGAAGGTTAAAGAATGTTAAATTATGATATTGTTCTTATGTGCAAATGTTTTACTATGTTTATAAATTGCTATAACCTCTTGTTTTAAGCTAATTGTAATAATATGATGCACTTTACTGAGTTTTGAACTCATGCTTGTTTTTTATGTTTTATTTTACGTACTTCCAAAGCGGTATTTTGGAAAGGGGTTTAGCATCACTTCACTCACTAGTCATCAGTTAATCTAGGCTTTTGAGTAGTTAAGAAGTTTATGCGCCTAGTTGTTTGTTGGATGAACTTTTGTTCTGTAAATAAGTTGTGGCTTATGTTGATGGACTTGTAGGTTGGATTGATGGTTGTAGACTTGTTATGTTGTCATTGCTTAGTTAAATTATCATAAGTAGAAATGTGGTTGCTATATGCTATACTTGGTTCTTTCGTGTTAATATTGCTCCTCTGGTTATATCGTAAATGATGATGTTTTTGTTGTTGTGCTATTGGGATCTAAGTTCTGTACAGGTCATGCTGAAATTTCTAGTATTTCAGTGTTGTGGTGGTTTGTTAGTGTTTGTGGTGTAACATTCAGGGCACGGAGGTGTCGGGGTGTTACACGTATATACATATACATATACATATACATATACATATATATATATATATATATTATGACGCCCCCACTTTGCCTGAACAGACCCAAGCCACTAGAAACATCACAGAACAATGTGCGCCAGGATAAGGCTAAGGAAAACAACACACGTAGAACAGAAACTTCCACCGAATAGTAATCGGGAATTATTCTTAAAATACATATAGTACTGTCTTAGGTCCGGCTACGGTGATTTCTACACCACCCGCCTAATATTATAATATTATTCTAGATGCCTCACTCCTGAGGGTAGATTTATTACACCAGGTCTTGGTCATCATCCCCTCATATTCATATCCCTCCACAACAACATCAGCATCATCATAAAGATTCATATCATCAAGAAAATCGCCTTCTATCTCATCTGGGTGGGTGGACTCAACATGTTCTGAAAAACAACAGAGAAAGCAAGGCTGAGTACTCCAGTACTCAGCAAGCCATAGAACCTTTATGCTTGGATATATAATTATTTTTTGGCCACCGTGCCGCTACTCCAAAGTAGTACTTTACCAAAAGTACCCTTTCCCCATTTGTTATAAAAGTCAAGTTTTGACTTTAAAATCTACTGACTGGAAGACAACGTGGGGTTTTACATCCTGTGTTAGAGGAAAACCGACACGACGCACTTTCAAACCCGGAAGCTAGGAGTGATATCACATTTGACTCTGATCAGAGGTGTACTGCTTTGCCTATAGCATCACTTGGCTTATTGTCACAGTGCGCTTCCTTAGGCACACTAATAAACTAAGGAAACAGAACGTTTGGCCAACTGTACTCTGAACTCTGCCATACCGCCTTACCTCACCAAAGGCACTCAGGTCGAGACTCCTCCCCCGACATCTCACCTTAGGGTGATTGCCCTCACCTAGCATAGTCACCTTTCTCACCTTCGCAGAGTTGCTACTTGTTGGTTACTTAGTTCAGTCCGTCTCATACCAGGTCTATGGTCAGCATGGTTTGCACTGTTTTTGAAGTAAGCACCAGTTTGGTTTGTCCTTAAATGATATCCTATGTAGAGGAGTCCTGACTTTCACAACAACCCAACCGGGGTTGTTCATACCCTGAACTCCTCCACCCACCAAATATCTCTATAACCCCATCAGGGTTATGGTTTTACTACTTGATCTAGCTGATCCACGTGACATGTTTTAATTTCTTTTATAAATTAGTCTTTTGAGACGAATGCAAGAGTTTCAAAACAACCCAAGCCACAAAATTAGTTCACAAGACATGGTCGAATGGCGACTTGCCTGGATGAATGACCAAAGAATTGTCCATAGTAGGAAGTGACTCTAGCTGCCCTCTGCTGTTATTGAGGGTATTTCCTAATAAGAGTATCAAAATTTTAATATTTATAATTTCTCAAATTGAATTTAATTTCTGATGTAACTTTTTCCATTGAGCTATTGCAAAATAGATTATTTATGGGTTTGCATTTGAAGTTAGTGACGGTTTATTTGTTTATTGGCATATGTTTATGTGAAATTAAGAATTAAATTACATGAAAGGAAAGAGAAAAATAAGAAATAAATTTTATATTTTGTTTTCTACCGCTTTCTCAATTTATTTTCTTTTTCTGCTAAAGCAGCCTAGGTAAAATATACATTTGACTATAAAAAGAAATTATTCATTCATTCTTTTATTTTATTTATTTATTACTATTGTTTTCTATCAATTTATTTGTTTATCTAGTTACTTATTTATTTTATTATTTTTATTTTTATTACTATTATTTTTTTCTCATTCGGCCAGGTCGGCCCAACACTTCCTGGCCCAAGAACCCCGACTGAAAACCCTAAACCTAAATCTCTCACTCCTCAACTTCTCTCTCCTCTTACTCCTACCAACACAGTCGCCGCACTCATCTCTTCTCACTCTCTTTTCTTCTGCCTGGTCCCCTCCCTCTCTCTCGCTTCCCCCTCCCTCGCCTATACTCTTGAGCACTGCCCCCTTTTTGCGCCGTGCGCCGTTGTCGGCTTCTTGCGCAGCCGAGCTCCTTGGCCGCCCTCTCATCCCCGCATCGCCAACGGATTCTCCCCCACTCCAACTCTCTCTCACGTGGTTCACCGTCGCACCCCTATTCCTTGCCTAACACCATCGCTGTCGCCTCCTAATGCCGTGCTCCCTAGTGCCTCCGCCACTAGATCGGCTTCTTCCGAGGTAAGTGACCACCTTCTCCCTCCTTCTAAGTCTATGCTCCCTCTCTTACTCACTCTTCCTTTCACCCTTCGTCTCCGGTCATTCGAACTCGGCTGTCGCCTTACTCGGCTTCCCCCGCTAGATCTGATGGCGAAAGAGAACCCGAGTCCTCGGCTTCAAGCGCGAGGCATGGAGACTACCCGCGCTGACCATCCCGTCCCCCAAATCGGCCATGGCGCAACCCGGAAGCTAAGTGCTACGACCCCCTTCTCTCCTCTTAATTCTACTCTACTTCGGTTTAGCCGATCCTTAGACACCATTATGCCGAATCAACCATATTAATTAGTCATCTTAGTTTTGATTTCCAAAACTAGGGCTCTAGTGTATAAGATGTTATTTTGATCAGAAATTTTTGTGTGTACTTGTAGGTATTCATTAGTTCCTCTATTTGATGCCAAAATTCCTATGCATTTTAAAATCTGGTCATGTTTGTTGGAGGTTGCGTGGTGTTATCAGGAAATCATATATGCATGCTGTCTTGTGGGGAATTTTCTCAAGATGAGACATGGTGATTCTATGCTTTAGTTCAGATGTGTTATAACACTGTTTAGCCCATGATTGATAATAGCAACTGAGAACTGAGATGAATATGACAGGGTGTGCTTTCTGCCTTAATTTCCATTCATTTGCGAAAGAAACCTAAGTATTGCCTAGCTTGGTATTTTTGTCCCTGATCAGGTATGCATGCAGTGACATTTTTAAGAAAACTTGTGTTGTGCTGACAAGGATAGAATAGATGATTTGAAGTTTTGTGGATTCTAGGCATACTGAGGGCTAGATCTCTTTTGTTTTGAGCATAAAATAGTTTTCTTTTACTCAGGTAGAGCATTAAAGTATTCTTGTTCACTACTGTCTTTCTGCTTCTTGATTAGACCGAGTTAAGGTTGCTTGACTGCAGACATTCTTTTGTTCATCCATGGCTTAATAAATAACCCTAATGTGCTTTTATATTCCTAATTTATGGTTTGATCAATTAAATCAGAATGATGCATGCTCAATATTGATTATGGTGCTTGCTCATACGTAAAGAAGCATAGAGGTTGTAGTGTACTGTTGTTGGTTGAAAAAGACCATTTGTGAATCTGTGTTCTGAAGTTTTATGTGTCCAGATGATTTAGATGAGTGACTGCTTGGTGAAAATGTTGATGCTTTGCTACCCTTAATTAGGGGACAATATTCAGATATGAGCTAATTAATATGTTCATGCCTAGAACAGAGGTGTGCCTACTTTTGTATTACTTCCTTGCAACCTAACAACTGAAATGCTACTCACCACAAAAGATATGTATTGCTATCAATGTAAAAGTGGACATCAAATCTGTTGTCCTTATTCATATTAGATGGTTAGGTTTTTGGTAGACCTTATCAGAATAGAAACTGCACACCACAATTCAATATGAGTAATAAGTAGTAACTATTACCCAATAGAATGCTAGTAGAAAAAAAAATATTAATGCTGTTGATTGGCACCTTACGGCTGTAGGGGCAACAGGAAGAAGATGGTGAGAAGGAGATGGGAGGTGGCTGCCGACTTCCTTCACTCCTCCATGGACTTACTACTTCCTTCGGCAGAGGAGAACCTGCAAAGGACAACTGCTACTTGGTGATTGAATGTTGGTGAGTAGTAAAGTCTCTTGTGAACTGTTTTGACTTGCTTATATAGTGCTGGTTTTTACTTCTGTGTGAGGCTGAAAAATGGTTTTGGGTGCAGGAAAAACTGAGTGCTAGTGCTAGGTGGAGGGCAGGCATTGCTTGCTCTGCCATTTTGCCAACAGAATGGGCAAAAATGGTGCTGGCCTCAAGCTAGCAGAATGGGCACTAGCTAGTTGGCTGCAAGTCGGTTTAGCTGCGTGATGTCATTAGAGGATCACCCTAATTGAATGTAATGTGATTTGTCTTTAGTGGTGTAAACTTGAAATCAGCAAAATGTAATCTGAGCTTGATGAAAAAATCTGTGTTATTTAGTGATGTAGATTTGATGCGCAAGAATGTATTTTAACTTGTTTTAGTGCCTTGATAATCTGTATGGATGATAATGAGGTGACTTCTTCATGTGATGGCCAATTTTGTTTGGATGCTGACCTTACGAGGAGATGACTAAGTGTTTTAAGCTGTATTAGTGTGTAAATGGTTAAAGGTGTGTGTATATAAATATAAACATGATTATGAGTGCTGATACTTTGAGTATGATTATATAAGTGAATGATGTTGATGTTGAATAAATAAGCAGTGGCATGAATGTACTAGAGTGGTGCAAGTCTGTGTCTCATCGAGAATGAATGTACTGGATTTAAGTAAATGTGTAAGATTTGAAGAGAGATGGTGATGGCGAAGCTTGGCTGTCCTTAGAGCTATAAAAGTTATTGACAATGCTTCAGAAGATCGGCATAGATTGGAGATTTTGGGTTTTTGGGTAGGTTTTTACAGCATTCCCTCAAAGAAAATTACGTCCTCGAAATTTCCTGCATTATACCTCGAATAGATAGGGGTATTTGTGCTGGGGAACGGGTAGGCTACTCTAGCGAAAAACAAATTTTTCTACCGCGTAACCAAGGAACCACTGCAAGTTATAGATCACAGAATTACCACTAGACGCGCAGACCTGTAGCGGAAGTATAGTCGATGTAGCCTAGTGGTGCAAATGTAGTTGTACTAGCATCGTGCCTCCCCAATAGCTCCTTGTGACTTTCGTAAGTTGCGAATCGTCCTAGCGTTGAAGCTTCGCAACAACGCCTCCAAGGTATCCACACGTACGGGGCAGGAACACCAGCTTGTCGGAGTGCTAGCGTTGGCTGAGCGATTCTTGGTGGAGGAGAGGTGGCGGCTAGGTTTTCAGGAATTCTGAATTCCTATTGTGTTTTTCGTGTGTCTCCCCCTCGCAAAGCCAGCACCTCCTTCCTTTATATAGACATCCCATAACGGGTTTCAACCCTTGAAGCCCATTAGGAACTCTAAGCCCATTACAACCGGAGTCTCTATCCGAATTGGTTACATCCCCTTAAATTTGTGACCCTATAGGTTCACATGCACTCGGACATGGCTAGAGTACCCCTATCGATCAGTGAGTACTACTACTCGACCATCGGGTACACCTACCCGACCGTCGAGTACTCCTACTCGATCATCGAGCATTCGATCAATAGTCGACAGTGGCCCCTAGCAGGACTTATTGACTCCCGAGAACATGTAAAGATCGGACGAACCTCAAAAATGTCCTATATGCATTTCCTTTAGCCACATGATATCGGTCAAACCCAAGACGAGTTGTTGTCATCCTTATTTGGATGGCTCGACCACTCTTTCTCGATACCATGACTCGGATTCCCGAAATCATCAAGTTAATTCTTTGACTCGATGACTCGAGTAACTCTTTACTCAAGTAGCATGCCCATGTGTTTCTGGAATCCATCCACTCGAGAGGCCTAGATATATCTCTCTCATTGTGTGGAGGGGCAAATCCTATTTTGATCGACCACGCCTCGCAGCATGTTTTATGATAAATCCGAAAGCCATCTTTATAACTACCCAGTAATGGTGTAGCATTTGACGGCCCCTAAGTAAGCCATTACACACCATAAGAACATGCGACGATCTCAAGTCGAAGGATATAGCATACACATCGTATAAGAGACCAACTAATGACATGAAAGAATACAACGTTCTCGTAGTGTCTCATAGTGGGTCGATGTCCAACACCATGTTCTTTAACATGTGTCCATATTATTGGTTTGATATCTCCATATCAATGACCCATGAAACAAGGTCCTCGAACAATACATATGCTAGTCTACTCATATGTGTCCTCATATGATTATCGACTAGGGACCCTTTTTTAGAATGAACATCATAAAGAAGAACATAGAGTTTCACAAAAAAGTCACAAACTTGTTAATCAATATCCATGATGTTATTCAAAGAATAATCTCATAGTTTACGAACATTTATGGAAATATAATTATCTCTATGATTGCCTCTAGGGCATATTTCCAACAATTTGTGCCTTAGGTCATCCTCTTTCTCCTAGGTTACTTCTCGTATTGGGGTGGTCTTCCTATTGTACCTTACAATACTTGATTGTTTTAGTTCTTAACGTTTTCTTGTCCATGTCAAGAATTTGACTTGGATGTTCCTTATATGTTAGATTTTCTCGAAGTTGGAGCTGGCATTTTGAGAGTCTGTCTGTTGGCTCTCTTAAACCCTTTCTTAGTTGAGAGACATGGAACACATTATGTACACCTTGAAGGTGCGCTGGTATGTCCAGTTGGTATGCCACTGGCCCTCCCTTTCTTGGAATCCAAAAAGGTCCAATATATCTAGGGCTTAATTTTCAATGTATCCCAAAACGTTTTATTCCTTGCATTGGTGATACCTTCAGATATACGAAATCACCAATTTCAAAACTTATATCCTAACGTCTTTGGTCTACATAGATCTTTTGTCTGCTCTGAGTTATTTTTAGCCTTTATTTAATTATTCATATTTTCTCTTCGGTTTCTTGAATTAAGTCAGGGACTAGAAGCTTTTTCTCTCCAATTTCTATGCAACACACTGGGGTTCGGCATCTCCTGCCATAAAGGTAGTGGCGCCACAATTTTAAGGCAAACACTACTACTGCCAACTCCTAGTCATGAGTAGGGTAGTTTTGTTTATGTGGCTTTAGTTGTCGGGATGCATAGGCTATGACTCTGCCATCTTGCATAAGTACACATCCTAGTCCTATTTGAGAGGCATCGCAATAGACTGTGAAGTCTTTGCCCATGTGTGGTAGTGCTAGGACTGGTGCAGAAGTGAGCCGTTTCTTTAATTCCTGGAAACTGCACTCACATGCTTCACTCCAGATGAATGGGTTATCTTTTATAAGAAATTTAGTCATGGGAGCTGCTATTCGAGAGAATGTAGTATCCGGCTAAGCCAAGGAAACTACGAATCTCATGCTTATTGGGGCTTGCTAGGCCAGTATTGCCTCAACCTAGGTTGGATCTACAGATATCCTATTTCTTGATATGATGTGTCCCAGTAAGGAAACTTCATCTAGCCAAAATTCATATTTCTTGAATTTGGCATAAAGTTCCTTTTCCCTTAGGGTTTGCAGAACTATCCTAAGGTGGTTAGCATGTTCTTCCATGCTTTGGGAGTATATTATGATATCATTAATGAACACTACCACGAACTTATCTAGGTAGGCCATCAACACTAAGTTCATCAGGTTCATGAATGTTGCTGGCGCATTTGTAAGCCCGAAGGGTACCACTGTGAATTCATGGTGCCCATATCGGGTTACAAACGCGGTATTGGGTATATCTTCCTCTTTCACCTTCAACTGGTAATAACCAGATCGGATGTCTATCTTGGAGAATACTCGTGCCTTTCTTAATTGGTCAAACAGGTATTTATTCCTAATGGTCACTTCATTGAGTTCACGGTAGTCTACACATAACCTTATACTCCCATCTTTCTTTTTAACAAATAGAACTGGGGCTCCCCAAGGAGACACACATCGTCAGATGAAACCTTTTTGTTCCAACTCATCCAATTATTGCCTTAATTCTTCTAATTCTCCTGCTGACGTACGATAGGCTCTTTTGGATATAGACGATGTTCCTAGTTTAAGATCGATTGTGAGCTCTACCTCTCTATCAGGAGGCATACCCGGTAGTTCTTCAGGGATAAAGAGGTATAACAACATTATTTAAGTTGTATATTGAATGTGAGAGTACATACTCCCTAAAGTACATATATATGTATATGTATACATATGTATATACGTATACGTATATACGTATATGTATATATATACGTATAGGTATACGTGGATGTATATATATACATATTGGATGTATATATATACGTAAGTGTATATATACGTGTGTATATATATATAACGTAATTAATGCACCATGGTGCCTGGGCTCCTATGCTATCAGCCATCAGATTACATTAACATTCGTGCATGTCATGAACTCTGTAAAGTGGATATTTGTGAAGATCCAACCCGCCAAGAGAGTTGGCCCTCTAATGAGGGGATTCATTCAATTCATAAGATTGGCATTTCCGTCATTTGCTTGTCTTTCAATTTAAAGAAGATTGCAATTTATTTTTCTTTTTTCAAAATTTTAAGCAAGCTAGCTGTGTAGTTCATCCCACAAAATACGACTTCGATTATCCACGAGCAAAAAATTGTTCAACATACCCTGAATTTCTTGCATAGTGTATATACCCCATTCATCTCAAGTATTTAGATCAGAATATAGAAACGGTCCTGCATCTAGTTTTCTATACCCGTATACTAAAAAAACACTAGTTCGCATATTCATGGATACTAGCATACTCAAAAACTACAAATTCATATACTCAAGTATCTAGATAGGAGTATATGGCACCTCAGCCTTCGTGTAACACTAATAATAAAATTGCATACCTTATTAACTTTATACACGTCACAGGAAAATGAAATGCCGCGCAACATATTTCTGACTAGATAACCAATCAAAACAATAACCAGTTCATTAATAATTGGTTTGCAATAAGATATAGAAAGTGCAAATTCGGCATATATTCTGCATCAGATTATTTTTTACTGTTGCAAAAAATCTACACATGCCATGTACATAAATGTAAGATGCATGTGCATACCTTTTTCTCCAAATTAGGAGTACCTCTTTTTCCTAAACACATGTACCTCTTTGTTTCCAATTTCACAGCATGTGTCGGGGTCATTTAAGTTTCGTCGATATATACGGCCAATGTCCTCACAGTACGACTTTGATGATCCACAAGTAAAAATCGTTACACATACTCCCAATTCTTATATAGTATATATCATATTTATCTCGAGTATTTAAATCAAAAGATAGAAGTGGCTCTCCATCTTGTTCTCCATACTCGTATATGCAAAAAAAAGTCACTAGTTTAGATACTCACGAATACTAGCAAAATCAAAAACTACAAATTTGCATACTCACATATCTAGTTAAGAATATGATTGTACAAGTATATGCCCACCTTAGCCTCTATGTAACACTAATAATAAAATTGTATAATTTGTCGACTTTATTTATGCCACATGAAAATTAAATGCCGTACAACCCTTTTCTTACTTGATAACCAATCTAAAGAATAATCAGATCATTAATAATTGGCATGCAACGAGATATAGAAACTGTCATATCCAACACATACTCGTCATCAGATTATATTCTTTACCTTGCAAAATATCTATACATGTCATACATACATACCAAAATTCTGTTTGTTTCTCTCCTTGTCAGTTAATTCAAAGAATCAAATTAGTACCTCCCATTAATTACTAATTATGTAGCAGCGAATTATAGTGCTGTAGTGCCAAAATAATTAGTACGATTACTATTTCTTTCTAAATTAGTGAGTGCTAACGGGTTTGTCTGTTTCATAATCATTGCACTAGCATGCATCTAGAAGTAATCGGAAGACAGCGAGGGATGGTGTCTGGGCTCTATGGTGCCACATTCCAGTGTCACAGCTCCTTAGGCTAAGGTTGGTTTGTAGGCTAAGGTTGTCCCGAAAGACTGGGCCTGTTTGGTTTGTAGGCTTAGGTTGTCACGCCTAACCTTACATACGTCATAGCTTCTTAAGCAGGTGATTTTTTTGTCGTCACAGTTATGGTTTATCACACTTTTTTAAGCCTTACAACCCACATATTATAAAATTTGTTTGCCTAAATTGTGACAAAAAGTGTGGCAAACCACACCTGGCGAAGGTTAGTCATGGCAAGGTTAGGCATCAACTAAACATGCCTTAATACCTATAAATATTTACAGAGAAAATATGTAAGAATTCGTCATAAAAAATCTCTAAGACTGCTAACTATTTATTAACAACACAATAATTATCTCCAGAAGTTTTATAATTATGTGTCAGCATGACATGGACTCCACTGCTCCAGATGAAATCGTGACAGGAGTAGACAAGTAGTTGGATTTGCATTGAATCTAGATTAATGGAGAAAAATGTTTAATGGATGCAGATCGAACGGATGGACATCAATGTGTTGGACCACGAATCAGTGAAGGCCACTAGCTACCATTGTGAGATAATACTTTCCAATAAAATAGGCCGAAGGAGTGAGTAATACATGTATATTGCCAGGACTGATACACCATGAATTTAGTTACAATGGATATTTTTTGCAACTTTCCAAAGCATAGCAGCATTTTTATTTTATTTCTTTGTATAACAACTTATGAAGCAAACACAAATATGATTTTGTAACAGTAAAGCTACATTGTTATGGCATAGAACAAATACTGAAAAACAGATCTTCACTGCTTACTCTCTCCTCCTAGCTAGCATGAATAATAGTATTCTAATCGGGGCATTTACTACAGTACATAGCCACTATTTTGCAGTATCCTTGAGCAAAACCACGAATTTTCCAAGTTATAATTATAAAAAGTGTAGTGAGGACTGTGTCGATATAAAAAATATATATATTTTAGAGCAGAGGTAGAGCTAGTTTAAGCAATAATTCATCTTGCAAGCTGTTTGCACTTAAAATTCTCCCACTAAATGTATGTTGTCCTATAATAGGTCAGGTATTACGTACTAGATCTATCATTCTAAAATTAATACAGGTAATTGTACTACATATATATATATCGTTTGCATGCGAAATGTTTTGAAATTTTTAGGATGTTGAGTTTAACCAATTTACTAACTAGTTCCAACAAGTTTGAACTGAAATTCAAATTAGACTTTCCTTTTTTTTATGATAGTTTCAGTGTAGGTATGTGCTGATTTTATATATAAGTCAGCAAAGTATGTGATCTAAATTCGTTCAAATGTTAAAATTCGAGTATATTTTTTCAAATGTATTTGTTTCATTTGAATTATTAAAGATGAGTATATACCCTAAAACTGAAAGTTTCGAAAAATATACCAAAATTTGGCATGAATTCAAGCATTTAAAAATATATATATATATATAGGAAAATGATTCCATACTCCTGGGTGTACGTACTCCCACCTCTAGTATACCGTTTAAATGATGTTGTTATACCTCTTTATCCTTTTGAGTATACTCTAATACTGATTATAAGATACTCCAAAGTGAGTTCCATGAAAAATTTCATTAAAGTTCACCATTTATAGCATAATTTGTTTATATATTCGTTTTACATATAGAAAAGGGTATATAGCAAAAAAATAAAGTGCTCTGATGAATTTTTTTCAACCATGTTGCATTGGAGTATATTAGAATTATTATTGGAGTATACCGAAAGTGATAAAGATGTATAAAGCATTCATTTGAGTGGTATATTAGATGTGGGAGTATGTACTCTGGGAGTACGGAAAAGGCTTCCTATATATATATATATATATATAGACACACAATTAATCCCGCTAACTACTGTCAATGTTATTTCTCCCTTCTTTCATGCAACCACAGCATCCTATTGTTCACAATATTTTGATGAAACTTGAGTGTCATATATGTTCCCTCCTTTGCATTGTCTTCTAATTATTTTAGGCTTTATCATGTTTCACCTTGATTTGTTCAAATATTATAACCGACAAATTGATTTTTACAAACTCCGGCTGCAACTCAGGGATTTCCTTCTTGTATGTAAAACGACCAACGCCACAGTTAGATGGAGCAGCGGCACGAATGGAGGCATGCATATATGTATCTAAAGCACGTACATACGTACCTATCAAGTCACCTGGAACCCTCCCATTGGAGAACCTCCCGGTGGCCATACCGCCGGGGATGTCCTGCCCGTACGGCGGGAAATTGGCCTTCGCCTCCGTCAGCCGGTGGTTGTTGTTTCCTGGATCGACGATCGAGTCGCCAAACATGAAGATGGCCGAGACGTTCTTCGCCGAGTCTGCTGCACGGATATACCGCAGCAGCAGTAGCAAAACGAAGAGGCGGCATGCATGGCCAGTGTGACCTTGCCAAAGAGAAGCCATTGATTGGTTTGCTACCTTCTCTGCAAATGGTGTCGGTATATGCTTCTTAAGTTTGATCACCGCAAGAGTCATTTTATAGTGAGGTACTGTGGTTGTTGGAGATATACTCTAGAGACAACTATAGGGATGATTATATTTGCTTATGTTCAAAATTTATTATCTTGTTCCTTGAATAATATCATTATTATTTATTAGGAAGTATGCGACTTGTTTGTGAAACTCTATATATGACTTTGTGACAATTATCACTACTATAGAAATAGTCATCACAGACGGTTCGGAACCGTCATCACAGACGGTTTCCCGAACCGTCTGTAACTATATATCAGTGATGTTACGGAATATCACATCACAGACGGTTTGAAACAAAAACTGTCTGTGATATGAAAATATCACAGGCGGTTTTTATTTAGAATCGTCTGTGATGTTATGATATCACAGACGGTTTTTTTATAAAACCATATGAGATATTATCATAGACGGTTTTTAACTAAAACCATCTGTGACATTGATGTATATCACTGACGGTTTTTGAAGAGTACCGTCTGTGATTATGTCAATGACGGTTTCAATATAAAACCGTCAGTGATGTTCATCGTTAGAGACGGTTTTGAGGAACCGTTTGTGATGAGGCGTCTAATATAAGCCTTTCTGTGGTAGTGTATTTAAAGTGATCACTAGTCGATAAACATATGAGAACACATATAAATAGACTAGCATATGTATTGATTGATAACCATGTTTCATGGATATGGAGATATCAAATCAATAATGTGGATACATGTTACAGAACATAGAGTTGGATCGTCTCACCTTAAGACACTGCGAGAACGATGTAATCTTACTTGTCATCAGTTGATCTCATATTCAGTGTGTATACTATATCCTTAAACTTGAGATTGACACATGTACTCGAGATGTGTAACGACTTAATTACGAGTTTACAAACGCTACTCCGTAACTAGGTAGTTATAAAGGTGGCTTTCGGATTTGTCGTGAAGCATTGCTGCGAGGCATGGTCGATCAAGATGGGATTTGCCCATCCATACAACGGGAGAGATATCTCTAGGCTTCTTGAGTGGTTGGATTCCGCAAATACATGGCTATGCTACCTATGGTTAAAGAGTTAACCATAGTCGGTGATTTCAAGTCACATAATTGAAAAAGAGTGGTCAAGCTAACTAAACAAAGATGGCAAAATACTCGCCTTCAGTTTGAACAATATCATGAGGCAAAGTGAAATGCATATAACTAAGCATTGTTAAGGTTCATCCAATGTGATATTTACCTATACTCGGGAGTCAGCACGTCCTGCTAGGGACCGCTACCGATTAATGGTTGAGTAAGAGTACTCGGACCATGTTCAAGCATACGTGAACATATAAGGTCACACGTTTAAAAGGTTGGGACTTAATTCCGATAGTGATCCGAATTCTAATGTGCTTCGAGTTCCTAATGGGCCTCTAATGTAGAGACTCATTGTGGGGTGTCTATATAAATAGAGGAGGTGGTGGCTTTAGGGTTGCCAGGCACCATAAGTGTTCGGAATTTTTGAAACCCTAGCCGCCACACCGCCTTCATTCAAAACTGCGCTTTTGGCGCTAGCACTCCAGTGTGTGGCATTCCTTCTCCATACATGTGGATACCTTAGAGGCGTTACTGAGAAGCTTAAACGCTAGGGTAATCCGTAAACTGTGATGGTCACGAGGAGCTGTTGTTGGAGGCACGAGATTAGTACAACTACAACCGCACCAACATGCTACATCGACTCTACTTCCGCTATGGGTTTGCGCCTCTAATGGTAATTTCGTAATCTATAACTTGCACTGCATCTTTAGTTACGCGGTAGAAAATTTTAATTTTATGCTAGAGTAGTCTACCTATTCTCCAGAAGAATCGAATATTCTACAGGCATTACTTTTAAAGCTTACCTCGAAACAGTCATCGATAAGATGAGAGACAAAAAGCAAATTGTATTGCAGCTTACTCACCAAGGCAACATCCTTAAGAATAAAATTATCATTAATACAGACGGTACCTTTAGCGATGACTCTACCTAACGAAGCATCCCTAAAAGTGATCAACTCATCACCGGGAGCTCGGATAAGGGAAGAGAACCAACGAGAGTCTCCGGTCATATGACGAGAACAACCGTAGTCAACGATCTATACCTCTCCCTTCCCCATCCTACGGACTTATATCAACGAAAGAGAGAAAGAGGTGACTCAGTACTAGGATAAACAAGAACAGATCTAAGCACACAATACTAAGTCACACAGCGTCTCTAAGTACCAGCCAAAGGAGCAAAAGAATGGATTCTAGTGCCTCTCTGACACACTACTCTCACAAGACTAGAAGAAATGCCAACAGAAGATGTAGGAGCAATAGCTGGGTTGGCCTGTCGCCGGGTAAAGGCCGAACCATCCTAGTGAGGCTCCCAAAAGTCCTACTAGGCAACACCTCACACCACTTATACTTACCTCGAGGAGAAACATGAGGAATATCAAAAGAACTGTGAAGAAATAGACCAAGAGCAACTCCAAGACAAAAACTCGACTGAACAACATGAAATCCGAGTCCTGGAAGCTGCCCAAAAATAGGCGACACTATCCTGTCTAGCAGCAGTGTGTGCCTTAGAAGCACTCAGAGTCTGTGGATGACCTTGTATACCCCTAAGAGCACAATCACACTCGCACCTCATGATCTTGGCACACCTGAAGTAGAAATATGCTAGGTGACCATTCTTCTGACAGAAGGTGCATGAATACTTCACCTTGTTAGAGCCATAAGCAATAGGAGAAGCGACCTTCTAGTCAGAGATCCCATGGATAATCCCAGCAGACCTAAACATAGTGGTGCTCGTCCTGAGAGCTACCAAAATCTCTCCACACTTGGAGCCATGCGTAATGTTGGGAGGATGAACCCGAGCGTGATCCAAGTAGTCAAATCCTAGACCTTGATTGAATCTACTGATCTTGGACTGTCTAGGATGAGATTGAGCTTCTTCTTGCCTTCTACAACTTCTCAAGAGTGCTCATGAGGTACTCACACTCCTGGAAGAGAGAGGCACAGGAAGAACAGAGGAAATAAGATGAAGAAGAGCCAGATAGGGAAGAACTACCAACACATGCATTTTTCTCCCTCAGCACGGCTGCCTCAACCTTGAGGGCCTCACAAGATTCGCACAGGGCATTTCTAATCATAAGGGTCTAGGCCTCTAGCTTGTTCATAAGTTCGAATTGGATTTTATCTAAGTCCCCCTCAATCTCAGCATATCGCAAGCAACATTCTTGTGACTTAACTAGTAAGTCCTTAGTAAGTTTAGCACACTTGATATTTAATAATTCATTGTCATGTTTTAGTTGCCTACAACTCTCACATGAGCTGACTGAATCCTTAGAAGCATGCAATTCAAGTTCATTATTTCTAGCAGATAGCTTCCTAAGATGAGTGCCCATGGTATCAATTTCAGATAACAATTTAGGGCAATTTTCACATGATGCATTAGTGTGAGCATGAAGAAAACTAGTATTTACAGGAATAGCACCAATAGAACTAGTGCTAGCATTCTTCGACCTAAGACCTTCAAGCTCAAAAAGCACACTATCATGCATAGTCCTTAGGTTCTCAAGCTCCACAAGCAAGGCATCGCAAAGAGTACTGTTATTAGAGGCTTGGGAACTACTACAAAACACCAAATCACTGCCGGTTACAAACTAGCATCACTGTCGAATATTGGAATCGACAGTGATTGGTCGGCAGTGATAGTCTGTCCAAAAATCACTCATTAAAATAACAAAAATTATTTGCACCTGGACCACCCTGTATCTACTACGCATGATCTTGCTCGTTGCAAGTCACAAGTCACGCGATTTTCACACGAAATATGCGCGTGTGTGGTTGTTAGGAGTCGATCATGTGACCTACTGCTCTGCGTGCGGTTTTTTTAGAACCGACAGTGATAAGTTACTATCACTGCTAGTTCTTCTTCGATCGAGCATTTGTGCTAGTTCTAGCCGAACCGGCAGTGATAGGTTGGCAAGAAAAGGGTTTTTTTTGTAGTAGTGGGGAGGAACAAGATCTATGTGAAGCTCACTCCCAAGTCAAGGTACCTACTTCCTTCTCTAACTCCATACCCTAGCTTTAGCTCTAACATAAAATTTTCCTAACTTACAGAAAGCTTCATTGAGGTGGTCATAGGAGGGTACCTCGTCCGAGTCGCTGATGTCGTTGGCATCCACCATGAAACACATCCCGGTGAAGTCGTCGCCGCTTTTGTTCTTCTCTTGCGGATCATCCTCGCCCTCGTCGCTCGAAGTCTCTGTCAGAGAGGTTGATGTCATCGAGTGCGGTGAGGATGCAGTGGAAGAGCTTCTTGTTTTTCGAGAAGTTGTGGTACTTCTTCTCACGAGCCAGGTCGCGAACTTGAGGCTTCTTGTTGGTGTAGTCGTTCTTTCCCAAACTGCCAGAGTCGTTCTTGCCTTTCTCTAGCTTAGGGCAGTTTACCCGAATGTGGTTGGGGCCACCACACTCGCAGCAGTGATTGTGCCACCTCTCTTCCTCTCTCTCACCCTCTTGTAGGCATGCGAAAATTTACGGGTTAACAGGGCAAGCTCACTTTCTGGAAATTTTTCAAGTTGTTCATCACTTAGCTCGCAAAGGGCGGAAAGAGAGAAACTAACTGAAGTCTCAGAAGAGGATCCAATGAAATCGGTGACCAAGGCCATCGACTGTGACTTCGTCTTACAAGAGACGACATCGATCTCATGAGTCTTGAGTTGGAAATAGAGCCTATCAAGAGTCAAGGTCGATTAGTCTATGGTGTGATGGTGGTCACCTTCATTTCCCAAACCAAAAGATCAAGTGAAGTCAAGAAGTGTCGAGCGTTCTTCGAGTCAGGGTATGTGAAACCAACCGCACGGAGATCGCTCAAAATCCTTATAAAATAACCAAAGTACTCATTAAGGGTCTCACCAGCATGGTATTCAAACTTGTTGTAGTCACGCTTGTATTGGTCCTGTCTCACCGTCTTGATCTGGGAGGTGCCCTCATGGTAAGCATCGAGGGTCACCTAGATCTGGTGAGTAGATTGTAGTTGAGAGATCCTATCGTACTCAGTGCGGCTAAGTCCCTGTCTGAAGATGTTCCTTGCCTTAGCATTCGCCTCAACGTCAGCCATATTGCAGGCCATGACGTTTTAATCGGTAGGAATCTCATACGAGAGCTTCACCTTCTGCCAAATCAGGAAGCCCTAGACAGTGATGTACGACTCCATTCTCGACATCTAGAAGGGAAAATCAACTCTAAAAAAGATAGGAGGCTTGGTAGAATATTTGTCAGTTGCCATAGCTCTAGAAACCGGTCAAGATCTACAGAAAAGCAAAACCAGGCTCTGATACCAATTGAATGACCAAAAAGGCGATCAGAGGGGTAGGTGAATGATCATAAATAAATTTTTCCCCTAAAACTCAAACCACCAAGAGATCAGATCGAATGATTATACAATCCAAATAGGTGGTTGGATGAATAGTGCTCTCCGACCAGGAGGTCGGATGAACAATGCTTCGATAAACAAAGAAAACTGCACTAGTTGGGTGAATAGTAAGCAGCAAAACTGGTCAGATGAACAATGCTCGGTAAACAGTACTACACTGGTCGGGTGAACAGTATTACACACTAGTCAAACATCCTACTACTACAGAACAGTACATCACTGTCGGCTCGAAAACGCCATCACTGTCGGTTTTTGGAGCCGACAGTGATTGGTCGGCAGTGATACTCGGGATTATCACTGCCGGTTCGTGGTATAACCGGCAGTGATATTGAACTATCACTGCTAGGTCAAACCAAAATCTGACAGTGATACTGGACTGCCACTGACAGTTCAAACTAACAACCGGCAGTGATATATATATATATATATATATATATATATATCACTGCCGGTTCTGTCCAAGTACCGGCAGTGATAAGCCCTGCATCGAATGTTTCTATTGCATATTTTTACTGCAGTATTTATTTTTATGCAATATTTTTCTACAATGTATTAATGTTGTATAGAAAGCATCGTTAAATCATAATTCAAATGTATTAAAACAACACAATATTTGGTTTTTACAATAGTTTGTTTACAAATATAATTTGACGACATCTCATTCACCCTGATTTTGCACCGACTCCAGTACAAGGTGTCGAAGTAGGCATGTCACGAGTGTGTGGAGATCGAAGGAATCAGGCGTGAGGATGCTTGTGGAACTCGCTATTTGGAATGATGATCTCATCATGAATGAATCCGACAATCTGTTCTTGAACTGCTATAATTTTTGCGAGTAATAACTTATTGGTTCTCAGCTTGGAGCGCTATTATTGAAGAAATGAGAAAGTTAATTAATGATGATATATGTTAACTGAAAGAAAAGTAGGTATCAATGTGTAATTATGTGCCATGGCTTTGTTATAACCAACACTCTCTGTGACAATTGAATGTATATTTGTAAATACATAGTATGTACATAAATTGTTTCCCGGGTCATGCCTCATGCATGGAAAGTCAGTTATTATTTCAAAATGTTTCCTGTAGGGATGATACAGAACACCTTTCTTGCAGTATCGTGCGAATGCCCTGTGAATGAGAGCAATAACGCAACGATTGAGTTTACCTATTCAGCGTGTCCCAAAATTCTTGATATAGATTAGTCGGTTTCCTCCTCGAGTCTAAGACAAAAATCCTGCTAGCATCTAACTGGATGACAAGGACTCAGTGAAACCTGCATATATATGTCAACGTAGTCAATTACTCCCACATCATACCTGTTACGTAAAAATAGTAAAATGATATTAGAAGTAGGGAAATACGTACTTAAAGTTATATGGTAAAAGTATGGAGGTTTTGTATTGCATCTTCAAGAAAGTATTAAATAAATAGTCCTCATTATACTGTGGATTGTCCTTCACAAGCTTCTTGTTGAGAAGCCCCGGATCTAGAAATGCTAAATTGTCATTGCCATTTCTTCTACATGTCTGTATCTCCATTCTACATAAGAAAGAAGTTATACATGCAATTAAACAGTACAAGAATGCACAATAATATACGTCGAGACTTACAAAGTCCACAGTCTAAGTATATTCACGTCCAGGGTATCTTGCTGGTACAACATATACAACTCCTCGAAACCCACCCAAAAGATGTTATCCCCATTGTGAAAATCATGCTCCGTGTACCACTGAGACTGCGAATGCCTCCATACCATCATTGGAGTGCTGCATGTACCACTGATGGACGCACCGCAGTTGTGTTGTTAGGTGGTCCAAATGAGCTGGTTCAACCAGTGGTTTCCCCGTAAAGAACATCCACCTTAGACCTTGCTCGTGAGCATCTCGGTGAGCAGCATCTCCTTGAGCTTTCGATTTCAATGCGTTGGCAATAGCCGCTTTCAAGTATTGCTTTCTAGATATACGCTCGTAGTCTGACATTTCGAAAGGTTCAAAAGCCCGCCCCGTCTTTTGCACTTTTCTCATACTAAAGAAAAACTTCTGTGCATTAGCATCCACTTTAGTCTTCTCAGGTGATGGCACCTTTTTAAAATGAGATGTTACGCTAGCGCTTACATGCTTTTTTCCGTTCTTCTTCAGTCAACTCAGCTGGTAATTTCTTCTAAGGTTGTGCTGGCTTCAAAAATGATTGAGATTTCTTAGACGACGGTGCCGACTTCCGAGATGGCACTGGTGTTCGATTCTTTTCAGATGTCGCCAAAGGAGTTGGACTTTTTCTGGTTGGTGCCAGCAGAGGAGTTGGACTTTTTCTGGGTGGTGCCGGCGTAGGTGTTGGACTTTTCTTGGGTGGTGCCAGCGGAGGTGTTGGACTTTTTTTGTATGGTAGCGACAAGGGAGGGAGGTCTCTATGTGGATAGTGCGGCTGATTATCATCTTCGTCGTGCTCATCGTCAGAGCCAAACTTAATCAAGCTCCTACGCCACACAAGGAAGCCATGCACATTTTCTCCTAGTTTGTTGTTTTAGTCCTCGCCAGGGATCTCTACCTCCATTTTACGGTATTGGCAGACTACATTGTCCACTTCGACCCTGGCGAATACCGGCGGTATCAGGCTGTGAAATCATGTGCTGAAAAATTGGCTTAGTAATGAAATTGGCATTGCAAAGTGGTTGTGCTCATGGCATGTGTGGAGCTTTGGTATGTGCTGTTTCAGATGTTTACTTGATATACTTGTGAAAGCATGGTAATAGTTTTGCTTGATCCAATGCGCTCGTGTGAGTGGTCGCATAGACTGATGTTGAGTCAAGTCGTGGACTTGTGCTCGGAATTGTTTCTTGTTTATTCATGTGCAGGTGTTGCTTGAGGGCGAACGTGGTCGATGACGGGACTGGAACTAGGTTCATGGAGGCGAGGTTCGGGACTAGATTCAGAGAGGAATCGAGGTCTTGGTGGTCAAGGATGTCATGCGGAACGTTCGGGCTAGAGAACATGCATATGGAGGCTGGTTAGTCACGTATTTACAGCATCTGGGCTGTACATGCGTGCAAGAGTTGTTTTTGGCTATGTTGGGCCAAGTTGAGATGTATACAAACTCTTTCCATGTTGGAAGTGGAGTTGTATTCAATCTTTTATGTTTGCTCAATATAAATAGGGAGGTGTCTCTGTTTATTGTGAGCGTGAGGTTTTAGGGTTTGTACTCTTTTGTTTGGAGTATCAGTAACGAGACTAGACAAAAGAAATAAAGATCGATTTCTTTACTGGCTAAAAGTTCCTGCGGTGATTTTTCCTCATGCTCGGAAGTACAAAGGCGACATCCGAGTGAAGGAAAAATCGACGACAAAGATGTCAATATAGCTACTGATGCGTCGTGCTACAATATTTCGATTCAGTGATCGTCTTCTGGTTTGTTTGCCCGGTTTTTGTTTTTATAGATTGATTCATTGTCTCTCTTGTTTCAACAAGTTTAATATTGATTTGATCCATACAAAACCTTCGTAGAGTATCAACTTAGAGTTTCTCAAAGTTTCGTTGGTTAATCTTTTGTAGATTGTGATTAATCACGAAATTAGAGTTTGGTCAGTTCTCGTCATAATCTGTCACAGCATGCTTGCGAGGTTAATAACGTTTGATCTGTAGGTCCGATCGAGTTGATTCTTGTTGGGTTAGATTCATAATTGAATCTAGTTTCTGCAGTTAAAATGTCACACTAATACAACGGTGGTATCTTCGGTTAATCTTATTGTTTGAATTTGGTCCGTCGCTAGTTTGAATTTGGTCTGTCGCTGTTAGATCGTTTTTTTGTTTTAGTCGTCTTTGAAAGAATATAACTCCAGATCCATAAGTCCGATTGAGTTAATTCTTTTAGTGTTAGCTTCGTACTTGAATCTAGTTTCTACAGTTAAATTTTCATATCAATCTAACCGTTAGATCTTCAGGAATCTTAGTTTTAGTGAACATATATTAGTCTATCTCGTTTGGTCCGGAGTGAATTGATTTGGTTTTGCTACAGTAGAATTTTGGTCCGTAGTACATGCAAAACTTTTTGTCCGAAGCGAAGTTTGGTCCGGCGTACAAGTAAAAGTTTGGTCCGGCGCAATAAGGTTTTTGTTGAATTCAAATTAAGCGATCTGAGTTTGTTTGGGGTGTTTCAAAAATCATAAAAATTTTATTTTAGCTTCCGCGCAATCATTCACCCCCCCTCTGATTGCTAGATTAGTATATTTCGATCCTACAAGTGGTATCAGAGCAAGGTTTTTCTAATTAATCTTAACCAGTTATTAGAAATATAGCGATGGATAGGTATTCGACAAAACCTTGTGTCTTCGATGGTGTTGATTATTAGTTTTGGAAAGCCAAGATGGAGGCGTACATCCAAGCGTAGGGCTTTGCAATTTGGGAGAAGGTTTACAAGCCGTACGAAGTTCCTGAGAACGACAACGTCAACGACGTCAATCGTGCACATGTTGAAGCAAATAGCAAGGCGCGCAACTTGATCATCCAGGGCTTGGGGCGCAGCGACTTCGATCGAGTGGTTCATCTTCGATCTGCATATGAGGTATGGAAATCTCTTTGTGACTATCACGAAGGATCAAACACTGTCAAAGAGGTTCGCCAAGATATTTACAAAAAAGAATATATGTGTTTCGAGATGAAACCTAGTGAGTCTGTAGATGACTTTTTTGCACGCTTTAATAAAATTCTTAGCAATTTACGTGCTGTTGGGGTTAGCTATGACGATGTTTCTAATGCTAGACAAATGCTTAGTGCTTTGGACATGTCAGTGTGGGAGATGAAGGTAACATCTATACAAGAATCTACTATCATGAGCACTCTCACATTAGATGTTCTTTACTCTAAGTTGAAGAATAATGAATTAGATATTCTTGCTAGGAAAGGTAATTCTAAATCAATTGCTTTGATCTCTAACCCTAACATGTCAAATGCTAATTCTTCTTCTAGCTTTGCTTTGTCCTCCTTGTCGTCTTTAACAGATGAACAAATTGAAGAATTTCCTGAAGAAGATTTGGCACTACTCTCTTCTCGCTTTAATAAAGCTTTGCAGAATATCAGAATGAGAAAGAGAGTAGGCGATGGTCTTCCTAGGTGCTACTAGTGTGGCGATCTCAACCACATTTGTCCGAATTATCCAAAAATTCAGGTAAAAATTCAAAAGAAGAAAAGGACAGGAGGAACGACAAGAAGAAAACTTCTCCAAGTAGCAGCAATAAGAAAAGAAGCTTTCTGAACAGCAAAGTTGTCCACCGAGTTCTTTCCGCTCTTGAACAAGTCAATTTGAGCGATGTGGACTCGGGAAGTAGCGAAGAAGACACAACAACGCCAACCAAGCGTGAACTTACTGGTTTGTGTCTTATGGCAAGAAGTGATGAAAGCCTTACTGAAGATTACCACGACAGCGACTTCAATGAGGTAGAGCCTTCTTATGATGAATTAGCCATAGCTGTTGCTCGTCTTGGTAAATTGCTTGATAAACGCGACAAGAAAATCAAGAAACATGATTTTATTGTTGAATCATTGAATGCTGAAATTGCTAGACTTAAATCCTTGATTCCTGATGATGATGCTTGCAAATCATGTGACTTAATTTACAATGAGCTCACTTTGCTTAGGAAAGAACATGCTTCCTTGATTGAGCAAAATAAGAAAAATGAGAAACATGTTAGACATGCTAGCTGTTTCACTGATGATTTGCATGATTCAACTTCTTGTTCTAAATGTTCAATTCTTGAATTGAAATTGAAAGATGCAAATGCTAGAGTTTCTCAAATGATTAATGATATGCTCACTCATGAGGTTCTTTCATGCTCAAATTGTCGCAAGCAAAAGGCTAAAGTAGACGTTCCATGCAATAATTGTTTAACTCTTGGTAAGAAGGTTGATTACTTGCAAAATTCTTTAGAACGTTTCACTAATGGCAAGAAAAATTTGAACATGATTTTGGACCAATCTAAGGTTAGCTCAAACAAGAAAGGTTTAGGTTTTGATCCTTATGCTTCATATGAAACTAAACCTCCCACTGTTGTTCAGACTCTTTGCAATGACAAAATTGAGATTATTAATGAGCCTAAGAAAATTGTCTTTAAGTCTGCTGGAGTTTTATCTTCTACTATAATGAATGCAAATGTTGCTTCTACCTCTAAAGCTAAACATCGTGTTAAGTACACTTGCACTCATTGTGGTAGAGATGGACACTTAGTAGATTTTTGCTTTAGACTAGCTAAACAACAAAAGAAAGAAAAGACTAAGGCTAGGTCTAATTTCAGACAGGCACGCTTTACTCCTAATTATGTGCCTAGGGTGATGCAAACACCTTTTGTTGCTAGAAACACGGGAAAGGGCAAATCTGATTTTGTGCATAAGAACACTCGTGTTGTGCCTACTGTTATGCGTCGCGTGTCTCAGTACTGGATTCCTAAATATCTTATTTCTAACCCCAGTACTGAGGCCTCGACATTTTCTGCTTTTATGTAGGCTTCTCGCGCGAGGAAGGAGAACATATGGCTAGTGGATTCCGGATGCTCACACCACATGTCCGGTGATAAAAATTGGTTCTCCTCCCTCGCTTGTGCATCTCGTGCTGAAAGTGTAACTTTTGGAGATGCTTCTTCAAGCTCAGTTGTGGCAAAAGGTACAGTGCAGGTAAATAACAAGTTTATGTTTAAAGATGTGGCTCTTGTTGAAAACCTGAAATATAACTTGCTGTCTGTATCTCAAATGATTGATGAAGATCTTGAGGTATGATTTAAGAAAAATGAATGCAAAGTGTTAGATGCTTCAGGTGAACTTGTTTTTCGGATTTCTCGATTTGGAAGAGTGTTTAAGGCTGATTTTGATGTATCACCTTCTTCTAAGCATAGGTGTCTAGTTGCCAATGTTTCTAAAGATTTATTCTTTTGGCATCGTAGACTTGGTCACGTTGGTTTTGATCATCTAACACGTGTTAGTGGTTTAGACCTCATTCGTGGTTTGCCTAAGCTTAAGGGTGATAGCGATATAGTATGCTCTTCTTGTAGACATGGTAAAATGATTGCAGGTTCACATCCACCTCTTACTATGGTGATGTCAAATGCCTGGGACAACTACTACATCTTGACACGGTTGGACCTTCTCGAGTTCAGTCTTATGGAGGTAAATGGTATGTTCTTGTGATTGTTGATGATTATTCAAGATACTCTTGGGTTTATTTTATGGCATGTAAAGATGAGGCTTTTAGTCATTTTAGAAGTCTTGTTCTTAGATTATCTATTGATCACCTAGGGTCTCTTAGAGCAATTAGAAGTGATAATAGAACTGAATTTAAAAATTCTTTATTTGATCACTTTTGTGCTGAAAAAGGAATTGATCATCAATTTTCATCTCCTAGAGTACCTCAACAAAACGGTGTAGTTGAACGGAAAAATAGAACTTTGGTGGAAATGGCTAGGACCATGCTAGAGCGAATATCAAACTCCTAGAAAGTTTTGAAATGAAGCGATATCAACTGCATGTTATGTTTCAAATCGTGTTTACTTAAGATCAAAATTGGGTAAAACTGCTTATGAACTTCGGTTTGGACATAGGCCTAGCGTTTCTCATTTTCAGAGTTTTTGGATGCAAATGCTTTGTCTTGAAATCTGGAAATCTTGATAAATTTGAGGCTAGATCGTTGGATGGCATTTTTCTTGGATACCCCGCTCATACACGTGGCTACCGTGCACTTGTTTTGGAGACTAACAAAATTGTAGAAACTTGTGAAGTTACTTTTGATGAGACTAGTCCAGGCACTAGTCCAAATAATGTAGGTACAGGTGCATATGTTCAGGGGGAGAGTATTTTTGTTCATGAGGACAATGATGATGTTGAGGATGAGGTATTGGTTCCTACTGTACAACCAACTGTAGCACCTTTGGCACCTACCGCTACATCACATACAGCTGAGCATCCTCAAGCTACAACCTCATCTGTACATGCTGAAAATGAAGATGAAGAAGGAGAAGTTTTTGAAATTACAGCTCCCTTGCATATTCAAAGGAGGCATCAACCTGAACAGATGATTGGAGATTTAAATGAGAGAGTCACCCGGTCCAGGTTTATTGCTTCTGATACTCATGCTCATTCTGCTTTTGTTGCTTCTTTTGAACCCAAAGATATATCTCATGCATTAAGCGAGCGAATCTTGGATCAATGCCATGCATGAGGAATTAGAAATTTTGAGCATAATAAAATGGAAACTTGTTTCTACACCTCCTGATTTTAATATTATTGGAACAAGATGGGTTTTCAAAAATAAACAAAGTGAGGATGGTGTTGTTGTTAGAAACAAAGCTAGATTGGTTGCTCAAGGTTTTCACAAATTGAAGGTTTAGATTTTGATGAAACCTTTGCTCCTGTTGCTAGAATTGAAGCCATTAGAATTCTTTTAGCATTTCTGCATCTAAAGGTTTTAGATTGTATCAAATGGATGTGAAAAGTGCTTTTCTAAATGGCTATATCAATGAGGAAGTTTATGTTAAGCAACCACGGTTTTGAAAATCCAAAGTTTCAGATCATGTTTACAAATTGTCAAAAGCTTTGTATGGTTTAAAACAAGCCCCTAGAGCATGGTATGATAGGCTAAAACTTTTTACTTGAAAAGGGGTTTACAATGGGAGCAGTTGACAAAACTCTCTTTTACTCAAGCAAGGCAACGATCAATTATTTGTTGATTTATGTTGATGATATTATCTTTGGTGGTTCCTCTCATGTTTTAGTGTCTGAGTTTTCAGAAATCATGAAGAAGGAATTTGAGATGAGTATGATGGGTGAATTAACTTACTTTTTGGGACTGCAAATTAAACAAGTAAAGGAATGTACTTTTGTTCATCAAAGCAAGTACACAAAAGATTTGCTTTGTCGCTTTGGGATGGAAAACTGCAAGCCGATCATGACACCGATGGGAGGCACTTGCATACTTGATCCGGATGAAGATGGTGAGCCGGTTGATCAAAAGGAATAAAGAAGCATGATAGGTTCACTTTTGTACCTCAACTGCATCATGGCGGATATACAATTTCTTTGTGTGCTTGTGTGCACGTTTTCAAGCTTTCCCACGTGCTTCACATCGCCAAGTATCAGCGAATTTTGAGTATCTTCATGGTACTCAAGAATTTGGCATATGGTTTTCTGCTTCCTCATGTATTAGTTTAAGAGCATTTTCTGATGCTGACTTTGGAGGTTGTACAATTGATAGAAAAAGTACATCTGGTACATGTCACTTCTTGGGTAATTCTCTTATTGCATGGTCATCTAGAAAACAATGTTCTGTTGCACAATCAATTGCTGAATCTGAATATGTAGCTGCTGCTAGTTGTTGTTCTCAAATTCTTTGGATAGTAGCTACACTTAAAGATTATGGGGTTAATTTGGATAGTGTTCCTCTTTTATGTGATAACACTAGTGCAATTTGTATTGCTAAAAACCCATGCAACATTCTAGAACCAAACATATTGAGATCGATTTCACTTTCTTAGGGATCATGTAGAAAGAGAAATATTGTGCTTCATCATGTGGATACTGAACATCAATTGGCGGACATTTTCACAAAACCTTTGTCTTCTTCTCGTTTTGCTTTTATTCGGGGAGAACTTGGGGTCGTTCATCCAATAGGTTTGTTTCGAGGGGGAGTTTTTGAAAACTTTGTATATTTTGTAATATACTTTTTATTTTGTGTGTTTCTTAAATGAAAAAAAAATGAGAAAAATAATGAAAAAGTAATGAGCATTGTATTTGATACACATATGTCATTTGAAGCCATGTTTATGCTACAAGGTCTTTGCAACTTCATATTTATGCATATATGGTGTAGTTTATGTCATGACTATTTACTTGAATGATAACTTGAATTCAATCTTGTCATGGTTGAACTTTCTTGGCTATCTTGATCCTGCTCAAAAAGTGCTAAATATGAAATTTATCAAAGTTAAGTGCTAAAGTTCAAAGAGTGATTGTTGATAAATGCAAGATCAAGGTTATGTACTATCGCACTTCTTCTTTACGAGACTGCTTATCATTGCACTTTGATATGAACTTGGAAGAGGCTGTGTATGACCAAAACCATGAAACCTTAAGCTTGTGACTGCTTGGCATGGTTGAAAAGTAAGGCTGATGGTGCATATAATTCCTTGCAATTGTTATTGTTGCAATCAATCAATGAATCAGTTTTTCAAGTATAAATAAAGTGCACAAAAATTCAATGTTTTCAGGTTTTGAGATTGTTGAGGAAGGGAGATCATGCCATGTAATAAATTGTTAATAGTACTTGATTTCTAGTTATGCTTACTCTACATTGTCTATGTGTAGATTTGAGGGTTCAAGTATTTTTGATAGCATGGCTTGGTGATGAATTTGCAACATTTGTGGATGATATAGAATGCTCATTACATAAAAAAATTGTTCAATTTTTTAAAAAAAAAACAAAAAGATTTTTTTTTTTTGTATTCTTGATGAATCCATTGTCAAAGGGGGAGAACTTTGCCACACTGGAGAATTTTGGAGGAGATTTTTTGGAGAACTTTATACATGCACATGTTCTTCTATAAGTGGTATTCATTCATTCACTCACTCACATTTTTTTTCTTAGGGGGAGATTTTTCTTATTTTCTCCTAAGGGGAGTTTTTCACTTTGCATATTTGTCAAAGGGGGAGATTTTGTGTTTGTCGCTTTGGCTTTTGATTTTAGAACTTTTTGATTTCAAAAACTTTTCTTGTGAGATGAATGCCAATGTTCAATTCTAAGTGGTGTTGCCAAAGTTTTCATCAAGGGGGAGATTGTGAAATCATGTGCTGAAAAATTGGCTTAGTAATGAAATTGGCATTGCAAAGTGGTTGTGCTCATGGCATGTGTGGTGCTTTGGTATATGCTGTTTCAGATGTTTACTTGATATACTTGTGAAAGCATGGTAATAGTTTTGCTTGATGCAATGAGCTCGTGTGAGTGGTTGCATAGACTGATGTTGAGTCAAGTCGTGGACTTGTGCTCGGAATTGTTTCTTGTTTATTCATGTGCAGGTGTTGCTTGAGGGCGAACGTGATCGATGACGGGACTGGAACTAGGTTCATGGAGGAACTGAGGTTCGGGACTAGATTCAGAGAGGAATCGAGGTCTTGGTGGTCAAGGATGTCATGCGGAATGTTTGGGCTAGAGAACATGCATATGGAGGCTGGTTAGTCACGTATTTACAGCATCTGGGCTGTACATGCGTGAAAGAGTTGTTTTTGGCTATGTTGGGCCAAGTTGAGATGTATACAAACTCTTTCCATGTTGGAAGTGGAGTTGTATTCAATCTTTTTATGTTTGCTCAGTATAAATAGGGGGAGGTGTCTCCTGTTTATTGTGAGCGCTGAGGTTTTAGGGTTTGTACTCTTTTGTTTGGAGTACTTTAACCAGACTAGACAAAAAGAAATAAAGATCGATTTCTTTATGGCTAAAAAGTTCCCTGCGGCTGATTTTTCCTCATGCTCAGAAGTACAGGCGGCGACATCCGAGCGAAGGAAAAATCGGCGATCTGATGTCAGTAGCACTCTGATAAAGCGTCGTGCTACAATATTTCGATTCAGTGATCGTCTCTGGTTTGTTTGCCCGATTTTTGTTTTTATAGATTGATTCATTGTCTCTCTTGTTTCAACAAGTTTAATATTGATTTGATCCATACAAAACCTTCGTAGAGTATCAACTTAGAGTTTCTCAAAGTTTCGTTGGTTAATCTTTTGTAGATTGTGATTAATCACGAAATTAGAGTTTGGTTAGTTCTCGTCATAATCTGTCACAGCATGCTTGCAAGGCTAATAACGTTTGATCTGTAGGTCCGATCGAGTTGATTCTTGTTGGGTTAGATTCATAATTGAATCTAGTTTCTTCACTTAAAATTTCACACTAATCCAACGGTGGGATCTTCGGTTAATCTTATTGTTTTAATTTGGTCCGTCGCTAGTTTGAATTTGGTATGTCGCTGTTAGATCGTTTTTTTTGTTTCAGTCGTCTTTCAAAGAATATAACTCCAGAACCACAAGTCCGATTGAGTTTTTTCTTTTTGTGTTAGCTTCGTAATTGAATCTAGTTTCTACAGTTAAATTTTCATATCAATCTAACGGTTAGATCATCAGGAATCTTAGTTTTAGTGAACATATATCAGTCTGTCTCGTTTGGTCCGGAGTGAATTGATTTGGTTTTGCTACAGTAGAAATTTGGTCCGTAGTACATGCAAAACTTTCTGTCCGAAGCGAAGTTTGGTCCGGCGTACAAGTAAAAGTTTGGTCCGGTGCAATAAGGTTTTTGTTGAATTCAAATTAAGCGATCTGAGTTTGTTTGGGGTGTTTCAAAAATCATAAAAATCTTATTTTAGCTTCCGCGCAATCATTCACCCCCCCTCTGATTGCTAGATTAGTATATTTCGATCCTACACAGGTGACAGTGTAAAACCTACAACTCCTGGCATGGCCAAGACCTGCCCTCAGCCACCTTGATGGTAATGCCATGTGCAAAAAAATGTAGTTTGCACGGTGTCAGTTCTATGATGTCATCCACAGGAAAAATAGAGTCCATGCTCTTCAGGAATCCCTGTGGAAGCACAGCTGTTCTTACGAGCAACGGGACTGATGATGTCAGGGCTGTCATCGGGTGGTGGTCGTGAGCTGAGAGCTTTCTTTACTGCTTGCTCTACAGCCTTATCTAGTTCCGCTCTCTATTCCTCTAACGCTCTTGCCACATCAACTTTTATTTGACGATCCAATTGATCTTCTCTTATTTTCTTTGGACGCCTATACAACCATGCGTTTGACGGGAAGCCTTCTTTCCAAGGCACCAAACCAACTCCTAGGGTGCGACCAGGGTGCTCCTTTTTACCCAGGGCTACGATTAGCTTGTCATTCTCCCTTCGTTGCCTCAAAGAGCCTTGGGAAGATTGCACATGAGCATCTGTGATTCTGCGCGACACTTCCTGGTCTCTATCACTTCTGAATCTTAAGCTGCCATCATCCAAGATAGAAGCACCACTCTCAAGCAACCAGGGCTTCGATCATTCACTCAACTCGGCTGTCGCAGGAATGACACCACTGCGGGTTAATTCTTCGGACCTACACTGGAATTTTCTTCATGAACCCACATGTTCCTAGTGTGTGATGGTAAATATTCTTATCCGTGTTTGCCTTGTTCTTTTCACTTACTATCTGGGCTTCTTCAGACCTGTTGTAAGCCACAAAGTCCTCCCAAAACTCGCTTAACTTTAGGCATGTGTCAAAATTCGGCGTTTCATTCTTCTTCACATAGTTCTTATTCAGTGTCGTCTTCCAATTCTTCCACGCTGTGCACATGATTCAAAGTGCACGTTTCTTTGCAACCAGCTCGGTCCCTTGGGGGAACTAGAACACTTATTTTAGCTTGTCCCACAACAAGTTCTTCAAGTCATTGGGAACCACCCACTGGCCACCTCGGCGACCAGTCCATGATCTGTAGCTGATGAGCACATCATCCCTAGCAAGAACACCGCATGCTGTCCTATACGGCCCTAACGATGACTCGGATATAGCAGGTTCCCAGACTGCCTAGAGCTCCACTATATTATAAAGTCCTGTCGAAGGATCAGAAATCGACAATAAACTTTATGTTTCGGGTACCTTCGTGGAGTACAATTAAGCACAGGGTCGAAGACACACAATGTAGACAGGTTCGGGCCTCACAGGGGAGTAAAACCCTACTTCCTATATGGTGGATGCTTATATATTGAATATGAAGTACAGATCAGAATACTCAAGCCTAAGTACAAAGAATATGAACCCTAGGCTAATGCAGGTGCTTGACTATGCGACTATGAGATGCTTGGCACCGAAGAAATCTTGTCCTTCCTCCTTTTCTTTTTTCTCCCTTTCAAGGGTGCCTACCCCCGGCCTTTTATACTGGAGGTAGCCCTGCCTTTATCCGAGTCGTAGCCATCTTGGAGTCCTAGATTGTAACTAATGGTGATCCTATCGACGCGTGATCTTCACCGTGTATCCAAACTTCCTCAGATATTAGGTGTAAGGACCCGAATCCACTGATTCGAACCCACTGTGTTTACCGCACTAGTCCCAGGATCAACGCTAGTGCACACAGCTCAACATCGGTACATATCATATCATACTCAACGATAATAGAATAATACTCCACTTATTGATATAGCTAAGTGTACGATCTTATGACCGACTTACATTATTAAGCCACACAAGGCAAGACTGGAAATATAAGCTAAGAATTAAGCAACGAAAAGTAGAAAACGTAGATAGCTCATCAGTTCACCACAGGCAACCGACAAGGCTCGGACCCTAATAACTCGCGTCCTCCTGGAACTCCTCCTCCAACACAGGTGTAGATTCTTCAACTGTTGATTTTCGTTGTTGGCAAGGGTGAGTACTTAAAGCACTCAACAAGTTGTGCACAGAATGCAATTCTATGTAACTATATGCAAGGCTTATTCTAATGGATAGGCTATCATGGCTATTTTGCAATAAGCAGCATTTATGAACAAATACAATAAATAGATTGTAGAGGCGTAAAACAAATAACAATAGTAGATAGATTGACATTTACAAGTAAACCAAGTTTCCAATCCTAAGTCAAATTCCATCTTCCACATGGCATTCCGCCATCCCAACCAAGTTGTCCATTTAATTAAGCTAACTCTTAAGCTGTAATTCCGAGCATTGCTCGATCATGCGAGCACGGCTATCTGAATAGTTTCACACTCTGCAGAGGTTATGCACTTTACCCACGCGATACAACCAAACACCACCAAGGCGAGTGATTATAACAAAGCCTTTACAATCTGTTGGCTTAACCGGTACCACCGCTAAGGTTTCAACACTAGTGGGACTGGTTACCACATCCAGGGCCCCCCTCTTGCGCCATGTGAATTACTCCATAACTCAGGAACTCACACCGACCAAGATAGTACCAAAGCTAAGACATTGCAAATTAATCAGCTATGCTGGCCCATACCAGACATGTGGTTGCATGATTGACTCAGGTCAAAGGCTTGCAAGGTTAAGTCCTTAGAGTGATCAAGGCAAGACATCCATATACCCTCTGCCCATTGGGCCCACCTTGGCATACTCGCCCCTTGTCACTTGCCCCAATCTAAGTGAATGTCACCCAAGTTGATTACCAAGCACCACGTGCTATCAACAATTCAACATCGTTGCGTGACATGACTCGCCACAACAACTCAATCTCATCGTGTGATCCCACATGACACACAAGTCATAACATCGTTCCATATTCCATTAATCAAGATTAATTATCAAAGATTCAAACACATGTGATGACGTGGCATGGCTAAGCAACTAATACGGTCTAACCATCTCATGTTGATTATCATTACTAACCAACTATATTGAACCAATCTAGGGTGACAATAGATTATGGCATACAATGACAAGGTAGGGTATATAAGTCAAGTGGGTAGATTAACTAGATTCCAATTTAAGTTGAAACAATTTGTATACTTGAAATACCATGCAATAGAGTAAAACAATATAGCAATTTTATAAACATGGGTTCAACATGATCAAAGCACAACTTGCCTTGGAATAGGTCCTGATCTTGATCTGGGGCTTGCTCTTGAGTTGTTGGATCTTCCTCCAAAGCGTCGCACAATTCAACGTCTACGCGTACCGAAGGAGAAAAACAAATAAATACCAAAACAGAGAGCAAATGAACCCCAAAAATCAATTAAAATTCACCATTAAATAGATCTCAATTTTTTAAAAAAATAGAAATTTGAATCACTCAAATCCGAGTTAAGATGCAGAAGTTATAGCCTTTGGAAATTGAATAAATACTGAAATTACAAAAATTAGAAAAATCAGAATTAACAGAATTATTTTTAAATTGAAAAATCGATTATTGCGCAATCGTGACGTCAGCCCTGGTGGCAGCCAATCACATGGCAACACGTGCCGCGGTCCATGGACTCGGTTCACGGTATCGATCTGGTCCACCGTGGACCTAGCCCATGCGACCACGTCTCTCTGACGTGCGGGCCCGCACGTCGCTGACTCGGCACCAGCGCAGAACGCATGCGACGCCACGACGCTGCCACCTCGGTGAAGCTGCCCACGTGTGCGACACGCGTCAGCGAAGCGTCAAGCCACGTCAACGGCGGCGGCACGAGGACCTAGGGTCATCGGCGGCGATCGGCCCTGCTACCTACGGCACGCTCGCGACCTCGCCTACCTTCTAACGCGACCGGATCTGGGATTTGGTTACTGGTTCAACGGCGGCGACGTCTTCTTCCTCGGTGACGATGGCTTCCTCGGCGATCCTCCTCTCTGGCGATGCTCTGACCAAACGGATGCGCGCACGAGATGCCTCGGATGAAGGCGAAGCAGATGCGATCGGTCTCGGACCTTGCGGCGGCTTATCGATGACGAATGGATGACTCTTCTCTGCGGTGGCGCTGATCGAAAAACCTTCGATTAAGGCAAAACGACGGCGGTTCTCGGCTGGCTAGCTTAGGGCTTAGGTTTGCGGCAGGAAGGCGAACGGTTGCCCCCATTTATAGCCGCTCTACCCCTCTCCGGCGGCGACTCGGACACGGAGTCCACGGCGGCCACGGCTCCAAGTCCTGCGCGAAGGCGGCGGCGCAGCACCGTTCGATGGCGATCCGCGGCCATGAAGATCTCCGACCGCACGATCCTAACCTTCCACGATATCCTTCCGCGGTCTTGATCCCGAACGAGTCGGAAAGTGCGCTTTGCCCTCGATCATCCGATCCGAATCCAACGGCAGGGATTAGACCTTCTAGAAAACGGGCTGAACGGGCCATGCAACTCCGGGCCACTCATGCACAGTATACGGGCCAAGCCCAATACTGTTCATCTATTTTTTAAAAGGAATTTTGATTTAAAACAATTACTGAAATTCATTTTATTTGTTTTAGTCAATAAAACTATTAGGAAAAATCCAAGAAAATTCTCAGAAATACTTTGAGACATTCTGGACTCGAATAAAATATTTTTGGCAAAACTTTATTTCAACTTTGCATAAATTTAAATAGTTTTTTTTAATAAAAGGCCAAAATACCTAATTTGCTATTAATTCAAATAAATCCAGAAAAATCCAAATAAATTCTAGAAAAATCCGAAAATGCACAAATGACAATAAAATAATATTTAGCTAAATTTTGGGATGTTACATTAGGTGTACTCGAGTTGGTTTTCCTCGTAACGGGAAACTCGATCAAGTCCTTCCTAATGTGATACTATCTTCTCCATGTATATCGTATCCCACCGAAATTGGGCCCGTGATATCTAGAGTCCTTATACGCTTTCCTGAGCATATACGGTTTGGTCTTTGTAAACTGGGCATGCACACATACCCCATATTTAGATATTCGACAAGTCCCTTAGTCATCTTGCTCAGACCACGACCTACGCGCTGCCTCCGTTCATCAGACGTCTAAGTCTGCAATTTGATCTTCTTATTAGTCATCTGGCCCTATGATATTTTGGAAACCACAATCTACTAATACTTTACCTCGCCTATGTTAGTGACTTCAGGTTGGTCCATGGCTGTGGTGCTAGGTTGCTCCATGTCAGGATCCTATAAGTTCAGGTAGTACGTTGGGCTATGGTTCGGGTTACCCATTCCACCGTCGTCCATATTTACGGGGTAGCGTTGTAGCACAGGGAGAAAAATCACAAGGAACCAGTTATAATTGAATTACACACTAAAAAATCAAAATAAACTGAAAGACCATGTGGAGGTCTATCCTTTTGTGTGATGAGTAATTGATGAGTTTTGAGCTTGTGTTGTTTTAAATTGATTTGGATTTGAAGCAATTTGAGTGTTGGTCTACCGGCTTTGAGGCTTTGGCTGGTTGGAGACCAGTCGTCCGACCCCGAGTGGTCGGGTCGTTCGACCTGAGTGGTCGGGGCTTTGGCTGGTTGGAGATCAGTCGTCAGACCCTGAATGGTCGGGTCGTCAGGCACAGTGGTCGGGGCTTTGGTAGTTGGAGACGGTCGTCCAGACCAGTGGTCGGGTCGTCCGACCTGAGTGGTCGGGGCTTTGGCTAGTTGGAGACCGGTCGTCCAGGCCCAGTGGTCGGGTTGTCCGACCTGAGTGGTGGGGCTTTGGCTGGTTGGAGACCGGTCGTCCACCCAGTGGTTGGGTCGTCCGGCTACGAGTGGTTGAGACTCCGAGTGATTGAGTCGGAGACCGGTGAGCAGACCTCGAGTGGTCGGGATGGAGACCGATGGTCGGACCACGTGTGGTCGGGGTTTCGCTGGTCAGCGTAGTGTATATCTGTCTGTTGAGATGGATTTGTGTTGTTGGACATTGCTACGTGATGTGGTTTCCTTGTCTATGATGGTTGCAGGACTTTGGAGCAAGGTCATGGTGAGGTTAAGGAGATCAGGACTAGGCTGGGAGAGCTGAGGTCCAGATGATCATGGTGTCGCCAAAGATGACTAAGGCCAGGGAGTAGCTGCAAGCCAATAAGACAAAGGAATGGATGAGATGCTAACTTGGGTGCTCGATCAAGGAGGACCGTTGGATCGCGGTCGGGAAGATAGAGTAGCGGGTCAAGTTAGTATGATTTAGCGTGCAAAACCCGTTGTGATGTTGGGTTTGGGTCGGCCCATGCATAGCTGTGTGAGTGGGTAAAATCTCACCCTTGATGGAGTGCTTTAGGGTTTAGAGGCTCATCCAAGGGTGGTAGGTGGTCCAAGCCTTGCTAAATAGACGGGGAGAGGGTGTCTCCTTGAGGCGTGGCGGTGAGGAAAGTGTCGTGAGTAGTTGAGAGTGAGCGGTGTAAGGATCAAATCCTGGCTCTTGGATGTTGGCTTAGGATTGAAGCAGGACATCCAAAGGTGGGAATTGATCCCAGGTCACTATAAATAGAGGGGTAGGGGCAGCCTCCCCTCTCTGAAGGTTCTGAGGTTTTCTTGCTCATTTGAGTTTTGCCCACTTTGTTGTGAGGCTTTGTAAACCTCCCTCCGAAATGAAATGTTCTTCATTTATGTTCTTGTTTCATTTCCTTACGTATTTACATTACGCACTTAAATTCTATTATCTAATTTCTGCATTTACTTACTTGCAATTTACTTTACGTAATTTGGATTTGCCTCATCTCCTTCTACATGCTATTGAATCTTTGTTGAAATTCATGATTGATGAACTCTTCTCTGGATTCGATGCTTTCAATCATCTAGGCAATCCTTGCGTTCTTGTTGCAAGTTGTAAATCATGTGTTCTTAAAGTGCGTAAGCGTGTGACTTGCAGTTCTTTAGTCTTGATTGGCTTCGGTTCTTGTTGCCAAGGATGAAAGATTCTTTGGATGAATCTTACGTAGATCATATCCCAATCATCTAGGCAATCTACAACCCCTTCTATTCAGCTTTTGCAAGAAACCAATTTTATGCCTAGTAGAAGAAAGTGCCTTGGATCGTGTTTCTATTTGTTTGAAGGGTTGTTTCCTCGTGTACTTACTTGCTATGATTTGTGGAGAGTCATCCAAGGATTTCTGACCATCAACTCCCACCAGCAAGTTAGGGGTGAGGTCTGTGTTCGTGACACTGTTTTTTGGTGTTGCTTTTGTTAAACTGAAAAGGGACGGAACCTTGGTATCAATTCCTTCAATTGATGTTTGAAATAGGTTCCTGACATCATTAGAAAGGTGCACACAAATTTTCACTGTTTTTGGATCAGCCGATCAAAAGTTACATCGATTTCTGTTTTTGTTACCGTGCTGATTTTACTGTTCATCCGACCTCTGCAGTCGGGGGGAGTACTGTTCATCCGAACTCTGTAGGTCGGGAGTACTGTTCATCCGACCTCTGTAGGTCGGGAGTACTGTTCATCGAACACTATTCACTCCGAGCGCTGTTCATCGGACCTCTGTAGGTCGAGAGTACTGTTCATCCGACCGATCTTTGGTGAAGTCTATTCACCGAACACTATTCACCCGTCTTGTTCATCCGACCTCTGCGGTCGGGAGCACTATTCATCCAACTAATCTTGACGACCGATTCGCGATCTCGTTCATCCGACGAGCTACGACCGGTCAGAGTTTTCTTGTTCACCCGACCTTAAGCGGTGAGACCTGCATTCATGAAATTGCTTGATCGATGGTTGATTCTTTCTTTACGGTCTTTTGGTGGTCTGAAATCTAGGGGGAGAGTTTATTCGAAAATTTTATTTGGCTCCTATTCACCCCCCTCTAGTCGCCTTTTTCGATCCTTCATAAACATATTGAATTGCACCCTGAAAAATCAATCTGCCAGTGTAGTATTAGAATGTCGAAAAATGCCATGTATTCCGAGCCATGTATTTGCGTTTTTGACACTCTTTTTCTTTTCTCCTAAGGTTCAGAATCATCATCACCTAAGGTATTCCGAGGCAACAGGGAGGTCCGGGGCGGCGAGTCGCTCCGAGGCAACGGCGATCAAAGGCGACGGCAGGGAGGACCGAGGTGACGGCTCCAGGGAGGTACGAGGCGACGGCGGGGACATACGGGGAGGCGGGTTGCTCTGAGGTGGCGGTGGTTAGAGGCGATGGCGGGGAGGACTGAGGAGACGGTGTCGGGGAGGTACGAGGTGACGGTAGGAGCAAGGCAACGACACAGAGGTACACGAGAAGGTGTCAAAGAGGCAACAGCGCTAGGTTTGAGTGTAACTGAGGTGAGGCGGGGCAGCATTTGGAATATATAGATAGGGATGGACTATCACTGTCGGTTGGCCAGAATAACCGACAGTGACAGGATATCCTATCACTGTCGGTCCATAAAGAGGGCCGACAGTGATAGTGGATTATCATTGCTGGCCCAATCCAAAACCGGCAGTAATACTAGAGTATCACTACCAGGTAGAAAAATAACCGGCAGTGATAATGCTTATCACTTCAGGTTGAAATTAGAAACCAGCAGTAATACTGCTTATCACTACCGGTTGAGGTAGGAACCGGCAGTAATAAGCTGATCTCCGACGTAATTAAGTGAAACTTTCAATTTATCTCATTTCAAAGGCTGATTGCTTTCGTATTTTTGAAATCCTAGCAAATTTGATCCAAAATTTCTGAAAATTTTTGGAAGCATACTGCAGGACATCTACTATTTTATATAAATATTTTTCCCTAATTTTGACTAAGTTCTAAAATTCTAAAAATCTAGATTACTCACTGTTTCAATAGTTTTAATATTTTGAAAATGAAATAATGCTTCAAAAATTCACACAAATAAAGTAGTCAAATAATTCTTCGAAAATTCACACAAATGCATTCAAATCCACAGAAATCCAAAGGCAGTTCTGAGCATAACCTCAATTTCCATTACTCCATATAATACATTAATTGTTACATATGAGAAAATAAACATGCCATTCGTACAAAAGAAAGCATATATTTAATTAGTACAACTGAGCTACGATTCCACCTTCGTTATGATCACGGCGTATGTACATAGCTTCCTCACTCTCTTCCATGAGACTTAGGTCAACGTCCTCTACGAAAGGAGGAAGCTCATCGAATTGGTTGTACTCTTCCTCATCGACAACATTCTCAACTTCGACAATCTTTCTTTTTCCTTGAATAACCACGTGGCGCTCCTTGTTAGCCAGGTCAGTTAACAAGAAGATTTGTGTAGCAGAATTAGCAAGTACGAAGGGTTCTTCTCTATATCTGACAAGTTTGAGGTCCACGGTACTGATACCATACCTTGTCAATGTTCATGCCCCTTGGAAGTCTGACCCATTGGCACCGAAAGAGAGAGACCTTCAAAGGTCCATAGTCAAGCTCCCAACTCTCTTCTATGAATCTGTAGTAGATTTGCCTAATTTCATTGCTGTCATAGGCATCTATACGGATACCGCTATTTTGATTGGTGCTCTTTTTATCTTATGCTCTTGTATAAAATGTAAAACCATTTATGTCGTATCCTTGAAATGTCCGAATTGTAGTTAATGGTCCCTGAACCAACAGTTTCAAATGAGCGCACTTTGTCTCCGTATGCACCTTGTGTCTATGCAACCAATCGCCGAAGTTATCTCTATGCTCTCTCACGATCCAAACCTCTGACTTCCCTGGGTTTGTTCTGCATAGCATACTCTTATGCATGTCGACATACGGGGCCACCACAACTGATTGTCCCAAAACTGTGAAATGTGCTTGTATGAATGAAGCTAGATTGCTAGTACGGAGTGACTTCTCGTCTAGTGTCCCTTTTCCCTGTAGCCTCCCCTCATGCCGAGATACAGGCACACAAATCAGTTTAAGATCCATATAATCGACGCAGAACTCAATGACCTCCTCGGTTCCCCAATCATCGGCAATGCGGTCTTTCAGCCGATGTCGGTTACGAACATATTTCTTTATAACCCCCCCATGAACCTCTCGAAAGGGTACATCTGATGTAGAAACACGGGACAAAGAATCTGTATCTCTTTCACAATGTGAACAATGAGATGGACCATAATATCAAAAAAAGATGAAGGAAAACACATCTCAAGCCTACACAGAGTGTGGACCACGTCTTCCAGCAGCTTATCTAGTTTTAACGGATCGATGACCTTTTGTGAAATCGTGTTGAAGAATGAACACAACTTTATAATTGGGTCTCGGACTTTCTCTGGCAGAACACCCCTAATTACAATTGGAAGCATCTATGTCATCATCACTTGGCAATCGTGAGAATTCATGCCAATTAATTTTAAGTCTTTCATTGAGACTAGTCTCTTTATGTTGGCAGAGTAACCACACGGAATTTTTACTCTGTGTAGGCATTCGCACAAGCTAATTTTTTCTTTCTTGCTTAGAGTGTAGCAGGCTGTGGGAAGGTACTTTTTGCCTGTATCGATGTCTTCGTGATGCAACTCCTTCCTGAGTTTCATATCTTCGAGGTCCATCTATGCTTGGAGGGTATCTTTTGTTTTGCTTGGTATATCCAGTAAGATACCAAGCAAGCTATCACACACATTCTTATCTATGTGTGTGACATCGACTGCGTGTGGAACTTCCAAGTGCTGTCAACAAGGTAGGACCAAAAATATTGATCTCTTTTTCCACAAAGGAGCCTTATCACGGGAACTCGGGATAGATGTACTGCCAGCTCCCTTTTCGTGAATAATTTTAAGATCCTTTACGGCCGTAAATAGCTGTTTCCCAGTGTGATTCTTCGTAGCTAAGGCAGTCTCCTTTGTCCCATCAAAAGCTCTCTTATTATTGCGGTATGGGTGATCCTTGCAGAGGAACATACAATGCCGCATGTAAGCCATTTTTCGACAGTTCTTCAGCCATCGACTAGCTATATCATCCAAGCAGTGGACACATCCATTGAAGCCTTTTGTTGTCTGGCACGATAGGTTAACAAGGCAGGGTAATCATTGATGGTTACGAACAACAATGCACGTAGGATAAAATTCTCTTTTTTATACTCATCCCAAACCCATACTCCATCGTTCCACAATATTAGAAGATCTTCAACCAATGGTTTGAGGAACACATCGATATCGTTGCCAGGTTGCCTGGGCCTTTGGATCAGTAGTGGCATCATAATGTACTTCCAATTCATACAAAGCCAAGGAGGAAGGTTGTAGATACATAGAGTCACCGGCCAAGTGCTATGACCACTACTCATGTTGCCGAAAGGATTTATCCCATCCGTACTCAACCCAAACCTTATATTCCTCACATCATATGCAAAGTGCTTCTTATATTTTCTATCGATGTTCCTTCATTGCACAGAATCAGTAGAGTGTCTGAGCATTCCATCCTTCTTACACTCTTCGGCGTGCCATCGTAGCAATTGGGCATGCCTTTTGTTCTCAAACAATCGCTTCAAACGGGGGGATTATAGGGAAATACCACACCACCTTACGAGGGATCTCTTCTTCTTACGCTTCACCCCGACATCATCGTTATTGATATCATCATCGTTGCCCTTATACCTCTTTGCTTTGTAAACAGCACTGGCATCCATGTCTGCAAACTCATTGCGATACAATACGCAATCATTTGGACATGCGTGTATTCTTTGTACTTCTAGTCCTAACGGGTAGACAACCTATTTGGCCTCGTACATAGTTGCAGGCAACACATTACCCTCTGGAAGCAAGTCCCCGAAGAGACATAACAGCTCAGTGAAGTTCTTATCGGACCAACTATTACTTGCCTTCAACTGCAGTAGTTTAAGCACGGTATGCAGTTTTTTGTGCTCCTCCTTGCAGCCCAGGTACAATGGAGTTGTGGAGTCCTCTACCATACGCTGGAACTTTTGAAACTCTCTTTAACTCATGAAGTCCCTCTCCCTATCACGCTACATTTGATCTAGATCGTCTTCGTGGCTATCAACAAATGTTTCTTCGACCGCCGTCATATCGTTGTCTCCATCATCTTCATCAATGTGTTGCCCTTCATGTACAATCTCATTTTCACCGTGCTCGGTCCAACAGGCATACCCAGCCTTGAAACCCCTTCGAATCAAGTGTGCACGTATCAACTCTATGGTAGAAAACAACTTCTCATTTTTGCAATCAACACACGAAATGCACATATAGTCCTCCAGCTTCTTCAACTTGTGTGCCGCAACCGCGTTCAGAAAACAAATCACACCATTAAAGAACTCTAGGCCGTAACGGTCCATGTCATACATTCACCTTCGGTCCATCTACAATTAATTATATCAAACTAAATTTCAATAAATCAAAAAACGATCACAAAATATTTTATTCTTTACATTAGTCATGCAGTGCTAATTAATTAAATCAATAAACATCACGTAAGCATATAATTGCAAACAACAGTATAATTGTAAATGATTAGATTTAAAAATCCATCTACCAATTTTGACTATATTGAAATACATCAACCTTTTTTCATTATTTAAATATCCATCTAGCAATTTTTATTATTTCAATGATTTATTCATTTCATTTGTTATGTATTGCTAATAAATTAAATTAACACACATCAAATAAGCATATAATTGAAAAAAGGATATATTTGTAAATAATTAGATTTAAAAATGTATCTTACAATTTTCATTATTGGAAAATCCATCTACTATTTTTCATTATTTAAATATTCATCTAGCAATTTTCACTATTTAAAAATCCACTAAATCACTAAAATGGAAAAGAATTGTAATTTATTCACTAAATTAGCTATATCTTAATTTTAGCTCTACCAACCTAAAATGTTCACACCATACAATCACAAATTACCAAAATCTAGAGCAATCAATAAAGTAAAATCTAACTACAAATATAATATAGATCAAGTTACTAACATTGGGGAGAAATAAGAGATAAATTTTGGAACAATTTTCAACACAAGTCACCAAAATCATTCCCACCGAGCAAAGACAGAGCTCCTCTCTGTTATGCTCGGTCGGGGTGGGGGAGCCCACCTATATAAAGATATTTATCACTGCCGATTATGCATAGAACCGGCAGTGATAAGCTCGCATTGCGCAGGAAAATAATTATCACTGCCGGTTCGGGTGTAAAACCAGCAGTGAAAATTCCGATATCACTTCAGGGTGTAAGCGAACCATCAGTGATGTATCACTACCGATTTTGGATATAAACCAGCAGTGACATCTGGTTATCACTGTCGTTTAGTTTCGCGAACCGATAGTGATAAGTTCTCCCCCTGGCTGGACTTTTGAACCGGCAGTGATATGTTATCACTGCCGGCTCTAGCCCAACCGGAAGTGATATGCCAGTAAAGATTGCCTGTTCCGTAGTAGTGTCCACTGGTCGGATGAAACAGTAAACTGCACTGATCGGGCGAACAGTACCTTCGAACTGGTCGGATGAACAATATTCGAAATGAATATCTCGGTGAACAGTGTTTTTTGTGAATAGTATCAGCACGATATCAAAAACAAGAATCGATGTAACTTCTGATCGACTGATCCAAAACCAGTGAATTTTGTGTGCACCTTCCTATAGATGTCAGGACCTATTCCATCCTTAGATCACAAGGATTGATGTCAAAGTTTTGACAATTTTCCAGTTTAAGCAATGCTGCACCAAAACCGGGTGAAAAACACAAACTTCACCCTTAGCTTGCTCGTGAAGAATTGATGATCAGGATGATCTTAGATGACCCCCCACATATCACAGCAAGTAAGAACACCAAAGAATAACCCTTCAAACAAACAAGAACATGATCTACAAGAATCTTTCTTCTACCAAGTACAAATATTTCTTGCAGAAACTGAAAAGAAGAGATTGTAGATTGCCTAGATGATTGGGATATGATCTATAGAAGATTCATCTAGCAATCTTTCACCCTTGGCACAAGATCAAAAAGCACTTAGAAGGAGAGGAGGCAAATCCAAATGTGCGAAAAATAAATTGTAAGAATTTAAATGCTGAATTTAAAGCATAATGTAAATGCTGAAAGTAAATTCAGAATAGGGAAAAGAAACTTTTATTTCTTAGATGGAAGATTTACAGATACTCACAACAAATTGGTCACTTCTCAAAAGAGCACCAGATCTTTCAAAGAAGAGGCATCCCTCTCCTCCTCAATTTACAGCACACGGGGAGCAACCTTCACCCTTAGATGACAGCCCTCAAGAAGCCTCATCAAGGGCTGAGATCCACTCCCTCACTTATACATAGGATAACCCGCAACCCAACATCATAACGGGTTGACACACACCTCTCAGGCACCACTAACTTAACCACTACTCCACCCGTGAACTTGCGATCCAACGATCCCCCTCCTCCGGAGCAGAACTTAAGTTAGCATCTACACCATCCACTTGTCTTCTCGGCTTGCAGCTACTCCCTAGCCTCAGTCATCTTTGGTTACACCTTAACTGTCTGGACCTCAGCTCTCCCAGCTTAGTCTCGATCTCCCCTGCCTCACCATGACCTATCTCTGAAGTCCTGCAACCATTAGAGATAAGAAAAACACATCACATAGCAATATCCAACAACATATGCAATCAAATCAATACATAGCCAGAATGATACATAATTTGTCCCGACTAGTTTACAATCTTTCCCAACCAGTTCACAAACTGTCCCAACTAGTTCACAACCTGTCCCAACCAGTTTGCAAACTGTCCTGACCAGTTCACAACCAGTCCCAACCAGTTTACAAACTTTTCCAACCAGTTCACAACCTGTCCCAACCTATTTACAAACTGTTTCAATAAGTTCACAACCAGTCCCAACCAGTTTACAAATTGTTCAAATCAAACTCAAACTTTTACACTACAAACTCAACTACAGTCAATTACTTATGACAAACATGGATATACCTCCACATGGTCTTTCAGATAGGTTCTTCATGAAACCAGAAATCACTTTGCCAGCACTAACCCATTCCATGCATGCTGCATGCATGATCTGAATAACTGTACATATCGTCCGTAGGTACAAGTGGTGAGACAGACAGATGGTTTGCTAGCTAGCATGCCTTCATTTGGTTTCAGGATTGGGCCATTGGGCAACCGAACGGCTGCCTGGCATTCAATGCTGAGAGAATGTCTCCTAACCCAGCACTCTCAAATGCATGCATTAGCTTTTTGAGACGATTTATGCATTAGTTGAAACGTGTTTAGTAATGCCTCAAAGTATTTGCTTCCAGTAGTACCACCTCCGGTTGTTTTGCTTTGTAGTCGTGCACTTGTGCTTCTGCAATCGACTAAAAATCAATCAAATTGAACATATCCTAGAGCGATATGATTACCAATGGAGTATTGAGTGCATACAAATCAACCGCCAATTAAGTTTGCATCGATAATTGGCTTCAATTCGGCTTGTTGGGAGATCAAGCACTCCTTTTGGTTATAATCAACCTCCTAAGTTAAAACGAGTATAGTGCCTGTGCTAACGCTACAACGGCAGTACACCCGCTTATCAATTAAATGAGAAGATAAGTATGAATACAACACTTAATAATAAAAGAGAAATTTAGAATTTTAAATGAATTTAGAAAGAAAAATGGAACTAAATGGAGGTCGAATAGGCGAAAACGTGCTCCAACATATTTTAAATCAAGAAAAAGAAAGAAAAAAGAATTTTCTGATCTTAGATTATTTTTTTTGCAGCTTCCACAGAGAGAGCACTGCGTGCTCTGGAAGCAACCAAGGCAAGGAGGGAAGGCCGGGGTGGCGGCCGGTCGCGATGGGTCAAGACCTTGGTGCGGCGAGATCGCCGGCACCGACGCTTGCGGGGGAGGAGTCACGGTTGCGGTGAATTTCGCCGGGAAAGATGACGGTGATGGCTTGGGTTACCTCCAAAATCCGGCGATATTTACAAGAGGGAGCACTTGGGGATTTACGCAATGCGATGGGGTAGAGGAGAGCTCGCCGGCCTTTATAGCACCGAAACAAGCATATTCATGGAAACCATAATTTGGGATCAAATCAGATTGGGAGGAAATTTTGGCAATAAAGCACGAAATTTGGGGAATTAACACCATAGATGGAAAGAGGTGATTTGGTGCGGGATTGATGGAGCTTTGGAGCTTCTTTCTTGCTTTAATGGAGGGAGGGAAGAGAAGAAGCTTCTTTGTCTGGGCTGCAGCTAAAAGAAGCTACAGGTGAGTTGCCTTCATTTTTTTAAAATATAGAAGGATTTTTGAAAAGACAGCACATTAGGTTAAAAAATTCTAGAAAAATTCCCAAAAAAAACTTTCGATTATGTTGTACTTAATAAAATAATTTAAAAAAAAATTTAAATTATAAATTTACCGAGACACGGCGGCCACGAGGTCGCTGACCAGCAACCTCGCCGCGTCGGCAAAGCCACCGATGGCGACCGTGGAGCCATTGCAGACCTACGTTCTCTCGTCCACGCTGCCCCATCTCCCGGTTTCCTTTTCCCAGCATGTAATGTATGGTCCTTTCCATTTCCAGGACGTTTGTTTCCTTTTCCTTGATTCCAGGACGTTTGTTTCCTTTTCGTTGTTGATGCTGGAGATGAGGGAATGTCTGTTGTGGACCACAAGGATGATTTCGGAAAAATATGGAAAAATAAACTGCGCTCGCTGACCGCTGGATCCGCAAGGAAAAAAAGATAAAAATTAAGCGAGTGCTTTCATGGCAGCTGGTTCCGCGAGAAAAATTGAAAAAATTAAGCGGCACTCACAGACAGTTGGTTCCTTAGATAAAAATGAAAACAAAATTCAGCTCTCCGTGTAATGAGAAATTAGGCTCTATGGGGCTAGATCCGTAAAAAAATCTCGAGAAGGGTCATATTCAGAAAAAAAATACAATCACAATGCCAGGACAATAAAAAATTCAAGTCTTATTTCCTTGCATGCGGATCCTCCCTGTTTATTTTCTTGTTTGATTCACCCTCCTTCCAAATATGTAGTACAGTAAAAAATTCAAATCTAGTTTCCTTGCATGCAGATCCTCCTTATTTATTTCCTTGTTTGATTCGCTCTCCTTCCAAATATGTAGGTGAGGGAGGTCTGTTGTGGGCCACAGGGATGATTAGACACACTAAATAATGACCATCGGATGTGGGTGAGTAAAATTGAGGAAAGATCTGAGACGTTCATTTTGATGAATGCAAGTTTCTGGAGACGTTTTGCTGGATGCACGAATATTGGACCATCTCTAATGAGATGCATTATTTAGGGTGGATGTAAGAAAATTTGGTTAGGTGCATTATAGAGGCAATTGGTATAGCCCTGTAATGGGATCGACAACTATAGAAAGAGATGCACAGGTTGCCTCTGCAGCAGTGATCTACCAACAAGCGTTGACTGGTGTTTAATTGGAGCCTTAAATGCGTCTGGCCACACCGCATTCATTATGTACATTCCCTATGTTCTGCTTTTGGCGTACATCTCCATATATGCGGCTTAATTGTTGTATCGTACAGACTCCCTCTTTGTGTACATATGTTATTGATTACGTTGCGCTCCTACATCCCAAAGTTACATAAGTAAATTAGTATAGTACACTGTCTTCCGGTTTTCTTTTCCCAGCACGTAATATATGGTCATTTCTTTTTCTATAACGTTTGTTTCTTTTTTCTTAATTCCAAGATATTTGTTTCCTTTTCCTTGAGATGATGCTGGAGGTGGGGAGAAATCTGTTGTAGGCTAAATTTTCCTACGTCCACCCTAAATAATGCACCTAAGCAAATTTTTCTACGTCCACCTTAAATAATGCACCTCATTAAAGATAGCCCAATATTCGTGCACCCAGCAAAACGTCCCCAGAAACTTGCATTCATCAAAATGAACGTCTCAAATCTTTCCTCAGTTTTACTCACCCACATCCGATGGTCATTATTTAGTGTGTCTAATCATCTCTGTGGCCCACAACAGACCTCTTTCACCTACATATTTGGAAGGAGAGCGAATCAAACAAGGAAATAAATAAGGAGGATCCGCATGCAAGGAAACCAGATTTGAATTTTTACTGGCCAAAATTGTACGTACTACATATTTGGAAGGAGGGTGAATCAAATAAGGAAATAAACAGGGAGGATCCGCATGCAAGGAAATAAGACTTGAATTTTTTATTGTCCTGGCATTGTGATCGTATTTTTTTTCCGAATATGACCTTTCTCGAGACTTTTTTACGGATCTAGCCCCATAGAGCTAAATTTCAGCGCACGGAGAGCGTTGAATTTTTGTTTTCATTTTTAGCTAAGGAACCAAGCATGCGTGAGTCTTTGCTTAATTTTTTCAATTTTTCTCGCGGAACCAAGCGTGAGCGAGCATTTAATTTTATCTTTTTTCCTTGCGGATCCGGTGATGGCGAGTGCGATTTATTTTTCCATATTTTTGAAACCATCCCTATAGCCCTCAATGACCTTCCTCACCTCCGGCATCAACAAGGAAAAGGAAACAAGCGTCACGGAATCAAGGAAAAGGAAACAAGCGTCTGGAAAAGGAAAGGACCATACATTACGTGTTGGGAAAAGGAAACGGGAGATGGGGCAGCATGGGTGGGAAGCAGCAGTCTGCAATGGCTCCACGATCGCCATCGGTGGCTTTGCCGACGCGGCGAGGTTCTTTGGTCACGACCTCGCTGACATGCAGTCTCTCGACAAATTTATAATTTAATTTTTTTGAAAATAATTTTATTAAGTACAAAATAATCGAAAGTTTTTTGAGAATTTCTCTAGAATTTTTTAACCTAATGTGCTATCTTTTCAAAATTCCTTCTATATTTAAAAAAAATGAAGGCAACTCACCTGTAGCTTCTTTTAGCTGCAAATTGCACTGCAGAAGCTTCTTCTCTTCCCTCCCTCCATTAAAGCAAGAAAGAAGCTCTAAAGCTCCATCAATACCGCACCAAATCTCCTCTTTCCATCTATGGTGTTAATTCTCCCAATTTCGTGCTCTATTGTCAAAATTTCCTCCCAATCTGATTTGATCCCAAATTATGGTTTCCATAAATATGCTTGTTTGGTGCTATAAAGCCGTGAGCTCTCCTCAACCCCATCGCATTGCGTAAATCCCCAAGTGCTCCCTCTTGTAAAGATCGCCGGATTTTGGAGGTAACCCAAGCCATCGCCGGATTCACCGCAACCGTGACTCCTCCCCCGAGGGCGTCGGTGCCGGCGATCTCGCCGCACCTGATCTTGAGCCATCTGCGATCGGCGGCCACCCCGCCTTCCTCCCCTTGCCTGGCCAAGCCTAGAGAGCACGCTGTGCTCTCTGTGGAAGCTGCAAAAAAAAATCTAAGATCAGAAAATTCTTTTTTCATTCTCTTTCTTGATTTAAAATCTTTTGGGAGCCCGTTTTCGCCTATTCGACCTCCATTTAGTTCCGTTTTTCTTTCTAAATTCATTTAAAATTCTAAATTTCTCTTTTATTATTAAGTGTTGTATTCATACTTATCTTCTCATTTAATTGATAAGCGGGTGTACTGCCGTCGAAGCGTTAGCATAGGCACTATACTAGTTTTATAAGTTGTATCTATGTATACTACTTACTCCATCTTTTTGGCATATAGATCAAGAAAACATTGAAATGACTACATTATCTCTAATTATAATCACTAATTAAGCACTATACTCAATACATGCATGTAGAGAATATAAAGCAAAGATGGCATAAAGGGAACGTCACACTAACATTCACTACTAGAGAAAAGTTCATCGCAGACGGTTTTTCGAACCATCTGTAACCATGTGTCAGTGATGTTATGGCATATCACAGACGGTTTCTGAATTGTCTGTGATAGAAGGTACCATAGAGGTATTTTAAATAGGACCGTTTGTGATATAGTAACATCACAGACGGTTTTTAATTAGACACCATCTGTGAAATTATAATATCACAGATAGTTTCATTTTAAATCCGTCTATTACATCGTAACATCAGAGACGGTTTCTAATTAAAAACCGTTTGTGATAAGTCTTCCTACAGAAAAGCCTTTTTCTATTTATTGGCTAGCCTTAGGAAATGCTAGCCATGCCCTCTGAAAAAAATAGATTACAGATTAACTCAACTCATATTACAAGCATTACATCCATTTTAGATGATAAGTATTACATCCATTTCAGATTACAAAGATTACGTATATTTCAGCAATAAACTCAGATTACATCACAGCGCAAGCATATTACGTATAGATTAATATTGCACGGCACATCCATTTCATAAATGAACTCAGATATATTAACCAATGGAACTCAATATAATTAACCAATTAATTGAATGCACAACTATAATTCATAAATCCACAGCACAAGTTTGACAAATTAACCCAAATGGTAATTCAGAAAAAACACAACTCCTGAAGTTAGGCAGCGTGGAACTTGCCTTCTGGATTTAAGACTTGATTGAGAAAGAAGGGACAAAGCTGTCCTCAAATTCGCACCAGATCAGCCTCTTCCAACGCAGTTATTACCTGACTGGTCTTTTTATTATTGACAAGGACTTGCATGTTGTGGCAAACATAAAATCCACAATAGTTATTTCCCTTTCCCTGCTGGTGGCACTGCAAATATATAATTGGTTAGTTCTGGAGTCATTATTACATAATTTATATAGGATTATTGTGTATAGCGGATACTGAAAACTTAAAATCGTGCTTCAACTTCAGCCCATCCATGCTAGAATGCCCTCCATAATATTAGTACACTCTGAATGTCCTATGTGATTGCAAAAGGTTACCCTCAGCCATTCTAAGAGCAACGTACACCTTAAACAAACTACATGACCATGTTATCTATGGAGGAAACGTGATTACCTGATGAGTAATTTCGTGATAGGATTTAAGTTGTGGCTACCACTCTGTAAGGAATCAAGTTAAATAACCCAACTCGTGGCTGGATGAATTACAATGAGAACCAAGTGAAACCTACACAGGTATGTCGGCATGGTCAATTAACAAAATAGAGTTGCATGCATAATACAAATCAAAGTATAGGAAGTAGTGCAGTACTTACCCTGGATTGTGAGTGTAAAAGTATGAAATATTTATCTTTTTGAGCCACCAAGTCCTGTTCAACGTATTCATCGACAAATTGTAAATCTTTGACCATTGTTTGCTTGGAGACTATCTATGGGTCAAGGAAACCCACCGATTGTTTGTTCTTTCTCGCTTCATAGGTCATGTATCTATATATACAAAGCAATGAATTATATATATATATATATGATATTTATCGGTATTACCCGAATGTAGACTGTGATTGCACACACTATAGTATCCAGCATCTCAAGAGCGTGGCGTCGAGGTTGAAGATGTCAAACAGGTCCTTGAAGTCGACTGCGAAGAAGCCCCCCAATGACTCGTTGAATAGAGGCTTAGGCGTGAAATTGACTAAGATACTCGTTATGCGGTCTTGCACTGGCTTTTTAGCTTGTTCCAGGTACCAATTATGCAATCTAATGCAAGCTATAGAAAGGTTCTCCAGGTGCTCTCCCGTTACTAAAGGCTCTCATAGCTGGTATAATCGGGCCAGTGAGGCAATCGGATAGTCTAATTCTTTCGTGATCTGCTTCGCTTTGCCCTTGACTTGCTTTTTGCTATAGTGAGTCTTCACGGAGACGAGTGGGCACTATCCCACTGAAAGTCCTTTGATGCAGAGGGCATGGGAGCCAATTTGGTGGCCTTCTGAGGTGCAGTAGAAGACTCATGCAGTTGGGGTAGCTCCGGTGATGGAGGATGGGCGTCCAGGGAAATGTTGCTGCTAGACCACTAGATGAAAGTGCGAATTGAATCCCTAAGTTTCACGATCTCGTCGTTTGAGGGCATTGGCATGGGGACGATCATGAAACTATCATGTACACCGTCCACATTAACCTTCGTGAAACCCGACGCCACCAAGGTAACATGCACCAGCACCCCTTTAGTGGACGGATACGCGAGCCCCCAAGTAGCCGAAAGAGGAATGGAGACATGGGCAAGTCTCACATGGAGAGTGCACTGCGTGGCCACCTACATAACGGTACACAATTAGCTAATGCGTCCAACTACTATATGTATAGAGCATTAAACAAATATATATAAGTAACTTGATGTCACCAATAGAAAATTTGCCATATTCATCTGTGGGAGTGACAGACGCACAGCTGCTCCTTTTGGTAGTGGGGCTGATTTGCGCACATACATCTGGGACTTATGCATGCTGTCTGTAGTCCTGATTATTGAGCCTTTCCTCGAGGCTTCTTATCTTTTTTTGAATTCTTTTCTTAGTCTTTCCTCAATATTTTGTACCAGTCATTCCACTCACTCGGTTTTGGTTCTCTTCCTACTCCAGTATTTGTCAGAGTAGTCTGGGAATCCCGTTGCCCAGGGAGCAAAAACCCCTTTGCCTCGCGTGCGATGATCAGGGTGTTCCTTGTTTTCCAAGGCTATGGAGAGTACATCTTTCTCCCTGTCTGGCAAAAAAGTGCTCTCGGAAGATTGTGTACTCAATGCTACCTGCAAGATCCCAATAAGTTATTTCAATTACGAAGTTACGGACTAATTATGTATAAAATGTGTAATCGGATATCTTACCAGGCGTTAGCAGACTTCCTCATCCGCAGGGTTTGTAAAGGAGGCAGTGCCGGAACACGTGGCACTTGAACTTGTTCTTAGCCAGTCTTTGGCGCGCTGGTCAAAGATCGATGCAAATTGCGTGGAGGCCTCCTCACCCTCCTTCTCCCATTGTAGTTACTTCAAAAGAAGTAGGAAACTCAAAACATTCACTTGATAATGTAGGTTTTTCAGCTTGTAGCTCCAATTCTTTAGAAGTAACCTGCATATCACATGGAACAGCAACAACAAAAGTAACAGAAGTAGATTGGATTACATTAGTAGAATCATCATCACATGTGCTATCCTTTACTTCACTCGAATTTTCTGGTATTTCTTTCGCATGCTCGGAGTGTATGCTCTCATTAAGGTTTAGTGCAGTGCATGCAACAGGAGTAGCATTTAACTCTGTAGGAGCTTGAATTGTGGTTGATTGTCTTCTCTGAATTTTTCTTTCAGCTTCATATGAAAGATTAAGCAAACATGACATAGAATTGAATTCTTTACAAGATATTATGATCTGAATATCAAAATCTAGTCTATAATAAAAGTTGTTCATCCGAGTCTTTTCAGTCTCTTCTAACCCAGAACACAAAGATCTATTCTGAAATTATTGTTAGTACTCATTCACAATTTTACTACCTTGTTTTAGACATTGTAATTCATTCCGTAATTGGTGAGCAACATACGAAGGAACAAATCTAGCTCTCATAATTTTCTTCATTTTAATCCATGTGCTAGGGATGTCCTGATTTTTACGCATATAATCATTCCACCAAAAAGCAGCATAATCAGTAAATCCACTAGTAACAACCCTAACCTTATTATGCTTAGTAATTCCATGTTTATCAAATGATTGTTCTACAACTAATTCCCAAGTAAGATAACCTTCAAGATTATATTTACCACTAAAAATGGGTACGGTGAACTTACTTTTGGTACGTGTGCTATGTCATCGTACCTCCCGTGGTGATGAAGTTGTGCTCAATGTTCTTTGTATCTCGGAGTGTGAACTACCTCTTCTCCTAGGATGTTGTTGGCCCAAGCACTACGACATTGAGAACCTATCATTGTTAGTGAAGACAAGAAACAAATCACAAGGATATGTCCCTACCAACTACTAGGATGTGCTGAAAAGTCGCTCAACTCTCACGCTTTAACCAAAGCTCTTACAACTTCTTATCGTGCAGCAGGAGTTGTCGGCCATTGGCGGTGTCAAAAGTTCTCCGATGCTTGGATAAGGCGATTGCCAAGGGACCGAACAAATATACGATGAAGAATATGTGGAGCTAGGTAGGCTATATTTATTGCCTATGTAATCTGTTAATTCTAGTTATTGTAATGATAAGTAATGACCCAAACTAGAATTCACAAGTCCTAGTTGCCGATCTCAAAGATATAAGTGAAAATTCAAGACAACTCACGCGCAAAAATGATGGAACATAATACAACCAATGGAATGAGCTAAATAAGAATAATTTCAGAACCAAAGCTCATGTTGCATAAGTCATGGAGAGACGCTAGCTAATTGCTTTAGAAAAGATAAAAGGGCACAAGATTCATCACTAATTAATACAATTGCACAATCTGAAAGCATTGAACACAAATTAGGGTTTTGCTCAATGTAGTGCTACCTTCTTTGTTTCTCTTTTTTTACTTTTTTGGACTTTTAGCTCTTTCTTTCCCTTTTCATTCTTTTGGTGACTTTCGGCCAACACTAGTACGAACAAAGTTTTGGAATCCCTAAATTGATGTCATAAGATAGTATGATATAATAATTCAAGATTATGCAATGTATCAATTAGAGCAGCACCAAGCAATATCAAATAACTAGTCTCAATCGGGATCAAAGTGTTTGCAAAGGATGAATTGGATCCCAAAGGTATGTGTATCGATATTTTTAGGGTTTTATGGTTTGTGGATGCTACTGGAATAAACCAACTAAAAGGAACAAAGCTAGAACACGAATTAAAGTAAGAAACCCAAATTCGACCAGAACAATGCAACAAAATTGTCGCCACAATTAAAGTATGAAAATGACCGAATCTAATTTGCTCACAATGTAAGAAATTGAAAGGAATGTTCTATGCTTTAAAACAATTATACGAATAGACAATTTGGAGCTCGTATATAAAAGTTATAGCCAAAACACCATGGTGCATAGATTTGACCTAAATCAGCCCATCTGACCAAATCTAAATCCGAATCAAATTCGGTTTGAAAGAGTTCGAATCATAAAGGACACCCAAATTTTTTTTGTAGAGGACTCTTCAAGGATTCAGGAAAGTACAAAAACTTCTCAATCGGATTTCGGGCGTGAGAATTATGACCAAAATACCGAACCGATCTGGATTGGAAGTACCAGATTGAATCTAAAATACCAGACGCTTTGAATGGATCAAATCCTGAAAAACTCACTAAAATACCCGATTGAATCTAAAGGTTGAATTTTTGTGGAGTAATTTTCAATTTTGGACAGAAAACAAAAACTAATCTAAGGTACTAAATCTCTCACCGAGAAATATGGCACTCTGATACCACCTAATGTAAGATTGAGTCCCGATCTTTCGATGAGAGCGATAACTTCGATTTGGTGGAACTGACATTGATTATCCGACTACAACATACGACGACGATGCATCTTAGTAATCGCTGAACCAACTCTATATGGTTACTGATCTTGCCGTTGGCACATCAACCTAAACACGAGGTTCAATTCCTGCAAGCAACCGAAGAACAAGCAAGAACAATAGTAAAAGCAATCTAAAATTGCGAATATGAATGAAGGCAAAAATAGGGTGGGTTCTATTGAAGATCTTGACAAGGTGGCTGTCCAGCACAACTCGAAGACTCAAAGTTTGAACTTGTCCAAACTAATCAAACAAAACCCAAGTGTCTAAAGCGGTGGCTACTGAGAATATGAGAGGGAGGGACGTGAGAGGGTCATCCTAGGGTTGTGTGCAGCCAGGGGGGTGCACACAACTTGGGTTTGGGCTCCCACACGCTTACAAGGCCCGAAATAGCCCAAAATAGTGTTGTATTATTTCGATGATTCTAGCTTATCCATGATGTATCTGGTCTTGGGATTAGATCCATTGGAAAGATCTCATTGTAAGGTTTCAATCAAGTCCAAGATCACCCAAATCGGAGTCCTTATGCAAAAGTTATTCATGTTTGAGCTTGGTACTGTCCCAAGAGGCCGAATTGGATTCTAGAACGTGATGGATTTGGTATCTCTCTCTTCTTGGCCCAAGGTTGACGTGTTGGAGTTGGTCCAACCAGGTGTGAACGTATCCGTAGAAGTGATGTCATCATCATATGCTTAAGTGAATCATTCTTCCAGATTGTGTTTGAGGGGTTTTTAGACTTGTGTTCTTGCTTGCTGAGATGTGTGGGAGGTTATCCAAGGTCATCCTAACCATCAAAACCCCACGAGCAAGTCCAAGATCAAGTTCTCAAGTTTTGCTCAAACATGGTGTGTTTTTCCTTCAAAGTGAAAAACGTCAGAACTTTGATGTCAATCCTTTTGATTGAAGGTTGGATTAAGTTCTTAACATACTTAGGATCACATATACCAAGTTTCGTGAGTTTTTGTCTAGCGGATCAAAAGATTCCTCAGATTAGGTTTTGAGTTTGTGCTGTTCTTGACTCTGTTCTTCCTGCTGTTCTTGAGCCTGGTCATACCGCCCTTCGTGCAGTCATACCGGATTCTGGTGCTACCAGATTCAACATGATCATACCGAACTTGCAGGAAAACTTTCTCCATTTCATTTGCTCCTTTTGATTGAATTGTTTGTAGACTTGGTTGGATAATTTTGAGTGGGAAAATTGTATTTGTGATCATTCACCGCCTCTCTTATCACCATTTCGGTCCTCCAACGCCACATGTTTTGAAGTGCATTTAAGGGCTTCCATGCAAGGGAATGGATCCTCCCTTGGTGACATTCGCTAGAAACACATCTGAGCTTGCAAATTTGAAGCGCTTGCTTGGTGTGCTATCCGGCAAAGAAGTTCGAACGGAAGCATTGCTGGAGAGGATTGAAACTAAGGGTAAGGACATACTGACCATCCGGTGTTTCTTCCTCATATTATTCAACAAGTTGTTATTCCTGGGAACTAACAACCATGTCACCGGCAAGGACACATTTTTGACTAGAGACATGGAGGATTTTGGTGGACTTGACTGGTGTAAGGCATTTGTGGAGGACCTTAGGGTTGATGTTTGTAGCTGGAAGAAGAAGGACACTTCGATAAAATCAATTAGCGGATGTGTTGTCCTTTTACTTCTAAGTTCTATTTATTTATTTTGTCCATACATGATAGATTTAGTAATTTGTTATATGTTATATAGTAATATATGTCATTGACAACAGTAATATTTGTTCTAACAGATTTACTATTTGGATAATTTGAGGTGTGTTCACAACATTGCTGCTGTCGATGCACCATGCGTTGCTTTTTTCTCGACCTCACTTGTTGACAAGCTCTTGGGGGTGAAAGATGGTAGGTTGACATGGTGAAGACAATTTTGGCAAACTCAGTGTGAGTGTTTTCATTCAAAATTACTATGTAATGTTTAAATTTTATGATTTAAAAGTAACACTAACATTTGTATATGAGCATTGAATTTTTCAGTTAAGGTGTGTGGAAAGTACATGTTACTGGACTGGATCGAACTCACATGAAAATGTACAAGAGGATGTAACTAATGCCCCTCCTGTTGCTTGGTAGTTTCCCAGGCTACTTTCACTTCTTGGCGATTCATTCAATTGTTTCAAAAAGTCTAAGTAGCAGGTCGCCATTGATGTGCTAAAAAAGTTTGACGACGAATCATCCATGGCCATCAGGCAGATCAACAAGGCCCAACGAAGACTTGAGAAAGCCCAAACAGAGGTTGTTCGTGCGCTACATTCAATCGAAGCGTCAGCTGAGGAACCCTCCAAACGAAGAAAGAGCAAAGTGAAGAAGAATGGAGGTCTGGTAGTTGGTGAGGCACTGCTAGCGGTGCTCGATGTTGCGCTGCAACCGGTGGAAGATGAGGCACCGATACCGGAACAAAATGTTGATATAATCCTTCTAGAGCCTTCTGATATTGCTGTTGTTACTAAACTACAAAGAGAAGAGGATGTTGATTTAAGTCTTCCATCCCCATCGCCGTGCCGACCAGTGGCTGCGCCAGCACCACCAATGGAACCAGCTACCATATTTATACTGGCATCGTCCTTTTCCCCCGCAACACAGGACCATAACGAGGAAGCAATTAAATAAGGTATATTACTATGTTTTTTTATAGACGTGTTGAATCACAAGTGAGTAATTCATATCTGGTAAACTAACTTACACATATATCTAAACAGTCCACGTGGGGGAGGATGACACGTCGGTGAAGATTGATAGTATTAGTGCAGCTATTGAGAAGGATTCCATTACAGGTCTACACCCTGAAGTGTTAACGAAGAATACGAAACAGGTCGGTTAGATTTTTGTTATGTTATTTTTTCATATGTATTGTAAATACGAAATTTATAGGTTGTTAGTTTAAAATTTTACTAATATGATATACCGTAGATAGGAAATGTCATATTTATCAGTGTAATCATGGGAGAAATATCTATTTTTTTTTGTAATAGCTGATATTGAAAAAAAATACATGGTGGCGGTAATTTTCATAGATTTGAAGTAAATATATGGGAAAACTATCCGTACGTGTTATGGTAATTTTCATAGCTGATTTATGTAGTAATTATCAAATATACAACCAGTAAGATGTTATCATCACGGCAGTAATTATTGTTTTTTTTCATCACTTGGGAGCGAGGTAGACAGCACGGTGAAGGCTGGGACAAAACTGGATGTTGTTCCAGTTCCCAATGTTATTACAGGGAAGAGAATAACAAAGGTGCCTAGCCGTTTTGTTTCACCTTTCAAGTGCCGTGTTGTTCATCCCATTGTCCCTATTGATTCTACCATCAAGGTCTGGGAGATCATTTTGACCGATGATACTTTAAAGAGGTTAGATCATTTTTACCACAATGATATATGAATTTTTTTTAGGAAAAGTGTTCTTCTGTTTATTGGAAAGAGCATTGTATATGTATAAATATTTCATTCAGTATTTTACATCTGTAACGCAGAGAGGTTTTACTTATGTCACCAGACTATCAGTGTTTTGCAAATGGTGAAGACTTGAGGAAATCATTAAAAGATGGTGAAACAACAGAAGACATGTTTATGGGTTTATTCATTCAATGTATTACGCATGATGACGCTGAGTTGCGACCTGAGAGCTCTGGATACAAGATTTATCTACCTTGGGGTCTATCGGTACGTAAACGTTTTGACGTAGTAATCTCATAAGATTGATGCACTAATTATATACAATAGTTGTCGTAATTGATTACTTGTAATATTTTCTTAACATTTAGATGTTTTGTTTTTTTGGTAGAGGCTTCTGAACGTGGAAAAATATATTAAAAATGAGACCTACCCCAGCGAGCTCGCTGTTAATATGCTCAGGGATCATATTGATGAATTGAATGCCATTGGAACAAAGATGGTGAGATTGCATAAAATCACAATGTTATATAAATATTTTATCTTGTAACATCCCAAAAATTGAGTTTTCGAATGTTTGAATTCAAAAATAAACCATTTGCATTTTTCTTGAATTAATCCCAGCTTAATTTGATTTTCCATTAATGAAAGGATTTAATTTGACTAAACTATACATCAAACTAAAGATTTTCAATTTTAGTTCGGTTCATTGTGCTCCAAGGAATTTTTCTGTATTTTTAGGGATTTTTTTCTGAATTTATTTGCTATTTATTTGAATTTATTTGCTTTTATTTGAATTTCTGGATTTTCTTAAATCGAAAAATGATTTTATTTTCAAAAAGCCTTTCCGACCCGCTTGTCTTTCCGGCCGCGCTTCTTCACCTCACCTCGCCCCGGCCCGGCCCAGTAGCGCCCGCCACCGAAACCAAGCGCCCTCGGTCTCCGCGCGTTGTACGTCGTCGTTCTCGGAGTGCGTGCCCCTCACACCTCCCTAGGCTATAAAAGCCTGTGCCGAACGCCTCCCGAGGTTCCTATCGCAACGCCGCTCCTTTTACCCTGCCTCTCGCTGCCCGAGCCGCCGCCATCGCCGAGTTCTCGCTCGCCGTAGCTCCGCCGTCGCAGCCGAAGCTTTTTCCCCGTCGTCTCGCCGATCCGGTGCCTCTCCGCCGCACCCGCGCGTCTCGTTGAGTTCGCCACATCGTCCTCTCCCAGATCCGCACTGATCCGAAGCCGATCCGTCACGTTTTTCGCCGCTTGCTGTGTCGTCTTCTTCGTCTCCGGTGAGTTGCGCCGCCCGCCTCGCCGTCGACCTCCAGCGATCGTGCTCCGCCGTTCGATCTCCAGCGGGCGTCCCGGAGAGGGCGATGCGACGAACTCGGGGAGAGCAACGGCGACGGCGGAGAGGCACCGACGGCGAAGAAAAAGGCGGCGGACTCCGACGAGCTCGCGCGAAGAACCCGCGACGTCTCGGGCGGCGAGAAGTGGGGCAAAAGGGGCGGCGTGTGAAGGGGAACCTCGGGAGGCGGGTTGGCAGCGCTTAAATAGCCTGGGGAGGCGTGTAGGGCACGGAATCTGAGAGCGGCGACGTGCGGCGCGAGGACTCCAGCGGCGGCTAGGGTTTGGTGGGCAGGCGCGCATTGGCCGACCGGCCATGGGCGAGCGAGCGGGCCGAGGCGGACTGGGCCGAGGCAACGCGGGAGGGAATGGGCCGTGCGATGGGCTGGAAAGGATTCGGCCCGACAGCGATTTGGAAAAATAAAATCATTTTCCGATTTTATATAATTCCAGAAATCCGAATAAAACCAAATAAATTCAAATAAATATCAAATAAATTCAGAAAAATCCCCAAAAATACAAAAAAATTCCTTGGAGCACAAGGAACCCAACTAAAACAGAAATTCTTTAGTTTGATAAATAGTTTAGCCAAATTAAACCCTTTCACTATTTAGAAATTCAAATTAAGCTAGACTTAATTCCAGAAAATGGAAATGGTTTAATTTTGAAATCAACATTCCAAAACTCAAATTTTGGGATGTTACAAACCTCCCCCCTTAAATGGAGTCTCGACCCCGAGATTCAGGCTGGCTAGAGAATAGGTGGGGAAACTCGGACTTCAGATCCTCTTCTCGCTCCCAAGTTGCTTCCTCTTCTGAATGATTGCTCCACTGGACCTTGCAAAAACGGATGATCTTGCTTCTCGTGATACGCTCTGCGATATCCAAAATTTTCACTGGTTGCTCCTTGTAGGTAAGATCCTCTTGCAGATCAATGGCTTCCAATGGCATCTGTTCCTCTGGCACACGCAGACATTTCTTCAACTACGATACATGGAACACATCATGGATTTCGGCAAAAGACTGAGGCAATTCTAACTTGTAGGCAACCTCTCCTCTCCGTTCCAAGATTTTGAACGGTCCCACATATCTAGGGGCAAGCTTTCCTTTACGTGAAATCTCTTAACTCCTTTGAGAGGAGTGACTCTCAGATAAACAAAATCATTTGGCTCGAAACTCAAATCTCGATGACGATTATCTGCATAACTCTTCTGTCTGCATTGAGCGATCTTTAAACGATCTCAAATTAATTGGACTTGCTCTTCGGCTTCTTGCAGTATGGCAGGGCCAAACAATTGTCTTTCTCCTGACTCCTTCCAGTTGAGAGGGGTTCTGCACTTTCTTCCATATAAGGCTTCAAAAGGCGACATTTGCGGATCGGCTCGATAACTATTGTTGTACGAAAACTTCGGCATAGGGCAAACACTTGTCCCACTTGGCACCATAAGTTAAGGCACAAGCTCTTAACATATCCTCAAGAATCGATTGACACGCTCATCATCCATCGGTTTGAGGTGATAGGTAATCTTGAATCGAGATGAGTTCCCATGGCTTCGCAAGCGGACTTTGCCAAAAGCGAGAGGTAAACCGCTTCCTCTATCGGACACTATCTTCTTAGGCACTCCGTGAAGACTGACGATTCTTGACATATATAACTCTGCTAATTTATCTCCTGCATAGGTAGTCTTGACTGGAATAAAGTGAGCTCCCTTAGTCAATCGATCCACTATTACCCGGATCGAGTCATAACACGCTTGGGTCTTAGGAAATCCGTAATGAAATCCATACCAATTTCTTCCCACTTCCATTCTCGGAATCTTCAATGGTCGCAAACAATCCATCGGCCTTTGATGCTCGCCTTGACCTTCCGCGACATCACAAAGTGCAACATACTCTGCAATCTCACGCTTCATACTAGGCCACCAATACCTTTCCTTGAGGTCTTGATACATCTTGGTACTTCGGGATGAATGGAGTATAAAGTCTCATGCGCTTCTTTGAGAATCAACTCTTTAAGCTCTTTACGATCCGCACGCAAATACGCTTCTCATACCAAATAGTACCTTGTTCATCTTGATGAAACACAGGGCTTTTCCTTTCTTCATATTGCTCTTAATCTCCTTGATATCGGTATCATCAACCTGTGCTTCTCGAATCTGATCTTCCAACGTAGGGCGTACTTCCAAAGTAGCTAAATACCCTTCCTAAACCAATTCCAAACTAAGCTTCTGAAATTCCTTATAAAGGGCTGGCTGACTTTCCTTAATCATCAGAGTATTGCAGTAGCTCTTTCTACTCAAAGCATCGGCTACGACATTGGCCTTGCCTGGATGATAATGAATCCCAAGGTCATAGTCCTTGATCAATTCGAACCATCTTCTTTGTCTCATATTGAGGTCAGCTTGGGTAAAGATATACTTCAAACTCTTATGATCAGTATAAACCTCACAACGATTACCAATGAGATAGTGACGCCAAATCTTTAAAGCATGCACTACGGCTGCTAATTCCAAATCATGGGTAGGATAGTTAACTTCATGTGGCCTTAGTTGTCGCGAGGCATACGCTACAACCTTCTTATCTTGCATTAGCACACAACCGAGTCCTTGTCGGGATGCGTCACAGAATATCTCAAAATCCTTCCTATTATCTGGCAAAATAAGCACTGGGGCAGTTGTCAAACACTTCTTTAACTCTTGAAAACTTTGCTCACACTCCGATGTCCAAACAAATTTCTTCTCTTTCTTTAAGAGTTGAGTGAGCGGTCTAGCTTTTTTAGAAAACCCTTCTATGAAACGGCGATAATATCCCGCCATTCCAAGAAAACTCCGGATTTGGGGTACCGTCTTGGGTGACTCCCAACTTAGCACATCTCGTACCTTACCAGGGTCAACAGCGACTCCTTCTCCTGATATGACATGTCGTAGGAAAGCAACTTCTTTCATCTAGAACTCGCATTTACTGAACTTTGCATAAAGCTGATTCTCTCTTAGCTTCGTTAAAATTTGGCGTAAGTGATCTTATTGATCTTCCTCACTTTTGGAGTAGATCAGAATGTCATCAATGAAAACAACAACAAACTTATCCAAATATTCCATGAATACCTTATTCATCAAGGTCATGAAGTAGGCAGGGGCATTGGTCATCCAAAAGACATCACAAGATACTCATCTTGTCCATACCGAGTAACAAAAGCTGTTTTGGGTATATCCTCTTGACGAATCTTCAACTGGTGATATCCTGATCTCAGATCAATCTTTGAGAACACTCCGGCTCCTTGAAGTTGGTCAAACAAATCATCGATTCTTGGCAGAGGGTACTTATTCTTGATGGTGACCTCATTGAGTGAGCGGTAATCTACACACATTCTCTGAGTTCCATCTTTCTTTTCAACTAGAAGAACTGGCGCTCCCCATGGCGAAGAACTTGGTCGAACAAAACCTTGATCCTGCAGCTCTTTAATCTGTCTCTTTACCTCAGCTAACTCATTAGCAGGCATCCTATAAGGTCTCTTGGAAATAGGTGGCGTTCCAGGAACTAGTTCTATCAAGAACTCTATATCTCGATCCGGTGGCATCCCAGGCAACTCATCCGGAAACACATCAGGAAATTCGCTGGCGACTGGCACATCATCAAAAATTATTCCTTTGGCACTACAAACTTTAATCCCTTCTGACTGATCTGAATCGGCTTGAACATTTAACTTGGCTCCATCTGGACTGGTTAAGGTGATCTCTCTATTCCCATAATCCAAAACTGCTTGGTTCTTGGAAAGCCAATCCATTCCTAGAATCACATCTAGGGACTTGGTGTCTAGGACAATAAGGTTGGCTAGAAATTCTACCCCTCCAATTAATATCTTAACTTCGGGGCAGCCTTGGTTCGTACTCAAATCGTAACTGTGAGATTGCACTAATAAAATAGCCTTAAGAGGCATTGTCTTTAATTGATGATTTGCGGCAAAACTCCAGAAACAAACGAATGCGTAGCTCGTAATCAAACAAAACCATGGCGGATCTTTGAGTTGACTAGGAGCTTACCTAGTATGACGCCCGTGTGCATCGGGCGTCCTCGGTGGTAACGTGATTCACACGGCCTCTTCCAAAGAGCGGTGGAGTCCTCGTGGCTTGGTTATGAGTCAGGGCACTCCACGCCCGATCTGGTGCGGGGTCTTGGTGGCGTAGATCCCAAATTGAAACGGATGGCGCCACACTTGCTTTTCGGGCAATTATTGGCATAGTGACCGAAGTTCATAACGGTTGAAACAGGTGACTCCAGCAATTTGGATTCTGTTCCTCCGAGGTGGATTGTTGTTGGTGTTGAGGTTGCGATTACTGAAGGAGGCGGGTCGAGGTGCGCAGGGTCCTCGATGCATTCGGAGGAGTGAAGCGAAGCGGTGTTGAGCATTTGTTCGACTCTCTGCTGGTGACTCGATGGGCTCCATGTCTTGCATCATCTTTCTCTTACGGATTCTTCCAATTCTGACGAGATTCCTCAATAAGCATAGCTTTATCTACAAGGTGTTGAAAATCGCATAGTCATTGCCAATGACTTGCACCTTTAGTCTGGATTGAGTCCACGCTTGAACTTCTTCCGCGAGCATCATCGTAGCTACATCCTCCGGAGCGTAGCGGCGAGTTGAGTGAACTTATTGAGGTATTAACTCACCGACATCCCTTCTCGCTAAGCTCTCGAAACTTATTCTTCTTCATTTCCACCTTTCCATCAGGAATATGAGAGTGGCGGAAAGCAGTGGAAAACTCTGCCCAAGTGATAGTTTGTGGATCATCATGGGCGGCACTATAGTTCTCCCACCATTCAGCGGCGGTGCCCTCCAGCTGATGAGCGGCATAGAGAACCTTCTCACGATTGGTGCACTGGGCAATTTCAAGCTTCTTCTCAATGGAGCGGATCCAATCATCGGCGTCCAATGGTTCTGAAGAGTTGGAGAAAGTTGGCGGACGAGTCCTCATAAATTCTGCTAGCTTGGACCGAGACGAGCTTGAGGAGGTGCAGAAGAGCTTGGTTTTTTGGTTCAACAGATTGGCTAGGCAAGCTGCGATGCAGTTCTGGCGATTCATCATGTTGTTCATGTTCTGCATCATTGTATTCATTAGCTGAGTTTGAGCAGCCAGAAAATGTCCCATGTTCTGGTCTATCACTGCTGGTGGTGGCGGTGGTGCATTGGGGTTGGAGTTGGTGTTGGCACTGGCACTGGCATCCACGGGTGAACTGCGACCGGCTCCAGAACGAGTGTCAACCATCTGAGGTGCAGCACAAGGGTTTGATAGGTAAGAGGGAAAAGCAGTAGACGAGTGGTAAGATCATCTAGGGGAGAAGGTAATACCCAGGGACAAAAGGATACAGCCGAAAGGCTTCAAATTAAAGAGACAAATAAAGCTTTTTTTTTAATTAAAGGTATGGTTGCAACACCGTGCTTGGGGCAAGGGGTACAACATACCAGGCACACAAGCAATGAAAATCCTAGTATACGCGGACTAAACGTAACTGAACTGAAAAGGGAAAAACATGCTCAAACACCGCTGAGCACAAAACCCTATCTTATATGGTAGTCTTCTCGGATAAGTCTTTGATGGCTTGATTCATCGTCTTCCTTGATTTGATTCCTTGCAGAAGACTCGAGGCTTTGAGAAGTTTCATAAGATAATATCAATTTAAATTTCGAAACAATGTTTCAGCAAAGGAGAGGAATAAGAACCTAAGAATAAGACGAGAGGAGACGAAAACTATTAAGTACCAATTTTGTTGGTTTGATTTAGAAAATAATTTTGAAGACCATGCTAACTAGGATAGCGACCTACAGTCGATATGGCTCTGATACCATCTCTGTCGGGACCCGGATTTGCAAATCTGAAACCCTCTGTGTATACTGCACTAGTCCAGGATCACGCTAGTGCACACAGTGGAAACATAGATGAAATATCATTCCATACAACGAATTAACTAAGAAGAAGCAAATTATTATTAAATAAAACAAACGACCTTATGGTCAAAGTTTACACCATTATGCCTTAAGACTTAAGAAACAAATACTATTGCAGCGGAAAAGATAACTTGAGCCATTCGACATGCCACAGGCAATCGTCTGGGGAACGCCTTCCTAATCCACGTAGTCTTCATAGAATTCCTCCTCAAGAGATTCATTATCTCCTTCAGCAACTGATCAACAAGGGCATAAAGCCGTGAGTACAAAGGTACTCAGCAAGCCGTAGGGAATTGATGCAATATATTCATGCACGGCTTGACAAGGATGGCTATATGTTTCATTTGCAGAAAGCAGTAACTTGAATTGAAATACAATAAATAGATTGAAAGCATATTTATGAAAACATAAATAAATAACTGGTAGATCAAAGATAGATAACAAAACAACAGTGAACTCCCCATTCCAGACATGTGGTAGTACGGTTAGGCCCAGTTCAATGGCGCACAAGATTAAGTCCTTAAATTGTCTCAGGCAAGACATCCACATCTCAATGTGCTAGAAAGCACCCCCTTTACTTCACGATCACTTGCCCGAGGGATAACAATTCGTTCAACCAAGACCAATGGCAAACCCCGCCATTGTACAATAAATTTTACAACAGTGGCTACCGGCCACGATTCAATATCTCATTAAGTCAATATTAACATTATTCACATGTGACATGAATCCCAACGTATATGTAAGCATGTCTAAGCATAGCTACGATAACCCAATGTTGGAATAATGATTATGTCCAACTAGTAATGTCCCAACCTAGGTTTAACAATGGATACATGGCATACAACTAATCAAGGTGGCATAATATCAACTAGGTATACATCTACTCCCATTAAATAAACATTGATACGTAAATAGCATGCAAGTGTATAAAATAAATTACTTTGCAAACATAGGATCAATATGATCAAAGGTTACGACTTGCCTTGCTGATCTAGTGCTGAATCTTGGTCTTCAAAGTCTTCGTTCGCTCCCTCGGAATTAGCGTCTACCGGAAAAGAAGCAACGAAACCAAATAAATAAAAAACAGAGACTCAAACCAGCTCAAAACTGAAAATAAATGGCTCTGGAAGATAGATCTTGATTTTAGAAAAATTTAGAAACTTGAATCGCCTCAATCGGAGTTCGTATGAGCGAGAACGGGCCTCCGAAATATTAAATTCAGAGAAAATACAGAAAATCAGAAAATCAGAATTTCTGGATTTATTTTTGTACTGAAAAAGCGATTTATTGCGCAACGCTGACGTCATCGGGTTCACGGTGGACTCGGTCCACCTCGCGGCCTCGGTTCACCGTGCACCCGGCGCACGGCTCACGTCATCGCTGACGCGGGCTCGGTCGGCCGACGCGGTGGTCGACGCAGCGCCACGCCACGCGTCGCAAGATCCGCCACCCGACCAGATCGGATGGCTAGGAGCCAAGGATGCGGCGGAGGAGGCGTGGCGCCATCTGGTGCACTCGCAGACGATCGGACGGCTGGGGTTGGGCGAAGGAGGACGGCGGCGAGGTTTACCGGAGACGGGGAAGAAGACGAGGCCGACGGCGAGATGGCGGCGGATCGGACCCGGGACAAGGCGGAACGGGGAGAGGGCGATGCGATGAACTCGGGGAGAGCAACGACGATGGTGGAGAGGCAACGGCGACGAAGAAAAAGGCGGCGGAAGGCGTCGGCAAGGGCGGCGGACTCCGGCGAGCTCGCGCGAAGAACCCGCGACGTCTCGGGCGGCGAGAAGTGAGGCAAAAGCGGCGGCGCGTGAAAGGGAACGTCAGGAGGCAGGTTGGCGGCGCTTAAATAGCTTGGGGAGGCGTGTAGGGCGCGGAATCCGAGAGTGGCGACGTGCGGCGCGAGGACTCCAGCAGCGGCTAGGGTTTCGGCTAGCGGCGAAGCCTTGGCCTACTGGGTCATGGGCGAGCGAAGGGCCGAGGCGAGCGGGCCGAGGCAACGCGGGAGGGAATGGGCCGTGCGACGGGATGGAAAGGATTCGGCCCGACAGCGATTTGGAAAAATAAAATCATTTTCCGATTTTATATAATTCCAGAAATCCGAATAAACCAAATAAATTCAAATAAATAACAAATAAATTCAGAAAAATCCCCAAAAATACAGAAAAATTCCTTGGAGCACAAAGAACCCAACTAAAACTGAAATTATTTAGTTTGATGAATAGTTTAGCCAAATTAAATCCTTTCACTATTTAGAAATTCAAATTAAGCTAGACTTAATTCCAGAAAATGCAAATGATTTAATTTTGAAATCAACATTCCAAAACTCAAATTTTGGGATGTTACATTCATATATCATGGGATATAGAGATATCATCTATACATTGTGGACGCATGTTGAAGAACATGGGTTAGATAGACCCGCAATTGGACACTGCGAGAATGTTTCATTCTTATGTGTCATCAGTGTATCTCATACCTAGTAGATGTATGATCCTTAGACCTGAGATTGTCATATTCCCTACATGTGTAATAGTTTTCCTTGGGGCTATCAAACACTACTTCCTAACCGGATAGTTATAAAGGTAGCTTTCATGTTTACTATGAAACGTGCAGAGGGAAGTGAGCAGTCAAGATGGAATTTGCCACTCCAATGAAACGGAGATATATGACAAGGCCACTCGTGTGATATGATTAAGGAAGTGCATGGCCATGCCGTGATGGAGGAGTCAATCACAACTTATTAATATATCACGGATACGAGAGATGGATTGAATCATCAAAGGATGACATGCTTCTCGCCTTGAGTTCAATCTTCATATACTTGACAAAGGGATTATTACATGAGTACTTTTGATAGGTTCTGTCCGATTTGATCATAGTATGTTTGGGAGTTGACATACTTTGCAAGGAGCCGCTACCAACTATTGGATTGAAAAGGAGTTTTTTGAATCCATGTCCAAACGTATGTGAACCTGCAGGGTCACACACTTAATGGGCTAGGTCGCATTAATTTGGATTGGATCCATAATTAATGGACATCGTGGGTTTAGCACGCTGATGGGCCTTGGTTTAGGGTTTCATCTCGTGGCTATATAAGGAGGGGAGGAGGGTGGGCGCAGGGTGTGCTTTCCCACGGTTTAGAAGTGATTCACTCGAAACCCTAGCCTCCTCTTCTCGTTGCCCCTACCGAGCGACCAGGTGCTTGCACATCGACGCACGGCGTTCCATCCCTGGACGTGTGGACTACTGCGGTGACGCTGCTGCGACTGTGGCGTGGGAGGACGATCCATGGCGAGGCGAGGACGATCCGCTCCATCGACGCAACAACTGCGGCGAGGACGATCCACTACATCGACGCGCGAAGGATTCCGCAACTGCGCGTCTAGTGGTAATCTTATCTGTGATCCCCTTCTTGCGAGTAACTTTCTGGTTACGCGGTAGATTTTTTTTGTGCTAGTGTAGCATATCGTGTTCCTCTTAAGTGGTATCAGAGCCATCTCGTATAGTTTTGTGATCTGGATGTTGCACATATGATGTGTGAGGTTAGTAGATTGGATCTATTACATGTTCAGCCGGTTCATGTGATGAATTGGTGACGGCAGCCATCGATGAGATTGATCGGTTTAGGGTTTGAGGAAAGTGCAAACCGACTCAATCTTGATTTGAGTGAGTCCGTTCATGGTACGACGTTACCCTTACCGGTCGGGTTACCGCCATCAGGGTTTCTGAAACGTATCCATATGGGACCAAGCCAATCAGATTGAGTTGGATTGGGTCAATCTAGTTGATCCATGGTAAGCGCAAATCGATTCAATATTGATTTGGGTGAGTCCGTTCATGGTACGACGTTACCCTTACCGTTCGGGTTACCGCCATCAGGGTTTCTGAAACGTATCCATATGGGACCAAGCCAATCAGATTAGATCGGATTGGGTCAATTTGGTTGATCCGTGGAAATTTTAAGGCTGTTTTCCTTTACATGACTCTAAATTTTTTTTCCAAGGGCGCTGCCCCTCGGACCCCGGAGTCGTAGTGTTGCTTTTGTTTAACTCGTTTTTGCAGGGAATTATGTGAAATAGTATGGCCTATGTGTATGCGATGCATGTAATTTCCACATGGCCTGCGTGCCGTGTCAAGCCATAAGGCTAATTAAATTGTATAATGACCTGCGTGTCGACTTGTGATGCTTCAAACCCTCATGTAAAATTCATTATCAAAAGTTGTAAGGTGTTGCATCCATAATGATGAAGACGATGGTATCAAGCAAGGTGGCTAGGTGAACAAACAAGCATGATGATGGAGATCTTAATGCTAAGGGCCATGCTATTTCACAGCTTATTTTGATTTTCTGTGGATGTGTGTTTAATCCTTGCTATTTTCTTTATGCTCATTGCATGTGATGCCATGTTGTTAGTAGATTTTGTTCATCCCTATAGTTAAAATTTTAAATCAAAATGTCCGACCAATTGTTGCACCTATCAAGAATTTAGATCGTTATTGATATGACTGCCAAAGTAGTATATCAATGGCTATCTTAATAGATGATAGGGATGTGTTGGACACATCATGCATAACAATGGTAGATTTAATCAAGCTATCAAAATGGTTTTGGGCTTGAGGACATAAGTGGTTGGGATTTGATTTCAGTAATGAAGGAACCTATACAAGACAATTGATGTCTAGGAAAACACACATGAGGCAGTTTCTTAATTGGCACCGAATACGGGAAGTGCTCCTCCTCATGTGAGCCCTAGGGCAGGTTGACTGGCCATGAGTCAAGTTGATTGGAGGCATTCATTACTTGTTTTCATACTCAACAAACAAGAGTTACATAAGATGTAATTAGCAAAGGTGTTGCTTACCTATGTCATTAAATTTCTAGCAGTGATGCCAAAGCTCACTACTGTTTGATGAATATGGATCTTGAATACTCACTATGTGTCTATAAAAGGGACATAAAATAGGAGTGTCTTTATTAAAATGTTTAATAAATTTTTTACATAAACATAGTGCTTAGAATCTTTGCATGTTTTTGTTGTAGTTCAATGGCACCTTCTCCTACTCCTGCTACACCTGGTTTTGCTTTGAGATCAATTTTGGAAAGGGAAAAACTTAATGGAACTAATTTTGTTGATTGGTATCGCAACCTGAGAATTGTTCTCAAGCATGAAAAGAAGGACTACGTTCTAGAGAATCCAATTCCTGATGAACCAGCCGAAAATGCTCCTCGCAATTTGAAGGTTGAATATAAAAAGCATGTTAATGCTTCTATAGAGGTCAGCTGTTTCATGCTAGTCACCATGGACTCTGAGCTCCAAAAGCAATATGAGGACCAGGATGCTTACAATATGATTGTGGGCTTGAAGGGCATGTTTGGGAATCAAGCAAGAGCTGAGAGGTATGGTATCTCAAAGCTTTTATTTGCTTGTAAGCTGGCTGAAGGCAGTCCAATCAGCCCTCATGTGATCAAGACGATTGGTTACATTGGGAGATTGGAAAAGCTTGAGTTTCCCCTTAGCCTCGGTTTGGCCACAGATGTTATTCTCCAGTCTCTGCCTCAGAGCTTTGAGCCATTCATTATGAATTTTCATATGAATAGCATGGAGAAGAGCCTAACCGAGCTACATGGGATGCTCAAGGCTGCCGAGGAAAGCATTAAGAAAAACCCAATCATGTGATGATGGTTGAAAACAAGCGCATTCAAAAGAGGAAGGCTAAAGTCGGGGAACGGAAAGAGCAAGGGCAAGGGCAAGGCTCAAGATGAGATCGCAAGCCTCAAAAATAAGCTTGAAGCTTAAAGTTGGCCCTCAACCCGATACCCAATGCTTCTATTGCAAGAAATCGGGACATTGGAAACGGAATCGCGAAAAGTACCGCAGATAAGAAGAATGGAAATGTGGTTTCCACTTGTATTAATGTTATAGAAATTAATCTTGCTACTTCTTCACTCACTCATGGGTATATGATACCGGTTCGGTTGCTCACATTTGCAATTCGATGCAGGGTGATAAAGAGTAGAGACTTGGTAAAAGGAGAAGTGGATCTTCGCGTGGGGAATAAAGCAAGAGTTCTTTGGTCTTGTTGTTGGCACATACCCATTGCATTTGCCTTGAGATTAGTTCTAGAACTCAATAATTGTTATTTTGTTCCATCTTTGAGTAGAAACATTATTTCATCTTCTTGTTTGGAACATAAAGGTTATGATTTCATAATAAAGAACTTTGTTTGTTCAATATTTTGAATGATATGTATTATGGTCGTTGCCCCATGGTGGATGGGTTGTACGTCCTTGAACTCGAAGAGAAACACATCTATAACATTAATGTAAAAGGCATCACCTAATGATTTGAACCCTACCTTTTATGGCATTGTCGCATAGGTCATATAAATGAGAAGCGCATGAAGAAACTCCATGGTGATGGACTTCTAACCTCATTTGATTTTGAATCATTTGAAACATGTGAATCTTGTTTACTTGGCAAGATGACAAAAGCCCTTTCACGTGTTTTAGTGAGAGAACGAGTGAGTTATTGGCCCTAGTACATACTGGATGTATGTGGACCAATGAGCTCATTCGCTAGGGGTGGGTTTCAGTACTTTGTAACTTTTACCGATGACTTTAGTAGATATGGATATATCTATTTAATGAGGCATAAATGTGAAACTTTTGAAAGGTTCAAAGAGTTTCAAAATGACGTACAAAATCAACTTGGCAAATCAATAAAACACTTACGATCAGATCGTGGTGGCGAATACTTGAGCTAAGAGTTTGGTGATCATCTAAAGCAATGTGGAATCGTTCCGCACCGCCAGGAACGCCTCAATGGAATGGCGTGTCCGAACAACAAAACCGAACTTTATTAGATATGGTTCGGTCAATGATGAGCCAAACAGATCTGCCATTATCCTTCTGGGGTTTCGCTCTAGAGATAGTTGCGTTCACTTTGAATAGGGTCCCATCAAAATCCGTTGAGAAGACGCCATATGAGATATGGACTGGGAGAAGTCCCATGTTGTCATTTCTCAAGATATGGGGATGTGAGGCTTATGTAAAACGTTTACAATCAGATAAACTCGCACCTAAATCAGAAAAATGCTTTTTTGTGGGGTATCCTAAAGAAACAAAAGGATATTACTTTTACAAAAGAAACGAGAACAAAGTTTTGTTGCTCAAATGGTGTCTTTTTGGAGAAAGAGTTTCTTTCAAAAGAATTCAGTAGGAGTGATTTGTATCTTGATGAAGTTTGAGAATCACATGAATATGTTCAAGCTACCACTGAATCTTCGCAAGATGTACAAAGTGTTGTACAACCTGTGGAAGAGACTCCAGCCCCACGTAGGTCGGGGAGGCCACGTCATGTACCTATAAGATATGGGAATGACATATTATTGTTGGACAATGATGAGCCCACGACTTATGAAGAAGCAATGATGGACCCAAACTCCGAAAAATGGCTTGAAGCCATGAGATCCGAAATTCAATCAATGCATGACAATCAAGTTTGGAACTTGGTCGATTCTCCTGATGGTGTAAAAACCATTGAATGCAAATTGATTTTCAAGAAGAAGATAGACGTAGATGGAAATGTTCAGATCTATAAGGCACGGTTGGTGGCAAAGGGTTTCAAACAAGTTCAAGGAGTTGACTATGATGAAACCTTCTCACCGGTAGCCATGCTCAAGTGTGTCCGGATCATTTTAGCTATTGCTGCATATTTTGATTATGAAATATGGCAGATGGATGTCAAAACAACCTTCCTTAATGGGAATCTTTCTGAGGATGTATACATGATACAACCTGAAGGTTTTGTTGATCCTAAATATGCTAAAAGGGTATGAAAGCTTCAAAGATCCATTTATGGGTTAAAGCAAGCATCTCGGAGTTGGAATATTCATTTTGATGAAGTAGACAAAGGGTTTGACTTTATCAAAAATGAAGAAGAGCCTTGTGTTTACAAGAAGGCTAGTGGGAGCACACTTGTATTTCTGATTTTGTATGTGGATGACATATTATTGATCGGGAATGATATTCCTATGCTTGAAGATGTTAAGACTTCATTGAAAAGGAGTTTCTCAATGAAGGACTTGGGAGAAGAATGCTATATCTTGGGCATAAAAATCTATGGAGATAGATCAAAAAGGTTAATTGGATTAAGTCAGGAAACGTACATTGACAAGATATTGAAAATGTTCAATATGCATGAATCCAAGAGAGGTTTCATGCCAACGTCACATGGCATTAGTCTCTGCAAGAATCAGTGTCCTTCGACATCTGATGAGCGAGACAGGATGAGCAAGATTCCATATGCTTCTGCTATTGGGTCTATTATGTATGCCATGATCTGTACACGCCCAGATGTCTCATATGCTCTAAGTGTCACAAGCATATACCAAGCGGATCCTGGTGATGGTCATTGGATAGCCGTAAAAAATATCCTAAAGTACTTGAGAAGAACTAAGGGTATGTTCCTTGTTTTTGGAGGTGAGGAAGATCTGGTTGCAAAGGGTTACACCGATGCAAGCTTCCAAATTGACAAAGATGATTTTCGATCGCAATCCGGGTTTGTGTTTACACTGAATGGAGGAGCAGTAAGATGGAAGAGTTCCAAGCAAAACACGGTGGCCAACTCTACGATAGAAGCGGAGTACATTGCGACTTCGGAGGCCGCAAAAGAAGCTATGTGAATTAAGAAGTTTATCACAGAGCTTGGTGTGGTCGCTAGTGCCTCTAGTCCAATGGACATCTATTGTGATAATAGTGGTGCTATTGCACAAGTAAAAGAGCCTTGATCACATCAGAAGTCTAAACACATACTCCGGCGCTTTCACCTTATTCGCGATATTGTGGATAGAGATGACGTGAGAATATGCAAAGTACATACGGAAGCCAATGTGGCCGATCCGTTAACAAAGCCACTGCCACAGCCTAAGCATGAGGCACACACGAGGTCTATTGGTATTAGATACTTAATTGATTGACTCAAGTGCAAGTGGGAGATTGTTAGTGATATGCCCTTTAGGCAATCAGTTAGATGATTGTAACATGACTATGTTTATGAATAACAATATGATTATTGGTCCAATGAATGTATATCATTGTATTGATCAACAAGTATGTGACTTGCTTATGAAGCTCTTTACTTATTGATATAATTCGATAAATATCTCTGATCGGATATCATCGTATAGGACAACGATGAATAGATCAGCACATGTAGTGATCGATGATCATGCTTCATAGATCATGGGATATAGAGATATCATCTATACATTGTGGACGCATGTTGAAGAACATGGGTTAGATAGACCCGCAATTGGACACTGCGAGAATGTTTCATTCTTATGTGTCATCAGTGTATCTCATACCTAGTAGATGTATGATCCTTAGACCTGAGATTGTCATATTCCCTACATGTGTAATAGTTTTCCTTGGGGCTATCAAACACTACTTCCTAATCGGATAGTTATAAAGGTAGCTTTCATGTTTACTATGAAAGCGGAGGGAAGTGAGCAGTCAAGATGGAATTTGCCACTCCAATGAAACGGAGATATATGACAAGGCCACTCGTGTGATATGATTAAGGAAGTGCATGGCCATGCCGTGATTGAGGAGTCAATCACAACTTATTAATATATCACGGATACGAGAGATGGATTGAATCATCAAAGGATGACATGCTTCTCGCCTTGAGTTCAATCTTCATATACTTGACAAAGGGATTATTACATGAGTACTTTTGATAGGTTCTGTCCGATTTGAACATAGTATGTTTGGGAGTTGGCATACTTTGCAAGGAGCCGCTACCAACTATTGGATTGAAAAGGAGTTTTTCGAATCCATGTCCAAACGTATGTGAACCTGCAGGGTCACACACTTAATGGGCTAGGACGCATTAATTTGGATTGGATCCATAATTAATGGACATCGTGGGTTTAGCACGCTGATGGGCCTTGGTTTAGGGTTTCATCTCGTGGCTATATAAGGAGGGGAGGAGGGTGGGCGCAGGGTGTGCTTTCCCACGGTTTAGAAGTGATTCACTCGAAACCTTAGCCTCCTCTTCTCGTTGCCCCTGCCGAGCGACCAGGTGCTTGCACATCGACGCACGGTGTTCCATCCCTGGACGTGTGGACTACTTCGGTAACGCTGCTGCGACTGTGGCGTGGGAGGACGATCCACGGCGAGGCGAGGACGATCCGCTCCATCGACGCAACAACAGCGGCAAGGACGATCCACTACATCGACGCGCGAAGGATTCCGCAACTGCGCGTCTAGTGGTAATCTTATCTGTGATCCCCTTCTTGCGAGTAACTTTCTGGTTACGCGGTAGATTTTTTTTGTGCTAGTGTAGCATATCGCGTTCCTCTTCACGAATAGCCGCGTCCGCGGTCATGGACAAGCCCGGGAATTTCACACGGAGTATAGAGTGTTTCATAAAATGTGGAATGTGGAATTGTTGGGATGTGAACAGGGAGTTCACTGTTGTTTTGTTGTCTATCATTGATCTATCAATTATTTATTTATCTTTTCGTAAATATGCTTTCAATCTATTTATTGTATTTCAATTCAAGTTATTGCTTTCTGCAAATGAACCATATAGCCATCCTTGTCAAGCCGTGCATGAATATGTTGCATCAATTCCCTACAGCTTGCTGAGTACCTTTGTACTCACGGCTTTATGCCCTTGTTGATCAGTTGCTGAAGGAGATAATGAATATCATGAGGAGGAATTCTATGAAGACTACGTGGATTAGGAAGGCGTTTCCCCAGACGATTGCCTGTGGCATGTCGAATGGCTCAAGTTATCTTTTCCGCTGCAATAGTATTTGTTTTTAAGCCCTTAAGGCATAATGGTGTAAACATTGACCATAAGGTCGTTTGCTTTATTCAATAATAATTTGCTTCTTCTTAGTTAATTCGTTGTATGGAATGATATTTCATCTATGTTTCCACTATGTGCACTAGCGTGATCCTGGACTAGTGCAGTATACACAGAGGGTTTCGGGTTTGCAAATCCGGGTCCCGACAGAGATGGTATCAGAGCCATATCGACTGTAGGTCGCTATCCTAGTTAGCATGGTCTTCAAAATTATTTTCTAAATCAAACCAACAAAATGGTACTTAATAGTTTTCGTCTCCTCTCGTCTTATTCTTTGGTTCTTATTTCTCTCCTTTGCTGAAACATTGATTTGAAATCTAAATTGATGTTATCTCATGAAACTTCTCAAAGCCCCGAGTCTTCTGCAAGGAATCAATCAAGGGAGACGATGAATCAAGCCATCAAAGACATATCCAGGAAGCCTACCATATAAGATAGGGTTTTGTGCTCAGCGATGTTTGAGCATGTTTTTCCCCTTTTCAGTTTAGTTACGTTTAGTCCGCGTATACTAGGATTTTTATTGCTTGTGTGCCTGGTATGTTGTACGCTTGCCCCAAGCACGGTGTTGCAACCATGCCTTTAGTTGAAAGATTTATTTGCCTCTTTATTTTGTAGCCTTTTCGGCTATCTCCCTTGTTGACTTTTGTCCTTGGGTATTACCTTCTCCCCTAGATGCCCTTACCTCTTATCTATTTCTTTTCCATCTTACCTATCAAACCCTTGGATCTACCCCAGAGTGAGTATCTACCAGCTTACTGATGTTCTGGAGTCGGTCGCAGTTTGCCGTGAATTAGAAGAATCCCGTAAGAGAAAGATGATGTAGCATGGAGGCCATCAGAATCACCAACAGAGAGTCAGAACCAATGCTCAACAGCCTGCTCGTTTAACTCCTCCGAACGCATTCAGACACCAAAGACCAAGACACCGCTTGACTCCTCCGGATAATTGCAACTCCAACAAAGACAAAGATAACCCACCTCAGAAGACCAATAATCCAGCTGCAGGAGTCATTTGTTTTAACTGCCTTGAAGTGGGGCATTATGTCAACAATTGCCTGAGGAAGCAAGCTTGGATGCCAGTCCATTTTAATTTGGGATCTACGCCAGTCCAAATGGAGCTAAGTTAAAATTTCTAGTTGCAGAGAAGTCGGAAGGAATAAAAGTTTGCAGTGCCAAGGGAATAAGTTGGAAGATGTGCCCGTTGTTAGAGAATTTCCTAAAGTGTTTCAGGATGAGTTGCTTGGGATGCCACCAAATAGGGATATAGAGTTCTTGATAGAACTAGTTCCTGGAACACCACCCATTTCGAAGAGACCCTACAGGAGGCCTGCTAATGAGTTAACTGAGGTAAAGAGACAGATTAAAGAGCTACAAGATCAAGGTTTGTTCGACCAAGTTCTCCGCCGTGGGGAGCGCTAGTTCCTTTAGTTGAAAATAAAGATGGAACTCAGAGAATGTGCGTAGATTATCGCTCACTCAATGAGGTCACCATCAAGAATAAGTACTCTCTGCCAAGAATCGATGATTTGTTTGACCAGCTTCAAGGAGCTGGAGTGTTCTCGAAGATTGACTTGAGATCAGGTTTCCATCAGTTGAAGATTCGTAAAGAGGATATACCCCAAAACAGCTTTTGTTACTCGGAATGGACAGTATGAGTATACCGTGATGTCTTTTGGATAAGTTTGTTGTTGTTTTCATCGATGACATTCTGATCTACTCCAAAAGTGAGGAAGAACATGAGGATCACTTGCGCCAAGTTTTAACGAAGCTAAGAGAAAACCAGCTTTATGCAAAGTTCAGTAAATGTGAGTTCTGGATGAAAGAAGTTGCTTTCCTAGGACATGTCATATCAGCAGAAGGAGTCATTGTTGACCACAGTAAGGTACGAGATGTGCTAAGTTGGGAGTCACCCAAGACGGTACCCCGAATCCGAAGTTTTCTTGGAATGGCGGGATATTATCGCCGTTTCATAGAAGGGTTTTCTAGAAAAGCTAGACCGCTCACTCAACTCTTAAAGAAGGAGAAGAAATTCGTTTGGACGTCAGAGTGTGAGCAAGGTTTTCAAGAGTTAAAGAAGTGTTTGATAACTGCCCCAGTGCTTATCCTGCCAGATAATAGGAAGGATTTTGAGATATTCTGTGATGCATCCCGACAAGGACTCGGTTGTGTGCTAATGCAAGATAAGAAGGTTGTAGCGTATGCTTCGCGACAACTAAGGCCACATGAAGTGAATTATCCTACCCATGATTTGGAATTGGCAGCCGTAGTGCATGCTTTAAAGATTTGGCGCCACTATCTCATTGGTAATCGTTGTGAGGTTTACACTGACCACAAGAGTCTGAAGTATATCTTTACCCAAGCTGACCTCAATATGAGACAAAGAAGATGGTTGGAATTGATCAAAGACTATGACATTGGGATTCATTATCATCCAGGCAAAGCCAATGACGTAGCTGATGCTTTGAGTAGAAAGATCTACTGCAATACTCTGATGATTAAGGAAAGTCAGCCAGCCCTTTATAAGGAATTTCAGACGCTTAGTTTGGAATTGGTCCAGGAAGGGTATTTAGCTACTTTGGAAGTACGCCCTACGTTGGAAGATCAGATTCGAGAAGCACAGGTAGATGATGCTGATGTCAAGGAGATTAAGATTAATATGATGAAAGGAAAAGCCCCAGGTTTCACCGAAGATGAACAAAGTACTATTTAGTATGAGAAGTGTATTTGCGTACCAGATTGGAAAGAGCTTAAGGAGTTGATACTTAAAGAAGCGCATGAGACTTTATACTCCATTCATCCTGGAAGTACCAAGATGTATCAAGACCTCAAGGAAAGGTATTGGTGGCCTAGCATGAAGCGTGAGATTGCAGAATATGTTGCACTTTGTGATGTCTGCCAGAAGGTCAAGGTAGAGCATCAGAGGCCAGCAGGATTGCTGCAGCCATTAAAGATTCCAAAGTGGAAGTGGGAAGAAATTGGTATGGATTTCATCACCGGATTTCCTAAGACCCAAGCAGGTTATGACTCGATCTGGGTAATAGTGGATCGATTGACTAAGGTAGCTCACTTCATTCCAGTTAAGACTACCTATGCAGGAGATAAATTAGCAGAGCTATATATGTCAAGGATCGTTAGTCTTCACGGAGTGCCTAAGAAGATAGTGTCTGATAGAGGAAGCCAGTTTACCTCTTGTTTTTGGCAGAGTCTGCATGAAGCCATGGGAACTCATCTCAGGTTCAGTACTGCCTATCACCCTCAAACCGATGGACAAACTGAGCGTGTGAATCAGATTCTTGAGGATATGTTAAGATCTTGTGCCTTAACTTATGGTGCTAAGTGGGATAAGTGTTTACCCTACGCCGAGTTCTCGTACAACAATAGTTATTAGGCCAGTCTGCAAATGTCGCCTTTTGAAGCCTTATATGGAAGAAAGTGCAGAACCCCTCTCAACTGGAAGGAGTCGGGAGAAAGACAATTGTTTGGCCCTACCATACTGTAAGAAGCCGAAGAGCTAGTCCAACTAATTCGAGGCCGTTTGAAGATCGCTCAAAGCAGGCAGAAGAGTTATGCAGATAATCGTCGTCGAGATTTGAGTTTAAGACCCCATGATTATGTTTACCTCAGAGTCACCCCTCTCAAAGGAGTTAAGAGATTTCAAGTAAAAGGGAAGCTTGCCCCTTCGGACCCAATGATTATGTTTACCTCAGAGTCACCCTTCTCAAAGGAGTTAAGAGATTTCAAGTAAAAGGGAAGCTTGCCCCTAGATATGTGGGACCATTCAAAATCTTATAACGAAGGGGGGAGGTTGCCTACAAGTTAGAATTGCCTCAGTCTTTTGCCGGAATCCATGATGTGTTCCATGTATCACAGTTGAAGAAATACCTGCGTGTGCCAGAGCAACAAATGCCATTGGAAGCCATTGATTTGCAGGAGGATCTTACCTACAAGGAGCAACCAGTGAAAATTTTGGATATAGCGGAGCGGAGCGTATCACGAGGAGCAAGATCATCCGTTTTTGCAAAGTCCAATGGAGCAATCATTCAGAAGAGGAAGCAACTTGGGCGTGAGAAGAGGATCTGAAGTCCGAGTTTCCCCACCTATTCCCTAGCCAGCCAGAATCTCGGGGTCGAGATTCCATTTAAGGGGGGGGGAGGTTTGTAACATCCCAAAAATTGAGTTTTGGAATGTTTGAATTAAAAAATAAACCATTTGCATTTTTCTTGAATTAATCCCAGCTTAATTTGATTTTCCATTAATGAAAGGATTTAATTTGACTAAACTATTCATCAAACTAAAGATTTTCAGTTTTAGTTGGGTTCATTGTGCACCAAGGAATTTTTATGTATTTTTGGGGATTTTTTCTGAATTTATTTTCTATTTATTTGCTTTTATTTGAATTTCTGGATTTTCTTAAATCGGAAAATGATTTTATTTTCAAAAAGCCTTTCCGGCCCGCTTCTCTTTCCGCCCGCTTAGCGCCTCACCCACCGCACATCGCCCAAGACCAATAGGCCAGTAGCGCCATGCTTGGTAAACGCTTAGCGTCCCTCGGTCTCCACGCGCCGCACGTCGTCGTTCTCGGAGTCCGTGCCCCTCACGCCTCCCTAGGCTATAAAAGCCCGTGCTGCACACCTCCCGAGGTTCCCCTCGCGACGCTGCTCCTTTTGCCCTGCCTCTCGCTGCCCGAGCCGCCGCCATCGCCGAGTTCTCGCTCGCCGTAGCTCCGCCGCCGCAGCCGAAGCTTTTTCCCCGTCGTCTTGCCGCTTCGGTGCCTCTCCACCGCACCCGCACGTCTCGTTGAGTTCGCCGCATCGTCCTCTCCCAGATTCGCACTGATCTGAAGCCGATCCGTCGCGTTTTTCACCGCTTGCTGTGTCGTCTTCTTCGTCTCCGGTGAGTTGCGCCGCCCGCCTTGCCATCGACCTCCAGCGACCGCGCTCCGCCGTTCGATCTCCAGCGGGCATCTCAGATTCCGTCGCGTCGCCGCTGCCGAGCCCTTGCGTCCCCGCCGCTTGATCCCGTGCCGCCGTCCGATGCGCGACGCATAGCAGCCTCGTCAGCGCCGTGTCAGCCGCTGCGTGTGTGCCACGTCAGCGCTTGCGTCAACCGTGCGCCGAGCGCACGGTGAGCCGAGCCGTGCCATGCACCGAGTCCACCAAAAGCCGGCTGATGTCAGCGATTGCGCAATAAATCGATTTTCCCGTACAAAAATAAATCCAGAAATTCCGAATTTATGATTTTCAGCCTTTTTTCTCTGATTTAATTTTCCAGAAGTTCGTTCTCCCTCATACGAACTCCGATTGAGGCGATTCAAGTTTGTAAATTTTTTCTAAAATCAATATCTATCTTCCAGAGCCATTTATTTTCATTTTTGAGCTTGTTTGAGTCTCTGTTTTGCATTTATTTGGTTTCATTGCTTCTTTTCCGGTAGACGCTAATTCCGAGGGAGCGAACGAAGACTTCGAAGACCATGACCCAGCACTAGATCAGCAAGGCAAGTCATAATCCTTTGATCATGTTGATCCTATGTTTGCAAAAGTAATTTATTTTTATACAATTGCATGCTATTTTGTGTATCAATGCTTATTTCATGGGAGTAGATATGTTCCTAATTGATATGATGCCACCTTGATTATTGGGATGCCATGTATCCATTGTTAAACCTAGGTTGGGACATTACTAGTTGGACATAATCATTATACCAACATTGGGTTACGTAGCTATGCTTAGACATGCTTAGATATACGTTGGGATTCATGTCACATATTGAATAATGTTAATCTCTGAAGGGAAACGCGGTATGCTACGCTAGCACAAAAAAAACTACCGCGCAACCGTAAAGCTACTCGCAAGAAGGGATCATAGATAAGATTACCACTAGGCGCGATGCGGAATCCGCAGCGTCGATGTAGTGGTTCGTCCTCGCCGCGATCGTTGCGTCGATGTAGTGCATCGTCCTCGCCTCGCCGTGGATCGTCCTCCCACGCCCTTGATCGCAGCAGCGTCACCGCAGAGTCCACACGCCCGAGAGATGGAACGCCGCGGCGCCGTGTGCAAGCACCTAGTCGCTCGGCAGGGCAGCGAGAGGAGGAGGCTAGGGTTTCAAGTGAATCAAACCTAAACCGTGGAAAGCACACTCTGCGCCTCCTCCTCCCTCCTTATATAGCCACGAGATGAAACCTAAACCGGGGCCCACCAAAGATGCTAAGCCCACGAGGTTCATTAATTACGGATCAATCCAAATTAATGCGTCCCCACCCATTAAGTGTGTGACCTGCAGTTCACATACGTTTGGACATGGATTGGAAAACTCCTTTTCAATCCAATAGTTGGTAGCGGCTTCTTGCAAAGTATGCCAACTCCCAAACATCTTGTGATCAAATCGAGCAGAACCTATCAAAAGAACTCATGTAATAATCCCTTTGCCAAGTATATGAAGATTGATCTCAAGGCGAGAAGCATGTCATCCTTTGATGATTCAATCCATCTCTCGTATCCGTGATATATTAATAAGTTGTGATTGACTCCTCAATCACGGCATGGCCATGCACTTTCTTAATCATATCACACGAGTGGCCTTGTCATATATCTCCGTTTCATTGGAGTGGCAAATTCCATCTTATTGCTCACTTCCTCTCGCACGTTTCATAGTAAACATGAAAGCTACCTTTATAACTATCCGGTTAGGAAGTAGTGTTTGATAGCCCCAAGGAAAACTATTACACATGTAGGGAATATGACAATCTCGGTCTAAGGATCATACATCTTCTAGGTATGAGATACAGCGATGACACATAAGAATGAAACATTCTCGCGATGTCCCATAGCGGGTCTATCTAACCCATGTTCTTCAACATGGTCCACAATGTAGAGATGATATCTCCATATCCCATGATCTATGAAGCATGATCATCGATCACTACATGTCTTGATCTATTCATCGTAGTCCTATACGATGATATCCGATCGAGATATTTATCGAATTACATCATTAAGTAAAGAGCTTCATAATCAAGTCACATACTTGTTGATCAATACAATGATATACATTCATTGGACCAATAATCATATTATTATTCATAAACATAGTCATGTTACAATCATCTAAATGATTGCCTCAAGGGCATAACACTAACAATCTCCCACTTGCACTTGAGTCAATCAATTAAGTATCTAATACCAATAGACCTTGTGTGCGCCTCATGCTTAGGCTGTGGCAGTGGCTTTGTCAACGGATCGGCCACATTGGCTTCCGTATGTACTTTGCATATTTTGATGTCACCTCTATCCACAATCTCGCGAATAAGGTGAAAGCGACGGAGTATGTGTTTAGACTTTTGATGTGATCTAGGCTCTTTTGCTTGTGCAATGGCACCACTATTATCACAATAGATGTCCATTGGACTAGAGACACTAGCGACCACACCAAGCTCTGTGATAAACTTCTTAATCCACACAGCCTCCTTTGCGGCCTCCGAAGCCGCAATGTACTCCGCTCGTCGTAGAGTCGGCCACCGTGTTTTGCTTGGAACTCTTCCACCATCGCTCCTCCATTAAGTGTAAACACAAACCGGATTGCGATCGAAAATCATCTTTGTCGGTTTGGAAGCTTGCATCGGTGTAACCCTTTGCAACCAGATCTTCCTCACCTCCAAAAACAAGGAACATACCCTTAGTTCTTCTCAAGTACTTGAGGATATTTTTACGGCTATCCAATGACCATCACCAGATCCGCTTGGTATCCGCTCGTGACACTTAGAGCATATGAGACATCCAGGCGTGTACAGATCATGGCATACATAATAGACCCAATAGTGAAGCATATGGAATCTTGCTCATCTGTCTCGCTCATCGGATGTCGAAGGACACCGATTCTTGCAGAGCGATGCCATGTGACATTGGCATGAAACCTCTCTTGGATTCATGCATATTGAACCTTTTCAATATCTTGTCAATGTACGTTTCCTGACTTAATCCAATTAACCTTTTTGATCTATCTCTATAGATTTTTATGCCCAAGATATAGCATGCTTCTCCCAAGTCCTTCATTGAGAAACTCCTTTTCAATGAAGTCTTAACATCTTCAAGCATAGGAATATCATTCCCGATTAATAATATGTCATCCACATACAAAATCGAAATACAAGTGCGCTCCCACTAGCCTTCTTGTAAACACAAGGCTCTTCTTCATTTTGATAAAGTCAAAACCTTTGACTACTTCATCAAAACGAATGTTCCAACTCCTAGATGCTTGCTTTAACCCATAAATGGATCTTTGAAGCTTGCATACCCTTTTAGCATATTTAGGATCAACAAAGCCTTCAGGTTGTATCATGTATACATCCTCGTAAAGATTCCCATTAAGGAAGGCTGTTTTGACATCCATCGCCATATTTCATAATCAAAATATGCAAGAATAGCTAAAATGATCGGACAGACTTGAGCATGGCTACGGTGAGAAAGTTTCATCATAGTCAACTCCTTGAACTTGTTTGAAACCCTTTGCCACCAACCGTGCCTTATAGATCTGAACATTTCCATCTACGTCTATCTTTTCTTGAAAATCCATTTGCACTTAATGGTTTTACACCATCAGTGAATCGACCAAGTTCCAAACTTGATTGTCATGCATGGATTGAATTTGGATCTCATGGCTTCAAGCCATTTTTGGAGTTTGGGTCCATCATTGCTTCTTCATAAGTCGTGGGCTCATCATTGTCCAACAATAATATGTCATTCCCATATCTAATAGGTACATGACGTGGCCTCCCGACCTCACGGGGTGGAGTCTCTTCCACAAGTTGTACAACACTTTGTACATCTTGTGAAGGTTCAGAGGTAGCTTGAACATATTCATGTGATTCTCGAACTTCATCAAGATACACATCACTCCTCTGATTTCTTTTGAAAGAAACTCTTTCTCCAAAAGACACCATTTGAGCAACAAAAACTTTGTTCTCGTTTCTTTTGTAAAAGTAATATCCTTTTGTTTCTTTAGGATACCCCACAAAAAGCATTTTTCTCGATTTAGGTGCGAGTTTATCGATTGTAAAGCGTTTTACATAAGCCTCACATCCCCATATCTTGAGAAATGACAACATGGGTCTTCTCCCAGTCCATATCTCATATGGCGTCTTCTCAACGGATTTTGATGGGACCCTATTCAAAGTGAACGCAGCTGTCTCTAGAGCGAAACCCCAAAAGGATAATGGCAGATCTGTTTGGCTGATCATTGACCGAACCATATCTAATAAAGTCCGGTTACGTCGTTCGGACACACCATTCCATTGAGGCGTTCTTGGCGGAGTAAGTTGCGGAACGATTCCACATTGCTTTAAATGATCACCAAACTCTTGGCTCAAGTATTCGCCACCACGATCGGATCGTAAGTGTTTTATTGTTTTGCCAAGTTGATTTTGTACTTCGTTCTGAAACTCTTTGAACCTTTCAAAAGTTTTGATTTATGCCTCATTAAATAGATATATCCATATCTCCAAGTCATCGGTAAAAGTTACAAAGCATGAAACCCACCCCTAGCAATCGAGCTCATTGGTCCACATACATCCTGTATGTACTAGGGCCAATAATTCACTTGCTCTCTCACTAAAACCGTGAAAGGGCTTTTGTCATCTTGCCAAGTAAACAAGATTCACATGTTTCAAATGATTCAAAATCAAATGAGGTTAGAAGTCCATCACCATGGAGCTTCTTCATGCGCTTCTCATTTATATGACCTAAGCGACAATGCCACAAAAGGTAGGGTTCAAATCATTAGGCGGTGCCTTTTACATTAATATTATAGACAGGTTTTTCTTGAGTTCAAGGACGTACAACCCATCCACCATGGGGCAACGACCATAATACATATCATTCAAAATATTGAACAAACAAAGTTCTTTATTCGAAATCATAACCTTCATGTTCCAAACAAGAAGATGAAATAATGTTTCTACTCAAAGATGGAACAAAATAACAATTATTGAGTTCTAAAACTAATCTCGAAGGCAAATGCAATGGGTATGTGCCAGCGGCAAGACCAAACAACTCTTGCTTTATTCCCACGCCAAGATCCACTTCTCCTTTTGCCAAGTCTCTACTCTTTATCACCGCAACGAATTGCAAATGTGAGCAACCGAACCGGTATCATATACCCATGAGTGAGTGAAGAAGTAGCAAGATTAATTTCTATAACATTAATACCAAGTGGAAACCACATTTCCATTCTTCTTATCTGCTGTACTTTTCGCAGCCCGTTTCCAATGCCCCGATTTCTTGCAATAGAAGCATTGGGTATCGGGTTGAGGGCCAACTTTAAGCTTCGAAGCTTAGTTTTGAGGCTCATGATCTCATCTTGAGCCTTGCCCTTGCCCTTGCTCTTTCCGTTCCCCGACCTTAGCCTTTCTCTTTTGAAAGCGGTTGTTTTCGAACCATCATCACATGATTGGGTTTTTCTTAATGCTTTCCTCCAGCCTTGAGCATCCCATGTAGCTCGGTTAGGCTCTTCTCCATGCTATTCATATGAAAATTCATAATGAATGGCTCAAAGCTCGAGGCGTAGACCGGAGAATAACATCGTGGCCAAACCGAGGCTAAGGGAAACTCAAGTTTTTCCAATCTTCCAATGTAACCAATCATCTTGATCACATGAGGATCGACCGGACTGCCTTCACCGACTTACAAGCAAATAAAAGCTTTGAGATACCATACCTCTCAGCTCTTGCTTGATTCCCAAACATGCCCTTCAAGCCCACAATCATATTGTAAGCATCCTGGTCCTCATATTGCTTTTGGAGCTCGAGTCCATTGTGACTAGCATGAGGCGGTGACCTCTCTGAAGCATTAACATGCTTTTCATATTCAACCCTCAAATTGCGAGCAAGATTTTCGGCCGGTTCATCAGAATTGGATTCTCTAGAACATAGTCCTTCTTTTCATGCTTGAGAACAATTCTCAAAGTTGCGATACCAATCAACAAAATTAGTTCCATTCAGTTTTTCCCTTTCCAAAACCGATCTCAAAGCAAAACCGGTGTAGCGGGAGTAGGAGAAGGTGCCATTGAACTACAACAAAAATATGCAAAGATTCTAAGCACTATGTTTATGTAAAACTTTTATTAAACTTTTAATTAAAGACACTCCTATTTTATGTCCTTTTATAGACACATAGTGAGTATTCAAGATCCATATTCATTAAACACTAGTGAGCTTTGGCATCACTGCTAGAAATTTAATGACATAGGTAAGCAACACCTTTGCTAATTACATCATATGTAACTCTTGTTTGTTGAGTATGAAAACAAGTAATGAATGCCTCCATCAACTTGACTCATGGCCAGTCAACTCTGCCCCAAGGGCTCACATGAGGGAGGAGCACTTCCGTATTCGGGTGCCAATTAAGAAACCTGCCTCATGTGTGTTTTCCTAGACACCAATTGTCTTGTATAGGTTCCTTCATTACTAAAATCAAATCCCAACCACTTATGTCCTCAAGCCCAAAACCGTTTTGATAGCTCGTTTAAATCTGCTATTGTTATGCGTGATGTGTCCAACACATCCCTATTATCTATTGAGATAGCCATTGATATACTACTTTGGCAGTCATATCAATAACGATCTAAATTCTTGATAGGTGCAACAATTGGATGGACAATTTGATTTAAGATTTTTAACTATAAGGATGAACAAAGATTACTATGAACATAGCATCACATGCAATGAGCATAAAGAAAATAGCAAGGATAAAAACACATCCACGTAAAATCAAAATAAGTCGTGAAATAGCATGGCCCTTAGCATTAAGATCTCCATCATCATGCTTGGTTGTTCACCTAGCCACCTTGCTTGATTTGTTCACCTAGCCATCGTCTTCATCATTATGGATGCAACTCCTTACAACTTTTGATAATGAATTTTACATGAGGGTTTGAAGCATCACAAGTCGACACGCAGGTCGTTATACAATTTAAATAGCCTTATGGCTTAACACGACGCAGCCATGTGGAAATTACATGCATCACATACACATAGGCCATACTATTTCACATAATTCCCTGCAAAAACGAGTTAAACAAAAGCAACCCTACGACTCCGGGGTCCGAGGGGCGCCCGCGGGTCCAAGGGGCGCGCTGGCGGTGTCACGTGGCCGGTCGTGGCGGTCCGAGTCGGCGCCTGCGCAGCGGGTCCAAGGGTCAATATTGATTAGAGGCATGTCTTCCGCCATGGAAAACACCTCAAAATTTCCACGGATCAACCAGATTGACCTAATCCGATCTAATATAATTGGCTTGGTCCCATATGGATACGTTTGAAACCCCGATGGCGGTAACCCGACCGTAAGGGCAACGTCGCACCATGAACGGACTCACCCAAATCAATATTGAATCATTTGCGCTTACCATGGATCAACCAGATTGACCCAATCCAACTCGACCGATTGGCTTGGTCCCATATGGATACGTTTGAAACCACGATGGCGGTAACCCGACCGGTAAGGGTAACGTCGCATACCATGAACGGACTCACCCAAATCAAGATTGAGTCGGTTTGCACTTTCCTCAAACCCTAAATCGATCGATCTCATCGATGGTCGCCGTCACCAATTCATCACATGAACCGGCTGAACATGTAATAGATCCAATCTACTAACCTCACACATCATATGTGCAACATCCAGATCACAAAACTATATGAGATGGCTCTGATACCACTGAAGAGGAACGCCGTATGCTACGCTAGCACAAAAAAAATAACTACCGCGTAACCAGAAAGCTACTCGCAAGAAGGGGATCATAGATAAGATTACCACTAGACGCGTAGTTGCGGAATCCTTCGCGCGTCGATGTAGTGGATCGTCCTCGCCGCGATCGTTGCGTCGATGTAGTGGATCGTCCTCGCCTCGCCGTGGATCGTCCTCCCGCGCCGAGCCGCAGCGGCGTCACCGCAGAGTCCACACGCCCGAGATGGAACGCCGTGCGCCGTGTGCAAGCACCTAGTCGCTCGGCGAGGCAGCGAGAGGAGGAGGCTAGGGTTTCAAGTGAATCAAACCTAAACCGTGGAAAGCACACTCTGCGCCTCCTCCTCCCTCCTTATATAGCCACGAGATGAAACCTAAACCGGGGCCCACCAAAGATGCTAAGCCCACGAGGTTCATTAATTACGGATCCAATCCAAATTAATGCGTCCCACCCATTAAGTGTGTGACCTGCGGGTTCACATACGTTTGGACATGGATTCGAAAACTCCTTTTCAATCCAATAGTTGGTAGCGGCTTCTTGCAAAGTATGCCAACTCCCAAACATACTTGTGATCAAATCGAATGTAACCTATCAAAAGAACTCATGTAATAATCCCTTTGCCAAGTATATGAAGATTGATCTCAAGGCGAGAAGCATGTCATCCTTTGATGATTCAATCCATCTCTCGTATCCGTGATATATTAATAAGTTGTGATTGACTCCTCAATCACGGCATGGCCATGCACTTTCTTAATCATATCACACGAGTGGCCTTGTCATATATCTCCGTTTCATTGGAGTGGCAAATTCCATCTTGATCGCTCACTTCCTCTGCACGTTTCATAGTAAACATGAAAGCTACCTTTATAACTATCCGGTTAGGAAGTAGTGTTTGATAGCCCCAAGGAAAACTATTACACATGTAGGGAATATGACAATCTCAGTCTAAGGATCATACATCTTCTAGGTATGAGATACATCGATGACACATAAGAATGAAACATTCTCGCGATGTCCCATAGCGGTCTATCTAACCCATGTTCTTCAACATGGTCCACAATGTAGAGATGATATCTCCATATCCCATGATCTATGAAGCATGATCATCGATCACTACATGTGCTGATCTATTCATCGTAGTCCTATACGATGATATCCGATCAGAGATATTTATCGAATTACATCATTAAGTAAAGAGCTTCATAATCAAGTCACATACTTGTTGATCAATACAATGATATACATTCATTGGACCAATAATCATATTATTATTCATAAACATAGTCATGTTACAATCATCTAAATGATTGCCTCAAGGGCATAACACTAACAAATCTTGACTTAATGAGATATTGAATCGTGGTCGTTAGCCACTGTTGTAAAATTTGTTGTACCATGGCGGGGTTTGCCATTGGTCTTGGTTGAACAAATTGTTTTCCCTCGGGCAAGTGATCGTGCAGTAAATGGGGTGCTTTCTAGCACATTGGGATGTGGATGTCTTGCCTGAGACAACTTAAGGACTTAATCTTGTGCGCCATTGAACTGGGCCTAACCGTACTACCACATGTCTGGAATGGGACAGACCTAGCTGATTAATTTGCAATGTCTAGCCTTGAGTACTGCCAGTTGGTGGTGTGGGTTCCGGGATGGACGGGTAGATTCGCAAGGCGCAAGAGGGGGCCCTAAGGGGCGAAACCTTAGCGGACAGTACCGAGTTTAGACAGTGCATTGTAAAGGCTTTGTCATGATATCTCTGCGACACACCAAAGGAAGTGTGTTAAGATTGATTGCACAAAGAGATGGTCATGTCTTGTGGGTAAAGTTGTACAACCTCTACAGAGTGTAAAACTTTTCGAATAGCCGCGTCGGTGGTCACGAACAAGCCCGGGAATTTCACACGGGGTATAGAGTGTTTCATAAAATGTGGAATGTGGAATTGTTGGGATGTGAACGGGGAGTTCAGTGTTGTTTTGTTGTCTATCATTGATCTATCAATTATTTATTTATCTTTTCGTAAATATGCTTTCAATCTATTTATTGTATTTCAATTCAAGTTATTGCTTTCTGCAAATGAACCATATAGCCATCCTTGTCAAGCCGTGCATGAATATGTTGCATCAATTCCCTACGGCTTGCTGAGTACCTTTGTACTCACGGCTTTATGCCTTTCTTGATCAGTTGCTGAAGGAGATAATGAATATCATGAGGAGGAATTCTATGAAGACTACGTGATTAGGAAGGCGTTTCCCCAGACGATTGCCTGTGGCATGTCGAATGGCTCAAGTTATCTTTTCCGCTGCAATAGTATTTGTTTCTTAAGCCCTTAAGGTATAATGGTGTAAACATTGACCATAAGGTCGTTTGCTTTATTCAATAATAATTTGCTTCTTCTTAGTTAATTTGTATGGAGTGATATTTCATCTATGTTTCCACTGTGTGCACTAGCGTGATCCTGGACTAGTGCAATATACACAGAGGGTTTCAGGTTTGCAAATCCGGGTCTCGACATATCTATAGCATTTACCACATGTATGCAATATTTGTGCAGATATTATTTTCGCTTTTGCACCACGAGCATGGGACAGTATACTGCATCAATATGGTCCACAAAAGAATCGATGTTCTTGATTCACTTTACTACAATCAGTTGTGCATAGATCCTCGAGACCACCATGGTGATGTGGGTGAAAAGGTTGTAAATCGTCTGCAAGAAGTGTTCCAAGTCATGATGGATGGCAAATTCCTGAATTTTGCAAGTTGGAGGCAACCGTTTTTTGATACCACGAAGCAGGTATTAAGTAACAATCACTTTTACAGAAAGGCTTATATTAGACGCCTCATCACAGATGGTTCCTCAAAATCGTCTATAACGATTAACATCACTGACAGTTTTATATTGAAACCATCAGTGACATCATTACAGACGGTACAATTCAAACCATCAGTGGTATACATCAATGTCACAGACGGTTTTATAATAAAACCGTCTGTGATAATATCTCAGACGATTTTATAAAAAAACTGTCTGTCATAGAAGGTTTTAGCCCAGAAGGTTTTATAGTAAAACCGTTTGTGATAGATTGCTGACGGTTTTATAACAAAACCGTATGGGATACTATGTTTATCATTTACGGTTTTTGTATAAAACCGTCTGTGATATCTCCCAGTGATATATAATACAGAGGCCCAAGCCACTTGGTGCATTTTAGGGTTTCGGGATCTATTTTTCATTTGGCTGCGGCTGTGCGGCTATTTGGTAAAAGAAGGCCGTTGATTTTGAAGGGTGATTGAGGATCCATTTGATTTTGGTGATCTAAGGTTAGTAATGGTGTCTAATTGCAGTATGTTCAAGATCTAGCTTGGTAAGGAGAGAATTTGATGATTTTGTAGATCTAGCTTGTAGATTCATGTGTTCTTTTCTATATAAGGGTACTAATGGGTTTTAATTGGATTATATTCATGATCTAGCTTGGTAATGAGAGAATTTGAAGAGAGATTGTATATAGATGTAGCTTGTAGATCCATGTACTGTTCTTTTCTATATTTAAGTAGGTTAGCATATAATTTCTTGGATTCTAATTAATTGCTTTATATACAAGATATTACTTAGAAGAGAAATTTGAAGATTGTTTAGATCTAGCTAGCTTGTAGATCCATGTCTGATCTTGTTGATCTAAGGTTTAGTAATGGGTAATTACATTATATTCAAGATCTAGCTTGGTAAGGAGAGAATTTGAAGATTGTTTAGATCTAGCTTGAAGATTGTTTAGATCTAGCTTGTAGGTCCATGCATGTGCAAGTTATTTGTGATCAAAGGTTAGTAATTGGTTCAATCTAACTGCATTATTATATATAAGATTTAGGTAGCTAGTTTGGTGAAAAAGAATTAATTTAAAGATTGTGTTTAGATATCTAGCTTGTAGATCCATTTGTTTGTTTTGTTCGAAGGTAGTAATTGGTTATAATTTAGCAATGTGTGCATACGGACACCTAGTGTACTTTAATATTTAACACTAAATGCTATATGCTTGGCGTAGATGGACCGAAGCTAGAGTACACTAAGAACCGTGTGAGTGCCGAGTACATTAATGGTGTCTCCGCTTTTAGAAGAGCTGCAGAAGAGGATATGTTTAATAAGGGGGTGCAGTTTATGTCTTGTCCGTGCATTGACTCTGAGAAACTGAAGATGTTTCGAAACTTTATGCAGATCGAAGCATTGATTATGAGGGGTTTCAAAAGGGGGTATACATGTTGGAGCAGTCGCAGTAAAGAGCAGGAGATACAGGAAGCATGTAGTATTAACATGGTCGATGAAGTCAATGATATGTTCGATGATCATATCGATTGTGGTTCCGATGAGGATAGGTTGCAAGAAGATAACCTGAATCAGATGCTGCGCGATGCAGAAGGGAATCATGATGATAGAGAATATGGTAAATTTCGGGGCTTGATGGAGGACTCGGAGAAACCTTTGTTCCCAGGCTGCAAGTCGAAATACACAAGGTTGTCATCCGTGCTTGAGCTGCTGAAATTGAAAGCAAGCAACGGTTGGTCCGACAAGAGTTTCACAGTGCTGTTACGTCTATTGGCGGACATGCTTCCCGAGGGAAACGAGTTGCCAACAACCACCAACAAAGCTAAGAAGGTTCTTATCCCTTGGGAATGGAAGTAGAAAGAATACATGCATGTCGGAACGACTGTATCCTGTAACGCCAAGAGTACGCAAACTTGCACATATGTCCTGTGTGCAACGTATCCCGGTACAAGCGTAAGAGTCATTCAGATGATGGCAGCGAGGGCATCTAGGTGATGAAAGGACCTCTTGCTAAGGTGGCATGGTATCTTCCTGTAATTCCGTTGGTGATATGCCCTTGAGGCGATCATAGAGATGATTGTATCACACCTTATGTTTATGGAACAATATAATTATTTCTCCTTTGAATAAGAACTTACAGGGTCACACACTTAAGGGGTTGGAATATAGTGGTATGGATTGGATCCGTCACTAATGGGCCAAGTGGGCTTTGTCCTTCAGTTGGGCCCTAATTTAGGGTTCCGCCGCAGGGGAGGGGACAGCTATATAAAGGGAGTTTGTGGTTGCAATTGACATGAGAGAAGGCGTAGCCATCGAAACCCTAGCCGTCTCTACTTGAGCCTTCCTATGCGCGCTGGTGCTGGCACATCGACGCACGGCATTCTTTTCCCGAATGTGTGGACGCCGGTAGAGGTGTTGTTGCTACTGTGACACTGATCGGAACCATCGACCACCACGCGAGGAGGATCGGCCACCGCACGAGGAAGATCGACTACTGCAACAGGACGCGCACTTCGTTGATTCGGGCTGCATCAACTTCCTTCCGCTGCACTACGCGTCTAGTGGTAACGATCCAGGATCATTTACTTGCGTGTCTTTCTAGTTTACGAGGTAGATTTTTAATTGTGTGCTAGCGTAGCCTACCCGTATTCCTTCAAATTCCTCGTTTGAAGTGTTTGTTTGCAAACTCAAATGAGGCAAAACTGTTGCGTTGGCACTCGGAGGAGCGTAAGAACAATGGAATGCTAAGGCACCCTGCTGATTCCATCTAGTGGAGAAACATCGATAGGAGGTTTCAAGAATTCAGTGCGGATCCGAGGAATATAAGGTTTGGATTGAGTACAGATGGAATGAATCCTTTCGGTAACATGAGTAGCCGGCATAGCACTTGGCCAGTGAATCTCTGTATCTAAAACCTTCCTCCTTGGTTGTCTATGAAGCAGAAGTACATTTTGTTGTCTGTACTTATCCAAGGACCGAAACAACCTAGGAACGATATTGATGTGTACCTAGCACCATTGGTGGAAGATCTGAAAACACTATGGGTTCCCGGGGTACAGGTATGGGATGCATACAAACGAGAGAACTTCACTTTGCACTGCCTTTTATTCTACACCATAAATGATTACCCTACCCTTGGTAACCTATCAGGCCAGAGTACAAAAGGAACCAAAGCCTACACTCACTGCTTAGACAATATCGAGAGTGTGATTGAATCACTCGCGCAAAACTGTTTCAATGCATCACCGTATGTTCCTTCAGAGGAATCACCCATACCGCAAGATGAAAAAACAATTCGATGGAACAAACGAAGATGGTTCAGCTCCAAAGCCTTTAAGTGGGATAGATGTTCATGATAAGGTTAAGAATTTGGATAATGCGTTTGGAAAGGGGCGTAAATTGAGGTCCTATGAGAAGAGCATGCGGAAGAACAGATCAATATTTTGGGACCTACCTTATTGGGAGCACCTAGAAGTTTAGCACTGCATCGACGTGATGCACGTAGAGTAGAATGTCTGTGATAGCTTGATTGGTCTCTTATTGAATATTAAAGGCAAAAGAAAGAACAATATCAATGCATGGCTTGACTTGGTCGATATGGGCATAAGACCTGAGTTAGCACCGAAAGAGACCAATACAGGCCGAACATACTGCAAACCTGCTTGTTACACTTTGTCAAAGGTCGAGAGAACTGAACTGTTCCAGTGCTTGCATGGTGTGAAAGTTTCGTCCGGTTACTCCTCTAACATGAAGAGACTTGTTTCGATGCAAGATTTGAAATTAATTGGCATGAAGTCTCATGATTATCATGTGCTGATGACACAAATGCTCCCTGTGGCAATTAGAAGTATTTTGCTAGTCAAGGTTTGGGAGACAATCATGAGGCTGTGTTATTTCTTTAACACAATTGCTTAGAAGGTCATCGATCCCGAAGCACTAGATGCACTGCAGGGTGAGGTGGTGATGACTCTATGTAATCTTGAGATGTATTTCCCTTCGTCGTTTTTTGATATCATGGTCCATCTCATTGTTCACCTTGTGATAGAGATAAAGATATGCGGGCCCGTGTTCCTACGTAGAATGTGCACATTCGAGAGGTATATAGGAATTCTCAAGTCCTACGTACAGAATCGATCTAGGCCGGAGGGTAGCATTATCGAAGGTTATGCAACCGAAGAAGTCGTAGAGTTCTGCGTCGATTACATGGCTCAGGTCGAACCAATAGGTGTGCCTCGATCTCGCCACGAGGGGAGACTCCAGGGCATCGGGACCATCGAAAGGAAAGCAATCACGCCTGATCCAGCTGTCTATGCTCAAGCTCATTTCACAGTTTTGCAACACATGGCTGTAGTATCCCCGTACATCGACGAGCATAAGCACTGGCTACGGCAAGAGAATCTGACGCGGCAAGAATCTTGGATCACGAGACAGCATAACCTTCAATTTAACAATGGCTGAAGGAGCGACCCATCACTGTGACCTCGTCAGGTGATACGCTCACATGGTTGATAAAAGGGACAACATTTACAGTTGTAACATGGAAAGGATACGACTTAAATGGGTACACATTTTACACGAGAGATCAGAATATGAAGAGTACAAACTAGAACAGAGGTGTCAGTATAGATGCGTTCAACACCGTTAGGTCAACGAGGAGCTCCTACTATGGGTTCATAGAGGAGATTTGGGAGCTCGACTACGTAATATTCAAAATCCCCTTATTTCGGTGTCGTTCGGTCCACCTACAGCACGTGAAGGTTGACAAGTACGGTGTCACTACTGTCGACCTCGCACATGTCGGATACCAAGATGAACCATTCATACTTGCTAACCAAGCTGTTCAAGTATTCTATGTAATCGATCCGTCCAACAAGAAGAGACATGTAATTCTTTAGGGGAAAAGGACGATTATTGGAGTAGAGAATGTAGTAGATGAGGAAGAATATAATCAATTTGATGAGTTGCCTCCTATCAGAAAGAGCATCACAGTCCAGGAAGAACAACCTGAGGAAGCTAGTTACACACGCGTCGATCATCGTGAAGGGCTAATGTTTATACAAAATAATAAGCAAGTGGAGTTATGATTTTAAGTGTACTCTCGAACATAATAGGGTTGTTTGTAATGAGATGCTCGAAATTTGAAACACTTAACTTTGTGTATATATGCATCTGATTTATTTATTAAAGTTTCCTTTCCTTTACTGATATTGCTGCATCTACAATTCCATATACATTATACATTATCCACTATCGATTGTAGGTCAAGAAGGCCAAACTTTGGTTTTACCTCAGCAATGAAGGTCTATGTCAAGGTTCATCATAGACAGTTCTATAATAGAACCGTCTAGGATAAAAACTTTCACAAACAGTTCTTATACATAACCGTTTGCGATAAAATACTATCGCAGACGGTTCTAATATAGAACCGTGCGTTAAAATACTATCACAGACGGTTCTATTTAAGAACCGTCTGTGATGTTATTATAACAGAAGGTTCTAAACTAGAACCGTCTATGATAGGGGAGCCCTATAAAAAGGCCACTCTTGCAGATCATTCATTTTCCACTCCAGCGCACAAATCCCTAGCTACCTTTGTCTCCTGAGCTCCGACGCTTCGTCTCCCATTCCGGTGCCTCCCCCCAACCTTGACGCCACCTCGACGCTGCCGCCTCGCTGACGCCGCCTCCTCGTCGATGCCGCCTCGACACCGCCCCCTCGCCAAGGCCGCTCCCTCGTCGACCCATCAAATTGGTGAAAACAGTCAGCTTTTCCTAGTAAAGTACCACTGATTTGCTCTGACTGTTGATTGTAGGTCATGATTTGTCTGTTCATTGACACTATTACACACATGCATGCATATATACTTTCAGTGAGCTGTGAGCATTTGTATGTTCGTTCTTAACATCGTCTAGTGGCATTCTTTAAGGTCCGATGAATGAATGAACCTATAGGTTCTTTAAGAATTTTGTTAGTATGAGACAGTGGAGGTCCTGTCAGAATTTGAACAAGCATCAAAGTCAAAAGCCACCGCGTGTGGTTCGCTGTAAGAAATTCCTCAAAACAACTAAATTAGCTAGATGATGTCAGCTTTTTCAATGTCAACTTCCATTTACTTGCGCATGCACTTAATCAAGAATTCAAGTTCTTCATTCCTGGTAAATTAGTACACTTGCATTTGTGTGTATACACTAGAATTGAGAAAACATCGAATGAACTGCATGGCAACATATTAACATGATTAGTGAACTGAAAATGCAGTGGCAAATTAAATACATTGAATAATGAAAAAATCTGAGTAATGGACTAAGAAATTTGTGAAATTCTCTCTTTCATTAGTTCAATGAGAGAAAGGACAAATACTTTATTTAGATTTTCCATTTAGCAACATTAGTAAAGGACTAGGTTCGCCACACTGAATCCAAAATGTTACAATATAATTTTGTTTATGATAATTGGTTGTTCTGATAAGTTGATTTGGTTTCTACTTTCCTTATAATTTCATTTTAACCCTTATCATTTTAAGGATCTTTGCAAAGGCTCATTTGTAACTTGTATTCCATCAAAGGCAGCCTACACACCTTAGTCCAAAATAGAAGTCGCATCATTGCTTTTCTGCTTGTGTATGATAATTGCTCTTGGTGCAAATCACTTAGCTCAAAGAAAAAGTATACAAATCACTAGTTTATAGGATGATTGTAACTCCTCGGCCCATTTTGCCCATGTTCGAGCTAGAGGTGGTGGTTTTAGTCCCACATGGATGGATGTAGTTGCATATAAACCTTGGGGAACCATCCATACCATCCGGGTTAACGTCAAATAAAAAAGAATGGCGGGAGTACAGTTGTAAGGCTCCATTTTTTATATTTAATACCAACAATGGGTTCCTTGTACATACTGTACTAGTCCCATGATCAGTGGCTAGTACGCACAAATTACAAATTGAGATCACATCCATACACAATAATATTACATACGATAAGCGTATGAGATTACATAATAGTATTACAAGCCAAAAACGTAAAAGTAGCAGCGGAAACATTATTTCTCTTGTAGTATGCCCATTCACCCTCAGGCAACAGACAAGGTAAAGCCCTAGAAAAGATCATCATCATAATCCTCGAATCATGTATGGTCATAATGATCATCGGAGTATTCGATATCATCACCTAAAAACAACATTGATAGCAAGATTTAGTACATGGTGTACTCAGCAAGTCTCATAGTGTATCGCAAATGCAAATATAAATAAATGCAGGTTATAGGAATGGAATGGTTTCTACAGTTATTTTTGCATTGGCAAATTGATGCGTAATCATATACTAGATTGCAATCAAAATTTGTAAAAGAGCATCCGTTGTAATAACAAGTATTGACAGCATAAATTAATCATCATAACACAATCTACCCGACTGATTCAATCCATTCCCATGTCATCCCCTGACATGAAATATATTCCAAAACACCATTTCCCCATCAAGTCATTTTGGAAATATTAAAACTCTAACCATGTGATGACTTTACCAAGTGCCTTTAACCGTAGGTGCGGCTAATTAATTAGATTTACACTCTGCAGAGGTGTACAGCTTTACCCACGAGAAATGATCTACCATTTTTGCCAGGCCAATTGACACTCTTCCTTTGGGGTGTCGGCATGGTGATCATGAAATAACCGTTACATTGTTTAGACCTAACTTTGCACCATCCCAATGACGTTAAATTATTGTTATGGAGAAGAAACATGACAGTGTATCCCTGTCATTAAAAGTGGTAATACAAGTAGTAATTCCCTGCGATAGAAGTAGTAAATCCCTGCGATAAAAGTTTCTTCCCCATACCAAGGCGTACACCGTTATACCGATATGCATTTACCCACAACAAAGGGTGGAAGCCCCTCATAAGCAAACCTAGAAAGGAATGCTTATACTATCTCCCGCCTACCAATGTGCAAAGCCAGACCTAAGCAACTTTATAGGTTAAGGCTGCCCCATCCTAGCACTTGTGGTTGCACGGAAGTCTTGGCTTGAAAACAACCCAGAGCTCAGTCCTTAATCTGACACAGGCAATAATCTCCCCCTATACTACATACAAGTCTAGCCCTTGCACAACCGGCTATTGCCAATAATTGCCCGCATCTAAACCATAGTTCTATTTTGAGTTTTTAGTCAAAATATCCACAATTGACACTTAGTAATTCCAACATTTTCAAATTCTCAAGAAGCAGTTTGATTTGATCATCTACTCGGTTGCTAAATGAGCATGGTTAAGCATGATTATTAATCGTATATACCCAATTTGACATTATGTAATGTATACCCTTTTTCTATGGTTATCAAGGTTCACATATCCATACTTATCAAGGAAGTTCCATCAAATATTAGGTATATCTATCAATATTCCAACATAGCATTTTTATGACAAGTACGCGCATGCATAATAGCTTTGCAAACATTGAAAGTAAGTATTTGAAATAATAGGATCAAAATGGTCAAGGGGGTGCTTGCCTTGCTGATCGCAGTCGGGTATAAAGTCCGGATCGTCGGCGAGGTCGTCATCTACTAATTCTGGCTCGTCGGAATCTACTTGTCGATCATCAAGAATAACATACAATAAATAGCGAACCAATATAATGGCAAAAAGAAGACAGCTAGAAAATCCAAATAAAAGCTTATTTGGAGAACCATGAGTATTTATTCGTAAGATTTTGATTCATGTTTATGTGGTTATACTATCTTTTCATTGGTGGTTACCTTTACTGCTTTTGGACTAGAAGATATCAAGTATTTGATATCAAGTATTTCTTGCTTCATGTGAATTATCATTTAATTTTTAACGAATTCTAGATGCTAAAATTATTTGATGTAAAAAGATTTGTCTTACGGTGATAACATAAAATAGTATGTTGTTAATAGAATTTAGATGCAAAGCAACGCATTTAAAGACTTTTGAATTAAACATTTATCACCAAACTTCTTGCTACCATTTTATTATGCAGGCATGAGACATTAAGTTATTTACTACACCTTCATGAACTAATTTTTAGATGCAGGTATGGTCTTGTATGGACACCTACATATATATGTATATATACATATGCATATGCATATGCTTATCATGCTCTTCATACTAGAACACATCCTATTTGCATAGATCATTGTTTGTTCAATATTTTTACCTAGCCTAACATCATACTGCCATCATGCTAAAAAGAAATATGTTTAGCAAACCTCCAAAAGTTATTTTCTTATTCATTAGTTATTATTGCATAATCAATAATAATATTTGACTTCAATAGAAAAGACATAAAACAACTAGTTACCCAAATATTTTTATATAAATGGGTTCATAGCAGAATGAGGATCATGATAAAATTGGTTCCAAATAAATTTAACTTTATTTGCAAAGTTTCTACATTTAGTCTACTTTCATATGTACAATTCACCTTTGTATTAAAATATTTCTCCCGAATAGCTTTTCAACATATTTTTGCATATTCTAGAAGATTTTGATTTTAGATGAATTTAGAAATTGGTTTCATCTCATTTGGATTTCAAATGCGAAAGATATTCAAGTTTGAATTTTTAACCGATTCAAAAATCTAATGAAAATGGCAAAATACGCTTTCGCTACGCCGAAAGCGTCTTTTGCTTCGTGCCAGCAACGCGCGTTCAATTCCATCGCAGCCGCTGACATTTCGGACCCAGCCGTCAGCGACACAAGGCAAAATTGCGGTGAGCCACTGATAAATCGGGCCCGCTTGTCATTCGGCCGAGACAGAGCTTTAGCCCGAGCTCGTCGGCGGCGGGGATCCGGTGGTGCTCCGGTCCGACCGAGGGCATGGCTAGCATCAGTACACTATTGAGCTTCTAAAGGTGGTATCCATTCCTACCGATGACTAGCCGAACCATCTCGCCACCGTGGACATGCGGCGGCGGAGGAGGCGGCGAGCCGTGCCAGCGACAGAGAGCTTCTCCGACGGAATCAGTTCCAGTTCTAGCATCAGGGTAACCTAAGCATTCCATTTTACTTAGTTGGGGCTAACAAAAATTGATGGGTGACATCACCACCGATTGTCGGTTTCGGAGAAGAAGGGGGCTCGGTAGTGGCGGAGCTCCGGTCGAAATTTCCTGAAAATGACAGAGGGGTTTCGATGCTTGTGAGCTGGGAATGCTATAATAGAAAGCAATTGAAGAATGGTTGCTTGTACCACCTTCAATCGATCACGATCAGAAAACTAGGGTTCTTCGGCTGATTCGGGAAATCGCGAAATTGGCAGTGCTCGGAGGATGAAACTGGATGAAACAAGAGGGGTTTTTAAGCACGGTCTTTGGTAATCTTGCTTTGGGATTTATAGGCCAGGGGAGACGCTGTAGAGAAGCTCACACTGGGTGTGAAATCGGTTGAGTTTTGAGGTGCCAGAACAGGAGAAGGGATGGGCCGATTTGCAGAATTTCTAGGCGAGAACGATGCGTTGCGAAGTGTTATTGATGTGGTTTCCTCGGGCGGCGCGCAAATGCAGCGGTGGCGATGCTACAGTTGGCGAGCTGATCTCAGCCATGCACGGGAGCCCGACGGAGAGGAGAGGAAGAAGGCGGTGTCTGCGGCTGACAGGTGGGACCGCACAGTGAATGGGCCCGCGCGGCACTGAGAGAAGAGAACTTCGGTTTGATCTGCGAGAAGGCTGAATTTGCTTCACTGAATCTTCCAATCTAATCGTTAAATTAATAAGAAATTTACTGAGTGTACCAGAGCTAGTTTAGGATATACTATAAAATTTTCAGACCTATTGGACAAATGTAGAATTTACAAAAATTCTGACAATGCACCATGCACAAATTTATGCATTCTACTTTATATTTATTTAGGTACTTATAACTTATTTAAAAATTTAGAAAGTTTTTTTTCAGGTTCCTTATGGGCTCATTAAAGTCCTGTAAAATTTTAATTTTCATATTCTTTATAGTTTATTTAATACAATTCTGACATTACAATTTCCAAATTTTTAGCTATTCGGTTTTTGAATTTTAATAAATAATAAACCTGAATATTATCTTCTGATATTTTTACTGAAGATGACTATATCCAGGAAGAAGATAATGTAAAAATTTCACATCGAAATTATGAACATTTAATTTCTGACATTTTTACTATTGCTAGTCTTGATTCATTAAATTACCTTTCTTTTATCATTTAATACTTTGACATGACTTTAAAATTATATTTTGTGTTCTAGATAGATCCACGAATTTTACAGGGATTTTTTTTATTTTTTTGTTTTACAAATCGTTTCTTATTACTTATGTAATGGTTGGTTGATTAGAAAAAGGAATTTCCCTTTAAGCAATAATCAAAAGAAATCAAGAAAACTCATAGAAAATTCAGAAAAACCCAGGGAAATACAAATTAAAACTTATTCAAATATATTATTTAATTTCTTATTATTACCCATTTTACATGATGTTACAACAGTCTAAAGTAGAAACTAGAAAAATCAAATGATGTTTCTTTGCTTCTAAGTAGGAATCAAAAGACACCATCTGCACAAAGACATGTAAGGGCCTTCAGTGCATGTTTAAGTAGATTTAGCAATAGCTTCCCTTATCTCACTTTCTGGTATGATAGCCATATTTTCAAATTTCATCAAAGGCCTCTTGCGCATGTCTCAACAAAATCTTCTTCTATCATCAACGCTCAAATTAAATAGCTCATTGCTTATATGTTATCCATATTGGATAAAAGTACAACATCAAACCAAATGAAAAAGTAGAAATATAGAAAAATGATATGAAATAGAAATTGGAATGTGGAATATATCCCTCTAACATATCTTTCGAGGCCTAAATAGAGTATATAATATATGGTCTTGTTAAAAAGAAGATGGCATCCCCTCATTCGTCGTCTCAAGGATGTGATGAGTCATTGAAAAGAAAACCTCCTCGAGGTCCAAGAGGAGCAAATAAAAGGCCCACAGAACGATATACCATCACGGCGGTTAATCGAAGGGATGGCCACCACCGAACCAAGAAAGGTGGTGAATGCATTTAGAACATTGTGCGGGATAGTTGCACGGGAACGGGTCCCCATCACCTGTCCATCCTGGAAGTCACTAACTGATGAGAGTCGCAACGACTTGGTGACAGAAATTATGTCTTCATTTGAGATCCCAAAAGACTTTGTGAGCTCAGTGCGACGGTATGCACTGCTCGTGGCAGGAAAGGCGTGGAAGAACTTCAAGAGCACACTTGTCAAGGAATATGTCAATAAGGATAGGACTCCCTTCTCTAAGTACGAGTTCATTGCTGAGGATGTATGGCAAAGTTTTGTTGAGGCGAAGACGACTGATGAATTCGTGCGTCAAAATGAAGCCCACAAGGACGAAAAAAGTGGGGCTCACATTGGACAGTGGGATTTCGAAGAAGAATATCCGAACTCCGACTCTTCCAAGGATGGTACACCTTCAAAGAACAAGGGTCTCGCCGGCATCTCTATCAAGGAGGTTTCCTCACCATTCATCACTCATTTGTATCTCATGGCAAAAGGAGATTTTAAGGTAAAATCAAATGACGATGATGAACCCTCCTATGATGAGCTAATGGATATGCTTGAGGATTTGAATGAGTACCTCAGCAAAGAAAAGTCTAAACATAAGGCTTTCAGAAAAGAATATCTTTTTCTCAAAGACTCTTATGAGGAGCTAAAGGAAGCTCATGAGACTCTCCTTGCCAAGGACCATTCAAAGCCTCAAAATGATGTAGGCATTAGTTGCAAGATTATTAATGATATGTCTAGTTTACAAATTGATTCATATTGTGTAGCAAAAACTAGCATATCTACCTCTTGTGATGATTTAATTGATGTGCTTTCATCTTCATATGCTAGCTCAATTTCTTGCCATGAAAATTTAATGGTAGAAAATAATGAACTTAAAGAACAAGTGAATAAATTTAGCAAGAGTTTAGATAGGTGCTTTAAGGGCAAGAATATTCTAAATAAAATTTTAAATAGTCAAAGATGTTCCTGTTGGAAATATGCCCAAGAGGCCAATCATGAAGATGATTATCATGTATTTATGCTTATGTTGTTCCTTTAATAATGTCATATTATAGATGATCAAGTATGTGACTTGATCATGAAACTCTGTAATTTGATTATGACATTATTATAAATTGTCCCATATTTATTTATTGGGTAGGACACCAATAAACTTTATTCAAAACAAGCACATGAATTGATTGATAATCACGTTTCATGGATTATGGGTATGTCATACCATTCAGTCATGTGAATACATATAGGTGTGTATGCTATTGGACTGACCCACTTATGAAACACCTTTTGAGGATTTGATTAATGTCATAAGTTGTTTCATACAATGATAATGATTGATCCTTAGACCTGAGATCAACACAATTTCCTACATAAGGATGGTATGCTTTGATGTTGTCTAACGTTGTCCGTAACTGGATAATCATAAGAACAACACTCGGGTACTTTAAATCATGAAGAGGGAAGTGTATGATCAAATGGAATTTGTCCTCCTCATACTGAGGGAATGATATCAATAGGTCAATCGATGAAACAGACTAAAGAATGTGCATGGCCATGCCCGAACGATTAAAGTTGTTAATCGATCGATCTTGTTAGTCTATTTCAGAAAACCGAGAAAATTGGTTTAACAGTACAAGGATGGCAAACCTCAACCTTTGAGTTAAACCATAATATCAAAGTGACAAAGGGATCGACATGTATTCATTGAAGTTTGTTGGATAAATGATATTCATGCAATTTGGATAGTCGTTATATTATGCTAGGAGCCGCTTGCGACTAATAAAAAAGAGTTTTTCGATTTATTGCTAACATAGCATGAATCTAAAAGGTCACACACAATAATAGGCTTAAGACAGATTTGTGAAATCTTTTCTCGTGACATACATGTCAATGCGATTGAACATGATATCTGATTATTTACAAAAGGACTGAGAATATGCGTAAAAATATGATTTTATGCTGAAATCACTGTAGCAGTGCTGAATGTACTGTAGCAAGGGCTGAACACACTATACCGTGTCGGAAGCTGTAGGATAGATATATACTAAACTAGCAATCAGAGGGGGGTGAATGATTGCGCGGAAGTTAAAATCAAATTTTTTATCTACTAAAAATTCACCCTAATTCGGACTCAAATAATTGCTTCGTATTCAACAAAACAGAGTTAGATGCATTCGGTAAATCACTAATTACTGGAGATCCAACTGTCGGATTGACCTGCAATTTGAACGGTAGAAACTAGATTCCAATACGAATCTAATAAAAAATGGAATCAGCTCGATCGGACCAATAGATCAAAAGTTATTAACCTCGCAAGCATGCTGTGACAGATTATGACGAGAAGTGATCAAACCTTAATTTTGTGATTAATCAAAATCTACAAAAGATTAGCCAGTGAAACTTTCAGGAACTCTAAGTTGATGCCCTAGGAAGATTTTGGATGGATCAAATTAAGATTAAACTTATTGAATCAAAAGAGACAATGAATCAATCTACTAAACGAAAACGGGGCAAACAAACCACAAACCGAGTATGAACAGTAACCGTGGATTACTGTAGCACCGAAAAAATTGCTCGCTCGAATTTCTGCAATGACTAGACTTAACGAACAATCATCTCAGCGGGAAATTCCTTTTGATCTCACAGCCGCAAGAACTCAATGCACCAGTGAAGTCTCAAGCCACAAAAACCTTCTGGCCGCAAGGATTTGATCCAGACGCAGGAGGTCACGGCCACATAAACCTTAGGCACTAGAAAAACTTAGATGCCAGGAAGACAAAGAAGCAAGCAAGAAAGGTATGGCTGCTGGAAAACGCCGCGTAGAAGTTTGGCCGCCAGGAAGGTCTCCAGTCAACAGAGACTACTAGTCGCCGGGGACAGCCGCAGGGACTCTCAGCGTCAGGGCGTGTGCTGCGCAAAGTTGACGACCGCAAGAAGCTAATCAGCCGCCGGGAAGAGATTGATTTTTATTTCTTTTTGTCTACTCTGGTTACAATACCTCAAACAAAAGAGTACAAACCCTAATACCTAGCTCTCTCATCTAAACAGGAGACATCCCTCTCCTATTTATAATGAGCAACAGTTCGCATGCATATCCACCTGGCCCAACACGGCCCAATACATGCAAACTACCCAAATTCACACGTGCACGCGTACGGCCCACCTGCCGTACTCACGTGACTAACCAGCCTTCATGTGCACCGTTCTCTAGCCCGAACGTCCCGCATGACATCCTTGACCACTAGGACCTCAGTTCCTCCTTGAACCTAGTCCCGAACCTCAGTTCCTCCATGAACCTAGTTCCGGTCCCGTCATCGACCACGTTCGCCCTCAAGCAACACCTGCACATGAATAAACACAAAACTGTGTACGAGCACAAGTCCACGACTTGACTCAAGATCAATCCATGCAACCACTCACACGAGCGCATTGCATCAAGTAAAACTATTACCATGCTATCACAAGCATATCAATTAATCATCTGAAACAACACGTGCAAAAGCACAGCACATGCTATGAGCACAACCACTTTGCAATGCCAATTTTCTCACTAAGCCAATTTTTCAGCACATGATCTCACAGAAGCACTGTAGCAAACCGACCTCCTACAGTGCCAACCGTCTTGAGTACTGTAGCAATCGACTTGCTACAGTACCTCGTGGGGTTACTTTGGTAAGGCAGTTTGCTACAGTACCCCGCTATAAATATGCCCCCTGGGAGTTCAGAAAATGAGTGAAGAAGTGTGAAAATTTGGAGAAAAATTGAGCGAGGTGAAAAGGTTTTACCTGAGCCAAAAAAATCACGAGAGTTGTATCGTGCGGTACTAGCATACCGACGTACGGTGTCTAGCGCCTGTTCGTGTGGATACCTGAATGTCGTGGATACTACTGCCAAGAAGATCCGACGTACCCATTTCCGCTGCTACGTCCAGGCATTGAAGCTGTGAGCTTCGTTGAGAGCTTCTGCAAAAGTATTGTATTTGTGCTCTCAGGTCCATGGTACGCATTTATTGCTTTTGGTATTTTCAGATCTTGGTTCTAATGCATGCGATTGGTCTGGGAAAGTGAATAAATTTTTGAAATTTACTGGGTCTTTCCACCCCAATTTCCCAACAGTTCCTACAATAAAGAAGGTCTTGGGTATATTCCTAAGAAGGGTAAGAAAATTAGTAACAAAGCTCATCGGTTTGTAAAATCAAATGTGAAGCTTTGTTATAAATATCATGATGTAGGTCATCTATCAAATGATTGTCCTTTAGGCAAAGTATCCAAAAATAACATTTATGATTCTTGTTATGTGCTTAAGAAAAATAGTTTTGGTAAAATTATTGCTAAGTTTGTTAGCACTCCTATACTTGTCTATAGGAAGAATGCCATTTGGGTGCCCAAAGCCTTGGTTACTACTGGAGAACGGGTAGGCTAGTCTAGCGAAAAATCAAAATTTTCCACCACGTAACCAAGGAACTACTGCAAGTAATAGATCACAGAATTACCACTAGACGCGCAGACCCATAGCGGAAGTAGAGTCGATGTAGCGCGGTGGTGCAGATGTAGTCATACTAGCCTCACTCCTCCTCCAACAACTTCTTGTGAGCGACGCGGGTTGCAGATCGTCCTAGCGTTGAAGCTTCGCAACAACACCTCGAAGGTATCCACATGTACGGGGTAGGAACACCACGCGCCGGAGTGCTAGCGCCAATTGCATGGTTCTGGGCGAAGGAGGGGTGGCGGCTAGGGTATCAGGAATTTTGAATTCCTATTGTGTTTCTTCGTATCTCTTATGTATGTAAAGCCATAATCTCCTCCCTTTATATAGACGTCCCATAATGGGTTTCAACCTTTGAAACCTATTATGAACTCTAAGCCCATTACAACTCGGATCCCTATCCGAATTGGTTACAGCCCCTTAAGTGTGTGACCCTATAGGTCACGTGCACTTGGACATGGCCCGAGTATTCCTACTCGACTAGATATGGCTCGAGTACTCCTACTCGACCAGTCATAGCTCGAGTACCCTTATTCGACTAGTCATGGCTCGAGTACTCCTACTCGACCAGACATAGCTCGAAACTCTTACTCGACCAATAACCGGCACTGGCCCCTAGCAGGACGTGCTGATTCCCATGTACATGTAAAGATTAGACGAACCTCAACAATGTCCTATATGCAATTCCTTTTGCCTCACGATATTGGTTAAACCCAAGGCGAGTTGTTGTCATCCTTGTTTGGATGGCTCGACCACTCTTTCTCGATGACGTGACTCGGATACCCCAAATACATCGAGTTAACTCTTTAACTCGATGACTCGAGTAACTTTCTACTCGAGTAGCATGGCCATGCATTTTCCAGAATCCAACCACTTGAGAGGCCTAAAGATATCTCTCCCGATACATGGAGGGGCAAATCCTATCTTGATCGACCACGCCTCGCAGCATGTTTCATGAAAAACTCGAAAGCTATCTTTATAACTACCCAGTTACGGAGTAGCGTTTGACGACCCCTAAGTAAGCCATTACGCATCTTGATAACATGCGACAATCTCAAGTCGAAGGATATATCATACACATCGTATATGAGACCAACTGACGACATGAAAGAATACAACGTTCTCGCAGTGTCTGAAGGTGGGTCGATCCAACTCTATGTCTCTAAATGTGTTCATTATTATTGTTTGATATCTCGATATCTATGACCTGTGAAACATGGTCATCAACCAATATATATGCTAGTCTATTCATATGTGTCCTCATATGTTTATCGACTAGGGATCACTTTAAGAATGAACATCATAAAGATGAATATAGAGTTTCACAAACAAGTCACGTACTTATTAATCAATATCTATGATTTTATTCGAAGAACAATATCATTGTTTATAAATATTTATGGAAATATAATAATCTCTATGATTGCCTCTAGGGCATATTTCCAACAGTTACTAGCCTCCAAGGACCCAAACAAATTTGGGTACCTAAAAAGGCTTGATTTTCTTTTGTAGGTGAACTATAAGACCGGCGGACAGCAGTGGGAGTTGGATAGTAGATGCACTCAACACATGACCGATGACCGGAAAATGTTCACCACATTTAAATCGGGGAGTGGTCAACATGACAAGATCACTTTTGGTGACAATAGCAAAGGAAAGGTATTAGGATTGGGTAAAATAGCTATCTCAAATGACCTTTATATTTCAAATGTCTCATTAGTTGAAACTTTGAATTTTAATTTGCTATCTGTTGCTCAAATTTGTGATCTTGGTCTCACTTGCATGTTTTCTAAGAATGGAGTAGTGATTTTTAAAGAAAATGATAACTCTTTGATATTCAAAGGTTTAGATTTGAAAATTTATATTTAGTTGACTTCTCCTCAGATGTGTCATGTCTTCAAACTTGTTTAATTGCTAAAACCTCCTTAGGTTGGTTGTGCCATAGAAGACTCTCTCATGTAGGAATGATTTCACTTAAAAAGCTTTTTAAACATGATTTAGTTGTGGGTTTGAAAGAAGTGAAGTTTGAGAAAAATAAACTTTGTAGTGCTTGCCAAGCTAGCAAGCAAGTCTCTAGTTCTCATCCTTCAAAAAGTATCATGTCCACATCTAGACCGTTAGTGCTTTTACACATGGATTTGTTTGGCCCGACAACCTATAAGAGCATTGGAGGCAATTCTTATTGTTTAGTCATTGTTGATGATTATTGTAGGTATATTTGGGTGTTCTTTTTAGTTGATAAATCCGAAGCCTCCGAAATTTTTAAAAGATTTGCAAAAAGGGCTCAAAATGAATTTGATTTCAAAATAAAGAAAATTTGTAGTGATAATGGTTCCGAGTTCAAAAATACAAGAAATGAAGATTATTGTGATGAACTTGGAATAAAACACGAGTTTTTCTCCACCTACACTCCGGAGCAAAATGGAGTTATAGAACTGAAAAATCGAACATTAATTGAAATGGCAAGAACAATGCTTGATGAATATGGCACTTCCGATAGTTTTTGGGTGGAAGCCATTAATACTGCTTGTCATGCAACAAATAGGCTTTATTTGCATCGTCTTTTGGAAAAGACTTCCTATGAGCTTCTCATTGGAATAAAGCCGAACATTTCTTTCTTTCGAGTCTTTTGGTTGCAAATGTTATATTTTGAAAAAGGGTGTTCGGCTCTCAAAATTTCAATGTCGTTGTGACGAAGGTTTCTTGCTTGGATACTCTTTAAATAGTAAAGCCTATCGTGTTTTTAATAAAAATAAAGGTTTTGTTGAAGGGACTTGTGATGTTGAATTTGATGAAACTAATGGCTCTCAAGAAGAGCGAGAATATTTGGATGATGTAATAAATGAAGGCTTAAGAGAAGCAATGAAAAATATGACACTTTAAGATGTGAAGCCGAAAGTGAATAAAGAAGATCAACCCTCATCCACTCAAATTGAACTATCTACTTCCGCAACACCATGTCAAGCTCAACCAATTGATGTAGATGAGAAGGAGAGTGATCAACAAGTTAAACCCCTACCTCAAAGAGTTCATCATGTACTCTTCAAGGATCATCCAATAGATCAAATTTTGGGTGACGTTGGTAAGGGTGTTCTAACCCGATCTCGTGTCGCTTCTTTTTGTGAACATTACTCTTTTGTGTCCTCTCTTGAACCTACTTATGTAAATGAAGCTTTAGATGATCCGGATTGGGTGAACTCAATGCAAGAAGAGCTCAACAATTTCGCTCGAAATGATGTATGGACACTAGTCAAAAGACCCAAGGATCAAAATGTCATCGGCACAAAGTGGGTATTTCGAAACAAGCAAGATGAGAATGGTATTGTGGTAAGAAACAAGGCAAGATTAGTGGCGCAGAGTTTCACACAAATCGAAGGACTAGATTTTAGTAAAACTTTTGCACCCGTAGCTAGATTAGAAGCTATTCGAATCTTGCTTGCATTTGCATCTTGCGTTTGCATCTTGCGTTGATATTATGTTATTTCAAATGGAGGTGAAGATTGCATTTCTAAATGGACAAATATCCGAATTGGTATTTGTTGAACAACCTCCCGGTTTTGAAAGTCCTAAATATCCAAAGCATATTTACAAACTCTCTAAAGCACTATATGGTCTCAAACAAGCTCCTAGAGCATGGTATGAGCGACTTAGAGATTTTCTATTTTCAAAAGGTTTCAAAATTGAGAAGGTTGACACAACACTCTTTACTAAAGTAATATATGGAGATTTCTTTGTTCGTCAAATTTATGTTGATGATATCATATTTGGTTCTACTAATGAAGATTTTTGCAAAGAATTTGGTAATATGATTGGAGAATTGAGTTTCTTCCTTGGACTTCAAATCAAGCAACTCAAGAATGGGACATTCATGAGCCAAGCCAAGTACATAATGGATCTACTCAAAAGGTTTGGTATGGAGGATGCAAAGCCCATCAAGACTCCAATGGCATCAAACGGGCATTTAGACCTCAATGAGGGAGGTAAACCGGTAGATTTAAATCTTTATCGTTCTATGATTGGTAGTTTGCTTTATCTTACCGCATCTAGGCCCGATATTATGTTTAGTGTTTGCATGTATGCTCGTTTTCAAGCTTCTCCTAAAGAATGTCATTTAGTAGCCGTTAAGAGAATTCTAAGATATTTAAAGTATTCCGCAAATATAAGGTTATGGTATCCTAAAGGTGCTAAATTTTATTTAGTTGGATATTCAGACTCGGATTATGTGGGTTGCAAAGTGGAAAGAAAGAGCACCTTCGGGAGTTGCCAATTGTTGGGTAGGTCCCTAGTTTCATGGTTCTTCAAGAAACAAAATTCCGTAGCTCTATCAATCGCCGAAGCCGAATATATTTTTGCTGGTAGTTCTTGTGCTCAATTACTATGGATGAGGAAAACCTTAATGGATCATGGAATAAATTTCAAGAATGTGCCTCTTTTATGTGATAAAGAAAGTGCCGTTAAAATAGCCCACAACCCGATCCAACACTCGAGAACCAAACATATAGATATCCGCCATCATTTCTTAAGAGATCATGTTGGCAAAGGAGATATTGTGATTAGTCACATTAGAACCGAAGATCAATTAGCGGATATCCTCACCAAGCCCTTAGATGAAGCTCATTTTTGTAAATTGAGGAATGAGTTAAATGTCATAAATATATCTAATGTGGTTTGAGTGTTTGCACCTTAATTGATTTTGTCAATTTGGTGTTTTATTGGTTTTTAATCGAGTTTGGTTTGTTTAGATGAGAAACACATTAAAGGGAAGTATTTTACCTCTCATATGTATTCTACATCCCTAAAATGTGAAAATACCTAGATTAGTGCAATTATTCTTCAAAAGGTGATTTTTAGACCATATTAGGTCAAAATATTTGAAATTATTCTACTTTAAAATTTTAAAGTAAAAACTTTCTTGAAATCTTCATTTTCAATCTATCATTATATAAACCTCATCTCTTGAAATACTTATCTTAACATATTCTCTCTATATTGAAAATTAACACAAAAATGTCTATTAACAAAATCATGATCTTCATCAAATTATCTTCAATAAAAAACTTGGTCTATATTGATCTATTTAATGCACATTGTGAGTTTCCACCTTTGGAACTAGAATCACATTATATCTAGTCTACCAAAAGGTAAGTTTCAACTCATACATGTAAATGAACTTCATTTTTGCATTTCAAGTAGTTATTTTCAAAAGGAAGGTTCCTAACTAAGTCAAAAAGGTATAACTTTAATCAAAAACATTTTATAAAGTCGATTTCTTGGTCTCTTTATCAAGTTGGGATGCTCATGTATGTTTCTCAACAAAAAAATTTGTGAACATAAGAGCTATTTCAACTCATTTGGCTCTTTTTTGGCAAATTTTAGGCTGTCCGGCTGCCGAGTCCGGTAGCACCGCTCTCAGTTGAGCGGTAGCACCGGAGTCCAGTACTAACAGCCTTGAGCGGTAGCACCGGAAATGTCGAGTGTGATGGTTAAGCCAGGCGCGGTGCAACCGCTCTCTCCTCCATCTTCATACCGCCTCCCCTTTTCTCTCTCCAACACATTTCCTCTTCATTCACCACATCAAAATCTTCAAGAAATTCAAGATTTCTCTTCACCTTTTTGCTCCTAACTCATTCCTCACCCGAAGGTACATGCCTTTTTCAAAAATCTCTAGATTATCCTATGCCCTAGATGCTTGGTTTCATATTTTTTTGGTTCTTGCGAAATGTGACAAAATCTGTGAAATTTTTGCTAAAATTTGTGGATGGAGTGTTATGATGATTCTCCATATCATTAGGGTAATTTCTTTGGATCAAATCACTCAAAACCACAAGTTTTGTTAAAAATAGGGTTTGAACCTGAATCGGCCAGTGCTACCGGTCTCTGTGCGGTAGCACCTCCCTATGTCTGGTGCTATCGGTCCAGCATGGGCAGTAGCATCGGGATTGCAATCAAATTATGCACAAAAGCCTATTTTTCGCAAGATATCCTATCTCTAGGGCATATAACCTTGATCTCACTCCTTGAAATCTTTATATATATACAGTGATCATGCAGAAGACTCGAGGCTCTTCAACTCCTCATGGTGGTGGTCCTTATCGAAAAATTTTCGCAAACAGAGGTCGTGCCCCACCTCCTCCTCAAGCGTCTGATAGTGAAGATGACATTCCCGTTGCCTCCAGATGACGTGAGGTTAGGAATAAAGTTAGCGTGATATTGGTAGCAGTTCCATGGTAGATAAAAGAAAACATATTGCATCACAATTAAGTAGTGAGGAAACAGAAGAAGATGAGCACATGAATGTTGATGATGGTGGAAATGGAAATGAGGGATCAGGGGATGATCAAGAAAACTTCGATAATTTTGATCCATCTGTCGATCTGAGCAAAATTAAAGGTGACACTTATTCTTCTCTCAGACAAGCAAATCAATTCATGCTGCCTAGAAGTGCATCTGAGGATAGATTTAGGACCATCTTTCAACAAAAAGTATTTTATGAGATTTACAAGAACAAGGAATTTGTTGATCATAAATGGGTCAACTAGAAGCATATTAGAAAAATTCCTCTATTTGTGGGAGTTCTAGAATTATTTCATGGTGTTGGGTTGTCAGACTTTGTGAGCAGAAAGTGTGACTAGAATGAAGATATGGTCAATCAATTATATGCTACATTGCATGTTTCCGAGTCTTTCAATGCTATCACTTTGATGACAGATGTCGTAGTGCACACAGTCACCAAGAATGAGATAGAGGAGGCATGAGGGATTTTTCATAGTGGGTATCCGAGTATACACAGTGACAGTTCATTCCCTCGACAGGCAGTTTGAGTTTTATGATCCAGCTGCTTCGGTTAAGCGTCCAGGTAAAATGACGCACCTCCTCCCCTCATCAAGCCTCATTAACAGGATCATCAGGGTTACCATTCATCCAAAGAGCGGAAATCTTGATGAAATCAGAGGATATGCATGGAATATCATGAATAAAGTCATGTACAAGCACAAGTTTGAAGTAGTGGACTTCATGATCAAAGAGATGGCCTCGTCTGCCTACGATAGAGATAAAAGAATCTATTTTGCTCCATTCATTATGATGATCATCAAGAGAGTGACTGGATATCGAGTAGGATATGGCGGTGTTCATAAGCCATATCGGCCCCGTGAGGCGGCTCCTCAGGCTATCGGTCAGTGAGGTCAGTCCTCTTCTCAGCAGCCACAGTCGCAGGAGATTCCAGTTGCCGCAGAGCACCCTCCATCATCTCAGCAGACCCCTAGTGATCAGTCTTTGATAGCTTGAGAAATGATCTGATGAGCAGTCTGGTGAGTCTTCGGTCTGACATGATTAGCAGCTTCACTCGAGTTGATGAGTATCAGATTTAGACCAGATAGATCGTAGAGGAAGTCAAAGGGCGAGTTGACTCCATTGATTCATCTATTTCCATGCTTCACTCATCCTTCAAGGAGTTTCGCTCTCAGCAAGCTCCTCCACCTCCATCTTCTTGAGCTCATCAGAGACCTTCTTCGTTGTTGGTACTTGATGCCAAAGGGGGAGAAATATGACGAAGACGAAGACAACGACGATAGAGTTAATAGACTTATTTTATGCTTTTGCCTTATATATATGTGTATGTAAGCTTTTGGATGTGTTGGACTTGGATGTTTATGGATATTTTGGTTGCTTATTGCTTTCATTGCATATATGTGTTTTGTTTGTTCATCCTCGTATATATTGTTTAAATGAAACTCTGTCAAAATTTTCAATTTTCTTTATATGTGCAAATCTTCATTCTTTATGTACACGCACATATTTAGGGGGAGCTTTTTCTTTTCAATTATTTTTGGTTAAATGATTTAACCAAAGACTTTGAGTTTACAACTTGTTTTTCCAAATTGCATACTCAAAGATCAAACTCAATTCAAAATTTTTACATGTGAGTTGTCATCAATTGCCAAAAAGGTGGAGATTGAAAGCATCTAGGCCCCCAATTCGATTTGGTTTTGGTAATTAATGACAATTACGGTTAAAGGACTAACATTTCCCATTTGAGCATTTTGAGAATAGGTTGGTCCAAGTTTCGATGATTATGAAAGCATAAAGTTGATGAAGAGAAGATCAACGCGTTAAGACAAATGGCTAAGGTATAAATATTTAAGGACTTTTTCATAGCTTTTACCAATCTCAAAGTTTGGAGAAAAGATGGGATTGCTAGAATTAGGGCCGTACTATTAAGAGGGGTCTTGACGATTATCTCGATGTCATGTAGGGTTTAAAGGCTCAAATCTATGCTTAAGATCATGCATCATGTCATACAAAAATTCTAATTGAAATTCCATATTTGTTGAAAGAAAGAATCTGGAAGTCTGGTGGTACTGCCCATGGTAGGGCGATGCTACCGGGCAAGCAGTAGCACCGGCCTTAATGCCAAGTGTGAAAATTCCAGAAGGCTTGCTTTCGGTCATTTTGGCGGTCCGGTGCTACCGCCCATGGTAGCACGGTGCTACCGGGGAAGCTGTAGCACTGGCCCAGAGCGGCGTGTAAAAACCCGAGAAGGGTATTTTTTGGGGGACAAGGCAGGGCGGTGCTACCGCCCATGGTAGCGCGGTGCTACCGGGGGAACGGTAGCACCGGCCCCTCAGCCCAGTGCTAAAATTCCAGAAGGCTTGTTTTTTGGGCAGTCGGGCGGTCCGGCGTTACCGCCCATGGTAGCGTGGTGCTATCGGGTGAGCGGTAGCCCCAGCCCCTCAGCCCAGTGCAAAAATTTTAGAGAAGCCCTTTTCTGACAGAGCAAAAATAAAAAGAGCCCGGTGCTACCAAACCTAGTTTGCGGTAGCACCAAACCCTCTGCTACAACGGGCTCTAGCAATGCACTGTTCCAACCATTGGGTTGGAGCCCAGTGCTACCGGTTCTACATGGGCGGTACACCGAAAATCCTAATTTCAGCACATTTTGAGCTCCAACAGTTAAAAAAGTTGGTGGGTGCTATAAATAGACCCCCACCTGCACTCTATAGGTGCTCTTGGTCCTCATTGATGATATCTGAGCTCTAGCAAGTCTTCTCTCCAAAAGTTCATTCAATTTTCATTTGAGAGAGTGAAGAGCAAAATTTGATTGTTGCATTTAGTTTGAGGCTTTAGACACTAAAATTTGACCTCAAACAAGTGTCAAGACTTATTACTCTTGGAGGTTGCAGCCTCCTAGACGGCTTGGAGGCGATCGTGCGCGGTGAGCTTCTCAACAGAGGTTGTGAGAAGCCCCGGCAAGTTGTGAAGGCCGGAGTTCGCCTACCCAGAGCGAGGAAGAACTACCTTAGTGATTGAGGAAGGCTCAAGCGGGTGGAGCCGGCTTGAAATTGTTTAAGTCACCTTAACGTGGAGTAGGGGAGACCGGCAAGTCTCCGAGACCACAGGTCAAAAATCTTGTCTCTTGCTCTCTTGTGATTTGTATTTACACTTCTAGTGTTTAATTCAATCTTCTAGCTTTTCAAGTATATTATTTGTGCTTAGCTTTCTATAATATTCATACTAGAATTGCTAGAATATTTTATATTTACTAGAGAACTTAGTTGCAAAATTGAAGGAAATAGCAATTCTTGCCTAGTGTTTTAATTGATTGAATTTAGAATCAAAAAATTTAGAAACCTCCTATTCACCGCCCCCTCTAGTTGGTTATCCTTGATCCTACAAGCGCAGGTGCTCGTGGTGCTGAATTTGAAGTAGAGGATGTCGGTTTGTTGTTGGAGGAGCTCGATGTAGTGGTAAGGCTTGACAGGGCTGCGGGGTTGTGAGGCGTCCACAAAGTAGTACGACCTGCAGAAAAGTTAGTTTTCGTCTTCGATTGTCATCCTTGCACTTCACGTTCAGCTTTACAAGCAAGATGGAATAAAAGAGTCATCGAATTATAATCCTTACAATCTCGAATGTCCTGGATTTCTCGTTTTAAACCACCTAAGAAACGAGCCATAGAAGCTTCCTCATTCTCAACTAAACCACACTGCAACATGCCAATTTGCAATTCTTGATAATATTCCTCTACTGAACTAGTGCCTTGGCGTAGGCGCTGCAATTTATTTAATAAATCTCTAGCATAATATGGGGGAACAAATCTATCTCATGATCATCTTTAACGCTTCCCAAGTGGTGTAAGTTCAAGCTCCATTGGTTTTGGTGATTGGTTTAATATTAATGTTTAATCATTGTTTAATGACAAATCTTATCATTATGAGACTAACATGTTCTATTAAGTCTTATTCTTATTAGTCTCATACTTGGATGGAAAATTGAAAACCTAAGGTATGCACTCGTATTCATTCTATTATCTAAATGCATACTTAGAATTCAAGTTAAGGTATGAACTCTTCCATTGCTTTAGTCCAAACATGTGCATTATGTTCCTAATTCATATATACATGAATGCACATATCTAGGGGGAGTTGATAATTTAACTTGATGTTTCAATTGTATTGATCCATGTCCTCTTGTCATATAATATAAAGGATCAAGACCTTGAAACAATCTTTTGAGTATATATAACTTGTGTAGTTGTAATATACTCATGCTAATATATGATAAACTCATATGCAATCTAAGATTGATTATGTGCATATTGATTTGTAACACCCTGGCCCAAATTAGCTCAAAGTCCAGCCTACCATAGGGCGGACCTACGCATGCATAGTACCCCACTTACACTTTCGCCCTCGCTTCGTGTAAAAGGGTTAACCCGGAGGTGCTATGTTTGCACCCAATAGAAATTATATACTACTACAACTCAGTTTGTGCAAGCAATGTGGGACTAATCCCACCACCACTCCACATAGGCCATATGGGCCTTCACATTAACGGGCCGGGGTATTACACTTACCCCCCTTAAGGGCTGACGCCCTCGACAACACACCGTATACACGGCAGTGCGTCCAGTGCCAGCACATATGCCATGCCGTGTAGCCTCTCCGGGCCCACATGAGCCATGCGCCATATGCCCGCGCCCTTGTCCCACACATGCCCATGCAGCGACGGTTGATGCTCTAATACCATCTCTAACACCCTGGCCCAAATTAGCTCAAAGTCCAGCCTACCATAGGGCGGACCTACGCATGCATAGAACCCCACTTACACTTTCGTCCTCGCTTCGTGTAAAAGGGTTAACCCGGATGTGCTATGTTTGGACCCAACAGGTATTATATACTACTACAACTCACTTTGTACAAGCAATGTGGGACTAATCCCACCACCACTCCACATGGGCTATATGGGCCTTCACATTAACGGGCCGGGGTATTACATGATTCCATTTTCAATTAATTATATGCACATACTTAATGGAGTTTATTCTATAGATGATGGTCTCAAATGTATTGATCCCTTTCCATCACTCAAACATATTGGATCATTACTTTCCATCAAATTGAGTATATAAAACTTGTGTAGTGATATATACTCATGTCAATTTAAATAAGTTTAAATTGATTTCGGTTGTCTTTCAATCAATCAAAGAACGCTTCATCATGTGTTGATGGTGTTCCTTGTTGATTAAAGATAAGAGGAAAGTTCTTGAGTATAATGAAGCATTAGTTGCATCAAAGTACTCAAGACACAATTAATCATTCAACTTGATTGGTGTTGTGCTCAATCGATCTTAGAGGCATCCATTATGTGTTAATGGAGTGCGGTGATGATTGAGACAACCATGTTTGTTCGACTAACATCTTCCATGAGTTGTGAAGTAGGTTGAGTCCAAGATAATGAAGAATCGGGAACAAGAAGTCATCATGTGTTGATGAACAAGAAGAAGAAGATGTGATCTTGGAGAGAAGATGATTGAAAATCATAAAAGCTCCAAGTGGATCGCATGCGGCAAAGGTATAACTAGGCTAAAGTGTCTAGTTTAGATCGCCGTACTATTAAGAGGGGTTGTGTCTTTTAGCTTGAGCTTCATCATGTGTTGATGAACTCAATCCGGTTCATGCTAGCTCACTCTCTTATTTGGTTTTTGCATAGAGCTAACCATTTGGCATGTGTTGCAAATGGGTGAAGCTCATGCATTGGATTTTGCATGAGCAAAGTATTTGCATGTGTTGCAAATAAGGGTGCTCATGCTTGAATCTTAATTGAATTGGTTTTTGCATGAAGCTATGGATTTGCATGTGTTACAAAGGGGAGAGAGCTTATGCAAATGTTGTTTATGTGGTTATTGCTTGGAGCTAAGTTTTGCATGTGTTGCAAAAGGAGAGAGCTCAAGCAATTTGGTTTGACGTGGTTGAATGGAGCTAGTGATTTGCATGTGTTGCAAATAGAAAGCTCACGCACTTGAGTTTGATTAGTGGTTTGCTACGAGCTAGAGATTTGTATGTGTTGCAAATACAGAGCTCATGCATTGAAGTTTAGCTTGTGATTGGATCATGTGTTGATCATCACAAGGCTAAGTATGCTTTGTGCTTTGAGTTTGCAAAATGTGTTTTTGCAAAATATTGAATGGATTCATTATTTGCAAATGTGTTTTGCAAATAAGCTCGATGTTGTGGGTTTCAATCCTAGAGCATGTGTTGGCATTTGCAAAGTGTCGTGATCATGTGTTGATCCTTACATGGCTAGAGGGTTGATCTCATATGTTCATGGTTTATTTGCGAATGTGTCTTGCAAATAAGTTAGAGTTGTTAGTTGCAAATATGTTTTGCAGATGAACTAGAAGTTATGGGTTTCGAACATAGAGCATGTGAATAGGGTTTGCAAATGTGTTTTGCAAATTGACTTGATCATGTGTTGATCATCACATGGCTAAGAGGATTGATCTCATAAGTTCTTAGTTTATTTGCAAATGTATTTTGCAAATAAGTTGTGCTTAATATGATTCTTTGGAGAATGTGAATTGGGTTTGTAAATGTGTTTTGCAAATTGCCTTAATCATGTGTTGATCATCACATGGCTCAAAGAACAAATCTTTATTGGTGTTTGATTTGAAAAGAAAAGATTTTTGTGTAAAATCTGTTTCTAAGCTGGGTGGCCGGTGCTACCGGCTGAGCGGTAGCACCGGCCCCAGAGGGGTGTATAAAATCCAGAGAGAGTGCTCGGTTGAGACCTGGAAGGCCGGTGCTACCGAGATTTGTCCTGTGCTACCGGGGTGCGGTAGCACCGGGGCCCCTCCGATGTGGAAAAACCTGAGAGGGTGTTTTGGGCCATCTAGCGGTCCGATGCTACCGCCCATGGTAGCCCGGTAGCAGCGGAGGTCCGGTGCTACCGCTCCTCTGGCCGGTGTGAAAATTCCAGATGAAGTGTTTTTTGAGTTCGGCTTGGGTCCGGTGCTACCAGGGTGGAGGCTGGTGCTACCGTCCGAGCGGTAGCATCGCTCCTATTTGGCCGGTGCTACCGGATTTCCTGCAACAGCTAGTTTTGTAGCCGTTGGCGAGGAGGCCAGTGCTACTGGTCCCAGTTGGGCGGTAGCACAGGGTTTGCTAGACATTTTGCCCAATTCGTCCCCAACGGCTAGTTTTGGCTTGGAGGCTATAAAAGGAGGCCTTGGGGGGGCAAGGGCAGGTGTTGTTGCTATTGCTAGAACATTTGGGTGTTTGTAGGAGTTGAGTGCATGTGTTGCCCTCTTCCATTTGCTTCTTGAGCTAGTGTGAACCTCTAATTGCATGTGTTGCAATTAGGAGAGGATTGAGAGCCTCTTGTGCATGTGTTGCACTTGAGGAGCCTAGTGCATGTGTTGCACTTAGGAGGGCACTGGAGTGAATGTGTTGCACTAGGTGAGGTTCAAGCTAGAAGGCTTGACTTTTTACTCTTGGTATTTGCCGACACCTAGACGGCGTAGCGGCGTCGTGCGCGGGAGCTCTCAACGGAGGTTGTGAGAAGCCCCGGCAAAGTTTGTGAAGGTTGGAGCTCGCCTACCCGGGAGGGAAAAGGAGCTACCACTAGTGGATTCGAGGAGGGTGCTCAATTCGTGGAGCTGGTCCAATTCGTTTGGGCTAACCTCAACGTGGACTATGGGAGACCGACAAGTCTCCGAACACCACAGTAAAAAGTATTGTGTCTCGTGTGCTTGCATTGTATTCGTTATTTATATTGAAGCAATTTATATTCATAGAATTAAATTGATTGATTGCTTGTCTTTAGGATTGCAATATTTGCTAGAGACAAAATTAGTTAGTGCACTTAGTGAGCCTAGTTGACTTAGGCTTCATTTGTCAAAACCTTAGTTTATCGCTTCCACATTAATAATTGTTAAGGTTTTGGCATTAGGATAATTAGGGGTGAATTGGTTTGTAGAAATTAGTAGAAGTATTTTTAAAAGTCGCCTATTCACCCTCCCTCTAGTCGGCATCTTCGACCTTACAAGTGGTAAGTATATTATTTGGATGAACACGGCAATGCTCTCTCCACCAAACAGAAGCAAAATAAGTGAATTCACTAGTGGTAGCCCTAACTCTTCTATCCTTACGAAAATCATGGCATGCAATTTTTTGATCAACAAGTAATTTCCAACTAAGGTAAACATCAGGATCATATTTACCTTCGAAAGGCGGCAAATTTAATTTTACCTTAGAGAAAACGTCATCAAGATCACGTACCTCGCGTCGCGGTGGATCACATCGCATACCTTGCCGATTAAAGCGTAGGTAATGATGGTCACGATCGTTGTCATAATTGACGGTATGTTCATCCTCCAAATCAATAGCATAGTCGTAGTTCTCATCGTTTTGTTCTTCTACCTCAGCTCCCGAAGCTACAGTAGCCCTAGGTTGCTGAACCGAAGCGTTGGTGATGTGTGTCTAGGTAGCTGAGGCAGCGGGGCTGTGCTGGGAACTCGGGGTAGTAATGGGAAAATGTTGTGCACGTTGTACGCCGTTGTTGTTGCTTAGGAGACAAGGCAGAGGAATAGAAGTTCCCGGGGTAGCAGCTGCAAACATATCAAGTCTAGACAAAATAATGGCAAGGGTAGTGTTAGTAACTCCCTGTGCGATCTCGATGGACCGGAGACGGTTTTCTTGTAGCGACATACGCTCATTAGTGAGTCATACATCCTCAGTAAGGCTCTCGGTGGTGATCCTCCTCATCCTCTCAAAGTGAGCAACAATGCCCTTCGTGCGTGGAGAGTGATGCAGCGAATCCTCGTCACCTGACATTGTTAGTAGAAGACAAGAAACAAAATCACAAATATAATGTTCTTATCACTACGTAGGATGTGGTGAAAAGTGGCTCAACTCTCAAGTTTTAACTAAAGCTTTTACAAGTTCTTACCGTGCAGCAGGTGTTGTCGGCCGTTGGTGGTGTCAAAAGTTCTCCGAAACTTGGATAAAGCGATTGTCAAGGGACAGAACAAACGTACGGGGTAGAATGTGGACCTTGGATACAGTCTTCTCACTCTCACAATTAGTGCCACAATATGTATCAAATAGCAATGCACGCTGAAAATATGCTCAAACTCTACCCTAGTTGCCGATCATAGACTAGAGAGAGCTCAAAAGTGCCAAAACATAGATACTAAAAAATAATGAGTGGAGAACAATGTGGAGGCAAGCAAAGGGAAACAAGGTATAAAAAGCAAGCCCTATGGAAGCAATGGAACGAACTAGATTTTTTTTCTCCTTTTTTTTCAGATATCGAACATCACCAAAAATCCTTCTATTATCTCATTGAACCCGGGGGGCAATGCAGCTCACAAATTTTTTTGGGCAGGGGTAAATAGGCAATTAAAAGATACTGTCTCTCTCTAGACCTTAACCTCTTCCAAAACACACCACGATAAGTTTCAGATTCCTTCTTATATTCCTCTATCTGGACCAAGGTGAACTTTCTATCTTTCGGAGAGGATTTAAAATTGAATCCGAATTGGATTTGAATTTGGACCCAGCTGGCAAACTGAAATTTACTTGGATTCTCCGTCCGAGCCAGACTAGAACTTGATCTGGATGTCAACTTAAACCTTACCCTCACACGGATATCTCACCGATCAGCACAAGAGTTGGTCACGTCAACAATTTTTTTTTGTGTGGTTTTCTCTGTTGGAATTGATACGGCTATGGATGATGGCGCAAAAAGTAGTATAATCTACTAGACGTCGAGTCACCCAAAACTAATCTAAACCAGCAACTTCTAGATGGATGCAGCACAAATTCAACAATGCAAATACTAGATGATAAAACTGCTAATGACTAAAAAAATGGTTCAGATGTTATGATCTAACCTAATAATTTTCGGCTAAGTGTGCAATAGGAAATAAGATGCAATCTACTACTAATAAGAACAGGAAATCTCTCACCGAGCAACCTGGTGCTCTGGTACCACTTGATGTCGGATTGTTCCCGATCTTTCGATGAGAGTGATAACTTCGATTTAGTGGAACTGACTTTGACGATCTAGCTACAACGTACGACAACGATGCGCCTTTGCAATTGCCAAACCAACTCTGGAGGGTTATTGATCTTGCCTTGGGCACGATCAACCTGAACACGAGGTTCAATTCCTGCAAGCAACCGAAGAGCAAGCAAGAACGATAATAACAGCAATCGGAAATTGCAAATAAGAATTGAGGTTCACGAATATATAAATCAAAAGGTGGGGTTCCACGAACTAGTCTCAACAGGTGGTCGTTCGACACGTCTAGATGGCAATGTAGTTTGGCCATAGGCTAAAACTATGCTCAACAAAACCCGCGTTCAATTGGTGCAGCTAAAGGGGTATTTAAAGAGGGGAAAGGATGAGGGTGCGGCCAACTTGGCGAGGAGGCCGAAACCTAGGAGGGTTGGGCTTAACTTGGAGTAAGCCAACCGAACTCCTTTTTCCTTCCTTCCTTGTACTCTATACTAAAGATATCTAGGACTCTATTCAAGGTAATATGACCTGCTGCTATTACATGGCCCATATGACCGAATCAAGTGGCGCATCACCTTCCATGGACTTGGCCGAAACCCCTTTGGTCGAGGCCAAGAAAAATTGCTAAGTCTTTTTATGGTGGCTTGAGTGTCCTGAAATCATCACTTGTCTCCTACACTTGATTTCCTTCTCTTTGTGGTGTTGTCATCATCTCCATTCTTGATTCCTATGCTCCATAGCTTGTCTCTTGTATCAATGCTTGGTCCATCATTCCTAAGTATCAAGTAACAACTTGATTTAAGCAGTATCAAATCCTTAGCAAAATTAATATTATCCCCTAGAAATGAAAGTACCGGATAATTGAGTTGACGAGCACGAGCTCTAGTGAGTGGTCCTTGTATTGTTGGAGTGGCACTAGGTGTTGGTGTAGTGGGTGTAACAGTGGTGGAGATGTCCTCATCAAAGAGCCGGCATTGGCGAGAATGAAGCAGCATGGGCTATGTGGCCATTTGGGTGGAGCAAGGGCAATTTTGACATATCCAAATTCTTATTGCCAAAAAAATGTGTAAAAAAGGGAAAAGGGCTAATGGAAGGTGACGAAGTGCTGAGAAAAAAGAACGGTGACATCTTCCGTGGTATTAAAGTGCACCATAGAAGTTCAGTTCTACATAGCTAAATTGGGCATATTTGGGTGCTAGAGTCAATTTTCCCTTTGTTTAATGAATCCATGTTACACAGTGGAATTATCAATTGTTAATGTCCTACACTCATACAACATTTACTTGAGCAAGTTCGGAATACTAGTTAATTTTTTGGTTAAATGTACAATGCTGCTAGCCTAAACTGTGTTTCTTTTCTGCTCAGTTGCTTGATATTTCTATGGATCAAGTGAATCAGTTCCATGTAGTCCTTGATGCTAAATTGGATGTTGTACTATGTTAACCTGAGTTTTTTTTCAAAAAAATTGAAATAAGATATTTTCCTTCTTTAAAAAAAGTTTCTAATGTTTCCTGTTTTTCTTTTTTATCTCTTAATTTGGCAAACCTCAATTACCAGGTGCAAGTTTACTGCAAGTTCATTGCTATTGGAATGTCTACACTGCCTTCTGTCGTGATCTTTGCTATCCACTATTTACCTTCAGGTGTATGTCCCCGGTGTTTTGGCTTGCAGTTCACATGTCGAAAAGGGTGATAGGGTTGCAGTGTCATTATTGAGCAGCCTATAGAGTATAGTGTGGTTGGTCTGTTGGTATAAACACGAGGAACTGTTTTACAGGGTTTGCAGTCAGGCAACCTTTCTTTAGCTAAACTTTCCTATTATTTTTGAACTTATTGAATAAGTTGATTTATTTTCTATATTTGGTGTCCATTTTGCCTTATAATGAACTTAAATTTTGAAGTGTAAGGTTGCTTTTTTCCCAACCAAATAATTCAAAACCCAAGTTACAAAATATTCGACGTTGCAGATTCCCATTATGATGAGAGAAAAGGGTTTGTTACAATTTGTACATTGGTCAAGGGATCACTGCAATGTCAAGGGCTAGAATATTCGGTGTTCCTCATGGAATTGCAGTAGAGATGACTAAGAGAGTATATAAGCTCCTGTCTTTTAATGGTATATTTGCATTTGCTCTAATTTTGTTTTGGAATATTTGCAGCAAGAAGTTAAAAAACATTCAGTATTCGGTATAAGTCAATTCCATATTTGATTCTTTTAATATACTATATGAGCGGCAATTTTGATTGGCCAGCAAACACGGTGCATTGCAAGGTTTCCAAATTGACAATAGTATTTGCCATTACACCCACCATGATCAGCCTTTTGACTTTGTTTCTAAGCCATCTTACTATTAAATTACATAGAAGAAGAGATATTTTGCTATTCACAACTGTGCATCTTATTCATTGTTGAGAAGTTATATATATAGATAGGATTAGTTGGACCTCATGGGCTACATAGGCCACATGGGCAGAGAGAGAGACTTACTACTTGTTCATGACTCTTGATCAGGGTTCACAAAACTGAAACCGTGAAAAACCACAAAAACTGAAACCGTGAAAACCGCAAAAACCACTAAAAACCATCAAAAACCGAAGGGATAAGAAATAAAAAAAATTGGAAAGAAATTAAAAAAATCGAAAACCATTCGGTTTTCAACGAAAAACCGTCGACCAATTGAAATGTTCCTACAAAACGGTTTTCGAGCACGTTTTTTCAATGGTTTCTAACGCATAATTTTTTTGAAATTTTTCAATTTTTTTAATTAGAGCGGTTTACCGAGCGGTTTTGGATCTCGAGCCGCAACGGTACGCTTGAAAACCGCGGCTTTCGAGTGGTTTTTTGCGGTTTTGTGAACCTTGCTCTTGACACTTGATTAGTACTGAAACTAATGTCTCGATAAATGCTTCTAGCTACTGTGTCCCATTGCCCTTGGCTTTGTTATTGAATAAACTATTTCCTTCGAAACCATGAGCCCTAACTGTTCTTTGCTTTGTTCATCTAGATGTACATTGTCATACCACTCTCATACACGTACAAATAATCAGAGTAGCATAATAGTAATAAACATGTGAACATAGGCTCATACAACTAAGCTTTTAACAAAAGGCTAACCAGCCAAATAGTTCACATGACAATTCGATAGTAGCGGAAAAAGCAATAAATGAGAAAAAAATGCTGGCAAGCATGCCTTAGCCCACCACGTGCAACTGACTAGGATTAAACCTTAGTAATTGATGTCTCCTTTGCCAACACACGAGGTGAGGGAAGTAACCGATCGAGGAGTTTCTTTCTTCTTGCTCTAATAATGTTCAACAAGCAACGGTGAGTACAAAAATCATATTCCACAAGACTTTTAAGCAAAGGTTATGTAGTATGCAAGGTTATATGAAAGGAAATGGCTATCCTACAAGTTTTTCATTTTGCACAAAAGTGAGCTTTCATTTGCAATAGAGTGTAATAGATTGCAATTGGAAGTTGTGAAAGCCACTGGTATTTGATGTAAAGTAACAAGTAATTAACATAAGCATAACCACAAATGGTTCTCCATAGCCATGAGCAACAACAATCACCTACTTGTGACCAAGGTACAAAAATGGATGCCAGACCTTTCCAACCAAATTTTGAAAAACATAAGATTAGCTTTAGCGACATCACTAAGCTTAACTTTCAGTTTTAACTTCTGAAATTCTTCGCATAACTCCAACTGATCATGTAACATTAGCATATTAGCAATGTGGCCTTTACAACTTAAGGCATCAGCTACCACATTAGCTTTTGTAGGATGATGGTGGATTCTAACATTATAATCCCTTATCACTCTAACCATCTCCTCTGTCTCCTGTTAAGATCCAGCTGCATAAATATATACTTTAAATTTTGTGGTTTGAATATATCTCACATCTATTTCGAGTGAGATAGCAACGCCATAATTTCAAAGCATGCACTAGGCAGCTAATTCTAAATCATGCATTGGGTAATTCTCAACTGCCTCGACGCATATGGACAACCTTGGCATTGACGCATCCAAGATCTTGTCTAGAAGCATCACAATATATATCGAAATTGTTCCACACATCTGGCAATACCAACACTGGTGCTGTCGTCAGACGCTTTTTCAATTCCTGAAAACTCTTTTCACACTCTGGTGTCCATGCAAATTTCTTCTCCTTTTTCATCAATTACGTAAGCGGCCTAGTCATCGTTGAGAATCTTTCGATAAATCGATGTTAATATCCCACCATTCCCAGAAAACTGCGAACTGGGTCGCTGACTTTGGTTGCTCCTAATGCAACACTGCTTTGATTTTACTTGGATCAACAGCTATTTCTTTAGCAGTCATTACATGACCAAGGAATTCTACTTTTTTTTCTAAAGGTCACACTTACTAAACTTAGCATACAATTACTGCTCTTGAAGCTTCTTAAGAACGAGCCTCAAGTGTTCTGCATGATCTTCTTCGATCTTGGAGTAAACAAGAATGTCATCTATAAAAATAACAACAAACTTATCCAAGTATTCATGAAAACCTTATTCATCGTATTCATGAAATAAGCAAGGGCAATAGTCAATCCAAATGACATGACTGTGAACTCATAATGTCCATATATAGTTGAAAATGCAGACTTGGGCACATCTTCTGCGCGGATCTTCAACTGATGACATCCTGATCGAAGATCTATCTTTGAGAAAATTCCAGCTCCTCTTAGTTGATTAAACAAATCATCGATCCTAGGTAATGGATACTTATTCTTAATCGTCACTTCATTGAGAGCACGGTAATCAATACACATTCTTAAACTTTCATCCTTCTTTTCCGACAAATAGAACAGACGCTCCCCGTGGAAACGAATTAGATCTAATGAAACCTTTCTCTAGCAACTCCTCGATGTGCTTCTTTATCACTACCAACTTATCTGTAGGCATTCGATACGGTCTTTTTGCTATTGGTACTATACCAGGTACTAACTCAATAACAAATTTGATCTTTCAATCTGGCGGCATACCAGGTAGATCCTCAGGAAACACACCAAGGTATTCTCTGACAATTGGCACATCTTCTAAACTGCCAACCAACACATTGTTTACCATCAACTGACCATTACGAACTGCGGTTGTTTGAAATTCCACTCTCTCGCTATCTAGGCTCTTGACTGACACAACCATTTCGCCACAATCAAAAACAGTCTTATGTTTGGACAACCAATTAACTCGAAGAATAACACCTAAAGTCTGAGTACCCAACACAATATGATTCGCTTGGAACTCTACTCCCTCAATAAGCAACTGAACTTCCAATCATCCTAAGTTAGATTGAGCAATAACTAAGTACTTTTTGACAACAGCAAATCTTCTGGGCTAACAAGCTTCACGCTGAGTACCATTAAACTGACCATCATAACGTACATATTTTTATTAGGTAAACTATATACACAGGTGAATTCTCTAAAACACACAGAACCTTCCATTTATCAAACACATTTATTACAAAACTCCACATACCAGCATATCAACCATCTTTATTTTATTTCTTTAAACAAGGAAATCTTTACATGGAATTCATCACTAATCACTTTCCTTTATAGGTAGAGTTACCACATTGCACCGAGTAAAATCATTGCTCTAGATTTCCTTGATTTAGTGTTGACACTGGGGTTTTGACAAGGGTGGAGCTGAGATTGAAATGAACTGGCATGATCGCTGTCTTCTGAGGGCAGTTGTTGGAAAAATGCCCAGGCTTGTGGCAGGTATAACAGAGTTTAGAGCATACTCTCTTCCTCGGGGTAGTATCTTCGCTTAGATGCCTTTTCTTCAACTAGTTCTCTGGGCAAACTTCTCTTGCAACTTCACCAATTACTCTTGGCGTTATGTACTTAACTGAGGTAACTTCCGGAATGACCATGACTGTAGGAGATTCTCGTCTTCTCTGTGGGCATTGATTAGAATAATGACCTTTCTCGCGACATCTGTAGCACATACGTACCCCCTGTTGTGCTTCATTGGGCGGAATTGTATGCTTAATATTGTCCTCCTTGTGAATCGTGGTTTGTCGTTTCATAGGGCAATCTCTAGCCTAATGACATTTTTCATCACACAAGAAACATGCTGTTGGTGATGGTCACTTACTGCTTTCCTGATGAAAACTGACACGATCAGAGTGATGCATCTTTAGTTTCTCAAATGACTTAGTATATACAACTGGTGTTCCACTTTCTTTTGATAGTTTTTGAGCAACTGCGGCTCGAAGATTCTCTCGTTCACACTGGGTCTCTGCGGTAACTATCTGATCCAAGGGACATTGTGCTGGACAATGATCAAGACCTTCACAAAGATAACATGTGATGTCGCTTATAGGACATTCTCCAAGAGAATGACTTCCTTCACAGTTGGAGTAATTTATCGCATGCTTATCAGAGGTATGTCCTATTTTTCCACAGTGATTGCATGTACGATTTTCTAACTTGTTTGGTTGACAGCACTTCAAAGAACAAAGTCTAATTATCAAACAAGGTGCGGGGGTAACATTCTGACCTGAATCCGTCATGATCACACTGTCCTCGAAGGGAGCGAAAAGATAACGAAAAACAGGAACAAACTCATTCAAAGAGATTATACGAGGCTTCATGGATAGCACTTTATTTCTTCCACCATTCATCAGCAATTCCATCCAATAGATAAGAAGCATATAGGACTTTCTCGTCACCTTTACATTGAGCAATAAATAACTTCCTCTCAATGGTCTTAAGCCAATCATTTGCTTTCGAAGGTGAAACGTTTCAAGAAAAAGTCAGCGGACAAGTCCTTATGAATTTTGATAACCTTAAGTAAGATCAGGGATCATTGATAATAGCCTGAGACATTTTATTGACATTATCTTGATTGGTCATATTCTGCATTTGCTTCATCATTGTATGCATCAACTGAGTCTGAGTAGCCAAAAACACTGTGAAACTCTTCATATCCATCTGTGATGATGATTGAGAAACTGATCCATCATTGAGATTTTCTCTGGGTTGATTACCACTTCCACTGACTTCGTTGTTTCCATGAGTCTGAACCATCTGCTTGATTGCTTCACAGGGTTAGGGGAGAGGGAAAAAATATAGATAAGAAGCAGGGATTCTAATACAGGGAGATAGGTTTAACCCAACAATTTAAGCAATCAATATTAATAACTTGGTATGGTTGCTTACATAAGCCTAAGAACTATGCAACACACACTGCATTCTCAGCAATCATGAAAGAACCAATTCAACCTAAGCACACAAAACTACTGTCTACATGGGCGACAATCCTATCTTAAGAAGATGCGACTCCCACACATGAGTCCCAACCGACTACTCGAAGCACTGGGTATTCTAGCTTCTAGAACACTTTATCGGTCCGCTCTTCCTTGAGCTCGACGATTCCTTCTTTCATGATCTTCAGGGTTGACAACAAGCACTCGATGATTTCTCCTATGGTGTGGTATATCGTCAACTACCAAGACAACTTAGGTAAGATTTTAACTTGTTCCAGTAAGGGAAAGAGAAAGAAATTTCAGCAAGGGAAAACAATAAAAGAATGAGGTAAGTCAAGAACGTATTATTCTATCCAGTTAAATCTTTCATTTAGAAAATAATTTTGAAGGACCTTAAGAGACGACCATAATATCTAGGGCCAAGACCTACAGTCAGTATGGCTCTGATACCACCTATATCGGGATCCGAATATGCAAATTCGGAACCTCTGTGTATATCGCACTAATCCAGGATCACACTAGTGCACACTGGCTCAACATAGATGAATATCACAATCATATACAGTAGAAACAAGATAAAAGACATCATATATTAAATATTACTCGTTGAATAACCTTAAGGTCGAACTTACATGATTATTCCTCGCATGGCTAGACTGAGAATAACAGATTAAACTGTAGCGGAATAAAAACATAGATAAACACCTCAATATACCACAGGAAACTGACAAGGCTCGCACTCTAAACATTCGTATCTTCCTGGTACTCCTCCAGCATTGGTATAAACTCCTCAACTGGTGATGTTGTTGTTGGCAAGGGTGAATACTTAAAGCACTCAACAAGTTGTGCACAAATGAAATTCTAATATCTACATACAAGGCTTATTCCAAAGGAATGGCTAACATGGCTATTTTGTAGTAAAGTAGCATTTATGAACAAAAACATTAAGTAGATTGTAAAGACAGTAAAACAAATAACAATAATAAACAATTTCAGCACTTCTCAAGTAAACAAGGTTTCCAATCCTAAGTCAAGTTTCCAACTTCCAATGGCATCCTGCCATCCCAACCAAGTTTCGCTTTCATAAGATCTAACCCTTGATTGTAATTCCCGAGCATTGCTCAATACCGCGAGCACGACTATCCGAATAGATTTACACTCTGCAGAGATAATGCATTTTACCCACACGACATGATCATCTCTTATTGCCAAGCTATTAACACACTTCCTTTGGTGTGTTGGCATAGAAACCATGACAAAGCCTTTACAAAGCTCTTCCTTAACCATGTACTACCCACTGAGCTTTCAACACTGAAGGGTTAAGCCGCCATAACAGGGCCCCTCCTCTTGCGCTATGTGAGTTGATCCGTGAACCCGGGACTCACACCACCATTGGTAGTACCAAAGCTAAAAATTAATCAACTAGGCTGTCCCATTCTAGACATGTGGTTGCATGTTTGACTTAGGTCAAAAGCTTGCAAGGTTAAGTCCTTAAGATGACTAGGGCAAAACTTCCACATACCCTCTGCCTTTGCTGGCCCACATTGGCACGCTGCCCCTTATCACTTGCCACAATCTAAATTATTAGCACCCCAGTTGATTACCAAGCACCACGTATTATCAAAAAGTCAACATTGTTGCATGACATCCCTCGTCACCACAACTCAATATCAATGTGTGACAACACCCGACACACCAATTCATAATCATGTTCCATATTCCATTAGTCAAGATTAAACATTGATGTTCCAAGTACATCTGATGACGTGGCATGGCTAGCATACTAACACGGTCTAACCAACCCATGTTGATTTTAGTATAACCAACTATAATGAACCAATCTAGGGTGACAAATCAATCATGCCGTACAAGTAACAAGGTAGGGTATAGATCAATTAGGTAGAATAGCTATGTCCCAATTTAACTTGAAACAGTTGTATACATGAAATAATATGCAATAATGTAAAAACAACATAGCGATTTTATAAACTGGGTTCAACATGATCAAAGCACAACTTGCATTAGAAAAGGTCTTGCTCTTGCTTTGGAACTTGGTCATGAGTCAATGATTCCTCCTCAGATGCTCCGAATACTTTAACGTCTACGCGAATCAAAAGAGAACACCAAATAAATACCAAAACAGAGAGCAAACAAATCTCAAAAATCAAATAAAATTCACCATTAAATAGATCTCAATTTTATAATTTTTTAGAAATTTGAATCACCTAAATTGGAGCTCGTATGAGGGAGAACGGGCTCTAGAAAGATTCAAAATCTAAAAATAAAAAATTTGGAAAAACAAATTATATCCGAATTATTTTTCTATTGGAAAGTCCCTTTTATTGCGTCACCATGACGTCGGCATTGGTCCGAACCAACCAAGAGCCACCACATGGCTCTAGTGTATGCATCCGATCCACCGCATCGCGCTGGCTCACGGTGGACCCGGTGCACATGAGCGCTGTGCAGCAGTCATGCGGGCTCGCTAGCTTGCTGACACATGCGTCGAATGGATCGCCACCCGAGCTGCCACGTCAGGGCTCCAGATGATGTAGCAGCGACCTGGCCGCCACGTAGCATCCACGCGTCGCTCGCTGGACCCGCCACCTCGGCCGGTGATGCACGAGGACCAACGGTCGTCGACGGTGACCATGGCTAGTAATAGCGGGAAGGGTCCATCTTGGTATCCGACACGTTCGAGGTCCAAAGTAGTGAGCTGTACTTGTTAACCTTCACATGTTGTAGGTGAACCCAACGGCACAAAAATAAGGGGATCTTGAATAGTATGTAGTCGAGCTCCCAAATTTACTCAATGAACCCATAACAAGAGCTCCTCGTCGACCCAGCAGTATTAAGCACATCTATGTGAACACCGCTATTCTTATTTGTGCTCTTTATTTCCTGATCTCTCGTGTAAAATGTGTACCCATTTAAGTCGTATCATTTCCATGTTACAATTGTAAATGTTGTCCCTTTTGCCAACTATATTAGCGTATCACCTAACGAGCTTCTAGTGCTGGGTTGTTGCTCTTTCAACCATCTGTTGAACTGAAGGTTATGCTTGTCGACTTTTGTAGTCGACAATGAAATTATGGGGTAGGCGCTGGATCTCAAACCCGATGGTCACACAAGACAAGGGATTATACAGGTTCAGGCTCTCGCGGAGGAGATAATACCCTAATCCTGTGTGCTGGAATTATGCTGATCTCCGGGATCTGGGGTTGCTCAAAGCGTGATATGCTCTGGGCGATATGAGGGGTGCTATGCACTATGGCTTGATTGGATCCCTCTGTTGTTGCCTGCCCTCTCCCTTATATAGCGGGGGTGGGACGGCTTACAAAGTCCTGATCGGTTAAGAGATTCCGATCGGTTACAAGATTCTAGTCGATTACAGGATAGAATTTACATCTTTATCTACCCTATTTACAACTCGGACCACAACTGTATCCATCATATCTAAACATAAGTTCAACTTCCTTTAGGATATGTCCCCTTGCGCACAGCAGCGAGGCCTGACGCGGGGAGTATCTTCTGGGCCTCCCTCTTGGGCCTGTCATGAGGGTACCCGGGTTCTTATATTCCACAATGCTGTCTTATGATCCAAGACTCCTACCACAACATATTCGCTTGCCGTAGCCAGTTCTTGTGCTCGTCGATATATGGGAACGCTACAACCATGTGTTGAAAAACCATGAAATGGGCTTTAGCACATGCAGCTGGATCAGGCGTGATTGCTTTCCTTTTGATGGTCCCGATACCCTGTAGCCTCCCCTCATGGCGGGATCGAGGCACACCTATCGGTTCAACCTGAGCCATGTAATCCACCCAGAATTCGACGACATCTTCGGTTGCATAACCTTCGAAAATGCTACCCTCAGGTCGAGATCAATTTTGTACGTAGGACTTGAGAATTCCCATGTACTTATCGAATGGGTACATGCTACGTAGGAACACAAGCCCGCACATCTTTATCTCCCTCACAAGGTGAACAATGAGATGGACCATGATATCGAAAAGCGACGGAGGGAAATACATCACAAGATTACAAAGAGTCATCACCACCTCGGCATGCAGAGCATCTAGTTGTTCGGGATCGATAACCTTCTGAGCAATAGTGTTAAAGAAATAACACATCCTTGTGATTGTCTCCCGGACCTTACTCGGTAAAATACTTCTAATTGCGACAGGAAGCATTTGTGTCATAAGCACATAGCAATCATGAGACTTTATGCCATTTAAGTTCAAATCTTGCATCGAAACAAGTCTCTTCATGTTGGAGTAACCGGACGGAACTTTCACACCATGCAAGCACTAGCACAGTTCAGTTCTCTCGGCTTTGGACAAAGTATAACAAGTTGGTTCGCAGTACGTTCACCGTTTATCGGTTTCTTTCGGTGCTAACTCAGGTCTGATGCCCATGTCGACTAAGTCAAGCTGTGCGTTTATATGTCCTTTGTTTTTCCCTTAATGTTCAGTAAGAGACCAATCAATCTATCAAAGACATTCTTCTCTACATGCATGACGTCGATGAAGTGCCAAACTTCTAGGTGCTCCAAATAAGGTAGGTCCCAAAATATTGATCTCTTCTTCTACATGCTCTTCTCACGGGTCCTTGGTTTACATCCCTTTCCAAGCGCAACAACCAAGTTCTTAACCATATCATGAACATCTGTCCAGCTTAAAAACTTTAGAGCTGAACCATATTCGTTCATTCCGTCGAATTGTTTTTTGATCTTGCGGTATAGGCGATTCCTCCGAAGGAACCTATAACATCCCAAAAATTGAGTTTTGGAATGTTTGAATTTGAAATTTGACCATTTGCATTTTGTATTAATGAAAAGATTTAATTTGACTAAATTATTCATCAAACTAAAGATTTTTATGAATTTCTTTTCTATTTATTTGGATTTATTTGCTTCTATTTGAATTTCTAGAATTTTCTTAATTCAAAAATTGTTTTATTTTTGAAAACTCTTCCGGCCCGTTTCTTCCGCCGGCCCACTTCCCCAGCCATTTCTTGTGGTCCGCTTCACCTCCGCCTTGGACCGGTCCGGCCCACCTCGCTAGCCCACCGTTTCAGTTGTTTCCATGCGTCCGCTCAGCCTGCTCCACCCGGCCCGCTTCGCCCGCGTGTTCGCCCTAGCCCAACTACGCGTTGCTCGACCCAGTCGTGCCGCCGCTGTGCCTGCAAAACCCTAGCTGCCGCACCCGAGATTTCCGCGTCAGCTCGACGTCTGTGCCGTGTTCTTGCAGGTCTCTCGAGGCTATAAAAGCCAAGCCGCCGCCAAGTTTGGGCTCCCCGTTCCGCGCCATGCCTGATGCCTGATTTTCCCCACCCGAGACGTCGTCTACATTGAGATCGAAGCCCATCAGATCTTGTTTGCACCACCGCGCCATTGCCGTTTTTAGAGCTCCTCGCGACGTAGTTCCCCGCCTTGGTAAGTAGCTCCGCCGCTCCATCGTCTCACCGCTGGTTTTTGCTCCGCCGTCACTGATTCATTGAGCCATCGCCACAAAAAAGGACATCGCCTCATGCTAGATTCGAAGCATACGACGACGCTGACATCAGCACTGACGTTAGCCACCCAGGCCAGCGTAGCGCTTGCGTCAGCCCCATGCACCGATACACCATGAATCGGGTGCAGTGTCATGGACTCGGTCCACCGATCTGCGGTCCCGCGCATCAGCCGTGCGTCACTGACGAATACTAATAAAAAGGATACCCCAACAGCCCGAAGCGACGAGCCAGCAGCCTCAAGCATATCTCCAACCCAACAGGCCGCGCCCGGCCCGCCGCCGACCGAATCGCTGCGAGATCACAAGAAGACATCCGCTCTCGACCGCCAGGAAGCGATCCGACTAAACGGCGCCCCGACCCCTCTTGGCGGGCGGGATCTCCGACTCCAACCGAACCAAGGTGACGGACGCCGAGTGCCGCGTGTCGTCCTCATCGCCTACCGCCACGCACCCCGAATGAGGTCAATCGAGCGACTATACAAGGCGGTGGCTCCTTCCCAAGAAGATCCGTGATCGCAGAAGACAAAGCTTCCGGCCCATCAACGATACCACGTCAAGACGAGCGCACGCTCCCTCCCGAGGCAGCACCAACGTCACGCACCTCGACGTCAGCATTCGCAAGGGTCACAGAGGGCAAGTACGCTATTTCCCGGGGAATACCTAACCTCCCTGACCACCAAGGCTACCAACCCAGCATGGGCAAGACGGGTGGCGACCAGTCCACAGGACGAAGGACCGGAGCTCCTAGCATAGGTCACCTCGCTCTTCCTCCCAACTCTCGATGTAACCTGCCCCTTCCTTCTGTATAAAAGGAGGCAGGGCTAAACGATTCAAGGAAGGCGAGAGGGAGAGGGAGACATAAGAACACGAGGAGACTAAGTCATTTAGGGGCCTCGTCTGTAAAAACTTAGTGCAAAAAGCAATACAATACGCCTATCCGAATCGAGTAGGGACTTTCACCAACCAAGATACATCTTGACTCACGAGTCTAACCATTCAGTGAGTGGAACGCGCGAATTCTAGACTTACAAATTTACTTGCCGGCGCCAAAACGCCGGCGGTTGGTAGCGCCGGTAGGGGCTTCGCGCCTTCATCACCATCTCCGGATTCCGCTTATCTCTCGATGGCATCCACCCACCGCGACGGCATGATCGCATCGGGAACCGGATCCGCTTCGACTCCTCGACTTCGCCGTCACCCGACGGAGGGCTCACGCTCGTCCCCGCCGCCCGGAGGACAGCGCCGCCGAGAGCTTAGGCGTCCTCTCCGCGACCGCTAAGCTCCGGCAGGCGCCCTGCAGCCCCGGCCGAACCCGAGGAGTGCTCCGCCACGGTCGGGCGAAACTCCCGTGAGGCCCGGCAGTGACCATGTGACCCCGTAGGCTCGCGATCGGTGGCGATGGTGGCTACCGCCGCCTCCATCCACGAGAAGCCGGAAGACTCTTCGGGACGTGACTCAGCCCGACACGGAGTACCGCCGCAGCGGCACTCGCGAGTGCAACATGGCGGCACTGCCGATTTGCCCGTGGCCTCGCGTCGCGGGCCTCTGTCGTCGCGCTCGCGACTCAGCGCAGGAGGAGTGCCGCCGCAGCGTCTTGAACGCGCTTGCGGACTGGCCGCGCCGAGCTCCAACAACAGCGCAAAGAGTTGGAGGAACGAAGAACTGAGCTCGACCGAGCTCCAACAACAGCGCAAAGAGTTGGAGGAACGAAGAACGAAGAATCGACTGAAGGGCGCAAACAGCAGCTGTGGAAACCCTCCGACTACATCCGCGGTTTTCCGCCCGGCAACGAGCTCCCGACATCTCCGACGCCGATGTCGTGGGAGCATTCATCTACGGCACCTCTGCAAGGCCTTGGTACACAAACTAGGCCGTCCCAAGCCCGGAACTACCAAGGAGCTCTCGATATCGCCATCAACCACGCCTCGGCGAGGAGGCCGTGGGGCCATCTTCGAGGAGGAAAGGCCCAGCCGAACCCGGCATCCGCATCGGTCCCCTTCCGACCGCTTCGACAAACGGAAGCGCACGGGAAGCGTAGTCGCGAGCCCAAGTGGTCGCCACCGTCGACCGCCTCGCCAAGCAAAGAGTGCGACCGACCGTCGCGCCGATTACTTCGAGAAATTGATGGACGGCCCGCGCCCAAACCACGGGTTCTCCATCAAGCACAAGTACCGGATCGCGAGGTCTCGAGGCGTTACCTCTCCAGCGTCCCTGCAACGCCGCGTGGCAAGGGGAAGAAGCCTGCTGCGGCCCCGCGGGCCGCAGAGAAAAAGGCAGACGACGAGTTCCCTGAGCCCGACGGCTGCCTCATGATCTTTGGAGGACCGGCCTGCTATGCCGACAAGTGCCGGCTCAAGCTCGCTTATCGCGAGGTCCATACCGTCGCGCCATGCGTCCCCCAATACCTCCAGTAGTCGGAGTTCCCGATCACCTTTGATCGGACCGACCACCCCGACCACATTCCACAGCCGGGGAGATACCCCCTGGTGGTCAGCCCCGTCATGGGGAAGAAGCGCCTTTCAAAGGTGCTTATGGACGGAGGCAGCGGCCTCAACATCCTCTACGTCGAGACGCTCGACGCTATGGGGATCCCGCGCTCAACCCTCCGACCCAGCAAGGAGCCCTTCCATGGCGTCATTCCCGCCGCAGCCCATCCACTCGGGCGATCGACCGCCTGCTACCTTGGGGAACCGAAACTTCCGCACCAAACCCTCGCTTTTGAGGTCGTGGATTTCCCTGTTCTTACCATGCCATCTGGGGCGGCCATGTTACGCCAAGTTCATGGCGGTCCCAGCCACGCCTACCTCAAGCCGAAGATGCGGGGCCACGGGAGTCATCACCGTGGCATCGTCTTTCCACTTGCCTACAATCGCGAGCGCAGTTAGCTAGAGCTTGCCTCGGCGATCATCGCATCCGCCGAGCTCGACAACCTCGGGAGGGAAGCCTCGAATCCGCCCGAGTCCAGCAAGTCGGGGCGGATCCTTCAAGTCCGCCGAGGACACGAAGGAGGTCGCGGTCGATCCTCGTGATCCGACCAAGACCGCGCGGATCGGAGCCACACTCCCGCCAAATAGGAAGCGCGCTCGCCGACTCCTCCGCACCAACAAAGACGTCTTCGCATGGAGGTCCTCCGACATGCCGGAATCCCAAGGGAAGTCGCCGAGCACTCCTTGAGCATCCGACTGTGCTCAAAGCCGGCCGCCTAACGCCGCACCGCTCGACGCAGGAGGAGCGCAGGATCATAGGGAGGAGATCGCCAAACTTCCGGGCCGCAGGGTTAAGAAAGAGGTGCGCCACTCCGAGTGGCTAGCCAACCCTGTACTTGTAAAAAGAAAATGGGCAATGGAGGATGTGCGTTGACTATTCGAGTCTCAACAAAGCATGTCCCAAAGATCCGTTCCTTTGCCCCACATCGACCAAGTCATCGACTCCACCGCAGGTGCGAGTCCTCTCTTTCTCGATGCCTACCGGGCTACCACCGATTGCGCTAAGGAGTCCGACCAGCTCGGACTTCCTTCATCACCCCGCTCGCTCATTCGCGCACGCTACGATGCCGCTCGCCTAAAGAACGCGGGCGCTACATACCGGCGATGTATGCAAACGTGCTTCAATAACCGGATCGGCCGTAACGCTGAGGTGTACGTCGACGATATTGTCGTAAAACCAAGAAGGCCGACGACCTTGTCCCCGACACGGAAGAGACCTTTGCGAACCTTCGACGATTCCGCATAAAGCTCAATCTCGAGAAATGCGCTGGGGTCCCCAAAGGAAGCTCCTTGGCTTCATTGTCTCCGAGCGAGGCATCGAGGCCAACCAGAGAAGATATTAGCAATCGCAAGGATGGGCCCAATCAAGAACCTCAAGGGGGTCCAGAGGTCGACCGGATGCCTAGCGGCTTTGAGCCGCTTTCGTGTCTCGCCTCGCGGCGCGAATGCCACTCTACTGAGCTACTCAAGAGATCCGACCGCTTTAGTTGGACCCGAAGCTCAGAGGCCCTCACCGCCCAAGGCCTTCTGTCCTCGCCTCCACCCCGTCGCCCGGCACTGTGGGAGCCGCTGTTCCTCTACATCGCCGCCACTACCCAAGTCGTCAGCGCGGCCCTCGTGGTGGAGCGAGCGGAAGAAGGCCGCGAACTTAAGGTACAACGGCCAGTTTACTTCATTAGCGAGGTCCTTTCCGAGTCCAACACTCGGTACCCATAGGTGCAGAAGCTACTCTACGCGGTGCTCATTGCGAAGAGAAAGCTTGTCCACTACTTCGATCAGCACAACATCACCGTGGTGACCACGTCCCCGTTAGGCGAGATCGTCCGCAACCGCGACGCCTCTGGAAGGATAGCCAAGTGGGCACTCGAGCTCAGCGGCCACGACATCACATACGTCCCTCGGACGGCGATCAAGTCGCAGGCCCTAGCCGACTTCGTCGCCGAGTGGACCGAAACCCAGGCACCACCAGTGATCGAAGACCCCGAGTACTGGACAATGTACTTCGATGGGTCTTACAACAAGAATGGCGCGGGCGCTGGAGTTGTCATCATCTCCCCACTTGGGAACAAGCTCCAGTACGCCATCAGGCTGCTTTTCGACGCCACCAACAACGTTGCCGAGTACGAGGCCCTCGTCAATGGTCTCCGGATCGCTGCCGACCTCGGTGCTCGCCGACTCTACGCCCACGGGACTCCAAGCTTGTCGTCGACCAAGTCATGAAGTCCGCGAGCCCCGAGACGCCCGTATGGCCACGCATCGCCGAGAAGTGCGCGGGCTCGGCGCGGTTCAAGGGCTTCGAAGCCACCATAGCTACCGACGCTACAATAGCGACGCCGACTACCGCCAACTGCCTCCAGAGCCGGTCCCGCCGGGATCTTCGTCTGCGACCTCCTGCGGCCTTCCATCCGGTGGGCCCGGTGGTCGAACGGTCCCCGACCTACTAAGCACGGCCGCCGACCGCCGCGGATCGGGCGAGACTTGGCCGGTCGAGCCACGGCGTATTAGCAACCGAGTCCGACCGAGAAAGCCATTCATAGATCGCTTGACGGACGGGTCGCTTCCTCCCGACCCGACCGAGGCCCGCACCTCGCCCGCGAGCAAAGTCTTCGTCCGGTCGGTCCGGACCTTTACAAAGGAGCCCCTCCGGTCCTCCAAAAGTGCATTCGCCGACCAAGGAAAACAACCATCGGACGACATACACAATGAATTTGCGGTCACCACGCTGCGCCCGATCTCGGTGGGAAAGGCCTTTCGGCAAGGTTTCTATTGGCCGACCACCGTGTCCAACGCAGAGCACTTCGCACGCACCGCGAAGGATGCCAATTCTTTGCCGGCGCACACATCCGCCACCAGCCTTGCGCATAATCCCCATCACGCGGCCTTTTGCGCTTGGGGCTCGATCTGGTCGGGCCTTTCAAGAAAGCGCCCGGGGCTTTACCCATTTGCTCGTCGCGCGTGGACAAGTTCACCAAGTGGATAGAGGCCAAGCCGGTCGAAGCGCCACGTCGGCACAAGCGCCATCTTCTTCGCGACATAGTCTTTCGATTCGAGTCCCAAACCCATCATCATCGACAACGGAACGCAGTTCACGGGGAAGGAATTCCTCGAGTTCTGCGATGACTTCAACATCCGCGTCGATTGGGCAGCCGTGGCCCATCCGCGGACCAACGGCCAGGTCGAGCGCGCAAACGGCATGATCCTTCAAGGGCCTGCCGCGGATCTTCAGTCGACTCAAGCACTTCGCGGGGCGCTGGGCGACCGAGCTACCCTCCGTCCTCTGGAGTCTACGGACCACGCCGACCCGGGCGACCGGGTTCACACCGTTCTTTATGGTATACGGTGCTGAAGCCGTCTTGCCGACAGACCTGGAGTATGGCGCCCCAAGACTGCAAGCCTTCGAGGAGGCTCGGGGGCTCGCCGCACAACAAGACTCCGTCGACCAGATCGACGAGGCGCATGACGTGGCCGTCCTGCGATCGGCCAGATATCAACAAGCTCTGCGACGTTACCACAGCCGCCAGGTTCGAGGGCGGTCTTTCGATCTTGGCGACACGGTCTGCGTCGGGTCCGCACCAAAGCAAGGATAAGCTGGTATCGCCGCCTCGAAGGCCCTTCGCCGTCGTGCAGATCCTCCTACCGCACCTTCGGCTCAAGGACACCGACGGCCGCATCCTTCCAAATGCATGGAATATAGAAAAGTTAAGGCGATTCTATCCCTAAACTCTTTTCCTCTTCCTAGCATGCTCTTTACTTTCTTCCTTCCGAGCACCTGGTCGCCATGCGACGACTCGGGGGCTGCCCTTCGGCGCCCCCGTTCAGGCTGCTCCCGGTCGGCGCTTGCGCGGGTTGATGACCCAACCGACCACAAGGTCCTTCCCGAGCGGTAACCCCTTTGACCCAAGTGCTACAGCCTACGCCCCAGCGGCTATGGTTGCTAACACTTCGCGGAAGAAGGAAGTACCCGAGTGGAGTGACCTTTGGGTCGGCAGGGAACACTCCTCCCCCGCACGAACTCAGCTATCCCACGCGCTTATGAGGGTACGTGACCCGACTGGTCATGAGGTCCATCCCGAGCGGTAACCCTCTCAACCCAAGTGTTACGGCCTACGCCCCAGCGGCTATGGTTGCTAAGTAGCACTTCGCGGAAGAAGGAAGTGCCCGAGTGGAAAGATCCCTGGCCGGTCTAGAACACTCCTATCCCTCACAAGTGCGCCTAACCGCTGCATAGCCAAGTCTCCAATCCACCTCGCTCCTCCCAAAACGACCCGACCTACGCATAAGTGACCCCTGCGGTCCTTAAGGCTATGGTCGGCCAAACGCTCATCCTAAATACGAAAAAGGACGAGGGACGATTCTGGGACTTGATAAATTCAAGATTGTTTAAATAGCGGTCTTTACAATCTAAGAAGGATAAAGCTAACTTTTTTTATTCTTCTTGGCGGGCGACCGGTGGCGAGACGGAGAGTTGGCTGCCTCTGGCTTCCTGGAGGGCGGCCTGCGGCGGGATGCGGCTGGCGATCTCCCGGGCGTGCGGCTCGACCAGGAGCTCGAACCGGTCGATCTCCTCGTCGATCCGGTTCCCAGCTACGCCGCTCCCCACCACCGCGAGGTCGATGCCGTCGTAGTACGAGATGGTGTTGACCAGCGCCGATGAAGCTCCAAGCGCAGCGCCGGTGACCACCGCCTCTTCTACGAAGTCTGGCACTCGGGCCAGCGCGGGGGCAAGGGCACTCGGGCCTGCCCCGGCTCCAAGGATGCGGTCGCAGACCTCCCGACCGGCCTTGCGGAGGGCCTCCAGTTCGGCGCTCATCTCGGCCCGACCGTCCTCCGCAACCTTCAACGCCGCCCGGGCCTCGTCCCGGGCCACGATCGCCACGCCGCGAGCATCCGGCCGTTCTCGCGCCTCCACGGCGACGCTCAGATTCTTCTGCGCCTCTGCAGATTGCGGAGATTTTGGATAAATTCGCCCTGTGGGTCGCACCCCCCAAACTTAATTGAAGAATTGAGACACTTACCGGCCGCAGAGTTGGTCAGATTGCCAGCTTCCGACTTCAGCGCCTCGTATGAAGTCTTCACTCGGCGGCTCATACGGCGATCGCGCTCGGAGCGAACTCGGCAGCGCCCCTCGAGCCTTGTTTCGCTCGGTCCGCAGACGTGTTACTGCGTCTGCGCGGTCCCCTCCGCGGCAACGGCGGCATCCTTGGCCTCGGTGACCTCCGTCAGGGAGGACTCCAGTTCCGCCACTTTCGCCCTCAAGGCCTCGGCTCCTAGGCGCTCATCATGAAGGGCCTTTGTGGCCTCTTCAAATCCTTGGCGGATCACCACCGCCTCCGACCGCCTAATGCCCAGGGCCTCCTGGGCTAGGCGCAGCTCAAGGCGCAACCGATCGTGCTCTCCTCCGCACTACCGGCCGATCGCTTGAGCGCCGCAGAGCTCAACTCGACGCGACGGGCGAGCCCGCAAGTCTGCCGCAAAAATGTGGACACTCCGTTAGTCGCACGGAAGAACTATCAAAAATGTGCAACGAGTCAGAACTTTTCGGCTGACCTACAGGCGATCGGGCCGACTCCTCGACCATCATATCCAGCGACCTGGTGGAAGACTTCAGAGCAAGAGCAAGACCTTCACGGATCTGGCCTATCTCGGCTTCAGCGTCGGTAGCGCCTTGCCAGAGGGCGGCCCACTCGCTCTCCTCCGCTGCACCCATGATGCCCGACCCGGGAATTACACCCGGCGGCGCGCGCTTCGCTCGCCCGTTCGGGCGGGACGTCGCCCGTCCAAAGCACCATGGGCAAGGGTGACGAGGTCAACCCTTCAGAAACCCCCTCGGCGACCTGCGCCTGAGGAGCATCGGTCGGCACCTCCCCGACAGGGGAGGGTCGGGCACCTCCGCCGCCGGCCCGCCACGATCGGGCGCGATCACCGCGGCGCCATGGTCTCATCCTCAAACGACGATCACGCCGTCCGGTGGGTCTCGCCGAGGCGGCGGAAGTTCTTCTTCGCACGACCTCCGTGGGGCCCGTCCCCTCGGCGACCGCGCCCGACGCCGACGCCGCGACCTCCACCGACCGGCCGGGTCACCGAATCACCGCGCCGCCGTTACTTGCGGCCGATGTGGCACGCCCCACGGTCACCCCAAGATAGGCGCCTGACGTTGCAAAGATTCAAGAGTCGCCGGCGGCTTTGCCAAAAAGAAAATGCTCCAATAAAAAGAATACACTTACAAGGCCGAGCGGGTGCGTGGCACGCGCGCCCTCTTTGCCGGCCCCCCGCCAAGGGGCAAGTCGGCTGGTCGCTTCCCCGAAGCCACCTCCAGCCGAGACGCTGCGACGACCGCAAGCGCAAGATCACCCCCCGCCTGGGGATCCGTGGCCACGGGGCGCGTGATGCCGCCCTCGGCCGAGTCCACGCCGCCGCCGCCGATCGGCGGTCGTGAAAACCCACCATAGGGGTGGCCGGAGGCACTCCCGCCGCTGTCAGTGGAGGTTGTCCCCACGGCGGTGGTCTCCTTATTTTTCTTCTTCCTCCTTTCCTCCTTCCGCTTCTTGCGGGAGGAGTCAGCCTCTGCCGTCCTCACCCGGGCGGCCGCCTGCGCTTCCTTATCCCCCGGGAGCGGCGCCCGGGAAGACATCCCCATGAGCCCCTAAGAGTATGCAGGAATGTCGGTCAAGTGCTAAGGACAAAGAAAAGAGAAGCGAAAGGAATTTCACGGCTTACGATTTGGCGGAAAAGCCGAGAATGGCTCAGGTGGCCATCCGCGCCACCGTGGCGCTCCGCCAGAACGGCCGCCACCCGGGCCTCCACCTCGAGCGCGGCGGCTCGGGTTACGCCATCCTCGCCCGGCCGAACGGCCCGCGTGCCGAGCAGGGGTGCGGCCTGTGCACAAGTGGTTGCACGCGCATCCCCATAAAGGCGCGCACAACCACGTCCCCGGTGAGCCCCCGCCTCCTTTGAGCCCTGATCTGCTCCACGATCAGGGCCAGCTTGTTCTTCTCCCTCTTCTCGGCGCCCCAGTTCCACCGCTCCTCCACCATGGGAAGCTCGCCGGTGAAACGAGGGGCGCTGTCGCCGACGTTTCGAACGTAGAGCCATTCGGAACGCCAGCCCTTGTTGGACGAGGGCAGCTTTACCTCCAGGTACTCCGTGCTCCGACCGGGGCGAAGCTGGAGGACCAGGCCACCCAGGGGTACCGCGGCGTCCGACGGCCTGTCTTTCCAGAGCCTTGCCTAGAAGAAGTGCCTCCACAACGCCCAGTGCGGCTCGATCCCCAAGAAGGCTTCGCACAGCGTGATGAAGATGGCGATGTGGAGGACCCCATTGGGGTTGAGATGGTGCACCTCCACCTTGTAATGAGACAGCAGCCCCCGGACGAACGGGTGCAGCGGCAGGCCAAAGCCGCGCTCGAAGAACGAGGCGGGCACCACGATCTCGTCGCCCCGCGGCGCGGGGGTGGCAGCCCCGGTCGGCACCCTCCAGCCGGAAAGGTCCTGCGGCATGAGGAAGCCCTTCTTCACCAAGCCGAGCGACGGTTTGTCTTGGCGTGAGCACTCCGCCACGACATCTTCACTGTGGGAGACGACCGAAGGTGAGAAAGAAAGGTGGGTTTTCTTTCCTTAGCTCTCTGGTGCTTTTCTTGTTTCGCAGGCGAGACAGAGAAGGCAAGAAAGTGTGACCACTCGAAAGCACCTAAGGCGCGATTATAGAGGACGAGCGAACGCCGCCAAGCAGCGCCCGTCTGCGAAGCGTCGCGACCACCCTCGCCTGTCGCGCCCACCGTAACTCCCGGCCCAATACCACTCCGCTTTTAATCCTCGCCTTGTCGGCGACAAGGGCCATAAAGACGCCGCCCGAACAACGTGTCCGTAACCTCTCGGTCTCCGCCTTTAGGCCGAACAGTTGCTCGGGCGCGCGAGAAGCCCATCGGCCGCTGCGCCCCAAGACGGCAAAAGCTTTGTGGCTTGCGCCAGGGCCCCATGAGGAGTGGGTTCAAAAGGCCTACCCCACGGATGGGTATAAGGCCGCCCAAAGAAAACTTGAGCAAGGGGAAGGTATGAGGTGAGCCCCACGGTGGGCCCTGCTAGGTCTACCGACGGCCTAATCACCTCTACTCGCGTCCGAGACCATACTTCACACTCTCCCGGAGCTCATCAATGAGCGATACCACCTGTGCTCGGGTCGTGGACGACCTAGAGTCCATACGGATTGAGTAGAGAAAGGTTTTTATGGGTCGCCCACAAAGATGGCGAGGACACCCTACTCGGGACCGTCCGCGGAAGGGTCCCCTGGGCGGACCTCCCAGACCCACTCGGACTACCCGCTATTAGCTCCACGAGCACGGCGCTCAAACCAACGCAGTAAACGCGCGCCATCATCCTCCAGTCCCACACTGCGGATGGGGTATACATGTGGGATAGACGGCGGCCATTCCTCTCGCAGCTACCCTCGCCCGACGAGGACTCGAGAAGGATGCCCCACGTCCAGCTACGACGGTAAACGAGCACTCACGTCCAGCTACGACGGTAAACGAGCACTCACGTCCAGCTACGACGTTAAAACGAGCACTCGGACACCCGAACCTCACAGAGGCATCCGGTCGTCCTGCCGACCAAGGCACTCGGACACCGAACCTCACAGAGGCATCCGGCCGCCCCGCCACCAAGGCGATCGGACACTAGAACCTCTCAGAGGCATCCGGTCGTCCCTGCCGACCAAGGCACTGTCTAGCTACGACGATAAACGAGCACTCGGACACTAGAACCTCACAGAGGCATCCGGTCGTCCCTGCCGACCAAGGCAGTCGGACACCCGAACCTCTCAGAGGCATCCGGTCGTCCTGCCGACCAAGGCACTTGGACACCCGAACCTCACAGAGGCATCCGGTCGTCCTGCCGACCAAGGCACTCGGACACCAGAACCTCACAGAGGCATCCGGTCGTCCTGCCGACCAAGGCACTTTGACACCGTAACCTCACGGAGGCATCCGGTCGCCCCGCCGACCAAGGCACTCGGACACCCGAACCTCACAGAGGCATCCGGTCATCCCTGCCGACCAAGGCACTGTCTAGCTACGACGTTAAGCGAGCACTCGGACACCGAACCTCACAGAGGCATCCGGCCGTCCCCGCCACCAAGGCGTCGGACACTAGAACCTCTCAGAGGCATCCGGTCGCCCTCGCCACCAAGGCACCGCCTAGCTACGACGATAAACGAGCACTCGGACACTAGAACCTCACAGAGGCATCCGGTCGTCCTCGCCGACCAAGGCGGTCGGACACCAACCTCTCAGAGGCATCCGGCCGCCCTGCCGACCAAGGCACTTGACACCCAACCTCACAGAGGCATCCGGCCGTCCCGCCGACCAAGGCACTCGGACACCGTAACCTCACAGAGGCATCCGGTCGCCCCGCCACCAAGGCACTCGGACACCCAACCTCACAGAGGCATCCCGCCGTCCCCGCCGACCAAGGCACCGTCTAGCTACGACGTTAAACGAGCACTCGGACACCCGAACCTCACAGAGGCATCCGGCCGCCCCGCCGACCAAGGCGATCGGACACCGAACCTCTCAGAGGCATCCGGTCGTCCCGCCACCAAGGCACGGACACCGAACCTCACAGAGGCATCCGGTCGCCCCGCCGACCAAGGCACTCGGACACCGAACCTCACGAGGCATCCGGTCATCCCGCCGACCAAGGCACTCGGACACCCGAACCTCACAGAGGCATCCGGTCGTCCCTCGCCGACCAAGGCACTGCCTAGCTGACGTTAAACGAGCACTCGGACACCGAACCTCACAGAGGCATCCGGTCGCCTCGCCGACCAAGGCGCCGCCCACAACGATTAAAATTAAAGCAAACTCATCGCAAGACATTTTCATAAAGAAAAGAAAATTTCATTATAGGCCAACAGCTCAAACTTTACACGACTTTACACACAAGCAGCGACAGATACAAGAGTGGCCACGCCGCACCACGGCGGGACTCTACCCACGCCTAGAACATATCAAACATCCGTGCGGCATCGGTGGCACCGACGGCATCTTCGGTAGGCCCTTGCTCGGTCGACGGATACCGCCGCGCCGCTGGCGTAACACGCCGATGCCTCCGCTGCCGCTCGGCGACATCGACGCGGCCGCACTAACCACGGTCGGCGCCTTGCGCCATCGCCTCCGAAGGGCCCCTTACCACCTCGAGCCTCGAACGGCCTCGAGCGCGTGGTCAACGAAGCGGCGTCACGGGCTGCGGCTTCTTCCTCCCTAAGCTCGGCCATCGCTGGTCGAACTCAGCCCAAAGCTCGGCGGAGGATCTTCTTCTTCCACCGCTGACGCCATCGCCGAAGCTAAAGACTAGAGGTGTCTCAAGCCATTTGAAAGAACAAAAAAGAGCTCTCATCCCTTCAAGCAAGCTACAGCGCACATATATATATATCCGGACGAAGGAGGCTAAGCGTCTCGAGTAAATGCGGTGCTTGGAAAACAAAGCATCCTTCACCGTAACCCGGCGATAAGAAGGCGAGCAGGCGCGCGCTAAACTATACTCGGCATGCGCAACGAGGCGAGTAAACCCCCGGCGGTTCAAATGCCCCCGGCCAAACTCCAGGACAGCCGTCGGATCCAACGGCACACCGACGGAATCGCTTAACCGGATCGGTGGACCGACCACCAGCACCGCCACCACTTTCGCCCAAGTTCAACCCCAACCGACCTGCCAAATCGCTCGGGAGTTCGGGGGCTACTGACGAATACTAATAAAAAGGATACCCCAACAGCCCGAAGCGACGAGCCAGCGGCCTCAAGCATATCTCCAGCCCAACAGGCCGCGCCCGGCCCGCCGCCGACCGAATCGCCTGCGAGACCGCGCAAGACATCCGCTCCCGACCGGCCAGGGGAAGCGAATCCGACAGACAGCGGCCCCGACCCCTCTTGGCGGGCGGGATCTCCGACTCAACCGAACCAAGGTGGACGGACGCCGAGTGCCGCGTGTCAGTCCTCATCGACCTACCGCCACGCACCCCGAATGAGGTCAATCGAGCGACTATACAAGGGCGGTGGCTCCTTCCCAAGAAGATCCGTGATCGCAGAAGACAAAGCTTCCGCCCCATCAACGATCCACGTCAAGATGAGCGCACGCTCCCTCCCGAGGCAGCACCAACGTCACGCACCTCGACGTCAGCATTCGCAAGGGTCACAGAGGGCAAGTACGCTATTTCCCGGGGAATACCTAACCTCCCGACCACCAAGGCTACCAACCCAAGATGGGCAAGGCGGGTGGCGACCGGTCCACGGGACGAAGGACCGAGCTCCTAGCATAGGTCACCTCGCTCTTCCTCCCAACTCGATGTAACCCGCCCCTTCCTTACGTATAAAAGGAGGCAGGGCTAAACGATTCAAGGAAGGCGAGAGGAGAGGGAGACATAAGAACACGAGGAGACTAAGTCATTTAGGGCCTCGTGCAGAAAAACATAGTGCAAAAAGCAATACAATACGGCTATCCGAAGCTGAGTAGGGACTTTCACCAGAACTAGTATACATCTTGGACTCACGAGTCTAACCATTCAGGGAGTGGAACGCGCGACCCCCTAGACTTACAAATTTACTTGCCGGCGTTCGAAAACGCCGACAGTCACCATTGCACAATAAAAGGATTTTCCTTTAGAAAAATAATTCCAAAAAATATATTTTTCTATTTTCTCTGATTTAATTTTCCAGGAGCTCGTTCTCGCTCATACGAACTCTGATAGAGGCGATTCAAATTTCTAAAATTTTCTAAAAACAAGCTCTATCTTCCAGATGCATTTATTTTTAGTTTTGAGCTTGTTTGAGTCTCTATTTGGTATTTATTTGGTTTCATTGTTCTCTTTTCCGGTAGACGTTAATTCTGAGGGAGCAAGCGGAGAATTCAAAGACCAAGGCTCAGCACTAGATCAGCAAGGCAAGTCATAACCTTTGATCATATTGAACCTATGTTTGAAAAAGTACTTTGTTTTATACAATTGCGTGCTATTTCTGTACAATGATTATTTGCCGGGAGAAGCTATGCACCAAGTTGACATTATACCACCATGATTATTGGGATGATATATATCCATTGTTAACCCTAGGTTGGGTTAGTACTAGTTGGACATAATCATATTACCAACACTGGGTTACCGTAGCTATGCTTAGACATGCTTAGTTGTACAATGGGATCTATATCACATGTTGAATAATGTTAATCTTTACTAAATCAGATATTGAATCGTGGTCGTTAGCCACTGTTGTAAAATTTGTTGTACCATGGCGGGGTTTGCCATTGGTCTTGGTTGAACAAAGTTGTTTTCCCTCGGGCAAGTGATTGTGCAGTAAAGCGGGTGTTTTCTAGCACATTGGGATGTGGATGTTTTTCCTGAGACAACTTAAGGACTTCATCTTGTGCGCCATTGAACATGGCCTAACCGTACTACCACATGTCTGGTATGGGACAGACCTAGCTGATTAATTTGCAATGTCAAGCCTTGAGTACTACCAATTGGTGGTGTGGGTTCTGAGATAGACAGGTAGATTCGCAAGGCACAAGAGGGGGCCCTGCGGGGCGAAATCTTAGCAGGTAGTACCGAGTTTAGACAATTCATTGTAAAAGCTTTGTCATGATCTCTCTGTGACACACCAAAAGAAGTGTGTTAGTAACGTTTTCACAAAGAGATGTTTATGTCTTATGGGCAAAGTTGTACAACCTCTACAGAGTGTAAAACTATTCGAATAGCCGTATCTGCGGTTATGGACATGCCCGGGAATTTCACATGAGGTATAGAGTGTTTCATGAAATGTTGGATGGTAGAATTGTTGGGATATGAACAGGGAGTTCACTGTTGTTTTGTTGTCTAAATGTTATACTGTTGAACTTAGTGGTTTGATAATTGTTTTGGATGGTGCAAGGTGATGCCTCACCATTCTGTTCTTGTTATCTATCATGATTTGCTAGCTATGTATTACCTTTTCATAAATGTGCTTTCAATCTATTTACTGTATTTCAATTCAAGTTATTGCTTTCTGCAAATGAACCATATGGCTATCCTTGTCAAGCCGTGCATGAATATATTGCATCATTTCCCTACGGCTTGTTGAGTATTTTTTGTACTCACGGCTATACGCCTTTGTTGATAAGTTGCTAAGGAAGGATCACGAAATGTTGAATATCATGAGGAGGAATATTATGAAGACTACGTGGATTAGGAAGGCGTTCCCTAGACGATTTTCTGTGGCATGTCGAATGGTCTAAGTTATCTTTTCCGCTGCAATAGTTATTTGTTTCTTAAGCCCTTAGGGCATAGTGGTGTAAACATTGACCATAAGGTTGTTTGCTTATTTAATAACAATTTGTGTCTTTCTAAGTTAATTCGTTGTATGTAATGATATTTCATCTATGTTTCCACTGTGTGCACTAGCGTGATCCTGGACTAGTGCAGTATACACAGCACTAGCGTGATCCTGGACTAGTGCAGTATACACAGAGGGTTTCGGATTTGAAAATCCGGGTCCCGACAGAGATGGTATCAGAGCCATATCGATGTAGGTCACTATCCTAGTTAGCATGGTCTTCAAAATTATTTTCTAAATCAAACCAACAAATTGGTACTAATAGTTTTCGTCTCCTCTCATCTTATTCTTAGGTTCTTATTCCTCTCCTTTGCTGAAACATTGATTTGAAATTTAAATTGATCTTATCTCATGAAACTTCTCAAAGCCTCGAGTCTTCTGCAAGGAACCAAATCAAGGGAGACGAGGATCAAGCCGTTGAAGAGTATGTCCGAGAAGACTACCATATAAGATAGGTTTTTGGCCTGCTCAACGGTGTTTGAGCATGTTTTCCCTTTCAATTTAGTTACGTTTAGTCCGTGTATACTAGGATTTTCATTGCTTGTGTGCCTGGTATGTTGTACACTTGCCCCAACCACGGTGTTGCAACCATACCTTTAGTTGAAAGCTTTATTTGCCTCTTTAATTTATAGCCTTTTGGGATGTGTTCTTTTGTCCCTGGGTATTACCTTCTCCCCTAGATGACCTTACCACTTGTCTATTGCTTTTCCCTCTTACCTATCAAACCCTTGTGCTGCATCGCAGATGGTTGACACTCGTTCTGGAGCCAATCGTGGTTCGCGAGTAGATGCCAGTGCCAGTGCCAGTGCCAACACCAACCCCAAACCCAATGCACCGCCACCACCTACAGTGACAGATCAGAATATGGGACATTTTTTGGCAGTTCGGACTCAGCTAATGAACACCATGATGCATAATATGTACAACATGATGAATCAGTAGAACCAGACTGCAGTTGCTCTAGCTAACTTGTTGAACCAGCAGAACCAAGCTGCCACTGCACCTCCTCAAGCTCGTTCATAGTCCAAGCTAGCAGAATTTATGAGGACTCATCTGCCAACTTTCTCCAATTCTTCAGAACCATTGGACGCAGATGACTGGATTCATTCCACAGAGAAGAAGCTAGCAATTGCCCAGTGCATAGATCGTGAGAAGGTACTCTACGCCGCTCATCAGCTGGAGGGCACCGCCGCTGAATGGTGGGAGAACTACAGTGCTACCCATAATGACCCCCAGACTATCACTTGGGTAGAGTTTTCCACTGCTTTCCGCCACTCTCATATCCCAGATGGAAAAGTGGAGATGAAGAAGAATGAGTTCCAAGAGCTCAAGCAAGAAGGGATGTCAGTGAGTGAATACCTTAATAAGTTCACTCAACTTGCTCGCTATGCTCCCGAGGATGTAGCCACAGATGACGCTCGCCAGAAGAAGTTCAAGCGTGGGCTTAATCCAGGACTAAAGGTGCAAGTTATTGGCAATGACTATATAGATTTCCATCATCTAGTAGATAAAGCTATGCTTATTGTGGAATCTCACCGTGAATCGGAAGAATCCCGTAAAAGAAAGATGATGTAGCATGGAGCCCATCAGAATTACCAGCAGATAGTCAGAACCAATGCTCAACAGCCTGCTCATTTCACTCCTCTGAATGCATTCAGGACCCCTGCACCAGCACCCCGCCCAGCTCCTTTAGGCAATCGCAACTTCAGCACCAACAGCAATCCAACTCAGTGGAACAATAATCCAGCTGCAGGAGTCACATGTTTCAACTACCATGAATTGGGGCACTATGCCAACAATTGCCCAAGGAAGCAAGCTATGACGCCAGTTCGTTTCAACTTGGGAGCTACCCCAGCCAAGACCCCCGCACTAGGAGCAGGACATGGAGTGCCCTAGACTCCTAACCAAGCTACTAGGACTCCATCGCCTGTTGGAAGAGGCCGTGTGAATCATGTCACCACTAAGGATGCCCAGTCTGCCCCGGATGTCATACTAGGTAAGCTCCTAGTCAACTCAGCATCTACTATGGTTTTGTTTGATTCTAGAGCTACGCATTCATTTTTCCTCGGAGTTTTGATGCAAATCATCAATTAAAGACAATGCCTCTTAAAACTATTTTATTAGTGCAATCACCTGGTTCTGATTTGAGTACGAACTAAGGCTGCCCCAAAATTAAGATATTAATTGGAGGGGTAGAATTTCTAGCCAACCTTATTGTCTTAGACACCAAGTCCTTAGATGTGATTCTATGAATGGATTGGCTCTCCAAAAACCAAGCAGTTTTGTATTGCGGGAATAGAGAGATCACCATAACCAGTCCAGACGGCGCTAAGTTAAAATTTCAAGCTGCAGCAGAGAAGTCTGAAGGAATAAAAGTTTGTAGTGCCAACGGAATAAGTTTGGAAGATGTGCTAGTCATTAAAGAGTTTCATGATTTGTTTCCAAATGAGTTGCCTGGGATGCCACCAGACCGAGATATAGAATTTCTGATCGAGCTAGTTCCTGGAACACCACCCATTCCCAAGAGACCCTACAAGATGCCTGCTAATGAGTTAGCTGAGGTAAAGAGACAGATTAAGGAGCTGCAAGATCAAGGTTTTGTTCGACCGAGTTCTTCGCTATGGGGAGCCCCAATTGTTCTAGTTGAAAAGAAAGATGGAACTCAGAGAATGTGCATAGATTATCGATCACTCAATGAGGTCACCATCAAGAATAAGTACCCTTTGCCAAGGATTGATGATTTATTTGACCAACTTCAAGGAGCTGGAGTGTTCTCCAAGATTGACTTGAGATCAGGTTATCACCAGTTGAAGATTTGTCAAGAGGATATTCCCAAGACCGCTTTTGTGACTCGGTATGGACAGTATGAGTATACCGTGATGTCCTTTGGATTGACCAATGCCCCTGCTTACTTCATGACCCTGATGAATAAGGTATTTATGGAATATAAGGATAAGTTTGTTGTTGTGTTAATTGATGACATTCTGATCTAATCCAAAAGTGAGGAAGAACATGAGGATCACTTGCGCCAAGTTTTAACGAAGCTAAGAGAAAACCAGCTTTATGCAAAGTTCAGTAAATGTGAGTTCTGGATGAAAGAAGTTGCTTTCCTAGGACATGTCATATCAGCAGAAGGAGTCGTTGTTGACCCTGGTAAGGTACGAGATGTACTCAGTTGGGAGTCACCCAAGACGGTACCCCAAATTCGAAGTTTTCTTGGAATGGCGGAATATTATCGCCGCTTTATAGAAAGATTTTCTAGAAAAGCTAGACCGCTCACTCAGCTCTTAAAGAAGGAGAAGAAATTTGTTTGGACACCGGAGTATGAGCAGAGTTTCCAATAGTTGAAGAAGAGTTTGACCACTGCCCCAGTGCTTATCCTACCTGATATCAAAAAGAACTTTGAGATATTTTGTGATGCGTCCCGACAAGGACTTGGTTGTGTGCTAATGCAAGATAAGAAAGTTTTAGCGTATGCTTCGCGACAACTAAGGCCACATGAAGTCAACTACCCTACCCATGATTTGGAATTGGCAGCCGTAGTGCATGCTTTAAAGATTTGGTGTCATTATCTCATTGGTAATCGTTGTGAGGTTTACACTAATCACAAGAGTTTAAAATATATTTTTCCTCAAGCCGACCTCAATATGAGACAAAGAAGATGGTTGGAGTTGATCAAAGACTATGACAATGGAATTCATTATCATCCAGGCAAAGCCAATGTCGTAGCTTATGCTTTGAGTAGAAAGAGCTACTGCAATACCCTGATGATTAAGGAAAGTCAGCCAGCACTATACGAGGAATTCTAGAAGCTTAATCTAGAAGTGATACAAGAAGGATACTTGGCTACCCTGGAAGTATGCCCTACATTGGAAGATCAAATTCGAGAAGCACAGGTTGATGATACCTATATCAAAGAAATAAATAGCAATATGAAGAAAGGAAAAGCCCCAGGATTCACAGAAGATGAACAAGGTACTATTTGATATGAGAAGCGTACTAGATCAGAAAGAGCTTAAGGAGTTGATACTCAAAGAAGCGCATGAGACTTTATACTCCATTCATCCTGGAAGTACCAAGATGTATCAAGACCTCAAGGAAAGGTATCGGTGGCCTAACATTAAGCGTGAGATTGTAGAGTATGCTACTCTTTGTGATATCTGCTAGAAGGTAAAGGCAGAGCATCAGAGGCCAGTAGGATTGCTACAGCCATTGAAGATTTCAGAGTGGAAGTGGGAAGAAATTGGTATGGATTTTATTACCGGACTTCCAAAGACCCAAGCAGGGTATGACTCGATCTGAGTAATAGTGGATCGATTGACTATGGTAGCTCACTTCATTCCAGTCAAGACTACTTATGCAGGAGATAAACTGGCAGAATTATATATGTCAAGGATTGTTAGTCTTCACGGAGTGCCTAAGAAGATAGTGTCTGATAGAGGAACCCAGTTTACCTCTCATTTTTGGCAGAGTTTGCATGAGGCCATGGGAACTCATCTCTGGTTCAGTACTGCTTATCATCCTCAAACTGATGGACAGACTGAGCGTGTGAACCAGATTCTTGACGACATGTTAAGAGCTTGTGCTTTAACCTATGGTGCCAAGTGGGACAAGTGTTTGCCCTATGCAGAGTTTTCTTACAACAACAGCTATCAAGCCAGTCTGCAAATATCTCCATTTGAAGACTTATACGGAAGAAAGTGCAGAACCCCTCTCAACTGGAAGGAGTCAGGGGAAAGACAATTGTTTGGTCCTGCCATATTGCAAGAAGCTGAAGAGCAAGTTCAGCTAATTTGAGACAAGTTGAAGATACCTCAAAGCAGACAGAAGAGTTATGCAGATAATCATCACAGAGATTTAAGTTTTGAACCCAATGATTATGTTTATCTTAGAGTTACCCCTCTCAAAGGAGTTAAAAGATTCCAAGTAAAAGGAAAGCTTTTCCCTAGATATGTGGGACCGTTCAAAATCTTGGAACGAAGAGGAGAGGTTGCCAACAAGCTTGAGTTGCCCCAATCTTTTCCTAGAATCCACGATGTGTTCCATGTGTCGCAATTGAAGAACTATTTGCGTGAGCCAGAGGAACAAATGCCGTTGGAAGCCATTGATTTGCAAGAGGATCTCACCTACAAGGAGCAACTAGTGAAAACTTTGGATGTAGCCGAGCGTATCACAAGAAGCAAGATCATCCATGTTTGTAAAGTCCAGTGGAGCAATCAATCCGAAGAGGAAGCTACTTGGGAGCACGAAGAGGATTTGAAGTTTGAGTTTCCCCACTTATTCTCTAGCCAGCTTGAATCTCAGGGTCGAGATTCCATTTAGGGGAGACGTTTGTAACATCCCAAAATTTGAGTTTTGGAATGTCTGAATTTGAAATTTGACCATTTGCAATTTTTCTCAAATTAATCAAAACTTAATTTGAATTTTGTATTAATGAAAAGATTTAATTTGACTAAATTATTCATCAAACTAAAGATTTTCAGTTTTAGTTAGGTTCATTGTGCTCAACGGAATTTTCTGTATTTTTGGAGATTTTTAAGAATTTCTTTGCTATTTATTTCATTTTATTTGAATTTCTAGAATTTTCTTAATTCAAATATTGTTTTTATTTTTTAAAACTCTTCCGGGCCATTTCTTCCACTAGCCCACTTCCCCAGCCGTTTCTTGCAGTCCGCTTCACCTCCGCCTTGGCCTGGTCTGGCCCACCTCGCTAGCCCACCGTTTCAGCCGTTTTAGTGCATCCTCCCGGCCTGCTCCACCTGGCCCGTTTTGCCTGCGTGTCCGCCCTGGCCCAACTCCGCGTTGTTCGGCCCAGCCGCGCCACTGCTGCGCCTGCGAAATCCTAGCCGCCGCACCCGAGTTTTTCGCGCCAACTCGACGTCCGTGTCGTGTTCGTGCGGGTCTCTCGAGGCTATAAAAGCCAAGCCATCGCCAGATTTGGGCTCCCCGTTCCGTGCCATGCCTGATGCCCGATTTTCTAAGCCCGAGACATTGTCTACGCTGAGATCGAAGCCCGCCGTATCTAGTTTGCACTGTCCGTCATTGCCGTTCTTGGAGCTCCTCGCGACGTAGTTCCGTGCCTTGGTGAGTAGCTCCGTCGTCACTGATTCATTGAGCCGTCGCTTCGAAAAAGGACATCACCTCATTTGGATCCGGCGCCACCGCATGATTTAAGACGACGCGACGACAAGATCGACGTCAACCACCGAGGCCGCCAGAAGCGCTTCGTCGACCCCTTGCACCAAGATAACATGAATCGGTGTACTTCATGGACTCGGTCCACCGATCTGCGGTCCCGCGCTTTAGCCGTGTGTTAGCATTGCGTAATAAAAGGTTTTCCTTTAGAAAAATAATTCCAAAAAATATATTTTTCTATTTTCTCTTATTTAATTTTCCAGGAGCTCATTCTCGCTCATACAAACTTCGATTGAGGCGATTCAAATTTGTAAATTTTTCTAAAATCAAGCTCTATCTTCCAGATGCATTTATTTTCATTCTTGAGCTTGTTTGAGTCTCTATTTGGTATTTATTTGGTTTCGTTGTTTTCTTTTCCGGAAGACGTTAATTCCGAGAGAGCAAGCGGAGAATTCGATGACCAAGGCTTAGCACTAGATCAGCAAGGCAAGTCGTAACCTTTGATTATATTGAACCTATGTTTGCAAAAGTACTTTGCTTTATACAATTGCATGCTATTTTTGTACAATGATTATTTGCCGGGAGTAGCTATGCACCTAGTTGACATTATATCATCTTGATTATTGGGATGACATGTATCCATTGTTAACCCTAGGTCAGTACTAGTTGGACATAATCATATTACCAATACTGGGTTACCGTAGCTATGCTTAGACATGCTTAGTTGTACAATGGGATGCATATCACATGTTGAATAATGTTAATCTTGACTTAATCAGATTTTGAATCGTAGCCGTTAGCCACTGTTGTAAAATTTGTTGTACCATGGCGGGGTTTGCCATTGGTCTTGGTTGAACAAAGTTGTTTTCCCTAGGGCAAGTGATCATGCAGTAAAGGGGGTGTTTTCTAGCACATTGGGATGTGGATGTCTTGCCTGAGACAACTTAATGACTTAATCTTGTGCGCCAATGAACTGAGCCTAACCATACTACCACATGTCTAGTATGGGACAGACCTAGCTGATTAATTTGCAATGTCTAGCCTTGAGTACTGCCAATTGGTGGTGTGGGTTCCGGGATAGATGGGTAGATTCGCAAGGCGCAAGAGGGACTCATGGGCTAAACCTTAGCGGCAAGATCGAGTTTAGACAATGCATTGTAAAAGCTTTGTCATGATATCTCTGCGACACACCAAAGGAAGTGTGTTAGTAATGTTTGCACAAAGAGATGTTCATGTTTTGTGGGTAAAGTTGTACAACCTTTGCAGAGTGTAAAACTATTCGAGGTATAGAGTGTTTCATGAAATGTTGGATGGTAGAATTGTTGGGATGTGAACAGGGAGTTCATTGTTGTTTTGTTGTCTAAAAGTTATACTGTTGAACTTAGTGGTTTGATAATTGTTTTGGATGGTGCAGGGTGATGCATCACCATTCTGTTCATGTTATCTATCATTGATTTGCCAGTTATGTATTACCTTTTCATAAATATGCTTTCAATCTATTTACTGTATTTCAATTCAAGCATTGCTTTCTGCCATATGGGTATCCTTTTTCAAGTCGTTCATGAATATATTGCATCATTTCCCTACGGCTTGTTGAGTACTTTTTGTACTCACGGCTATACGCCTTTGTTGATCAGTTGCTGAGGAAGGATCACAACATGTTGAATATCATGAGCAGGAATATTACGAGGACTACGTGGATTAGGAAGGCATTCCCCAGACGATTGCCTGTGGCACGTCGAATGGTCCAAGTTATCTTTTCCACTGCAATAGTTATTTGTTTCTTAAGCCCTTAGGGCATAGTGGTGTAAACATTGACCATAAGGTCGTTTGCTTATTTAATAATAAATTACCTTTTTTTAAGTTAATTCGTTGTATGGAATGATATTTCATCTATGTTTCCACTGTGTGCACTAGCGTGATCCTGGACTAGTGTAGTATACACAGAGGGTTTCGGATTTACAAATCCATGTCCCGACAGAACCTATGGTGACTCTTGTACATGGTTTTGCGCGAGTGATTCAACCACATTCTCGATATCATTTAAGCAGTGAGTACAAGCTTTGGCTTCTTTTGTACTCTGGCCTGACAGGTTAGCAAGGGCAGGATAATCATTTATGGTGCAGAACAACAGGCACTGCAAAGTAAAGTACTCTCGTTTGTGAGCATCCCATACTTGTACCACAGGAGCCTACAATGTTTTCAGATCTTCCACCAATGGTGCTAAGTACACATCAGTATTATTCCTAGGTTGCTTTGGGCCTTGGATATGTATAAACAATTAAATTTACTTCCGCTTCATGGACAACCAAGGAGGAAGGTTGTAGATACATAAATTCACGGGCCAAGTGCTGTGACGACTGTTCATGTTACTGAAAGGATTCATTCCGTCTGTACTCAATCCAAACCTTATATTCCACGGATCTGCGCAAATTCGTGAAACCTCCTATCGATGTTTCTCCACTGGGTGGAATCAGCAGGGTCCCTTAGCATTCCATCATTCTTACGCTCATTCGAGTGCCACCGAAGCAGTTTTGCCTCCTTTGGTTTTGTAAATAAATTACAGGCAGATACCATACCACCTTAGCAGGAGGTCCTTTCTTCACCTCGATGCCCTCGTTGTCATCATCTGATTGATCTTCATGCTTGTACCAGGATGCGTTGCACACCAGATATACATGTAAGTTTGCGTACTCTTTGCGGTAGAGGATACAGTCGTTCGAACATGCATGTAGTCTTTCTACTTCCATTCCCAAGGGACAAAAAAATCTTATTGGCTTTTTAGGTTGTTGTTGGCAAATTGTTTCCCTCTGGAAGCATATCCGCTAATAGACCTAACAGCGCCGGAGTCCTAGCTCCGGTTGCGCCGTTCTGGACGAAGGAGGGGTGGCGGCTAGGGTTCCAAGAATTCAAAATTCCTATTGTGTCTCTTTGTATATATGTCTCACCCCCGTCCAAAGCCACCATCTCCTCCCTTTATATAGGCGTCCTATAACGGGTTTCAACTCTTGAAGACCATTAGGAACTCTAAGCCCATTACAACTCGGATCACTATTCGAATTGGTTATAGCCCTTAAGTGTACGACCCTATAGGTTCACGTGCACTCAAACATGGCTGGAGTACCCCTATCGATCATTGAGTACTCCTACTCAATCATCGGGTATACCTACTCGATCATCGGACATTCGACCAATAGTCGATAGCGGCCCCTAGCAGGACTTACCGACTCCCGAATACATGTAAAGATCGGACGAACCTCAAAAATATCCTATATGCATTTTCTTATTTGGATGGCTTGACCACTTTCTCGATGCTATGACTCGGATTTTTTGAATACATCTAGTTAACTCTTTAACTCGATGACTCGAGTAACTCTTTACTCAAGTAGCATGGCCATGAGTTTCCGGAATCCGACCACTCGAGAGGCCTAGAGATCTCTCCCGTTGTATGGAGGGGCAAATCCTATCTTGATCGACCACACCTCGCAGCATGTTTCATGACAAACCCGAAAGCCATCTTTATAACTACCCAGTTACGGAGTAGCGTTTGACGACCCCTAAGTAAGCCATTACGTATCTTGAGAACATACGACAATCTCAAGTCGAAGGATATAGTATACACATCGTACATGAGACCAACTGATGATATGAAATAATACAACGTTCATGCAGTGTCTCATAGTGGGTCGATGTCCAATACCTGTTCTCTAACATGTGTCTATATTATTGGTTGGATATCTCCATATCTATGACCCGTGAAACATGGTCATCGACCAATATATATGCTAGTGTCCTCATATGATTATCGACTAGGGACCCCTTTTTAGAATGAACATTATAAAGATGAATACAGAGTTTCACAAATAAGTCACGTACTTGTTAATCAATATACATGATCACTACTACAAAATGGTACATCACTATCACTTCATCTATGTCGGTTCTTAAGTTTTTAGGAAAAAACAATTGTGATAGATGACTTAGAAGAGGCATTAATAATAATCACTATTTGTTCTCAAGTAGAAGTGATTGTGATGTAGCACTGGGAACATCACAATCGATTCTTATGCGAGAAGTGATAATGATGTGCATGATCATCACTATCGGTTCCCACATAAAAAGCGATAGTGATTAGCACGTACACATCACTATCGGTTCTTATTTAAGAAGCGATAGTGATGAGAATGCACATCACTATCGCTTCTCACATAAGAACCGATAGTGATGTAAACGTGCTCATCACTATCGTTTTTGGCATAAGAACCGACAGTGATGTGCATGATCACATCACTATCGCTTTTTATATGAGAACCGATAGTGATGTGCCTCGTTAGGTTATTTATACCACTCAAGCTGAACTCTTCTCTGTTATTGTTCCAGAGGAGATTTCTCCGCCACCACCCAAAAAATAGCTCATATTCTGTGGTTGGAAGCAATACTTGGGTTAGAAAAATTGAAATCCTCAAGGGTGGGTGTTAAGAGGGTAAATTTGAAAACCTAACTTGAGGAGATTTCCCCTCACTTTGCAGAATTTGTGGTTTTCTTCAAAAAGTGAGCATTCCTTGAAACCCCTTCATTTTTGCGGTATGTAATTTTGACATGTCGCGAAGAAAGTTTAGGTTGCACTGGTATTATGTATATCCTATCAGATTTCGCACTCTTTATTTGACAAGCACACATGTATTTAATTGTCTTAATTTGTAGTGCTTTCTTGTTAATCTGGAATTATTGTTGCAATCATGTGATGAATGTTAGAGTTTAGGTTGTGGAACGTACGTCTCCCGTTCGAGGGTGCTTGTTTATAAATATGCCGATTGAAATAGCATATTTATAAGCCAACAGTCTCGAATTGTCCACCTTCTTTGGACAGTTCGAGGATATATGGTTCGGGCAAGTTCCTGAGCTGTTGTACAACTCCAGAGTAGATTTCGGTAGCGTCTCCTTGGTGTTCTTCGGATACACACCCCTCTTGACCTGTTGTCGAGACCTGTATCCGCAGAACAACCGTCAGATGCTGCCGAAATTTTCTCTGGAGTTGTAAAATGGCTTAGAAATTTGCCCGAACCACATATCCTCGAATGGGATTAGGACCTAACCTATTTAGATATTAGGAGTCATCATTGGTACCCTTGTTTTGTTTCGTTGTAGTCAAAAGATTTGCAAGCTACTGCACTACATAGTTAGTTCATTCGATATCATTGTTGATTGCAATGTATGTCTCCTATCTAGGGAATAGGAATCTACTGCACTACATAGTTAGCATGCTTGGTGTCGCTCCGGTTTTTCTTTAATTTATTGTGTGAAGTTTAATTGCAGATGAACCATGAGGAATGGATGTATGACAAAAGTCGTGTGATTGATGAATTTTAGAGGGGTGTTAAGGAGTTCAAAAAAATTGCCGAAGACGACATGGTGAGGAGGGGTGTAAACTTCATATATTGTCCTTGCATTGATTGCACCAATCTGAGAAGATTTAACAACTCAGTTCAAATTGAGGACCACCTGATTCGACGTGGCTCGTGAGAAATTACACGTGTTGGATCCATCACGGGGAGACAGGTAGTACCCTGTCGGTACGCAACAAAGACACGGTGGAACCGGATGACAAGTTGCAGCTTGATATGTTTGAGGAGGAGAATTTGGAGCAAATGTTGCGCGATGTGGAGGGTAATTACACGGCAAGAGAGTTTGAAAAGTTTAAAAACTTGATGGAAGACGATGCGAAACCACTGTTCACAGGTTACAAAGCGGAATACACCAAGTTGGGTTTGGTCCTTGCATTGTTTGAACTAAAGACAAAACACCGTTGAACATATACAAGTTTCAATGCACTTCTAGTTTTTCTATCGGATTTGCTTCCGGAGGGAAACGAGTTGCCAACAAGCATTTATGAAGCGAAGAAGGTACTATGTCCCATGGGAATGGAAATAGAAAGGATACATGCATGTCTGAATGATTGCATCTTGTACCGTAACGCATATCAAGAGCTGCACGTTTGTCCAGTTTGTGGTGTGTCCCGGTACAAACAAAAGGAGAAGCGTAACGACAAGAAGCGTAAGAGCCAGGGCAACGACGGTGAAGAGGTCACTAAAGGTGCACCGGTCAAGGTATTGTGGTACTTACCCATCATTCCCCATCTGGAGCGGTTGTTTGCAAATCCCAAAGAGGCAAAATTGTTGCGTTGGCACTATGAGTCTCGAAAGGAAGATGGCAAGCTGAGACACCCTGCTGATTCGGCTCAATGGAGAAACATCGATTGGAAACATGAGGAGTTTGGTGCCGAAATGAGGAACATAAGATTTGGGTTGAGTACCAATGGAATGAATCCGTTTGGTAACATGAGTAGTCGGCACAGCATGTGGCCAGTTCTGTTGTGTATCTACAACCTCCCTCCTTGGTTGTGCATGAAGCAGAAGTATATCATGATGTCGTTGCTAATCTCGGGACCCAAACAGTCGGGAAATGATATTGATGTGTACCTTGCTCCACTGATCGAGGATTTGGTAAAATTGTGGAATGTCGGGGTCGTGGTGTGGTATGCATACAAAAGAGAGCATTTCACCCTATGGGCTATGGTATTTTGCACCATAAATGATTTTCCGGCTCTTGGTAATTTGGCGGGCTACAGTACGAAAGGAGCCAAAGCATGTCCTATTTGTAAAGAGGAGACTGAGAGTCTATGGCTACCAAATTCCAAGAAAACTGTGTATATGGGTCACCGTAGGTTTCTACCTCGCAGTCATCGATACCATAAAATGGATGACAAATTTGATGGGAAGAGGGAAGTCCGTTCGGCCTCGCAGCCTATGAGTGGAAGGCAAGTATATTCACGTGTGGAGGATATCGAACTTCAGTATGGAAAGAGCCGTAAATCTGTTCATCGTAGTACCATTTGGAAGAAGAGGTCCATATTTTGGGACTTACCGTACTAGAAGGAGTTAGATGTCCGACATTGTATTGATGTCATGCACGTTGAGAAGAATGTCTGTGACAATTTGGTTGGTATCCTACTGAACATACCTGGGAAGAACAAGGATGATGTGAATGCTCGTCACGACATGGCCTACATGGGAATCAGGCAGAGGCTTGCAGTGATTGAGGAAGACGGAAAAAATCCGTACATCCCTGTTGCATGCTACACGCTATCCAAGAAGGAGAAAGAAGATCTATGCAAGTGTCTCGAAGGTATTAAAGTTCCATCGGGCTACTTCGCAAACATTAAGACACTTGTGTCCATGGATGATTTGAAGTTGGTGGGCATGAAGTCGACTGCCATGTCTTGATGACCCAAATGCTCCCAGTTGCAATCAGAAATATTCTGCCAGAGGATGCCAGGTTTGCAATCATGAAGCTGTGTTATTTTTTCAATGCGATCTCCTACAAAGTTATTGAACCTGATGTGATAGACAACTTACAGAGTGAGGTGGTGCAGACTCTATATCAGCTTGAGATGCATTTCCCACCATTGTTCTTCGATGTCATGGTCCATCTTGTTGTTCACCTTGTTAGAGAGATTAAGATATGTGGCCCTGCATTCCTAAGTTACATGTATCCGTTCGAGAGGTACATGGGTATATTAAAGTCCTACATGAGGAATCGGTCAAAGCCTGAGGGTAGTATTGTTGAAGGTTATGGGACTGAAGAGGTAATTGAGTTCTGCGTGGACTATCTGGACAAAAGACAAGCAATCGGTGTTCCTCTATCTCGCCATGAGGGTAGACTTGCTGGCAAAGGAACCGTTGGGTCGAAACTAACGAGGTCACGGTTTGATATGTATTGCAAAGCGCATCTGACAGTCTTGCAGCATAGCGCAGAAGTTGTAGGGTACATCGAGCAGCACAAGTTGATATTACAGGAAGAGAATCCATATATGGATGAGCTTTCCATCATGCGAGAACACAACGATAGATTTATCACATGATTCAAACAAAAGGTGGAGGTCTATGTTAGTGAGACTGTCAAATGGATGGCTGACGGACCTAGGTTTAATGTACAGACATGGCATGGGTATGATATTAATGGGTACACCTTTTACACTAAAAGTCAAGATGCGAAGAGTACTGTTCAAAACAGTGGTGTAAGCATAGATGCTTTGTCAGATGAACATCAGTCGAAAGGAGGATCCTCAACGGCAATGAACTCTTACTACAGGGTGATCGAAGAAATTTGGGTGCTCGATTACAGAATATACCAAATTCCTTTGTTCCGATGTAAGTGGGTGGGACTTCCACATGGAGTGAAGGTAGACAAGAGAGGTTTTACTCTTGTGGATCTCAACAGATTTGCCTATAAAGATGACCCATTCGTACTTGCAAAGCAAGCAAATCAAGTGTTCTATGTGTGTGATCTGGCCAATCCGAGGTTGCACGTCGCCCTTCATGGCAAGCGGCAGATAGTTGGTGTCGAACATGTCATAGATGAAGAAGAATGCGACCAATTCGATGAAATACCTCCGTTTGCAGATGGGGCCTACCTTAGCGGTGACGACGGCACACATGAAAGAAATTACATGCGTGTAGATCATCAAGACGGGTTGTATTGTAAATAAAAGGAGTACATCATTGTATCAGTTGCTATGTGTTTCAAATATTTGTATTGTACATAAATGTAGTTTTGTGTTTGCAAAGGTTACGTGCACGTATGATAATTTCACAATTTTTGTTAATGGATTGTGGTATGTATGTACTTCATGCCAGAAAAAGACAGCACTGTACATCAAATCATTTCTGGAAATTTTCAAAATACTTGGACTTTATTTGAGAAAGATTTGACTTTTCTCCTCTTTGTACAAAAATCATGCCTACAAAGTGAATTTGGGCTTCTTTTTCCAATACTTACTCTTTTTGCCAAAATCTTTTTTGGAAACGATTTGTTGTTTCACAAAGTATGTTCCTGCAAAATTTCAAATAATTCCAACAATGTTTGCCAAAGTTACAGCCTTTTCACTCTTTGATCAGATAATTCTGCAAATTCAGACTTCATGGTTTGTTTGTAAAACCAATAGTGCAACGAACTAAATTTGTGTTGGTTTTCCCAGAAAAACTGATAGTGATATTCAAACATTTGTGTCGGTTTCTCAAAACAACCGATAGTGATATAACAACATTTGTGTCGGTTTCTCATTAAAAACCGATAGTAATATAACAACATCTATGTCGGTTCTCATTGAAAACCGATACTAATGTATTTCTAGTAATATTGTCATACATTGTAAGGTTCAAACATTTGTGTTGGTTTACATACAAACCCGATTGAGATGAGCCTACATTTCTGTCGGTTTTCAAGCAAAACCGATGGTGATGATCTTCCATATTTGTGTCGGTTTTAGTAAACCGATTGAGATATAATCTGTATATTGGTAATGTATCTCTCATCTGTATTGGTTCTTTTTAAAAAAACGATTGTAATGTCTTTTTCATCTGTGTCGGTTCTCATTGAAAACTGATACTAATGTATTTTTAGTAATCTTGCCATACATTGTCAGGTTCAAACATTTGTGTCGGTTTACATACAAACCCGATTGAGATGAGCCTACATTTGTGTCAGTTTTCAAGCAAAACCGATGTTGATGATCTTCCATATTTGTGTTGGTTTTAGTAAACCGATTGAGATATAATATGTATTGGTAACGTATCTCTCATCTGTATCGGTTCTTGTTAAAAAAACCGATAGTAATGTCTTTTTCATCTGTGTCGGTTCTCATTGAAAACCGATACTAATGTATTTCTAGTAATCTTGCCATTCATTGTCAGGTTCAAACATTTGTGTCGGTTTACATACAAACCCGATTGAGATGAGCCTACATTTGTGTTGGTTTTCAAGCAAAACCGATGGTGATGATCTTCCATATTTGTGTCGGTTTTAGTAAACCGATTGAGATATAATCTGTATATTGGTAATGTATCTCTCATCCGTATCGGTTCTTGTTAAAAAACCGATTGTAATGTCTTTTTCATCTGTGTCGGTTCTCATTGAAAACTGATACTAATGTATTTCTAGTAATCTTGCCATACATTGTCAGGTTCAAACATTTGTGTCGGTTTACAAACAAACCCGATTGAGATGAGCATCCATTTGTGTCGGTTTTCAAGCAAAACCGATGGTGATGATCTTCCATATTTATGTCGGTTTTAGTAAACGGATTGAGATATAATCTGTATATTGGTAATGTATCTCTCATCCGTATCGGATCTTGTTAAAAAACCGATTGTAATGTCTTTTTCATCTGTCTCGGTTGTCATTGAAAACAGATACTAATGTATTTCTAGTAATCTTGCCATACATTGTCAGGTTCAAACATTTGTGTCGGTTTACATACAAACCCGATTGAGATGAGCATCCATTTGTGTCAGTTTTCAAGCAAAACCGATGGTGATGATCTTCCATATTTGTGTCGGTTTTAATAAACCGATTGAGATATAATCTGTATGTTGGTAATGTATCTCCCATCCGTATTGGTTCTTGTTAAAACACCGATTGTAATGTCTTTTTCAGCTGTGTCGATTCTCATTGAAAACCGATACTAATGTTACTTAGTTGTATAGGTTCTATTAAAAACCGATAGGAATGTATTATTTGTATCGGTTCAGTAATTAACCGACTGAGATGTTATTTTCTTTTTTGTATAGGTTTACGTATAAAACCGACACTGATGAAACCTTATTTCAGTCGGTTTTTGTTCAAGGGTCGACACAGGTTTTCATTTATTGCAGTCGGTTTTTCAGACAAACCGACAGCATTGCTTCCAACCGATTTATTGCTAGCGTTATTTGCCTCAATCTTTCATTAATTAACATTCCCGCCCACTTCATCTCCTCCCGCCAAACCCTACAACCGACCTACCGCCGCCGGTGGTCGCCGCCCCCACGCCGCTCGCGCGCCCTCTTCCTGCCACCTCAGCCACCCCCGACTAGCCCCCACGCCGCCTCCGATGCCACCCCTCCGCCCCCACGCCGCCTCCGATGCCACCGCGCGCCACCACGCCGCGACGCCAACCTCCACCCCACGCCGCGCCCCGCCCCACGCGCCTCGACGCGCCTTTGCTCGACACCGCCCCATGCCGCCTTCCGCCCGACTCCACCCACACGCCTCCACCCGACACCACCCCACGCCGCCTCCGCCCGACGCCGCCCTAACGCCGCCTCCGCCCGACGCAGCCTCGACGACGCCCCACGCTGCCCCACGCCGCCCACGCCACCCCACACCGCCACCTCCACCGACACCGACATCGAAAGGAGGTAAACCCTAATGTTACAAGTCTAAACAACGGATTTAGACTGGCCACATGAGACTTCTTGCAAGATTTCCATTCTTTTAAAATAGCAGCATGAGGGGACATATTAGAAGATTTCATCTGATCTACCATTTGCTGCAATCTAGCTCTTTCCTCACAACTTTCGAAATGACCACGACAACTACTTGTGCCATTATCTCGGTTAGCCTTAAAAAGTCTGTTACAGTGAATGCATTAAGCTTCTACAACTTTCTTACCTGCATATATAGGCTCAAAATCAGTCTAGATATCTAATTTAAATTTGTGTCTTCTAGTTCTACCTGAAGGTCTTAAATCATTAGGACCGAAGCATATATTACGTCAAGATTAATGCTCAATTTATAAACATTAATTGCAAGTAGTATAGACAGCAAAAACAGATAAAGCCAGTAGTGGCATGGAAGCATGTTGAACAAGTAGCATGGAAATACTTCAAAACAGTAGCATGGAAATACTTCAAAACGGTAGCATGAAAATACTTCTTGTTTCTTCAAGAGATGAAGATATTGTAGATAGGGACCTCACCTGTGTCGCAAATGGGGACAACAGCCTTGGAGGCCTCGCGAGCCTTACCCCTGGAGATCTCACCATTCTAAGTACTGGTGACATCACAAACGGTCAAAAATAATAATCACACAGTTCTAAAACCGTTGACTATCTGTGATAAACATTATCAAAGACATTTCATCTCAAAATCATCATGTTTCCATGTATGTTACGATGCCTTTTTCATTATTTTGTCATATGTGCTTCTGTACTCGTCATATTATTATGCAACTTTTGATTCTGTTAGTTGAGATAGTTATTTCAATTATAATTGCATATTATTTTTCTTTTTCATCTCAGCATATGTTAGAGTTTAGGTTGCGTAACCTACGTCTCCTGTTCGAGAATGCTTATTTATAAATATGCCAGAATGACATATTTATAAGCAAGCAGTCTCTAATTGTCCACGTATTTTGAACAGTTCAAGGATATGTGGTTCTTGCAAGTTCCTGGGCCGTTGTACAACTCACAGAGTAGATTTTGGTAGCGTCTCCCAGGTGTTCTCCGGATACACACCCCTCTTGACCATTTATTGAGACGTGTATCTAGAGAACAGTGGGGAGATGCTGCCGACATTTTCTCTAGAGTTGTACAACGGCTTAGGAACTTGCCCAAACCACATATCCTCGAATGGGATTAGGAACAAACCTATTTAGATATTAGGAGTTAACGTTCGTACGTACGGAGTAAAAGTGAACAGATAGACTTTCTTGAAGATCATTCATTCATCTGTTACTCTACTGCAATATTCAGCTGTTGCTTTACATGATATATTGTCAAGTTCACATAATAGCTATGAATTGCTTTCTCTCATGTCAAATATATGACCATGTCAGATAAGAAAACTCAAAATGTCGCAATTAGAGAGCATCAGCTCATCGCCAGACAGAGTAGATGGTGCTCCTATGGAGCCAAGCCAACTTCCAAGTGTCGAGCCGAGCCAACTTCCATGTGTCGAGCCGAGCCAACTTCCAACTGTCGAGGGGTCGAGTAAGGTGAGGAAGGCCCGAGGATCTAACAAAGGGGCCACAGGGAGAATACCACAAGTTCTCCACTTCAGTGCCACGAGGGTTTGCACGGGTCCTCTCAAGTACAAGGGGAGATACCGCTCATTCCTCGGCCAATTGGCGAGGGAGAGACTACCCATAATGGTTAAGGATTGGAGAAAGGAGGTCAGAGCCGAGCAAAAGAACCGGCTATGGGATGAGGTTAAGGGCAAATGGATTATAGAGGAGGAGGATGAAAACAATGCCAAGCGGTACGCCTTGAAGAGGATGGGTGTGCCTCTGAGGCACTTCAGGGTCTACATGCACAGTGAGTACGTGCTGAAAGGCCGTACACCGTTCGAGAATTATCCGTTCGTGACTCCCAATGTTTGGGAGGAGTTCAGGAGGATCAAGAGGACGCCCGAGGTGGAGGAGCTGAGACAGAAGAACGTTGCTACCCAGAGGCAGAACACGCATGCGCACCACCTCGGTTCAGGCGGCTACAAAGGAAAGAAAGAAGAATGGGCGATACTAGCCGAGGAGTGCGCGAACTCCGGGACAGCGATGCCTTACTAGCACATATGTGAGGAGCGGGCACGTGCCTCGGTTTTAGCGAGGAAAAAGGAAAACGCGGATGGGCAGCTGGTAGTAGCAAACCCCGTTACCGCGCAAGTCATCTCCACCATTGTAAGATATCAAACTTAGTACATTGTAGTCAACCATTCTTGTCGTATTTCAGATCTAATTCGTACTCACTTCTTGCAGGAGGAGGTATCGCAGAAGAAAGAGCAGGGGACCTTTCTTAGCCAAGGGTCAAATGATATACTGTCCTCTGCGATCGGGAAGCCCGACCATAAGGGCCGGGTACTTGCTGCAGGGGCGGGGCTTACGAAGAAGTCCTTGCAAGATGACGCTGGGAGTAGCAGATCAAGATCGTGGGAGGCATGCGCGGAGCGCCTCAAGGACACGCACAGGGAGCAGCTGAGGGAGGAGATCACAGAGGAGATGAGGGGGGAGATGACGGCACGTGAGGAGGAGAAGAGGGGGGAGATGACAGCACGTAAGGAGGAGATGAGGGTGGACATGATGGCACGTGAGGAGCGCCTGAGAGCCAAGATGATGGTGATGATCTCCCAAAGTCTGAGCCAGATGACCCCGCCTACTCTATAGAAACCTGTGCCCCCACTAAGTAGCCACGGTTGCAAAAATGATAAGTCCGGTCCCCAACTGAAGGTAATAATTAATTTTGCTTAACTTAAAGGTGCGAGGGTAACTTCATATGTTTTCTCTCAAGTTGCGCACTTTTTGCAAGCGCCTACCAAGTGCTAGCTCACCCTAATGAAAGATGTATTTCCTATTGAGACTGCACGTAGGATTGCATTTCCATGCAAGGAGACCGACACGGTACATGGTCAGCCTTTGGGGAATGGCTACATGAGGGTTTAGGTGGACTACGTCCACGAAGCCTTCTTATCACATGTGCTCGAGTTCCCCTCAGTGAAGACATCACCACTCTCGGGCAAGCGCTGATGTCGTTCATCAAGTGGCCCACGACAGGCATCGTACTGGTCAAGGTAAAAAACCTCGCATCTTCTGTACCATTCCAGAGTATTGCAACAAGTTACTTAACTATGCGCGTGCTTTGTAGGTTCCTACTGTACTTGCACCTGCTCCCACGACCGTGACGATTCCTGCACAAAGTACAGAGCTGGTACATAAAAGGACTAGCACGACAACCACAGAACCACTAGAGGCCTCTGCTAAAAAGGCAAGGCTCACAAAGGCCACAGCGCCCCTCAGGTACATGAAAAGCCCACTGCCCCGGCCTCGGAGACTCATTCGGCCTAGAAAGGAGAGCCGGCACAGGCCACAGAGAAGCCTTATGAATTTAAGGCCTACATACATGGAAAGCCCCTTCTGCCTCCTAGCAAATTGAATGCTCTAGGCATATGGACTCGACAGCTCCATGGATGGTACGTTGACAAAGTGAAAGAGAGCGAACGGCGTGTCGACTTCAATGTTAGATACAGAAAGGGGCATTTCCACCGCGAGGAGGATGGGACATTCTCAGTTAGTTTTGAGGATATGTTCCGTCTGTACCAACTGATAGCCATCGATATTTCGACTGTATGATCCTGCACACCTGGTTCTAAGGAGTTTCAAAAGGGGTATATATGTTGGACCAGTCACAGTGAAGAGCAGATTACACAGGAAGAAAGTAGTATTCACATCGTCGACAAAGTCAAATATACGCCGGATGATATCGATTGTGCTTTCGATGAGGATAGGTTTCACGATAACAATCTGGATCAGATGTTACGCTATGTAGAAGGGAACCATGATGAGCAAAAGTATGTAAAATTCCAGGGCTTGATGGATGACTCAAAAGAAACATTTGTTCTCGGGCTGCACGTCCAAATTCACAAGGTTGTCATCCGTGCTTGAACTGCTGAAATTAAAGGTAAGCAACGGTTGGTCTAACAAGAGTTTCACGATGCTATTAGGTCTATTAACAGACATCCTTCCAAACGAAAACGAGTTACCGACAATCACCTACAAAGCCAATAAGGTTCTTTGTCCCTTGGGAATGGAAGTAGAAAGAATACATGCATGTCTGAAAGACTATATCCTCTACCGCAAAGAGTACGCAAACTTGCATGTATGTCCGGTGTGTAACGCATCCCGGTACAAGCGTAAAGATCAATCAGATGATGACGATGAGGGCATCGAGGTGAAAAAAGGACCTCCTATTAAGGTGGCGTGGTATCTGCCTATAATTCCCCGTTTGAAGCATTTATTTATGAACTGTAAGGAAGCAAAACTGCTTCGGTGGCACTCGGATGAGCGTAAGAATGATGGAATGCTAAGGCACCATGCTGATTCCACCCAGTGGAGAAACATCGATAGGAGGTTTCAAGAATTCACTGCGGATCCGAGAAATATAAGGTTTGGATTGAGTACAAATGGAATGAATCCTTTCAGTAACATGAGCAGCCGTCATAGCACTTTGACCCGTGAATCTTTGTATCCACAACCTTCCTCCTTGGTAGTCTATGAAGTAGAAGTTTTTTTACTGTCTATACTTATCCAAGGCCCGAAGCAACATATGAACGATATTGATGTGTACCTAGCACCATTGGTGGAAGATCTAAAAACACTGTGGGCTCATGGGGTATAGGTATGGGATGCTCGCAAGCGAGAGTACTTCACTTTGCACTGCCTGTTGTTCAGCAACATAAAAGATTATCCTGTCCTTACTAACTGATGAGGCTTAGGGTGTCCCGATCTTTCGATGAGAACAATAATTATCGATTTGGTTTAGACAACGTTGATGAGCCGACTACCCCGTACGATGACGAAGTGCCTTAGCAATCGCTAGACCAACTCCGAAGGGTTATTGACCTTGCTGGAAGCTTGATCTACTTGACCACGAGGTTCTATTCTTGCGAGCAATTGAAGAACAAGCAAGAATATGATAAAAACAATCTGAAATTGCAAATAAGAATTGAGGATCATGAATATATAGATCAAAAGGTGGGGTTCTGTGAAGTAGTCTCAAATAGGTGGCCGTTCGACACGTCTAGAGGACAATGTAGTTTATCCTTAGGCTGAAACTATGCTCAACAAAAAACCCAAGTATCTAATGCAGTGGCTACTCAATATATGAGAAGGAGAGACATGATAGGGTCGAGCTAGGGTTGTGTGCGGCCAAGGGGGGTGCACACAACCTGGGCTTAGGCCCCCACACGCTTATAAGGCCCGAAACAGCCCAAAACAATATCGTAGTACATTGTTTCGATGATTCTGGCTGATCCATGGTGAATCTGAGGCTGGCACTAGACCCAATGGAAAGGTCTCGATGTAAGCTTTTCATCAAGTCCAAGATCACCCAAATTGGAGTCTGTATACAAAAGTTATTCATGTTTGAAGTCGGTGATATCCCATGAGGCCGAATTGGATTCCAAAATGTGATGGATTTGATATCTCTCTCTTCTTGGGCCATGGATGACGTGTTGAAGTCGGTCCAACCAGGTGTGGTCGTATCCATACTAGTGATGTCCTCATCATTAACCTGTCGGCCAGAGTACAAAAGGAGCCAAAGCTTGTACTCATTGCTTAGATGATACCAAAAGTGTGTGGCTGCATCACTCGTGCATAGCTGTCTACATGCGTCATCGTAGGTTCCTTCAGAGGAATCACCCATACCGCAAGATGAAGAAACAATTCGATGGAACGAACGATGACAGTTCAGCTCCAAAGCATTTAAGCGGGACAGATGTTCATGATATGGTTAAGAACTTGGATGTTGCGTTTGGAAAGGGACGTAAATCGAGGACCCGTGAGAAGAGCATGCGGAAGACGATATCAATATTTTGGGACCTACCTTATTGGAAGCACCCAGAAGTTCGGCACTGCATCAATGTCAAGCACGTAGAGAAGAATGTCTATGATAGCTTGATTGGTTTCTTACTGAACATGAAGGGCAAAACAAAAGACGTTATCAACGCACGGCTTGATTTGGTAGATATGGGTATCAGACCTGAGTTAGCACCAAGAGAGACCAATAAAGTCCAAATGTACTGCGAAACTACTTGTTACACTCTATCCAAGGCTGAGAGAACTGAACTATGCTAGTTCTTGCATGGTGTGAAAGTTTCGTCCAGTCACTCCTCCAACATAAAGAGATTTGTTTCGATGCAAGATTTGAACTTAACTGGCATAAAATCTCATGATTGCCATGTGCTTATGACACAAATGCTCCCTATCGTAATTAGAAGTAATTTACCGAGCAAGGTTCGGGAGAAAATCACATGGTCATCGATCCTGAAGGACTAGATACTCTGCAGGCCGAGGTGGTGATGACTCTGTGTAATCTTTGTATTTCCCTCTGTCGTTTTTCAATATCGCGATCCATCTCATTGTTCACCTTGTGAGATTCCAAACTATGAGAGATATCAAATCCATCACATTTTGGAATCCATCACATTTTCAATATCACGATCCATCTCATTGTTCACCTTGAACATACGATGACGCATGTAGGTTCAAGGTGAACAATGAGATGGATCGTGATATTGAAAATGTGATGGATTCCAAAATGTGATGCATTTGATATCTCTCTCAGACCTAAGTTAGCACCAAGAGAGACCAATAAAGGCCGAATGTACTGCAAAACTACTTGTTACACTCTGTCCAAGGCTGAGAGAACTGAACTATGCTAGTGCTCGCATGGTGTGAAAGTTTCGCCAGTTACTCCTCCAACATAAAGAGATTTTTTTCGATGCAAGATTTGAACTTAACCGGCATAACATCTCATGATTGCCATGTGCTTATGACACAAATGCTCCCTATCGTAATTAGAAGTAATTTACCGAGCAAGGTTCGGGAGAAAATCACAAGGTCATCGATCCTGAAGGACTAGATACTCTGCAGGCCGAGGTGGTGATGACTCTGTGTAATCTTGAGATGTATTTCCCTCTGTCGTTTTTCAATATCACGATCCATCTCATTGTTCACCTTGTGAGATTCCAAAATGTGAGAGATATCAATTCCATCACATTTTCAATATCACGATCCATCTCATTGTTCACCTTGAACCTACGATGACGCATGTAGGTTCAAGGTGAACAATGAGATGGATCGTGATATTGAAAATGTGATGGATTCCAAAATGTGATGGATTTGATATCTCTCTCAGACCTAAGTTAGCACCAAGAGAGACCAATAAAGGCCGAATGTACTGGGAAACTACTTGTTACACTCTGTCCAAGGCTGAGAGAACTGAACTATGCTAGTGCTCGCATGGTGTGAAAGTTTCGTCCAGTTACACCTCCAACATAAAGAGATTTGTTTCGATGCAAGATTTGAACTTAACTGGCATAAAATCTCATGATTGCCATGTGCTTATGACACAAATGCTCCCCATCGTAATTAGAAGTAATTTACCGAGCAAGGTTCGGGAGAAAATCACAAGGTCATCGATCCTGAAGGACTAGATACTCTGCAAGCCGAGGTGGTGATGACTCTGTGTAATCTTGAGATGTATTTCCCTCTGTCGTTTTTCAATATCACGATCCATCTCATTGTTCACCTTGTGAGGGAGATAAAGATGTGCGGGCCCGTGTTCCTACGTAGAATGTACCCATTCGAGAGGTACATATGAATTCTCAAGTCCTACGTACGGAATTGATCTCGACCGGAGGGTAGCATTATCGAAGATTATAAAACCGAAGAGGTCATCGAATTCTGCTTGTATTACATGACTCAGATCGAATCGATAGGTGTGCCTCGATCCCACCATGAGGGGAGGCTCTACGGTATTGGGACCATTGGAAGGAAAGCAATCACGCCTGTGTTTGTGTTTACACTAAATGGAGGAGCAGTAAGCTGGAAGAGTTCCAAGCAAAACACGGTGGCCGACTCTACGACAGAAGCGGAGTACATTGTGGTTCAGAGGCCGCAAAAGAAGCTGTGTGGATTAAGAAGTTTATCACAGAGCTTGGTGTGGTCGCTAGTGCCTCTAGTCCAATAGACATCTATTGTGATAATAGTGGTGCCATTGCACAAGCTAAAGAGCCTAGATCTCATCAGAAGTCTAAACACATACTTCGCCGCTTTCACCTTATTCGCGAGATTGTGGATAGAGGTGACGTAAGAATATGCAAAGTACATACAGAAGCCAATGTGGCCAATCCGTTGACAAAGCCACTGCCACAGCCTAAGCATGAGGCGCACATGAGGTCTATTGTATTAGATACTTAATTGATTGACTCAAGTGCAAGTGGGAGATTATTAGTGTTATGCCCTTGAGGCAATCATTTAGATGATTGTAACATGACTATGTTTATGAATAATAATATGATTATTGGCCCAATTAATGTATATCATTGTATTGATCAACAAGTATGTGATTTGCTTATGAAGCTCTTTACTTATTGATATAATTCGATAAATATCTCTGATCGGATATGATCGTATAGGACAACGATGAATAGATCAGAATATGTAGTGATCGATGATCATGCTTCATAGATCATGGGATATGGAGATATCATCTATACATTGTGGACGCATGTTGAAGAACATGAAGGGAAACGCGGTATGCTACGCTAGCACAAAAAAAAACTACCGCGCAACCAGAAAGCTACTCGCAAGAAGGGGATCATAGATAAGATTACCACTAGACGCGCGATTGCGAAATCCTTCAGCGCCGATGTAGTGGTTCGTCCTCGCCGCGATCGTTGCGCCGATGTAGTGGATCGTCCTCGCCTCGTCGTGGATCGTCCTCCCACGCCACGCCGCAGCAGCGTCACCGCAGAGTCCACACGCCCAGAGATAGACGCCGCGTGCGCCGTGTGCAAGCACCTAGTCGCTCGGCAGGGGCAGCGAGAGGAGGAGGCTAGGGTTTCAAGTGAATCAAACCTAAACCGTGGAAAACACACTCGCGCCTCCTCCTCCCCTCCTTATATAGCCACGAGATGAAACCTAAACCCAGGCCCACCAAAGATGCTAAGCCCACGAGGTTCCTTAATTACGGATCCAATCCAAATTAATGCGTCCCAGCCCATTAAGTGTGTGACCTGCAGTTCACATACGTTTGGACATGGATTCGAAACTCCTTTTCAATCCAATAGTTGGTAGCGCTTCTTGCAAAGTATGCCAACTCCCAAACATCTTGTGATCAAATCGAACAGAACCTATCAAAAGAACTCATGTAATAATCCCTTTGCCAAGTATATGAAGATTGATCTCAAGGCGAGAAGCATGTCATCCTTTGATGATTCAATCCATCTCTCGTATCCGTGATATATTAATAAGATGTGATTGACTCTCAATCACGGCATGGCCATGCACTTTCTTAATCATATCACACGAGTGGCCTTGTCATATATCTCCGCTTCATTGGAGTGGCAAATTCCATCTTGATCGCCACTTCCTCCGCACGCTTCATAGTAAACATGAAAGCTACCTTTATAACTATCCGGTTAGGAAGTAGTGTTTGATAGCCCCAAGGAAAACTATTACACATGTAGGGAATATGACAACTGAGGTCTAAGGATCATACATCTTCTAGGTATGAGATACACCGATGACACATAAAAATGAAACATTCTCGCAGTTGTCCCATAGCGGGTCTATCTAACCCATGTTCTTCAACATGGTCCACAATGTAGAGATGATATCTCCATATCCCATGATCTATGAAGCATGATCATCGATCACTACATGTGCTGATCTATTCATCGTAGTCCTATACGATGATATCCGATCAGAGATATTTATCGAATTACATCATTAAGTAAAGAGCTTCATAATCAAGTCACATACTTGTTGATCAATACAATGATATACATTCATTGGACCAATAATCATATTATTATTCATAAACATAGTCATGTTACAATCATCTAAATGATTGCCTCAAGGGCATAACACTAACAGAACATGGGTTAGATAGACCCGCCATGGGACACTGCGAGAATGTTACATTCTTATGTGTCATCAGTGTATCTCATACATAGTAGATGTATGATCCTTAGACCTGAGATTGTCATATTCCCTACATGTGTAATAGTTTTCCTTGGGGCTATCAAACACTACTTCCTAACCGGATAGTTATAAAGGTAGCTTTCATGTTTACTATGAAAAGTGCAGAGGGAAGTGAGCAGTCAAGATGGAATTTGCCACTCCAATGAAACGGAGATATATGACAAGGCCACTTTTGTGATATGATTAAGGAAGTGCATGGCCATGCTGTGATTGAGGAGTGAATCACAACTTATTAATATATCACGGATACGAGAGATGGATTGAATCATCAAAGGATGACATGCTTCTCGCCTTGAGTTCAATCTTCATATACTTGGCAAAGGGATTATTACATGAGTACTTTTGATAGGTTCTGTCTGATTTGATCATAGTATGTTTGGGAGCTGGCATGCTTTGCAAGGAGCCGCTACCAACTATTGGATTGAAAAGGAGTTTTCTAAGTCCATGTCCAAACGTGCGTGAACCTGCAGGGTCACACACTTAATGGGCTGGGACGCATTAATTTGGATTGGATCCATAATTAATGGACCTCGTGGGCTTAGCACACTAATGGGCCCTGGTTTAGAGTTTCATCTCGTGGCTATATAAGGAGTGGAGAAGGGTGGGCGCAGGGTGTGCTTTCCAAGGTTTAGAAGTGTTTCACCCGAAACCCTAGCCTCCTCTCTTCGCGCCCGCCGAGCGACTGTGTGCTTGCACACGACGCACGGCGCTCCATCCCCGAACTTGTGGATCATGCGGTGACGCTGCCGCGATCGCGCGTGGGAGGACGATCCACGCCGAGGCCTGGACGATCCACTCCATCGATGCAACGACTGCGGCGAGGACGATCCACTACATCGACGCGCGAAGGATTCCGCAACTGTGCGTCTAGTGGTAATCTAATCTATGATCCCCTTCTTGCGAGTAGCTTTCTGGTTATGCGGTAGATTTTTTTCTGTGCTAGCGTAGCATACCACGTTTCTCTTCAGCCTGATCTAGCTACATGTGCTAAAGCTCATTTCACGGTTTTGCAACACATGGTTGTAGTGTCCCCGTATATCGACGAGCACAAGAACCGGCTACGACAAGAGAATCCGTCACAGTAGGAGTCCTGGATCATCAGACAGCATAACCATCAGATCAACAGATGGTTGAAGGAGCGACAAACCGTCACTGGAAGCTCGTCAAGTGATACGCTCACATGGTTGGCAAAAGGGCCAACATTTAAAATTGTAACATAGAAATGATACGACGTAAATAGGTACACATTTTACTCAAGAGATCAGGATATGAAAAGCAGAAACAAAATAGTGGTGTTCGCATAGATGCGCTCAATACTGCTGGGTCAATGAGGAGCTCCTACTATGGGTTCATTGAGGAAATTTGGGAGCTTGACTACATACTATTCAAGATCTCCTTATTTCGGTGCGGTTGGGTTCACCTGCAGTACGTGGAGGTTGACAACTATGGCATCACTACTATGGACCTCGAACATGTCGGATACCAAGACGAACCATTTGTACTCGCAAACTAAGTTGTTCAAGTCTTCTATGTAACCGACTCATCCAACAAGAAACACCACGTGGTTCTTCAGGGAAAAAGGAGGATTGTCGGAGTTGAGAATGTAGTAAATGAGGAAGAATACAATCAGTTTGACGAGTTACCTTCTATCGGAAATGGCATCACGGTCCAAGAAGAACAATCTGTGGAAGCTAGCTACACACGTGTCGATCATCGTGAAGGGCTAATTTTTATACAAAATAATAAGTACGTAGAGTTATGAAGAGGTTGTCATATTTATTTTAAGTGTACCTACATTTTAATGTCAACAAGCTAGCTATGAATAAGTCTGGTCAATATATACCTTACTTCAAGGAGAGTTTCTCGTTGATGTTGTGTTGTGGCGTGTAATCTTAGTAAGTAAAGATACATTTAAGTGTACCGATTCTAGTAAGGTTACATTATTATAGCTATACATACCCTATGCCCTAAATTGTAAGAAAGACAAACAAATAATCCCAAAATTAAGTCAACCAACTTATAATTGGCAATTGAGCTTATATTACATTGCACAATAAAATCATAAAGTAGTAGATGGAAATTCTAGCATAACAAATATTAACTTGAGTAAAATATTAACTCGATTAAAAAAAACCCTCATCACAGACGGTTCTATGATGAGTTCTCTTAGCCCATAACCGGCCCGAGCCGTTCGCTTAACCTGCCAGCTGCTGACATTTACATGTTGTACTGCATCAGTCCTGTTCCCAGTTCATCTTCTCGAAGATTATCATTACCAACAGTTGAGTGATGAAAGACTCACGAAGAAGATGATCTCAGTAGACTGATTGACTATACAACAAGGTATCAGCAGCTGATATTCACACGTTGTACAGCCAATCCTGTCTCTCCGGCCCCAATCTTCACGAGTATCTAGTGGAGTGATGCAACGGTGTGTAAGGAACTATTGAACAATGATGCAATCTTGTACTGATTTCGTACATGTAAATATGTTTTCGTACACAAGGATAGGAGAGAATCAATTACACAGTCGAGTAATGGTTGTGATACAAAGCTATACGGGTCTGTACATGAAAGGTATAGAATCAATTTTTGATTGAGAACTCTATTTGATCAAGTATATTAATACTTTGTAGGTTGCCTGATGCGCTATTGTTTAGATGTTTCTTCTCTATATAGCTTTCGTTCAGTTCAATCAGAAATCATATTTTTGTATCAATTCTTTGGTCTTTCCTTCTATTGTCTTGAGGTTACCGCATTCAATCCTTTACTGGCAGTTTTTCCGCACCAAGCAATAAGCTCTAAGTTAACGAATCTCAAGTTATACGCACGCTGTCTTGCAGTTAAATCATAGGCTGTACAACTGCATACTACATCAATATATAATAGACATCAGTAGGGCACATCCAGTCCGTTGATTACAACCATCGATCCATGCCATTTCTCAACTAAAAGACGTACACCAACATCGTACTTCTCAACTAAAAGCCTTACACCAACATCGATACACACTTAGGCCTTGTTTGGATGCTAGCGAAAAGAAACCTAGGGAAATTTTTCCCTTGAGGGGATTTTGATTTTGATGGCATATTGAATCCCCCTCAGTCCGTGTGGCCACTTCCCCCCAAGGGAAATTTATTCCATGCCACCATTTGGATGCAACATGGGTAAAATTTTCTAACATTCAACCCTTTTAGTTTCAGACTTTCAGTATCAAGACATGAGACTAGAGTTCAGTAACTCACTTGCCCAATGAATTTGCAAACTGGAATATGAAAACCTAAGTATCAAAGCTTAATATCCTATGACTACACTAAAATAATATGGTAACAAAACATCTTGTAAGTTGTAACACTGAATAATTGCGAATAATATACTAAATACCAAACTACCACCCCACCATTGTAAACAACAAACCAAGTACCATGGTTTCATGATTTCACATGACACACCATGGGCAAATCAACAATCATTTCACCAAAAGATAGCCCATACTGGTACCGGCTGTGTGAATCTTAATATAGACAGCAAGTTCAAACGAGATACATCCATTTTTGTTTCAGCATTAAGACTAGTTCTTACGGCCTTGCAGGTCTAGTCATTTGACATTGTAGATTAGTCTAGCATTGAAAACACAAGCATCAAAGCTACTCATACAGGCTATGGCATGTCAGAATGGTTTCAAAGGAGAGACGACAACAGAAACATACTACACTACTGGTTAGACTCAAAATGTTCAGCCTAAACTTGCATCTGCCGTTAGAAACACTTCAAGTTGTCTAATCATCTTCTTACTCAAATCAGCCAGATAAATCTCCAGTTCAATAGAAGGTCACTTGCACATCCCATACACTTAATGATGAGGACATCCCAACCATTAAACCATCCATAGCCGATGCTTGCCAAGGACCAGTAACTAGAGCTCGAGTCCGACAGATAAATCACTTGGTGAGTTCGTTTCTAACTATTCCATTTGATTTGGCCAGAATTGGATGCTACCTAATAATTTCCATGACTTGCCAGAGTCTCAAGAAGCCGACCAAGGTTGCTCGAGCATGAACCATCGACCATCGACCAAGAACTCCAACTCGAGTACGACTCGGTATCGATCAAAGGACTCCGACTCAAACACAACTTCGAGTTCGACTTGGAATCGACCAAGGCTACACGATTCTAACTCAGTCACGACGCCAAAGGAGATCGACCCTGGATGACTCAGAAGACATTGAGTTTGACTCCAACTCAAACTCGCTTAGATTAGTTTCCTTACATTTACAAATGGACTTGTAACCAACTCGGAGCGGGTAAGGGTTAGTCCTCCTATAAATAAAGTCACTAGGCCTCAGGAATTTCTCGGGTTTTGATTAGATTATATCTATAGTTATCGACATAGATTTCCTCTTGCACCTGACTGGGTTCCAGCAGCCGTATTGAGTTTAAAAACTCCACCGTGTAAACTTCATCAGAAATCCGCAGTAAAGAGAGATTGCAACTATCTGGTTCTTGCTTGTGTTCACGATTTCACAAGTAGGATCTATCGGAGTTGAAGCAGGCGATTGCAAGGTTTCTTAGTTCGAGAGTCCGTTCAGAAACCCTTGAAGTTGTCTCGTCGAGACATCACCAAATCAGCTTGTCTATTCATTGGCTAAACTGTCGCAGTCGCTCTTTGACCGACGAATTGACAAGTAGTTATCATACCTGAAGAAAGATCAGAAAACACATTAGACACCTCCATCGGCTAACTATCGAATTCTCTCTTGGCCGACAGGACGTGGTCGCATCATCTGGTATCAGAGCTCAAGGTTGACATGCATGTATGTTCCTTTGTTTCCATCTATTGTTTTATTCCGCACCTACAGTCCAGAAAATTGCCACACAAAAATATTTATTTCCATCGACCAAACCACTTTGTGCCATCGCAACTTTTGTTTTCAGTTCCGCATTGTTAAGTTTGAATCCTTTGTCACATTGTGTTGCTGTCTAGTTGTGTCTAGGTCTAGTCGACGCACCGTGCAATTTATCTTCCGATGCACGCCTATCTCCACCGATATCCAAACTACAAGTCGATCCATCACACCAATCGGCTTGCCCTCACTAACCGCGTTGTGTCAATTCTCGCTATGCAAGCCATAGTTCCGCGCAAGCCGCCTTGTGTCAATCGTCCTGCACAGCAACCATCCATTGTTCATCCGCAAACCTATCATACCATCTAGTCAATTTGTAGCTACCTTAGAATTTGCATAAGCTTATCTGTCGATTCAAGATCTGAAGTAGCAACAAGTCGACTCGATTTTAAAAAAAAAGAGAGATCAAAGAAAGAGCCAAGGTACAAAATTGGCTCAAGAAAAAAAAAGAAGTGCCAAAGAAGCAAAGAAAAGATCTGGTCGACTTGTCAAAGTTCACAGCAGATCAAAGACAGATCGACTAAAGTCATAAAGTTTTGTATCATCTGATTTTGTAAATCACATCATCTGGTTTCATTAGCAAAGTGCTATATCAGCCTTTTTGCAATCCTTGTACTTGTCTCTTGTTTCTAGCTCTGCTAGGTCTAGATATGTTTAGATCCAGCAACATCGACTAAGTACTTTGAATTCTTATTTAACTATGCTACTGTTTACAAATTATTGCTATTCCTTACTACCAAAAAGACTTGTCCAAACTCTACAAATATTTCTTATCGATATTAAACCAACCTGGCAATCGACTTATACTTCCATTGCAATTGTGAACATTTGTAAGGACTATCGATAAGTTGTTTGTGAGGTTGAGAGTATACAATTCCACATATTTTTAGTTGATAGGAATATTTTCTGCATCTAACCATGATAGGAGAACTATCGGACTTCAAGGAGTGTGTCACCGAGGAAGAACTCACGAATTTCAAACGTGAGCAGAACAACATCGGCCAACAGATATTGGCAAGATTCGATGATCTGGCTGCTAGGATCAACATCATGGGGATAAGACTACCCAACCCTCGAGCTGATCAGCAAGAAGCATCCAATGCTGATGAAGAGGAAGATACCGTTCAAGATCGATTTCAACATCGGCTAAATCAAAATCGACCAAGGGATGGGAAGAGATCGACCACAGCGAGAAGATGATCCTTTCAACACGGTCAAATTTTCAATCCCTTCCTTCGACGGAGCCTATGACACCGACGCCTACCTCGACTGGGAGATGGCCATCGAGCAGAAGAAATATACAAGTTCATCTGCGCCAAGACTTCAAGTTCGCCAAGCCACATCGGCCACTGGCAAGATTGCTACTCCTTCGGATGGCCGGCAATGATCTGTAACACCAGCTCAGACCACTACAACGGCCATGCCAGGGACTCGAATAGTTAGCCAATTGGCTATCGAGCAGAAAGCGAAATCGGCTAATGCTTCTGCTCCAACACCAAGCTCATCATCAGTTGCCTCAACTAGAAAAACTTTCGCCATCATATGCCATCGATGCAAAGGCATGGGCCATGTTCAGAAAGATTGCCCAAGTCGGAAGGCTTACATTGCTACCGAAGAAGGCTACCTCAGTACAAGTGATGTTGAAGAATATGCTTTGTTAGCCGACAACACCGAAGAACCAGAAGATAGTGAAGAAGTCATTGGAGTTGACGACATTGATACTTTTGGCACCTACATTGTCAAAAGAGTCCAGAGTGTCCAAAAAAAACAAGCCGACGAGCTCCAGCGCCACAATTTATTTCACTGTTTCTTCATTGTGCAGAAATACAAAGTACGAACGATCATTGATAGTGGAAGCTGCAACAACCTGATCAACGTTGACATGGTCAAGGAGCTGTGTTTGACTACACGAAATCACCTGCACCCCTACTACGTGCAATGGTTCAACAACAGAGGTAAGATTAAGGTAAGCCAAATTGCTCGAGTACAACTTTCAATCGGCTCATTTAAGGATGAACTAGACTTTGATGTTGTGACGATGCAAGCATGTTCACTATTGTTAGGACATCCATGGGAATTCGATAATGATGCTGTTCATTATGGTCGAACAAACCAATACACTTTCATGCACAAAGGGAAAAAGATCACCTTGCTTCCTTTAACACCAAACGAAATAATCAAATATGATAAAGAAGCCGTTGGTCGAGTAAGAAAAGGGAAAGAGCTAGAAAATCGACCAGTTACAAATCCTAGTCCATTGGCTAATCAACCATCAACTGAGACACCATCAGCTACTTTGCCACTTGCTCGATCAGAGAATAGACTGAGACAACCTGTAATGCTTGCTAACAAACTGTCAGAATTTATGTTATGCTTTAGTCTGCAAGGATGCATTGTTTTCACTTGAACAATTGCCTCATTCTTTGCCATCAACTATTATTAACCTCTTGCAGGAGTTTCATGATGTGTTCCCTAAAGAGATTCCTCCAGGATTACTACCTATTAGAGGCATCGAACACCAGATCGATCTGATCCTTAGAGCATCTCTACCCAATCGAGCAGCATATCGAACAAACCCAGAAGAGACGAAAGAGATTCAATGTCAAGTTCAAGAACTTTTGGGCAAAGGTTATGTTCGCGAAAGTTTAAGTCCATGCGTTGTTCCTGTACTGCTCGTCCCAAAGAAAGATGGAAGTTGAAGGATGTGTGTTGACTGCCACGCCATCAACAAACATCACCATCAAGGAAGTTGTTCGACTTCATGGAATGCCGATGACCATTGTGTCTGATCGAGATGCGAAGTTCCTTTGCCACTTTTGATGCGAAGTTCCTTTGCCACTTTTGGAGAAGCTTATGGAATCGACTAGGAACAAAGCAGCTATTTTCGACAACCTGGCATCCACAAACAGACGGCCAGACAGAAGTTGTCAACAGAACTTTATCAACCATGTTGCGCGCCATCTTGAAGAAGAATTTGAGGATGTGAGAAGATTGTTTACCACACATCGAGTTCACTTACAATCGAACCAAACACTCGATGAGGAAGTTAAGTCCTTTTGAAGTAGTCTATGGGCTCAATCCTCGAGCACCCATCGACTTACTTGCACTGCCAACATCAGCCAAGCCTAACTTTGATGCCAAGAAGAAAGCAGAACTTGTGCTCAGGATGCAAAAGATTGTCAAGGACAACAATGAGAAAACCAACGAAAGGAATCGGCTAATTGGTAGTCAAGGCAGATAAGAGGTTCTTTTTGAACCTAGGGAATTAGTTTGGTTACATTTAAGAAAAGAAAGGTTTCCTGATCACAGAAAATCCAAACTTATGCCAAGAGCCGATGGAACTTTCAAAGTTCTTGAGAAAGTTAACGATAACGCCTACAAGCTTGACCTGCCCGATGATTATGGCGTTAGTCCGACGTTCAACGTTGCTGACTTAAAGCCATACCTGGGAGAAATCGACGAGTTTGAGTCGAGGACGACTCAACTGCAAGAAGAGGAGGATGATGAGGATATCCCAACCATTAAACCATCCATAGCCGATACTTACTAAGGACCAGTAACTAGAGCTCGAGTCCGACAGATAAATCACTTGGTGAGTTCGTTTCTAACTATTCTATTTCATATTGGCCAGAATTGGATGCTGCCTAACAATTTCCATGACTTACTTATACTTAGGTAGAAGGATTGGCTAAACCGAAATCTCAAGAAGCCGACCAAGGTTGCTCGGGCATGACCCATCGACCAAGAACTCCAACTCGAATACGACTCGATATCTACCAAAGGACTCCGACTCAAACACAACTTCGAGTTCGACTCTGAATCAACCAAGGCTACACGAATCCAACTCAGTCACGACGCCAAAGGAGATCGACCCCAGATGACTCAGAAAACATTGAGTTTGACCCCAACTCAAACTCGCATTGATTAGTTTCCTTAAATTTACAAAGGGACTCGTAACCGACTCAGAGCGGGTAAGGGTTAGTCCTCCTATAAATAAAGGAACTAGGCCTCAGGAATTTCTCCGGTTTTCATTAAATTATATCTATAGTCGTCGACTTAGATTTCCTCTTGCGCCTGACTGGGTTCCAGTGGCCGTATTGAGTTTCAAACCTCCACCGTGTAAACTTCATCAGAAATACGCAAAAAAAGAGATTGCAACTATCTGGTTCTTGCTTGTGTTCACGATTTCACAAGTAAGATCTATCGGAGTTGAAGCAGGCTATTGAAAGGTTTCTTAGTTCAGCGGTCTATTCAGAAACCCTTGAAGTTGTCTCGTCGAGACTTCACCAAATCGGTTTGTCTATTCATCGGCTAAACTGTCGCAGTCGCTCTTTGACCGACGGATTGATAAATAGTTATCATACCTGAAGGAAAATCGGAAAACACATCAGACACCTCCATCGGCTAACTGTCAAATTCGCTCTTGGCCGACGGGATGTGGTCGCATCACTTAAGTATTAGTGTACCATCATTTGTGAACTCCTCTTCTATGCCTTAGATCTGCTGCTCTAGGTACTTACAAAGGAGAAGAGGAGGGTTGAGATCTGCAGATTGGGAGAGGAGGGAGAGGAAGGAGCCGGCATCCATTGGAGTTCTCCTTACTGCCGAAGCATCCAGAGGACACCACGAGGATGCTGCTATGAAGTTCGTGTGGGAACCGAAGGTATGGATCCCAAATCCTTGTTCTTTACCTCAAATCGCATGGTAGTGTAGTTGAATTCGTGCTTGTTTGTTAGTAGATATGGCTTGTTTGTTGATAGATCTGGCTTTACCTCAAATCACATGGCGATTGGCCGGAAGCTGCTGGTGTCGGAGGAGAAGGATGTACTGTAGATAGATAAACTAACCACGCCATAGATCTCACGACGCCCAATTACCAATGCATGAGCACCTCGTTAGTCACTCATCATGCTACTTTTACAATTTTTCTTCATCTTTGAGCAGTTGAAAGTTGTCACTATGGCCCTCGGAAGCAGTAATCGAGGGTTCTTTCTACTGGGCGTTTAATTGCTGAGGCCTTTCGGAATTTGGGAGCAAAGATTGGCCGGAAGCTTCCATATGGTGGGCTAGTGAGTAAAGTCAGGATTAGCGATTTTAACCATGTGAGCGATGTGGATTATTCAAACGTTAGTCCTCAAATTTTGACAACCAGCTTTCACCTGTATGGCTGTATGTATGATCAGTATGTCAAGGCAAATCTTCAACTTTAGTTCAACTCTACCATAGAAAAAGAAATTTTAGTTCAGCTATAATTTACTGCATTCCCTAGAACTAGAATTGCTGTGCGTATATATATGAGTAGAGTGGTATAAGTTTACTTTTTTTAGGAGAAAAAAGGTTGTATTAATGCTGGGTGATGCATACACATGACATTGCTCCATTTTCTTCCTTTTTTTACTGTCCGCATTTCAACTAGAGCATTGGAAGTTGAAACCGGGTGTAATCAGTCTATGGAGAATTAAGTTGGTTAGTTACGCGTAGTTACTCCGCGCGGCTAGTCCACAGTCAAACAACAAAGTACTAAGTTGCTGCTGTGGATCTGTTGAAACACAAACAGAAATGTTGGATCTAATTTCCAAATCAAGTTTATTGTTTGGAGATTATGACTAGGAACCACAACTCTGGAATATACATCAGGAAATTCCAGTACAAAATGAATTAAATTTCCCATTTTTAGACTTTATATTTACTGGAAAATAAAAAACGAAATTAAGAGGAGGATGAGGTATGATCCAACACTGGTACAGTTCTCCTTTATACTCTTGTTTCTATGGGTTATTAGCTGGTTAGGTTCATCATTTGGAGGTTCTCTATTCAGATGTATTTAATTCTACATATTGTGTATTTCTTATAATTACTATTTGGTGTTAAGTGTAACCTTGCACATTGTAGTTTGCCTCTTGTGTGCCCGTGAAATACATATATATGATAATTAAGCATCTGCTTGAAATAACATTTCTATGGACATAAATGCTAAAAAGTTTAATTGGCTTAAACAAATGAGACTCTTATTGTTTTTCTGACTATTCATCGAATCATCAAGCTCTTGTTACTACAATTTTTTTTATGCTATGTTCTGGTCAAGAAAATTTGATGTTTTGCTTCCCATGTAAAGAGAAACTTGATACTTACTATGTTAAGAACTTCTTGTCACCATCTTCCATGAGAATTGTTTAACAATACACTAATTCACTATGTTATATTTGTATGTATTAGCACATGGGCACTAGAAAGGAGCTCAGTAATAAATTTATGCTTGAGGAAGAAGAAGACCATGATGAGTTTTTTCTTGTGTTGGTTCATACATTTCTTTCATACCTTTATAATGAGAAAAGACCGGTCCACACATCATCACTTACCGGCGCTAAAAAAGTTAAGGAGATCTTAGAAGCCTATGAGAGTTGGTGTAGGGTTGAGTTCCGAATGGAGCTAGAGATATTCAGGGCTACATCAGATTTTCTTAGAAGGGAGGGTTTGTTACATGACACAAGCGGAGTTACTGTTGAGGAGCAACTAGCAACCAAAAGCTTCAAAAAGCATTCCAACATAGTGCTGAAACAGTTCATAGGAAAATAAAGAAAATCTTTGAGATAATTCTTGCTCTAACTCATAGATTTGTCGAGCTCCCAAGTTCGAATCAAACTCACGTGAAGATTATATCGGATCCACAGTTTTGGCCTTATTTTCAGGTAAACTCATACACAGTAGACACCTAACATTTTCATCGTGGTATACTGTTTGATGGGAAAAAAGTCTACAGGGTAGTGCTACTTACTGCCGAGTAGTGATCTCTGTTGTACCATAGTATGATGCAAGAGTTTTGTAAATGATAACTGAAACATAACTTAACTTTCTTTATGTGGTTGGCTAACATCGATCTGAACCAAATAGTTGTAGGACTTGAAATATCACACCTCAAAAAGCAATATGATCTGTAATATTTAACTACTTGATATGCCAACTGTAATCCATAATTGATTATTTGTTGGCATGCTCTTATTATGTTGATAGGCAATGCCTGTGTTGAAAGACTATTGATACTTAAGTGTATGGGATGTGCAGGTGACTTTCTGTTGAACTGGAGATTTATTTGGCTGATCTGAGTAAGAAGATGATTAGACTACTGGAAGTGTTTCTAATGGCAGATGCAAGTTCAGGCTGACCCTTTTGAGTCTGACCAGTAGTGTAGTATGTTTCTGTTGTCGTCTCTCCTTTGAAACCATTCTGACATGCCATAGCCTGTGTGAGTAGCTTTGATGCTGGTGTTTTCAATGCTAGACCAATTTGCAACGTCAGATGATTAGACCTACAAGGCCGTAAGAACTAGTCTTAATGTTAAAACAAAAATGGATGTATCACGTTTGAACTTACTATCTATCATACGATTCATACTGTCAGCACCTGTATGGGCTATCTTTTGGTAAAATGATTGTCGATTCGCCCATGGTGTGTCAAATGAAATCATGAAACCATGGTGCTTGGTTTGTTGTTTACAATGGTGGGTTGGTAGTTTGGTATTCAGTATATTATTTGCAATTATTCAGTGTTACAACTTACAAGATGTTATGTTACTCTATTATTTTAGTGGTCACAGGATATTAAGCTTTGATGCTCAAGTTTTCATATTCTAGTTTGCAAATTCAGTGGGCAAGTGTGTTACTGAACTCTAGTCTCGTGTCTTTATACAGAAAGTCTGAAACTAAAAGGTTGAATGTTTAGGGAATTTTACCCATGTGGCATATAGTTGAGAAGTGGCATGGATGGTTGTAATCAACGGACTGGATGTGCCCTACTGATGTCTATTATATATTGATGTAGTATGCAGTAGTACAGCCTATGATTTAACCGCAAGACAGCGTGCGTATAACTTGAGATTCGTTAACTTGGAGCTTATTGCTTGGTCCGGAAAAACTGCCAGTAAAGGATTGAATGCGGTAACCTCAAGACAATAGAAGGAAAGACCAAAGAATTGATACAAAAATATGATTTCTGATTGAACTGGAAGAAAGCTATATAGAGAAGAAACATCTAAACAATAGCGCATCAGGCAACCTACAAAGTAACAATATACTTGATCAAATAGAGTTCTCAATCAAAAATTGATTCTATACCTTTCATGTACAGACCCGTATAGCTTTGTATCAAAACCATTACTCGACTGTGTAATTGATTCTCTCCTATCCTTGTGTACGAAAACATATTTACAAGTACGAAATCAGTGCAAGATTGCATCATTGTTCAATAGTTCCTTACACACCGTTGCATCCCTCCACTAGATACTGGTGAAGATTGGGTCCGGGGGAGACAGGATTGGCTGTACAACATGTGAATATCAGCTGCTGATACCATGTTGTATAGTCAATCAGTCTACTGAAATCATCTTCTTCGCGAGTCTTTCATCACTCAACTGTTGGTACAGACTATGATATTAATCACATGATAATCTTCGAGGAGATGAACTGGGAACAGGACTGATGCAGTACAACATGTAAATGTCAGCAGCTGGCAGGTTAATCTGACAGAAAAGTACATCGTGTCGTCAATCAGCAGCCTGCATGGACATAATCACATCAGCAGAGTATCAGACGAAACAATAAAATTTTACAGAACATCTTAAAAATCCAATTATATCAAAATACATTTTGCCTGATTGAGTTCATTTCAGCTCAAACAGTAGCCGCTAAATTTGGACGGCTTCTCCTATCTGGTATACTGCAGTCCAGACCTAGATAAAGCATGTCAATAGAACCTTTGGTTGGCCATTTATCACCAATCCTGCTATCAATGATACCATTTCTACATAGCAACTTTCTCTGAAATCTCTCATGTTTCTGCCTGAAGTTTGGAACACAGTGCAACTTATGAAGAACAAAGTTCCTCAGATCAAAGAGCGCATAGCCCTGTCACAAGTTGCAGCAAAATTATCCCTAATGCAAATATCAGACTGAGTCAGTTTGCCGGTGTCCCGGAATCCTGGATCGATGTACCTCCCTGTTCCTTTAGGTATACCATATGTGACATACATCCAAGTGCCTGTGTTGCTCAAAAACTTCAGCTCACGTGAAATACCAAAATCACTCAGCTTTAGTGTGTTTGATAAGTCAAAAAGAATGTTTGCTTGGCTTGAGATCACCATGCCTATTGGTTTGGGCTTTGTGTTGTGAAGAAATATCAGAGCTGAGCAAATATCAAATGATATATTTACTCTATCCGTCCATGTGATTGCATGTCCAACTCTGAAAAATGCGGTCGTCTAGGCTGCTATTTTCCAGGAGTTCATACGCTAGTGCGCACTTTTCCTTGCAGGCAACAATAAGAGTAACAATATTCCGATGGTGGATTCTTTTAAGGACTTCTACCTATATTTAAAATATAGAAAACAATTTGGTCACATCACAGCAACGGAAGTCAAATCCGACTAGAATACAATGTAACTGAATTATATTCTTATGATGGCACTAATTATAAATTTAGTGTTTTACTAACCTCGGTGTCAAGTACCCGAACTCCCTGTATAATTCTGTCATTCAGTATTTTAATTGCAACAATTTTGCTTTGCAAAAATGCCTCCTTGTACACAATTCCATAAATTTTATGAGCCTGCTTCTGTTCATGAATCTCAAAGTAGCAGTCTAACTTCTCATCACTAAACCGGAATGGACCTCAATAAATGGGCATCAATCACAAAGGGAGAAACATGCTTACCTGTTTACAGCATGGCTTCTCTATAGAATACTGTGGCTCAACTAGAATGGGCAGCTCACTCTGCGCAGATGACGGCGACTCCTCACCACAATCTTTACCTACACCCTGCGAAGGATGATTAAATAACATATAGGTGTCAACTGCATTGCTCTTTGTTTTAACATTTGCATAGCTACAAAACGAAGTTTACCTCAATGTCCAAACGCGGCGGCATTCTCATCCAATATTTTGAACCAAGGTCCTCTGTGGGAAAATAAAAAACAAAATCATTAAATTATACCATAATCATATTTATCTGCTTTATGGTAATTGTGTACGTTGAACGAAACTAATGCAGAGAGAGTGAGAGAGAGTTCCAAGATTCACCTAGTAGAGAACATTCAGGTCAAGCACACCAACAGTTTGCCCTTGTGCTACCCCAGATCAAAAAAACCGCATTACGCTTCAAAGAGAACCACGTTCTAGCTTCTGTAAGCAATACAATCCCCAATTCAAAGACTGAAAGAACCGAACCCGCTGATCCAGCAACACAGACAAATCTCCGCTCAAATCAAACCCTAAATCACATAAACCGGTGTACTAGCAGACCAAATTAACCCATATCCCTAAATTACATAAATATTTGAATTGGGGATTGTATTGCTTACAGAAGCTAGGACGTGGTTCTCTTTGAAGCGTTTTGAGGTTTTTTTTTCTAGGGTAGCATAGGGGCAAACTGTTGGTGTGCTTGCCCTAAATTTTCTCTATTATTTATGGACTGGTTTGCTAGGTGAATCTTGGAACTCTCTCACTCTCTGCATTAGTTTTGTTCAATGTACACAATTACCATAAGGCAGATAAATATGATTATGGTTTAATTTATTGATTTTGTTTTTTATTTTCCCACAATAGACCTTGGTTCAAACTAGTTAGATCAGAATGCCGCCGCGTTTGGACATTTGAGGTACACTTTGTTTTGTAGCTATGCAAAGATTAAAACAAAGAGCAATGCAGTTGACACTTATATGTTATTTAATCATCCTCGCAAGGTGTAGGTAAAGATTGTAGTGAGGAGTCGCCGTCATCTGCGCAGAGTGAGCTGCCCATTCTAGTTGAGCCACAGTATTCTGCAGAGAAGCCATGCTGTAAACAGGTAAGCATGTTTCTCTCTGATTTATGCCCATTTATTGAGGTCCATTCCGGTTTACTCATGAGAAGTTAGACTACTACTTTGAGATTCATGAACAGAAGCAGGCTCTTAAAATTTATGAATAGCATTCTAATTCATGGAAAACTTTCACTTATATATGCCTTTACCTGTCTTAAGGTACTTTGTAGGCATGAAAGCTAAATTGGTACTTTAGCTATTCTCATCCCTATTTTTTTTCATCAGACCAAAACATAAGGCTACCTCCCTACAGTTCGAGGCCCAAAAACAAAAAGATTAATGCCATGTTAAAGTAAAGCCCCAATTTAGGAGTAACTAAGGAGCACAAGTACGGACAACATCAAACTTCGAACCAAACCTGTATAGATGCAGGCCATTATAGAGAGTTCTCATTTGCTACTGCAGTAGCCAAATACATGTGCCATATACATTTATACAAGGAATGCAGAGGTATATACAGAAGCAGACCTGTTATAAATAATGAAGCGACCAGATGGTCGTCGAATTGCATCTACTAGCCTGTTGGTATTATGGTCCAACTCAACGCCACAGAAATAAGTGGACAAGCGTAGATGCATACGTACTCATAAAAGTTTATAGTAGCAAGCTTGTACAGAGGCCTACAGAAGGTATTAATTCTTCGTTAATTTGAACCTACTTGATTGAATACTCAGCTAAACCACATCGGTCACACTTCATAATGTGAGGCTAACATGACATATATAATTCTAGCCGATATTGTATAAAATGGTGGAACTCAAGATTACCAGCAGGACTAAACAGTTGTTTGTACTTCCTCCGTTTCAAAATAGGAGATATATAATTTTTGCTATCTTGTTTCAAATATAATATGTGTATGTAGTTTAAATGATGTTTTATCTTTTTTGCCCTCGTTAATCTTGTCTCTCTTCAATATTTATGAGTACACACCCACCTTCCCTCTCTATTATTTCTAAGACATTAGTAGCATGGACGCTGTGGTCATTTTTCTCAACCATTTCCTTATTTTTATGTGCTCCTTAATCTCTGCATCTAAATAGATAGAGTTTTTACCATCCTTACCATGAGGTACTACCAAACTGCCATTAAACTCTTGTCGTACCTCCACCGTTTAAATTTTTGTTCTTTTGGTACTAACTCAATGTATAATTTGATATCTCCTTAGGAAAGATAGTAAAAATCACCCAAACAAAATATGCCTTATAAAAAGAAACGGAGGGAGTACAAAACAGTTGTATAACAAGCAAAAAAAAATTCAATGAAAGGTGCTTCTATGCATCTCCTCTATTGTTATCACGGCGTCGCCCAGTCGTCAGGCATTGACCGCCAAGTGGGGCACACCTCGCTTGTAGACGGCAAGTCATCCGCTTAGTCGTGTTAGACGTCGCCCAAGGCGACTAGGCGTCGCTGCCGCATCATCCGTCGGGGAACAGGTAGCACGTACAGCAGGCGCACGGCGTGCCCCACCGCCACGGAAGGCATGACCATGGATGCGATCAGTGCCATGTTGGCCGGCGTCACCACCATCGTGGCCTCCACCTGGCTCAACCTCGCTGCCTGCCAGGACCAGATCAATCCACAAGAAAATCCAATTCACCGATTGCCAAATCACATCAGAAAAACCACGAGCACCAAAAGAAAAGATTTAATCTACCAGAACTAAAAGTAATAAGGACACTAAGATATGCGGAACTCTTACTTTCCTCTTTCCATTACTCGGATTTTATACCCAGGGTTTACAAGTTTCACCACAACAGAATTTTAAACTCAATAATACAGAGAGTTCGGTGAAAACAAACTAGACGACGAGAGTTATTGTCGGTAATCTTACTAGTAATTACTGTTTACATCTACTTACCCATTGAATGGCGAGTTTTCTGTTCTGAGCGAATCGTGACCGTCAATGCTTCTTTTAAGTAAAATTGGTGAATCGATACGCTCAATACAGACTTCCTCCTGTGCTTCTTCTACCTCCTGATGGTTCTGACACTGCCGCCATGCGGCACGCCAGGTCCATCATCGGGATGAGGTGCCACCGCTCGAAGAAGGGCAGGAAGAACACCCTGAGTCGCCTCCCACCATTGCCAGCACCCGCGGCGGTGCCCATGGAGGCTACAACGAGGGCGGACCTAACTCGGGGCTTGGGGATTCAGTTGAGCCCCCAAAAATTTCGGAAATCGATTCTTGTGCACTAATGCAGTGCATGTAACATGGGCATAGATGCATCGTGTGCGTTTGCGTGGGAGCCGGGAGGAGTGCATGCAGCGCAACGTGTGCAACATCGTGCTTTTGCATGCGGCTGCTTGTGATGGATGGATACACACGCACATAGGCGGAGCCAGAGGGGGGTTTGGTGGGGCTCAACCCCCTGACCCATCACGAGAAATCCTGCCGCTTGCAGATTTTATTTGTCAAATCTATTCTTTCAGACGGTAGCAATGAAAAGTAATTTTTTTCCCTTGCATATTTACATACTAATACTATATTACATGCATTTAAATTTCAACTATAATATGTCGACTTAGTAGTTTTTATATTTAATATATGTACTTGTGTTCAACCCCTTTTTAAATAAATCCTTGCTCCGCCTCTATACACGTAGATATTGTTCGCTATGGAAGAGAATCAGAAGCTAGGAATGACCCAATGGGAGGGAGAGGTCCTTTCTGCTGTGCCACCACAAATCCCTAGAGATCAGGAGACGAGCGACAAAGAGTGCTTCAATGTTTTTCTTCTAATAAAACAAACAAAAGACAATACAAATTACACAAATTTTTAAACAAACAAAAGGTAAGCAATCACTATGTACTTTCATTCATAGCTTAATATGTGTAACTGTCAAAAAAAAAAAAAAAAGCATGAAAACACCTCTCCAACCGATATTGTTTGAGCTGCTAATTTACTTAATCCTTAAGCCAGTATCAAGCTACAAAACAACAGGCGTCCGTATACATCGTTTCAACAATAAACAGCTGAATGACATGAGCATGGATTGGACAATTTCACAGGGTAACTAACCATAGTATCTCAGCTTTCATCAGGAAAAACGTTTTCGCACACCAAGGCCCGTAGCAACACTAAAACGATGAGAAAACTACATTGATCACTCTAAGTGCTCAGAGAATCACGACCAATGTTAACAAAACCTTCGAAAACCAACCTTACCGAACCGGTTCGAGATTCAAAACCGGTCTAATTCAAAAAAAATTGGAAAATTTTATGCGATGTAAACCGGTCGAAAATCGGTGAAAACCGCTCGATTTTCGATGAAATCGAGCAATTGCTCAAAAATGGGCTCTAAGGAAGGTTTTCTATGAAAACCAACCAGTTTTCAATTATTTCTTTACCCTTCGGTTTCTCGATTTTGGAGCGATTTTCGACTCGATATTTCGGATTTTCGAGTTTTTTCAAAAATGGTTTTGTGAACCCTGATCATGACTCAGGACAGCTCAGATATCACTCTCGCGCACTTCTCCTCCAGGATCTTCATGGCCTCTGTGACGAGCAACTCCGGGGGTAGAGCTCCAGTGGACTCAATCGTAACTAGCCAGGGGAAACAATAACCAACACAGTTATTAGAACAGGATAAGCTGGTACAGCAACAAGTTGAACGGAGGCGTAACGATGGAATCACTGTACAATGTGTGAAAAATAATCAGTTTGTTCACTACTTACAGATGAAGTGGTCTCTAACACGCCTCAGTTCCACTTGATCCCCGGTCGGTCCCATAACACATTCCCTACAAAGCGTGCATGCTCTTGGCTTAGCAACAACTGCCCTCTTTTCCCCTGTAAATGGAAAAAAAGAAGATAATATAAACTGAAGAAAAGAAATGGAAGACTCAAGCGGCAATAATTTACACAAGGGACAGTCCCAGGTCGATGTTGCCTCACTAATAGCTTTTGATGATCTGATTTCTTAGCCCAGATCGCTTAACCAAATTTTAGAATGATTCTAAATGAAAATTCCCACGGACCTACATTTCGGCAAATTTTCATGAACACATGTTTCCTAGGTTTACTTGTTTAAATTTTTAACCAATTTAAAACTCAACAAACTACCTTTCATATCAACTTCCACTAAAATGCAATGCGGGAAGTTAAACAACCTATCATGCCTATTTCACTGCATAGTTTGAAACATGTTTACATAAATAATGAAATCTGTTAATCATGTTTTAGTGTTTAATAACTGATATTCTGACAATAATGGCTTCATTCAGTGTGCTTGATGCAAATATGGACCGAACATGAAAGTAAACTCCAATAAATACATTAAAGTGCTAAAGAAAGCCAGAAAATGCTGTAAAGTAAATGCCAATATTGGAGTTAAGCAATGAGTGCCAAACGGTAGGGATTGGCGGTCTTCACAACCAGGTGATAGTTGTTTATAACTGTGAAAGATTTATCAACCCCCAGAGTATACCATCATCCTCCCTTCCCTCACCCTCCTAAACATCCGATCAAGTGCACCGAGAAAAGAAGCCAACATTACAGACAACACCTCCAGTTCCTTGATATCTCCCAGTAAAACCAATAACAGCAGTAAGAGAGAGAGAGAGAGAGAAAGTTACCATTTCCCAGGTCTTCAATGTCAAAAACATTAACTGGACACTTCTTCACTAGTTTCTCTGCATCATCGTCTTTAATTTCTTTGAGAAGAACAACCTACATGGTAATACAACAATAAAGTACAATGAGTGATGCAGTTGATCACAATTTTTTATCGAATAAGACCATTTGTCACCCCTTAAGTATTGCCTGAGTCTGGAAACCAACCCCCAACTAAAAAACCCGGGTATTTGACACCCTCAAACTCTCAAAACCGTTCACTTTTCACCTCTAATCTGGTTTTATTAGTTGTTTTCACCACGTTGGAGGCTACATCAGTAGTTTTTGCTGTGTAGATAGCCACAACAATGCTGAATCACCTCCTAGTTAGGTTATACATACATCTTAATGAAATTAATCCAACGGTTCATGATATTTTGCGAAAAAAAGTATGTGAAGTACTTTGTTGACTTAATCATGTTGGGTTGATTCATAAGACACATAAGCATATCCTAGCTTTCTAGGACGACAAGTAACCAAAAACCGGCCAAAAACAATGGTGGTTTTGTGTGCAAGGGTGATTTGCCCGGTTTTAATAAAGGGTGTTAAATATCCGGTGTTGGGAGTTGGTGGTTGATTTCCAAACTCGAGCAAGAGTTGAGGGGGGTAAAAAAAGACTTACTCCTTTTATTATTGAAAATGCCATAGTGAAAGAATTTTACCTCAGGAAGCATCTTGTACCAGGCTGTAGCAACTGGAGACCACTTGGCATGAACTTTCCCCACTCCCTTAACGCCATGTGCCTCAAGCTCAATAGTCTAAAATAGAACAGATTATATTAGAAAGCACATTGGTTTACAGATAGCACCCCATGAAAATAAGTACAAGAATTTCAGAGTAACAGATCATCTCTAAACAAATATATTCAGTTCTTTACAAATGTTTCTATCAGGCGTGCACCTGAAGTCAGGCTTGATGAGTTACATAACCTAAATATCTTATTAATATAAATTATGGTAAAGCTGCATACATTATAACTCTGTGAATTATCTGGGTTGAATTTTTTGGTACCATGTGGGCTTAACAAAGTACATTAATCCAAAAATAGAGTCCAGGATAGCACATATGGCTACCGGCGGCTACTCATATCATAGTGATACCATGAGAAATAACTACAATAAAGATGTTACCTGTCCTGGCCCAAGCCTCGCAATAGTTATATCTTTATACTTCACACCAAGATGCCTATTAGAGATCTCCTTTTGGCTTTGACTGAAGGATGTGTAGGTCTTTTGTTTGTCCCCAGATTGTGCAGGAGATGCCATATTTAATTGGCTACCTTCTGGCAACCACTCCAATTGACCAGACTTCACTGTGCAATCAACAAAGCTGTGAACACTTGATACACTAGAAAATCTCAACAAAAAAAACACTTACAAATAAAATTGGCTTATGCAGCAATTACAGAGCAGTACAACAAGAGAATTATGAATTATTTTAATTCATCATTTATATCAGTTTTAACAAAGTAACTTCTTATATGATTAAGTACATAAGAGGTTACAAAATAGGGCACCCCAAACTTACCATTAAAAAAAATGGGCATGAATAAGCTGAAGTACAGTACGGAGAACTAAGGATTAACTGTTCGACTCATCATTCATAGACTATCAGCAAACAGGTTTGTTAGATGATTGACGTTGCACAAGAGTTATTATTATAAAAATGTAAGTTAACTTGTGCATTTTGTTTTGAAAAGAAATGGGCAAAAGTGGCTCAAAATAATAAGCTGGAGCTGAATATTGAGAGAGAAAACATTCGCTGAATATTGGAAACTGTACAAGGGTACAGGTTGCAGGGAAATATGATATACCTGTAAGTCGTTGCGAACCCTTTTCACATGAAACATGCAGTTTATACACAATAGTGTTCCTTTCATTTGGGACATCATTTTCTACAGAACAGAATGGAAGGATAAGACTGCTCTTATTGGAATTATGCAACCAAAACTATGGATGTGAAACTAGAAAAATTGAAGTTACTGACCTGATATGTAATCAAAAAGCCTTGGATCTGCATCCAGTGGAATAAGGCCTAATCTATGTGAAAGAACCTCGTCTGCTATAACTGATGTGTTGTCAACCATGAAGACTTTCTCAATTGCCATTGTAGGAACCTATTGATCCAAAGAAAGAAGTATATGTTAAACATTGAGATATTGAACTGGAACCCCCAACATATATCAAGTATTAGAATACAGCAAACAGTTTTCAACTTTCTGATGGTACACATGACAACAATGTGCATACCTCTGCAATGAGGATTCTCCTGAAAGCATTAGCTATCGATGTATCAACACCAATCATATCAAACTCCATATCATCTTCTGTAAGTCGATTTATCTCAACTTTGAAGTTATTGCAAAATTTCTCCACTGATACACTAGTATCAACTCCCATAGCAGCATAAGCACCCGAGTATTGAAAACCTTCTGTCTTTTATAACATATAAGTGAACACATAAAAAATAGATGAGGCCTATCTATATAATCAAACTACACACTGCAATTACAATAAAGAGAAAATTTTCTTCACAAAGCATGATGTAAAAGAACAAAATGAAGATAAGATGTGTCGAATCTGTATTCAGAGTAGCAAACTTAACCATTGGACAATTTAAAACACCAAAATACAAAATACTCAAAACCTCAAATGATCATTTCCATGAACAACCGCAACATGAATAAATATGCCATCCAAACACCTTTTCTTTTGAAAAAACACAACTAGACAAGCAGAAAGATTCAGGGGAAGATGTTCAAGCCTTCAACAGAAGGAAACTAGTATATAGACTCAATGATGAAATATAAAACCTCTTCTTTTCAATATTCTGTGAAACAGCCAATTAAATGCATAGGGTAGAAAGATACGTACTTCTATGAGAAATTAGGTTCCCATGGTAGAACAACTTATGATAACACATAATTTCAGCGAAAAAAATATGTGAATTTACCGAACAAACAATTTAACACCAGAAACGTGCAGACAGGCATACAGGCATACATACACACGAAATGCAAGGAAGTGAAAGAAAGAGTAGCATATAAATGGGATACATGAGTGGGGGCATCTGCATTGCAGACAACACGGGTGCGCTGGAGCTCAAGGTGGTCAGGAAGCTTATATTGCTGTTGATTGAGCACATCATCCTTGTCCTTTGTCGAATTGGTCCCCTTCTTCGGCATCCTTGCTTGCCTGCTTGTTCACTCTTGTACTGCTGTTATGTCCTGTTCTTGAGGGAGGAGCGGCAAGAGTGTGCAGGTTAGTAACAGTTTTAGGATATCGACCACCAAAAAAAATAGATTTCTTGAACAGCAGAAAGAACCACACCACGAGTTCACTACTAAAATCAAGGCAAACTCTAGGAGATCTTAGACACGTCTACGCAGCACAGCAATACCAATACCACGTTCGGCCAAAACGACGGCGACAGCAAATATAAACAAACCGAAAAGCATAAATCGCGCATGAAGCGGCCATGGACAGGCTCCCCTAGCGTATCCACACTCAGAACATCGAAACACTCCAAACATCCGCATCGCCTAAACCACCAATGAGGCATTGGGATCCACAAATCTCGAAACCTGGAGACGCATCAACCCAAAAAAATAAACCCTCAACGATTCCCAGTTCATCCCCATCACGGCATCAAATCTGAACGCTCACACTGAACCCATCAACTCAGGGAAACGGCGACCCCTCGCAGCATCGCGAGACAACGCCTCCTCCAGATCCAGCCACGCGGTTGGAGAACGCATCTTTTACAGAATCTAAAGCCGAATTGGAACGGAAGAGGAGGAGAGAACGCGAGATCGGAAGCGCTAGCTCGGATTCTGCTCACCTCATCTTGCAGCTGCAGGCCAGTGGCGGCGGGTGGGGAACAACTAGGGTTTTGTGATGTTTTTGGAATCGGAGGGGGAGAGGGGATTCAAGGACGAATCGAAGGGAGGAAGTAGAGGGAAGCGTGCCAGGGGACGAGGGAATAGCAGGACGAAATGGGCCGGGCTCTGCTCTGACTACAGGCCCATGGTTCTGTCTCTTCGGTGGGACCAGCTGCTTGCTGGCCTCAGCATCGTACCTCCTTTTTATTTGCAACAATGGAAGTGGTGTACGCTGGTGTATTTCGACCACCTACAAGTTGTGAACCATACTGTTTGCATTAAAATTTGGTATAGTTAAATCGATAGTCCAAAAACAGCAAGATACGATTAGGATAACGGATCAAGATATTTGAAAACAAGACAGATCGTTAAGAAAATCGCCCTCAAAATAGAGGCCGATACAGATATTACTCCCAAAACGTGTTGTACTAGGACTCTATCAGCCGACGGATATAAAAGGCAGACAAGGGCAAGCTGCAAAAAAGACAACCACAATCAAATTCACATATTTACATTGTTCTCTTTTTCCTGTCGACTAGGAATAATTCCTGTAATTTAGTCTTCTTGTAATTCGATCTTGATCAATAAAGTTGTGCATCACCGATTATTGGTCTTCATCAATTACGCCCAGGTTTGATTTATTCTGATTTTCCTGCGCATCGCCTTCTTCAGAGTCGATATACCTTTATCCTCCGATTAGCCTTAATCGGCTAGTTGGGCTCGCCATACATCTCGAGCCTGCTTTGTGAGGTGTGCTTGACTTTGGGCCAAAAGCTCCCCAAACAAGCATGATCGCAAAGCGGTGAGAAGCTAAGACACAGCAGAAGCACCCCCAAAAGTTGCAGCCGCTGAGGAGGAGCTTTTTAGCTGTGGCTTCGCTTGACCGTCTCCCATCTCGCTCACTCCGCCTCTCCGACCTCCACCACCCTGCCTCGCCACCTCCACGTCACCTCTCCACTCGTCTGCTGCTGTGCTTCGCTAGGTTACTGCCTTCCCGCTCGGTTGCCCCCAAAAGCTACAGTTGCAACAGCCTGTTTGCCAAACGGCATAACAAGAAAAGCCACAGCCGCTAGCTAGAGCTGCTTTATAGCCTAGCAAACAAAAAACATCTTTTTAGCCCAGCCGTAGCCCCCCAAGCAGGCCCTCAATCTAATCGACTTTGGGCTGATTGAATCTAAGCCGATTGATCTTCACGATCGGCTTTAAATAAAGTTCACAATTTACCTTGTCGATTACAGGTCAAATCGACTGGTACGGTCTGAACTAGGTGTTCGTCTGGTGTGCTGCTGTCAGAAACTCTACTTCAAGTTTTTGACGTCAACACACTCTTGGCACGCCCGGTGGGACACCTAATGTCTTCATCAAGGAAGTCGATTCCACCATCTGATCTCAATACTGGAGCTATAATCGTCCCTACGCTGGACGATTTAACGCCAGAGCAGCGTAAGGAAATTGAAGATAGAAAAACTGCTCTTGAAGAGATGATGCTAAATTGTTATCAGAAGACTCGACGTGGCGTCACTCAGAAAACCGCACTGCCGACGGTTAATGCCCTTGGTGATGCAGGCATTACAGAAGGCCCGGTAAATCAATATCTGCCTGCTCAAGCCGAGCTATCGGCTATGATTAATCAATTTGTACACCATGCTCTGATAAACAAATCATCGGCTCTTGTTACAACACTTAAGCCGGTGATTGCGAATAGTGTTAAAACTATCGCTCAAGAGTTGGCTTCATCCGGTAGTCTGCTTGACCCGATGCAGGCTCTGCCAAGCTATCATGTTTTCTCAATAGCACAAAGTACGCAGAGCATGTTAACCTATCCTAAACCATCAGCTATAACCTCATCTCCAACCATGATGCCAACTCAACCCACTATCATACTACCATGAGATCCTCGGCCGAGTGGGGTAACCCATTATCAGGCTTATACCGATGCTGCTAAGCTAGATGCATCGGCCAATTTACCACTATCGACTCTATTTTACGTTTTTCCACAATCGATTCTACAGCCGATTGAATCCGATAGATACCCACAACGTCATGAACCTGTCTTGCCTAGGAATCCGGTTTCGCATAGGGTAGTAACCTATTCAGAACCTTTTGTCCCATTGGCAGAATCGCCAACTAGGAGAAACAATGGATACAACCAATACACTCATCACCCGTCGGCTCAGTCTAATCGGCAGCCCGAGTTTGCACTCGGAGGCAGAATGCCAATTATGACCAACATTATCAAGGATCTACCGTTCTGTTGACCGATAGTATTAATTGGGCCGATCAGATTTCCGCTGTATTAAGGGATCAATTCGGCATACAGCCAAAAGGGAAAGTCATCGGCTATAGAAAACCATATCCTGATTACATAGATCGTATGTCATATCCTCACAATTTTAAAGTCTTAGATTTCGCAAAATTCTCTAGTGATGATTCAATTACAACATTGGAACACGTCGGACACTTTATCACACAATGCGGCGAAGCGCCTCAATCCAACGGGCTAAAAATCATATTGTTCCCATTTCATTATCAGGAGCTGCTTTTACTTGGTTTACTAGTCTGCCTCCAAATTCGGTTCATTTATGGAACGATTTGGAAAGCCGATTGTATGAATATTTTTTCGTTGGCAGTTTGGAACTCAGGATTTTCAATCTGAGCTCTGTCCACCATAAATTTGGAGAATCGGTAACTGATTACATTAAAAGATTTAGGGAAGTCAGAAATCGATGTTTTAGTATCACATTGCCCGACAATCAACTAGCCGATTTGGCTTTCCAAGGGCTAATTCCACTACTCCGAGAAAAGTTTGGAGGACAGGAGTTCACTGATCTAAGTCACCTACTTCATCGCGTGTCAGCTCAAGAAAGCCGGTTTCCGGATAACAGGGGGTTTAAGGAGAAATTCAAAGCAAATAGCAATAATAAAGAAAAGGATAAAGCTAAAGTTAATATGGTAGATTAATGCCCCAGTGAATCTTCTGAAGATGATGAAGCAGAAGTGAATATAGCCGAATGGATTAAAGGGTCTAAAAAATCTTTAGCCTGTTCCTGGATTAAGCCGACTAGGAATAAGTCGAAAGTTAAATACGCTTTTGATGTCTCTAAGTGTGATCGTATTTTTGATTTGTTATTACAAGAAAAAATAATACGGTTACCCGAAGGACACATTATACCATCGGCTGACGAGATCAAGAAGCGAAGGTATTGCAAGTGGCATCATTTTTTTCTCATAATACTAACGATTGTAATATTTTTCGTCAGCAGATCCAATCCGCTATTGAGGATGGTCGACTAAAATTCGCTGATGAGCCGACCATACAAGTTGACCTCGATCCGTTCCCCATAAATATGGTGCAATGTTCGAGCAAAGGAGAAAAGCCGATGCGTAGCGAAGAACCAAGAAGGGATCGGCGAGTTGATATTCAGTCAACTTCTGATGGTAACCAAACATTAAAAATCATGATCGGTTCATTACAAATAGAAGCCAATCATGAGGGCAAAAATTCAAAGACCATTAAACCCAAAAGGGACCCGCAAGTTGGCAGATGGTATAAAACAGAAAAATCACCGCCAAGGAAACCAGCGAGAAGGCCTGGGCCAACGTTTTCTCAGTTGATGGAGAAGTATGAAAGAATGAACAATCGGTCGCAATATTCTCCGCGTTGGTCAGATAATTTATATCGAATTGAAAATGTAGAAAGAGCTCATCGGAGGTGCCCCTTTTGGCAATTTTGCTGGGAGAGAGGAGTAGCATTGCCATCTCCATATATGTGCCCAATGGAACACTATTCCCAGGATGATTGGCCTAGCCGATCGGCCAAAGAAAGGTTGTTTGGGCCGATACGGGATCGTCCTAACAAAAGCTACAGAAAATCGGTTCACGAGAGAATCTCTCCGCCGAATCAGGTGCCGAACCAAATTAAGATCCAGACAGAGTCAGATTCTGCTAATCGGGAAGATTTGGCTGGAAAAACACGTAAGCCAATGGAACCCAAACCAAGGTGGTGTCCACCCGATCTTAGCCGATCACAGCGCAGATGATTGCAAAGACTAAGGACTCAAGAAATGAGAGAGGCTGATGAAGAGAAACAGAGGGATCGAACCTTCAATGAACTTCAGCTGATCAAAACTACCAAAAAAGAGTGGAGGAAGAAGGAGCAGGTTGAAGAAGATTTCGATTCAGCCGATGGCTTGGATTCTCCCATGATTAGGGATGATACGCCTTCGATGGATATCAACATGGTATTCACGTTGCTGGCCGAGTTCAAAATTAAAACCGAATCGGCCAATGAAACCTTTGCTCAATCATGTTTAGGTGCCTAAGATACGATCTTTGAAAAACCACGAGATAATCATCGGCATTTAAAGCCATTGTATTTAAAAGGTTATATAAATGGCAAGCTGATATCAAGGATGTTGGTGGACAGAGGAGCTACCGTTAATTTGATGTTGTACACCACCTACAAGAAGTTGGGTAAGTCTGATGAAGATTTGATCAAGACTAATATGGTTCTGAATGACTTCACAAGCGATCCCACAGAAGCCAAAGGCGTTATGGTCACGGAGTTAACTATCGGTAGTAGGACTTTACCGACCGCATTCTTCGTCATTGACGCCAAAGGCAATTACAGCGTGCTGCTCGGCCGGGATTAGATTCATGCCAATTATTGCATTCCGTCGACCTTGCATCAGTCGCTTGTCCAATGGAATGGAGGCGAAGTTGAAGTCATCTCAGCTGATACATCGACTCATATTACTATAGCTAGTTCAGATGTAAATTGGCAACATGAGGAAGCCTAATGTATATCAGGGAAAACATTGGATGATTGTGACATCATTTGTGTTGGTAAGACAGGACTTATGCCGATTAGTGTCAAGCCAGGCACGTTCGATCGAGCAAATGAGGTTTTATGCCGATGAGGTCAAGGAAAACAGTGAAGGCCCTACAAGACAAAATGCAAAGCTATCGGCAAATGACAAATAGCTATGAGGGCATCGAAGATTTCCAAGAAATCGAGAAGTTAGGCCAAGGGTTCACATCCACCGATCTGCTTGAAGAAGTCGATATAGGTGGTGGTGATAGAAAAAGACCAACTTTTATTAGTGCGAAATTAGATGCAAAATATAAAGAGAAGTTGGTCAAAATTCTCAAAGATTATAAAGATTGTTTTGCTTGGGAGTTTCACGAGATGCCTGGTTTAAACTGACAACTTGTCGAACATCGGTTGCCTATCAAACCAGGATATCGGCCGTTTAAGCAGTATCCTAGACACTTTAATCCAGCCCTGTACAATATCATAAAAGAGGAGATAGAATGATTATTTGGAAGCAAAATTCATTAGGCCTTGTCGGTACGCAGAGTGGGTTTCCAAATCGTTCCAGTCATGAAGAAAAACGGGAAGTTTAGGGTGCGTGTCGACTTTAGAGAGTTGAATAAAGCCACACCAAGGGATGAGTATCCGATGCCGATAGCTGATATGCTTATCGACGCTGCATCAGCAAATAAAATCATTAGCTTTTTAGATGGTAATGCCGGGTACAATCAGATATTCATGGCAGAAGCCGTTATACCTAAGACTGCCTTCAGGTGTCCTGGTGCAATAGGGCTATTTGAGTGGACGGTTATGATGTTCAGCTTGAAAAAGCTGGGGCAACTTAGCAACGAGCCATGAATCTGATTTTTCATGACTTAATCGGCCACATTATTGAAATATACATTGATGATGTTGTAGTGAAATCTAAAGATGGCCTACAGCACTTAACCAATTTAGAAAAGGTCTTCTAGAATATAACAGTACATGGTTTGAAAATGAATCCTTTCAAGTGTGCGTTTGGCGTATCGGCTGGGCAATTTTTGGGCTTTATGGTCCATGAAAGGGGAATCGAAGTTAATCAAGAAAGGGTCAAAGCTATAGCCAAAACAAAGCCACCGACATGTAAAAATGAGTTGCAAAAGCTGATTGGTAATATTAACTATCTCCGACAATTTATTTCAAATCTTTATGGTTGGATTCGTACGTTCACCCCTCTGCTAAAGTTGAAGGATAATCAAGAGTTTGTTTGGGGAGCTGACCAGTAAAAGGCTTTTGATGATATCAAGGAATACCTGGCCAATCCTACGGTTCTGGCCGCTCCACGGAAAGGGGTTCATTTCAAGCTATATATATCGGCTGAAGAAGAAACTATCGGAGCCGTTTTAGCACAGGAAGTCGATAGTAAGGAAAGAGTAATTTTTTATTTAAGTCGACACCTACTAGATGCTGAGATCAGGTACCCTTTTGTCGAAAAGTTATGCCTATCTCTATATTTTTCCTGTACAAAGCTAAGGTATTATATTTTAGCATCGACTTGTAAGGTTGTTTCCAAAACCGATGTTATAAAGTATATGTTATCAGCTCCGATTTTGCGAGGTCGACTTGGTAAATGGGCTTATGCCTTGATAGAGTTCGACCTATCATATGAATCGGTCAAGGCAGTTAAAGGACAAGTTATAGCCGATTTTATCACAGGACATGATACCACCGTCGACCTAGTTTCTGTTGCCCCGTGATGACTATTTTTTGATGGGTCGGTATGTCGAGAGGGTGATGGTATTGGTATCATACTCATATCGCCCAAGGGTCATAATTTTGAGTTCGCATTTCGGTTGAATAGCCAATGTTCAAACAACCAGGCAGAATACGAAGCATTGCTCAAAGGATTACAACTATTGGAAAATATCGGAGTAGATACTGTTGAGGCATATGGCGACTCTATGTTGATCGTGCAGCAAGTGAAGGGCGAGTACCAATGCCCTGATGAAGTGCTACTCAAATATTTAGAATGGTGCTTCGAAATAATCGGCTCGTTTACTTCATTTTCTATCGGTCATATTCCTCGAGAATTGAACGATAGAGCCAATGCACTGGCTCAGCAGGCATCAAGGTACAAAGACTTTAGCCGATATCAGATGACTAAACTAGTAGGCAAGGCTGTCATGTGTGCCGATGCCATCGACTGGAGAACATGGATAAAAGATTATCTAATTGATCCATCTAAGCCAACAGAACGCAAAGTTAGGCAGCAGGCATTGAAGTATGTAGTCTTGGATGAGATTTTGTACTATCGGACTTTAGAAGGTTTGTTACTAAGGTGCCTAGGAGTCGAAGAAGCGTGGGTGGCAATGGGTGAAGTGCATGAAGGTATCTGCGGATCCCATCAATCGGCTCATACGATGAAGTGGATGCTAAGACGAACAGGGTATTTTTGGCCGACAATGTTGAAAGATTGCTTCCAATATTACAAAGGGTGTCAGACTTGTCAAAAATTTGGCAACGTACAGCTAGCACCGGCATCGGCTTTGCATCCGATTATCAAGTCATGGCCTTTCAGAGGATGGGGAATAGATGTAATCGACTAAATATTTCCTGCTTCAAGCAAAGGGCCATAAGATCATTTTGGCCGCGACCGATTATTTATCTAAGTGGGTTGAGGCTGTACCCCTCAAAAAAGATACGAGTATTGAAGCTATTGGGTTTGTTAATGAACATATTGTCCATCGGTTTGGAATACCACAGACGATCACAACCGATCAAGATGCTGTGTTTATGTCCAATGAGTTTTAGAATTACGCAAAGAGCCTAGGGATCAAGTTGTTAAATTCATCCACATATTATGCTCAGGCTAATGGACAAGCCGAGTCATCTAATAAAATGTTGATTACACTAATTAAAAAGAAAATCGATGAAAAACCAAGGAATTGGCACTCAACGTTATCGGAGTCACTTTGGGCATATCGGTGAGCCTATCACGGAGCGACAAAGCTTTCGCCTTATCAGTTAGTGTATGGCCAAGAAGCTGTTTTACCCATGGAGATTAACATTGATTCTATACGAGTAGCCAGACAAAATGGTTTGTCGGCTCAAAATTATAACATCTAATGATCGATAACTTGGACGAATTAGCAGAATTACGCTTGTCTACACTGGATCGGCTTAAGAAGAATAAGATAAGAGTTGCGAGAATAAAAAGGTTGTGCTTAAGTCTTTTGGTGAAGCCGATTTAGTTTGAAAGACCATACTACCTGTTGGTTCTAAAGATAACCGATTTGGGAAATGGTGACCTACGTGGGAAGGGCCGTATAAGATTAATCGGCTAGTCGATGGAAATTCATACATACTCGAAATGTTAGAAGGAATTGTTTTGCCTAAAGCGATAAATGGGAAATACTTGAAGAAGTACTATCCTAGCATTTGGGTTGGAGCTTAGTCGGCTAAGAAAAAAGTATCGTTCTAAAAAGCCAAGTTAACTCACTGCGATTAATTGGCTAAAAATAAATTACGTGACAAGATAGCGTAAAATCGGTTAAACAGCCGATTATAAAAGTTAAAGCATTACAGAAGTAGTGTTCCAAAAGACGAGCATCTAACAAAGTTTTGATCATGAAGAAAATTAACATTGAAGGCCGGAGCCGGGAAGTCTTGCACCCAAGGCCGATAGAGCGCCTGCAGCTTTGGCAATCACGCTTTGCACTTCATTGATTATGCGATCATCTTCTTTAGGATTTCCAGGAACAGGGGTCATCTTGGCCATTTGTTTCTTCACGTCGACCACGACCATGGCAATACCCAGTTTCTGATCTTTGATTGCCGATGAAGTCTTCTCCATGGTTTGTTGGCTTTCTAGGAGCTGCTTTTCGGTCTTAGCGAACTCTTCTAGAAGAAACTTGTTAGTTGTCTCAAGCTTTGAGATGGGCTCCTTGGAGCCTTAAGCAGCTTAGTGTCGGCGTCAAATTTATGCTTTTTTGCCTTAGCATCAGCGACCAGCTCATCCAAAAGTTTTTGATCGGCTTCTTGAGCTTCGCGCTGGGCTATTCTTACCTGAGCTGCCTCTACTTGTGATTTCTTCTCGTCCATGTGGAACGTTTAGAAGTGCTTCCATTGCCTTTGGGGGCAGATCAGCTTCAACTGTTGCCATGGCATCGCGAATCGGTTGATTATTTTTTAGAATCTCTGATTGCGGCCTCATCACCAAATCGAAAAGTTTATCAAGGCGTTCTTGCATCCCTAGAGCCGATATCACCACGGCCGATGCTTCTTTAGAGACTTCAAGGATTTTTCTGATTTCCGCATCATAATCATCCATGGTCATGATCTCTAGATCATCAAGATCGGCCAACGAGAAGCCCAATAAATTCTTCAGAAGATTCTGGGAATGCCACAACTGTCGGGGCCGGTGGCATCGGTTGAGAAGGAGCCAAAGCACCCAAAGAAGCGCCAGGAAGGTTGACTAAGATTTCTGCAACCTACGCTAACGGTGTCGGCTGTATAAGAAGACAAAGGGTGAGCTGATGTCTTAAGAGCATACGTCATAAAATCACTTAAATGGACGACTTACCCCTGCAGTAGCCGACGTATGTGGCGAGCTCTCGCCACTCTGCTCCTGAGGCTTTGAACCCCTTTTAGCTGGAGCTTTGGTGTACTTGGTCTTCTTCTTTTCTGAAGTTATAATTGGCTGTGAGTTAATTACCAGAAGGGATACAAAGATATGTCAGTCGATTATGGTATACTTACTAGGTTGTTGTTTTTTCTCCATGTCCAATAGCGACGGACTATGGATGTCTAGGGTACCTGAAGTATACCCTGTAAGGCCAGTTGATTGATGGGGCCTCTTGCCTTGTTGGTGGCTTTGCACGATTGGCCAGAATGGGCTTCTTGCCGTGACCTTGGTGCGAGTAAACAAAGATCGGTCAATGGACTATCTTGGGTAAAAGAAGATGAACAAGGAATAAAGTTGATTAAAGCTGATACCTCGCCCGTTACATTTACTAAGCTCGTGTTAGTGTAACCTGACGAACTAGCTTCATTGTTAGAGTCGCTGTTAGACACTAACGTCGGCTCTAGTAAGTCTGGGAAGAATTCCTTGATTATAATTGACGGAGTTTTTTTCATATATAATGACTCTACAATAGTCGACCACCATGATGTGAAGCCACCCACCCGACGGGCATTCAGAAAGAAGTGAGGGAGGCTACGAAGTTGAAGCTCATCAGCTATTTCTAAAACCAGTTCGGCCGCAGCAGCTTTCCGGACTCTAGCTCTGGGTTGTGTCGATCAAGAAGTGGCAGACTTGGAATCACTTGGCCAAAACCCAGCTGTCTCGCATAAATTGACGAATGATAAAATTCGTACGATGGTTGGAATGGAATGTCCAATTCCTGGTATGAAGGCTGACAGGCAGAACGCACGAAGAGACGAAGAGTTTATATAAATCTAAGGTCTCTTTAGACATTAAAGAACTATCAGCTTCCAAATGCAAGAAAGAAGGCCAAAGGAAAATCGGCTGTAGAACTATAATTAAAGAAGTCTTGTTGCTTGAAGTCTTCAGTAACAAGTTCCAGGAAAAATGCCAAGTATTTTCTACAGCCGATAGGGTTGATTTTTGTCTCACTGCTGGAGCACATCATGAATTTTTCACCAAAAGATCGACATTCTTTGAACTGGAAAGGTGCGCCCTCTGGAGTATCATTTCTTGGGAATGGAGTCCTGTCGGCTAGATTCAGGTTAAAAGAGCGACTGAACAAACAGTACAGCCAAATCTGCACAAACCACATTGGCCCTCCTACATTGCCGACGGTAAAACGTTCAAAACCGATGAAAAGCCGACTTCTTATTACATATAACATTTGATATACAGCACCTAGTAAAGTTTTCCCTAGAGCCAGCTGATGGCCTTCAACAAGCTGTTCTACTAACGCAATAAAGCGATTTTAGTTTAAAAATAATTCAGTTTATTATTTTAGTTTCCAATTTTCTGATTTTTATGATATTTGAATCTTCTTTGATCCCGTTCTCCCTCATACGAGTTCCGATTGAGGTGATTCAAATTCCTAAAAATTTATAAAATTGAGATCTATTTAATGGTGAATTTTATTTGATTTGTGGAGTTCATTTACTCTCTGTTTTTGGTATTTATTTGCTTTTCTATTTCGATTCGTGCAGATGTTGAGTTGTACGATGCATCGGAGGAGGATCCACCAATTTAAGACAAGTTGTGCTTTGATCATGTTGAACCCAGTTTACAAAATTGCTATGTTGTTTTACTTTATGCATGCTATTCTATGCGTACAACTATTTTCGGAATAGTTTGGGGTCTAGCTAATGTACCTACTTGAACTATACCCTACCTTGTCACTTGTATGCCACGATCAATTGTCACCCTAGGATGGTTCATTATTAGTTTATTAATAATAGCAATCAACATGGGCTGATTAGACCGTGATTAGTTTGCTTAGCCATGCCACGTATATCTCATGTCTTTTGAAATATCAAAAGTGAATCTTGACTAATGGAATATGGAACATGTTTATAAAAGGTGTGTCCGGTGCTGTCACAAAATGATGTTGAGTTGTAGTGACGAATGTCACGAAACGATGTTGACTTGTTGATGGCACGTGGTGCATGGTAATCAACTGGGGTGGTAAATAATTTAGATTGGGGCAGGTGGCAAAGGGCAATGTGCCAAGGTGGATTAGGAATGGCAGAGGGTTTGTGGAAGTCTTGCCTCGGTCATCCTAAGGACTTAGAGCCTTGCGAGCCTTTGAACTGAGTCAATCATGCAACCACATGTTCTGGAATGGGACAGACCTAACTAAGTACGATTACCGATATTTTGATATTTGATACCTCAAGTGGATAATCACACAAAAGTGTGCATACATGGAAGTGTGGTTATAGTGGAGGATATGGTGTACTGTGGTCACATATCAATCTAACGGTTTGTCAGTCCTAACCTTCACCTCCGATGAGGGAAGGGTTAGTGTATGGCTTATCGGGAGGGTCAATGTTGGGATAAAGGTTATCTGAAAGGTTTTGTCATGATCGCTCTGCCAACACACAAAAGGAAGTGTGTTATTCCGGAGGCACAAGGAGTTGATGATGTCGTGTGGGTAAAGTGCATAACCTCTGCAAAGTGTAAAATCTATTCGGATAGCCGTGCTCACGGTATTGAGCAATGTTCGGGGATTACAATAAAGAGTTAGATTTTATAAAATGAAAACCTGGATGGGAATATTGGATGATTAATGGAAAGTTTGGAATCTGACTTAAGGTTGATGCTTTATTTACATGAGAAATGCTGAAATTACTATTTAATGTTATTTATTTTACTGTCTTTACAATCTATTTATTGTACTTGTTTATAAATGTTGCTTTATTATAAAATAGCCATGATAGACATTTCTTTTGGAATATGCCTTGTATATAGTTATGTTAAAATTGCATTCTGTGCACAACTTGTGGACTATTTTATGTACTCACCCTTGCCACCAACAAATCACCAGTTGAAGGGTCTACTCGAGCTTTGGAGGAGGAGCTTCTGGAAGAGACGAAAGTCTAGAGTGCGAGCTGTGTCAGTTGTCTGTGGTATACTGAGGGGTTATCTACGTTTTCATTCCGCTGCAATTTAATTCGTTGTTCAGCCTTGCGAGGCATAGTCATGTAAATTGACCATAAGGTCATTCAATTAGTAATATTTAATATATTATGTCTTTTATTATGTATCCGTTGTGTATGATTGTGGTAATTACCGATGTTGAGCCTGTGTGTACTAGCGTGATCCTGGACTAGTGCAGTATACACAGAGGGTTCGGATTTGCATATTCGGATCCCGAGATCAAGAATACCAATGTGGCAACATCAGCTCATAACAGACTCAATTAACAAAGTCAAAATATATGGGACTGCAATTATAATTGAAAGATATGTCACATGTTCTATAGAGAGCGATGGACATGGAGCATGACACTGAATCAAAGTAGCTAGGTGCATAGGCAACAGTGGCAAACAAGTAATTATGATAGATTACTCATGTATTTGATGAATTGGCTAACAAGTACTACCATTAATGTTCCTTAGGTCAATTGCCTACTTGATGAAGTTGACACTTAAACAAGCATGGCAATGATGACACTGGATCTGAGCATGTTGTCTAATTATTTCATCAAGAATCACACTAGCATGACATTGTCCTTAATGTAGTCAATCAATCATGTGATCCACGTATATCACTTAATCCTGTCTCTAACAACATCATGAGCATGCATGGTAATTAAAGAAAATGACCCCAATGGCCTTTCAATTGGAATAATAATCATCCATGTAGTATTTTGGGTTATTGGTTGTTTATCCATATTAACATGCTAAGTGCACCATTTTCATATTAGGAGACAGAAATGAACGGAGTAGGTAGCTATACTAATCAACTCTACAAAAATGGTAATGATGAGGAAAAAGTGATCCTAGTCACACAATGTAGACACATTCTAGTATGATTTGGCTTAGAGGTATCAAGGATTAAACATGGTCTTTGCAAGGTTATTAATCCGAAAATAGAGTAGTGACACTCCTATTCATACTATTAATGTTCAGACTTACTTAAAACACATCAATGTGTGATCCTTGGCAAGAGCTCACACTGTCATGATGATGTCCTTAATTTCGTACAATGCGACATGATTTAAACGAGAAATAAGTAGTATGGGTGATGTTAACTAGCATGGTAATGATGTCTAAAAATAATAAACTGAGCCTTACTACCATTTGTGATATATTCTTGTATTTCCTTGTTCTCACATACAAGAGCTGTACATAAACAACCATAGTAATAAACTGATAATAAAGACATACACATGCTTATCGTTTTCAGATTGACAATGATCACATTCTTAATAAAGAACTAAGATAACTCTTTTATAGGAACATGATACTACATAAGGACCTTAGCATCCAGCTCAATGATGATTAAGAATCTGAGAGCAATACTCATATAACCTATTGACACTGGTTTCCATGGCAATACATAGATTAAGCATTTCAAGAACACATTCATCACAAAACATCGAAATGCATGAATTTACATCAAGGATATCATGATGAGTGTAACAACTAGACTAAATAACGCATGAGATCCAAATATCACTAATTTAATTCATACTTCACCTAATTGAAGCGGTGGGGGGAGGCGACCAGCGGTGTGGGGACCTCGGTGGGGGAGGTGACCGTCGGTGTAGGGACCTTGGTGGGGGGAGGTGACCAGCGGTACGGGGACCTCGGTGGGGGGAGGCGACCGGTAGTGCGGGGACCTTGTTGGGGGGAGGCGACTGGCGGTTTGTAGGGCTGCGGGGAAGTGCTAGCTTAAAGAGTGACCGGGACGAATTAAATGCAGGCAATAAATCTGTCCAAGTGGAAGCAAGGCTATCGGTTTTTTATGCAAACCAACAGTGAAAACTCCCAAATTTCAATCGGTTAAAACAAAAACCGATACAAATATTATATCATCACTATCGATTTTAAGTAAAAACCGATACCAATGAAAATACCTATCACAGTCGTTTTCAAATAAAAACCAATACAAATAGCATGTTATCACTATCGGTTTTAAGTAGAAATCGATACAAATGAAAATATCTATCACTATCGGTTTCAAACAAAAACCGATACAAATAGCATGTTATCACTATCGGTTTTAAGTAGAAACCGATACAAATGAAAATATATATCACTATCGGTTCAAATAAAAACCAATACAAATAGAATGTTATCACTATCGGTTTTAAATAAAAACCGATACAAATAGAATATCATCACTATCGGTTTTAAACCAACACCGATACAAATAGAAACTGTCACATATTGAAAACCATGGTAAAGTCTAAATTTTTAGCATTTGATAGAAAAGGCCATAACTTTTTGAATAGAGTTCAAAATAATTGAAATTTTGCAAAAACATACTTTGGCATACCATAAAGCTTTTGTAAAATGAATTTTTGAAATAGAGTCCCCAATCAAAAGATATTAAATTTTTTACTTTGTAGGCATGCTTTTTTGCTTAATGAATAGAAAAGCCAACTTTTTCAAATAAAGTCCATATTTCATTTTGTAGGACTTTCATGGAGATTTGAACTTTCATAGCTTTGCATGCAAGCCAAGAAATACAAAGAAATCCCTTTATTTACAGTACAACTCTTCTTGATGATCTACATGCATGTAATTTGTTTCATGTGTTTCGTCGTCACCGCTAAGACATCCCCCATCTACAAACGAAGGTATTTCATTGAATTGGTTGTACTCTTCTTCATCTACGATATTTTCAACTCCAACGATCCACCTCTTCCCATGAAACATGACATGTAACCTCGGATTGGCTGGATCACGCACGTAGAAGAGTTGAGTTGCTTGCTTCGCAAGGACGAACGGTTCATCTTTGTAGGCAAGTCTCTTGAGATCCACAAGAGTAAAACCTCTCTTGTCGACCTTCACTCCATGTGGAAGTCCCACCTACTTACATCGGAACAATGGAACTTGGTATATTCCGTAATCGAGCTCTCAAATTTCTTCGATCATCCCGTAATACGAGTTCATTATCGTTGAGGATCCTCCTTTCAAGTGATCAACAGAAAAAGCATCTATGCTCACACCACTGTTTTGGACAATAATCTTGGCATCTTGACACTTAGTGTAAAAGGTATAGTCGTTAATATCGTACCTTTTTCATGTCTGTACATTAAATCTTGGTCCATTACCAACCATTTAACATCCTCACTAACGGAGACCTCCGCCTTTTCTTTGAACCATGTGAGAAATCGATTGTTGTGTTCTTGCATGATGGAAAGCTCATCCATGTGTGGATTATCTTTCTATAATATCAACTTGTGCTGCTTGATGTATAGATGAACTTCTGCGCTATGCTGCAAGACTGTCAAATGCGCTTTGCAATACATATCAAACTATGGACTCATTAGTTCACACCCAATGGTTCCTTTGCCACCAAGTCTGCCCTCATGACGAGATACTGGAACACCAATTGCTTGTCTTTTACCTAGATAGTCCACGCATAACTCAATAACCTCTTTAGTCTCATAACCTTCAACAATACTACCCTTAGGTTTCGACCGATTCCTCACATATGACTTTAATATACCCATGTACCTCTCGAATGGATACATGTAACGTAGAAATGAAGGTCCACATATCTTAATCTCTCTAACAAGGTAAACAACAAGGTGGACCATGATGTCATAGAACGATGGGGGAAATGCATTTCAAGCTGACATAGAGTCTGCACCATCTCACTCTGTAAGTTGTCTAGCACATCGGGGTCAATAACCTTGCAAGAAATCACATTGAAGAAATAACATAGCTTCGTAATTGCCAACCTGACATCCTCTAGCAGAGTATTTCTGATTGCAACAGGAAGTATTTGGGTTAACTAGACATGACAGTTGTGGGACTTCGTACCAAGAAACTTCAAATCATTCATTGACACAAGCTTCTTAATATTTGCGGAGTAGCCCGATGGAACTTTAATACCTTGGAGACACTTGCAGAGGTCTTCTTTCTCCTTGGACAGGATCTAGTATGCAGCGGGGATGTACGAACCTTTTCCATCCTCCTCTATCACTGCAAGCTTAGGCCTGATTCCCATGTTGGCTATGTCGCGGTGAGCATTCACACTATCCTTGGTCTTCCAGGTATGTTCAGTAGGAAGCCAACCAAGTTGTCACAAACATTCTTTTCAACGTGCATGACATCAATACAATGCTAGAAATCTAACTCCTTCCAGTATGGTAAATCCCAAAATATCGACATCTTGTTCCAAATGGTCTTGGGATGAACAGATTTACGACTCTTTCCATCAAGTTTATCATCCATCTTACAGTATTAATGACTTCGAGGTAGAAACCTACGGTGACTCATGTACACAGTTTTCTTGGAATTTGGTAGCCATAAGCTCTAAATCTCCTCTTCACAAATAGGACATGCTTTGGCTCCCATTGTACTATAGCCCACCAAATTACCAAGGGCCGAGAAATCATTTATGGTGCAAAATATGATAGCTTGTAGGGTGAAGTGCTCTCTTCTGTATGCATCCCACACCATGACCTCCTAGTTCCACAATTTTACCAAATCCTCAATCAGTGGTGCAAGTTACACATCAATATCACTTCCCAGCTATTTCGGTCCCGAGATTAGCAACGACATCATGAGATACTTTCGCTTCGTGCACAACCAAGGAGAGAGATTGTAGATACACAACAGAACTGGCCAGATGCTGTGACCACTGCTCATGTTACCAAATGGATTCATTCCATCGGTACTCAATCCAAATCTTATGTTCCTCATCTCGGCAACAAACTCCTCATGTTTCCAATTGATATTTTTTCATTGAGACGAATCAGCGATGTGTCTCAGCTTGCCATCTTCCTTTCGAGATTCATAATGCCAACGCAACAATTTTACCTTTTTGGGATTTGCAAACAACTGCTCTAAACGGAGAATGATGGGAAAGTACCACAATACCTTGGCCGGTGCCCCTTTAATGACCTCTTCATCATCGTCGCCCTGGCTCTTACACTTCTTGTCATTACGCTTCTCCTTTTGTTTGTACCGGGAACACCACAAATTGGACAAATATGTAGTTCCTTATGCACATTACGGTACAAGATGCAATTATTCGGACATGCATGTATCCTTTCTATTTCCATTTCCATGGGACATAGTAGCTTCTTCGCTTCATAAATGCTTGTTGGCAACTCGTTTCCCTCTAGAAGAACATCCGATAGAAGAACTAAAAGTGCATTGAAACTTGTATCTGTCTAACGGTGTTTTGCCTTCAATTCGAACAATGCAAGGACTAAACCCAACTTGGTGTATTCCGCTTTGCAACCCGAGAACAGCGGTTTGGCATCATCTTCCATCAAGATTTTAAACTTTTCAAACTCTCTTTCCGCGTAATTTCCCTCCACATCCCCCAACATTTGCTTTAAACTTTCCTCCTCAAACATATCACGCTGCAACTCGTCATCAGGTTCCACCATGTCTTCGTTGCATACTGGAAGGGTATAACTTGTGTCCTCGTGATGGATCCAATACGTGTAATTCCTCATGAAGCCACGTCGAATCAAGTAGTCTTCAATTTGATCTAAGTTGTTAAATCCTCTGAGATTGGTGTAATCAAAGCAAGGACAATATATGAAGTAAACTCCTCTTCACCATGTCTTCTTCTGCAATTTTTTTGAACTCCTTAACACCCCTCTGAAATTCAGTACTCACACTACTTTTTGATACATCCATTCTTCACAGTCCATCTACAATTAAACTACGCACAATAAATTAAGGAAAAACTAGAGCGACAGCTAGCTAGCTATTTCGAATATTGAGACATCATTTCATTACCTTTGCAAAATAGAGGATGGTTCTAAGATATATAATTTTACTCCCGATACCTTCTTCCCTAGTTAAGAGCTTACAATTCTCTAGTTAAGAGATACAATTAAAACATCAACAATGATATCGAATGACCTAATTAATGTAGTAGCTTGCAAATCTTACGACTTCAATGAAACAAAATAAAGGTGCAACCATTAACAAAATTGACGAATTGAATGATCTTAAAGAAACGTCTATCTGTTCACCAACTAAGTACGTACCAACGATGAATCCTAATCTCTAATTAGGTTAGGTCCTAATCCTATTCGAGGAAATGTGGTTTGGGCAAGTTCATAAGCTGTTGTACAACTCCAAAGAAAATTTTGATAGCATCCCCCCGCTGTTCTCTAGATACACGTCTTGACAATAGGTCAAGAGAGGTGTGTATCCGAAGAACACCAGGGAGATGCTGCCGAAACCTTCTCTGGAGTTGTACAACAGCTCAGGAACTTGTCTGAACCACATTTCCTCGAACTATGCAAAAAACGTAGATAATTCGAGAGTTCTTACTTATAAATATGCCATTTCAGCATATTTATAAACAAGCACCCTCGAACAGGAGACGTAGGTTACGCATTCTAAACTCTAACATTCATCATATGACAGCAACAATAATTCTAGATTAACACGAGAGTACTACATTGGTAATTAAATGGATGTGTGCTTATCAAATAAAGGGTGTGAAATCTGATAAGATACACACAATTAATTCCAGTGCAACCTAAACTCTCTTTGCGACATATCGAAATTACCTAGTGCAAAATCGAAGGGGTTTGAAGGAATGCCCACATTTTGAAGAAAACCACAAATGAGGGAAAAAAGAGGGGAAATCTCCTCAAGCTAGGGCTTCAACTTTACCCTCTTAACACCCATCTGCGAGGATTTCAAAATTTCTCACCCAAGTATTGCTTCCAACCAGAATATGTGTTATTTTTTTAGGTGGCGGCGATTTTTTTAGCCTCTGGAACAACAATAGAGGAGAGTTCAGCCTGAGGGTATAAATAACCTAGCGAGGCACATCATTATCGATTCTCAGGTTAGAAGCGATTTGATGTAGCACTAGGCAAATCACAATTGGTTCTTACATGCATGTCCACATCACAATCGATTCTAATGTTAGAATAGATTGTGATGTGCCAAGTGCTACATCACAATCGCTTCTAACCTGAGAACTGATTGTGATTATTACTAACACTATCCCCTAAGTCACTATCACAATCGATTTTTCCTAAAAACTTAAGAACCGACCTAGATGAAGTGATAGTGATGTACCATTATGTAGTAGTGATTTAAACTGAGTCAAGCATACAACCACATGTCTGGTATGGGACAGACCTAGCTGATTAATTTGTAATGTCAAGATTTTGGTACTGTCGTAGTGGCGTGGGTTCCGGGTGCACAGGTAGACTCACATGGTGCAAGAGGGGGGCCCTGAGTGTGGTAACCAGTTCCATCAGTGTTGAAACCTTAGCAGACAATATTGGATTTAGACAGAGCATTGTAAAGGCTTTGTTATGATCACTCACTTATGTAGTGAGATGATTGTATCTTGTGGGTAAAGTGTATAACCTCTGCAGGGTGTCAACCATATTTGAATAGCCGTGCTCGCGGCATTGAGCAATGCTCGGGAATTACAGTCAAGGGTTAGATTTTGATAAAATTAATTTGGGAATGGAGGCAGTGTGCCTGTGGAAGTGTGGAAATTGATTTAAGGTTATGAGTCAGTTTATTTGAGAAATAACTGAGAAATTTATTAATGTTATTATTTTATTTACTATCATTTCAATATATTTATTGTATTCTTTTATAAATGTTGCTTTAATGCAAAATAACCAATTCAGCTATTATTTTGCAATAAGCCATGCATGTAGTACAATAGACTTGCATTCTGTGCACAACTTGTTGAGTGCTTTAAGTACTCACCCTTGCAACAACATATCACCAGTTGGAGAAGAGTGTACACCAGCTTACGAGGAGTACTAAGAGGAGACGATCGACTAGGGTGCTAACCTTGTCAGTTGCTTGTGGCAAATTGAATGGTTATTACGAGTAATTTATTTCCACTACAGTTTTATTTATTTCTTAGTCTAAGCCCTGTGTGGCGTATTTGTGTAAGGTTGACCTTAAGGTCGTTCAATAGGTTATATTTAATAGATGAAGTCCTTTATTATATTTCTATAGTATGATTGTGATATTCATCTATATTGAGACTGTGTGCACTAGCGTGGTCCTGGACTAGTGGAGAATACACAAGGGGTTCAGATTTGCTTACTCGGGTCCCGACATGAACTCAAAGGTGGGGTCAACAGTAGTGAAGGCTCACCGATGGTGGAGGAATTGGGTGGAAAAGCGGCTCGAACATGCTGCATAGGGCATAAAACCCCCCGAATTAAACCTAGGGACGAGAAGGTACAAAGCTAGAACAAAAGGTGATGCAGATGGTTTTGCATGGAACTCATTGAAGTGGTAAGGATCACGACGCAAGCGGCGGGTGTGGCGACTCTACTTGCCAAAGATAGGGATGATGGTTGCGACATTGGTTTCTAGCATGAAGACGACGTCAGCAAGTGTAACACCCTAAAATTTACTCTAATTTAAATTTGGAGTATTTTTTATTTTTGAGAATTTATTAGAATTTAATTGGATTTATTCATTTTTTACCTTTCTTGAATTTAATTAAATTCATGCAAAAGTTTATGCAAAGTTTTGTTGGGAATATTTTATTTGAGTTCAGAATGTTCCAAAATATTTTCCAGAATTTTTCTGGATTTTTCCGAGTATTTTTGCTATTAATTTTGGCTTTGTTTATTTATCTGAATTAATTTAATTCAGAAATGTTTTGAAAATCCTAAAACAGTGTTGGGCCAAAACCTCGTTCGGTCCGGCCCATCTGCGCTCGTTGGCCCAGCCCAGCTCGCGTCGCGCAAACCCTAGCCGCCGCTGCGTTTCGCCCGTTGGATCGCCGCGCGTGGACGTCCCCGATCGCGCCACGTCGCCCGCCGACCGTTTCTGGTAACGCCGCCGCCGCGCGTTACGGCCGGAGATTCCGCACGCCATTATCGCCAGCATGTTATTTCTTCCCCTTCATTACCTGGCGCATCGTGTAGAGCTTTTCCTTCCGCCTCTTTTGCGCCATTCAGTCACATGAGCTCGCCGAAGTTCTGAGACTCTCCACCGTCCTTTGCGCCGCCATCAGTCACCCTCCGCCGTGTCTGAGGTCACAGCTGAGACGTTCCAGTCGCGCCACTTCGTGTCGCCGGAGAAGCCCCGCAGCGCCGTCGCAGTGGTTGTCTTCTTCCTCTCCAGTCAATCTGCGCCGCCGTGCCATTGCCGCCAACCCAAGCTTCGCCCGCCATCAGATCTTCGCTCAACGCTTCAGATCTTGCCAAGTCACCCCACAATAGTAAACCCATCTTTAACTTTCAGCCGTCAGATTTAATCAACGGTCTAGATTGCATCGTCTAGATCCATGTTGTTTTAATTCCAGCCATTAGATTTAGATCCTAGGGTTCTAGCGCTGCCACGTTGCGTTGTTGCTGTAGTCGTTAATTGCGCGCCGATCGGTCTCGATCGTGCCGCGTGGTTCCTCGCCACCTCGCCTGCCGTGCTGTCTAATCTAGATCCGACCGTAGCTATACCGACGCGTGGTAACGCGGAAATCGAGGCGTTGCCGTGCCGTGCGGGCGTGGGATCTGGCCGTCGGTTGAGTGAATGGTCGCGATTCGGCCACATGGTCAAGATCTAGTCGTCGATTAGGGACGATCGAAACGGTGACACGTGCCCATGCACGAATCGCGAGGTAATCGGCTGACGTCAGCAGTGACGTTAGAGGTGACGTCATCTAGTGAGGTCAAGTTCACTGTTCTGTGGACCGAGTCCACGGTGGACCAACCCGAGCCATGGACCGGGTCCATGGACCAGAGTGACGTGGCGGCACCAGAAGACACCACGTGTTCGCTGACGTCATGCTAACGCAATAAATCAGTTTTCAACTTAAAAAAATATTTATGTTAATTCGGTTTATTCTTTTTAATATATTTGCAAACTTTGAAAGGCTATAACTTTTGCATTTTAACTCTGATTGAGGTGATTCCAGTCTCTAAAAATTTGTAAAATTGAGATATTTTTATTTATGAATTTTATTTGAATTTTTTAGGTCTTTTAGTATACTTTTTTGGTTGTTTATTGCATATGTTATTTTTACGCGTAGACGCAAATTTGCCGGAATGTTTCGAAGAAGAGTTCGTCGCTCAAGATCAAGCTTCGAATCAAGACCAGCAACTCTTTGAAAGCAAGTGATGCTTTGATCATTTTGTTCCCAGATTTAAAAATGTAATTTATGCTTTGAAATTATGCATGCTAATTTATTTAAATGTATTTAAATTGATTTGGGGTATTTAATCAACCATATTGTTATCGCCATCTTGAAATTACTATTTGTATGCCTTTAAATCATTGTCCACCCTAAGGTTATTCATATTTGTTGGATATTAATTTTATGCCAACACGGGAGGCTAGACCGTGATTAGATGCTTAGCCTTCCAACGAGTCATGAATGATCTTTCGGAAAATGTATCAATGTTGACTAACGAAATATTGAATATATTTTGAAAGTGGTGTGATGATGCCGCATGATGAGATTGAGGTACAGAGACCTGTTTGGTTCTGTACTGATGTTGAGTTATTGCTGGCATGTGTTGCACAATAATCAATGGGGTGGGAAATGATTTAGACTGGGGCAAGTGGCAAGAGGCTTTGTGCCAGGTGGGCCTGTGTGGCAATGGGTTGATGAGTGATGTGAGTCTATGTGTCACATTGGGTTGTGTGCCACTGTTGAGTGTTGAAAGTCTTGCCTTGGTCAGCTAAGGACCTCACCTTGCAAGTCTTTGAACTGAGTCACCCGTACAACCACATGTCTGATATGGGACAGGCCTAGTTGATTAGGGTTCTGATATCTTTCTCTCGATACCTTACGATTACGGGGGTGTATCGTGTGGGGAGCGTACTGTCTTTGCGGCTTGGTGCCCATCCAACGGTGTTGTCCTGTACTATACTTCGGCTCTGTGTGAGGGAAGTGATAGTGAAGGCGATACCGGAGAGGTTCATTGGTTAAGGTAGAGGTTCCTTGTAACATCCCAAAATTTTGGCTTAATTAAGTTTTTATTGCTTAAATGTGCATTTATGATTTTCTGGAATTTATTTGGATTTTTCTGGATTTATTTGAATTAAATTCAAATCAAGTTTATTGCCTTTTATTCAAATCTATTTAAATCTGTGTAAAGTTAAAATAAAGTTTTGCCAAAAATATTTTATTTGAGTCCAGAATGTCTCAAAGTATTTTTGAGAATTTTCTGGGATTTTTCCTGATTATTTATTTGCCTAAAATCAATTAAGTGAATTTCTAGAATTATTTAAATTAATAAAGTTCTAAAAATCCTCGGAACAGTATTGGGCCGAAGCCCAATACTGTGCGCTTGAGGCCTGCTTCGGCGCGGCCCAGTCCGGCCCGTGAACCTCTGCGGGGGAAAACCCTAGATTAGTAGCCGTTCGTGCGCGATCCAACGATCCAGGGAAGGCCGCGTGTGCGCCCTTGTCTTGGCCGTCGGATCAGGGACACGTGTCGCATCGTCGTTCTTCGTCTCCGATGCGAATTCGGAGTCCGCCGCCGTAACGACTCCGGACTTCCCCGCCGTGTAGGGCTCAAACGCCGAGGCTATAAAAGGAGGGGGTACTCGCCCGAGGTTCCTCGTGAGCAGCCGTGTGTTTTGGTCGGACCCGTTTAGCGAGGAACGTCGTGGTGAGCGCAAGGAAGCTCGTCGGAGTTGAAGTCTGCAGCCGCCGCAGTTTTTGCCTTGGATCATCGCCGATCGGTGGTCTTTCGATGCCTTGGTTCCGATTCGAGCTCGCCGAGGTGCACCGCGTTAGCTCGCCACTTCTTCACGCGTCGGGACACGCCAAACGCCGTCGCCGAAGCTTCTTCTTCGTCTCCGGTGGATCTTCTCGCCGCCGCTTTGCCGTGAGCTTCGGGTGAGTTCGTGGCCGTTGGATCTTGGACCGAGGGCGTCAGATTTCGCCGCGTGGAGTGCGTGTCGATAAGCCACGTCGTCGCCAAGCGTAAGCCGTTGGATCGGTGATGGAAGGCCCAGATCGCGCCGTTGGCTGAGCCAATCAGATGAGGCCGCGTGGCACACAGAGCCCGAAGAGACGTGAGCCGAGTCCACCGTGGGCTGGCGCAGGCCGTGGACCCAGTCCATAGACCGAGGCCACGTGGCAGCATCTGGTTCGCTGGATCAAGGGCTGACGTCATGCTTGCGTCATAAAGGTATTTTCAATTGGAAAAATAATCCGATTGGAAATTCTGTGATGATGACGTCATCATGAGGTCATGCTGACGTCATAAATCACTTTTTCAGTTTAAAAGTAAATCTGTTAAATTCGATTTTCTGATTTTCTGTATTTTTAGTATTTATTTCAAACTTCAAAAGGCTATATCTTTTGCATCTTAACTCGGATTTGAGTGATTCAAATTTATAAAAATTTGTAAAATTGAGATCTATTTAATGGTGAATTTTATTTGATTTTTGAGTTCATTTGCTCTCTGTTTTGGTATTTATTTGCTTTTCTCCTTCGGTATGCGTAGACGTTGAATTATGCGACGCTTCGGAGGAAGATCCAGCAACTCAAGAGCAAGTTCCAGAACCAGATCAGGACCTATTCCAAGGCAAGTTGTGCTTTGATCATGTTGAACCCATGTTTATAAAATTGCTATGTTTGTTTTACCCTATTGCATATATTTCAAATATACAATTGTTTTAAATTAGATTGGGTTTAGCTAATATACCAGATTGATCTACACCCTACCTTGTCATTGTATGCCATGACCCATTGTCACCCTAGATTGGTTAAATATAGTTGGTTAATAATTATAATCAACATTGGAGGATTAGTTCGTATTAGTTGTTTAGCCTTGCCACGTCATCACATGTGTCAGAATCATTGATAATTAATCTTGATTAATGGAATATGGAACAATGTTATGAACTTGTGTGTCATGTGGGATCACACGATAAGATTGAGTTGTTGTGGCGAGTCATGTCACATAACGATGTTGAATTGTTGATGGCACGTGGTGCTTGGTAATCAAGCGGGTGATAATAACTTGGATTGGGGCAAGTGACAAGGCGAGGATGCCAAGGTGGGCCCGATGGGCGAGGGTATGTGGATGTCTTGCCTTGATCACACTAAGGACTTAACCTTGCAAGCCTTTGACTGAGTCTATCGTGCAACCACATGTCCGTATGGGCCACCTAGGTGAGTAATTTGCAATGTCTTGATTTTGGTACTATCGTGGTCGGTGTGAGTTCCGAGTTATGGTGTAATTCACATGGCGCAAGAGGGGGCCTGGTTATGGTTTTCAGACCCACGGTGTTGAAACCTTAGCGGGTAGTATCCGGTTAAGCGAGCGCATTGTAAAGGCTTTGTTATAATCACTCGCCTTGGTGGTGTTTGGTTGTATCACGTGGGTAAAGTGCATAACCTCTGCAGAGTGTGAAACTATTCGGATAGCCGTGCTCATGGTATTGAGCAATGCTCGGAATTCTGATTAAGGGTTAGTTGAATTAATTGGACAACGTGGTTGGGATGGCGGAATGCCATATGGAAGATGAATTTGACTTAGGATTGGAAACTTGGTTTACTTGAGAAATCTTGAATTTATTTACTATTGTTATTTGTTTTGATCTTCTGATCTATTTATGTATTTGTTCATAAATCTTGCTTATTGCAAAATAACCATGATAGCCTATCCATTGGAATAAGCCTTACATATAGATACATAGAATTGCATTCTGTGCACAACTTGTTGAGTGCTAAAGTACTCACCCTTGCCAAACAACAATAATCAACAGTTGAAGAATCTACACCTGTGTTGGAAGAAGAAGTCCAGGAAGACACGAGTCATTAGGGTCCGAGCCTTGTCGGTTGCATGTGGTGAACTGATGAGCTATGTATGTTTTCTACTTTCCGCTGCTTAATTACTAGTTTATATTTCCAGTCTTGCCCTGCGTGGCTTAATAATGTAAGTTGGTCATAAGATCATACCTTTAGATATATCAATGAATGAACTATTATTCTATTTTCGTTGTGTATGATGTGATATGTACCAATGTTGAGCTGTGTGCACTAGCGTTGATCCTGGGACTAGTGCGGTAAACACAGTGGGTTCGAATCAGTGGATTCGGGTCCTCACAGAGGTGGTATCAGAGCATACTAACTGTAGGTCTTGGCCCTAGATAGTGTGGAGGTGTCCTGTGTGAGTCCAAAATTATTTTCTAAAAGAAAATCTAAACTTGACTAATAAAACACTCTCGACTCATCTCATTCTCTACTTCTCGCCTTTGCTGAATTTACCCGTTTTACTTGCCGTTTCGGGTGGAGAACTTATTCAAAGTTCTTGTGAAGCAGATGCCGATCGTTCCGACCTTTGAGAGTCGGTGGTGGCTACGCCATGGAGCCGTGGAGAGTTCTTGAGCATTGGGAGGCTTCTATCGTCCGCTTTACCGAGGAGGCAGCTGGTCAGTCAATGGTGTACACCGAGGATTTATTTGCAAGCTGATTATCTACGCTCGGGAGAACGAGGAAGCTAGCAGACCAATCAACATCTCCGCCAGAAGATTCTCGTACGAGGTTGCCATTCAGGAGGTCGCTCGACTTGCTCTTCGCCGTGTCTGCCGCGACTACGCCGACGAGCTTCACGACTCAGTGTTCCGACTTCACCCAGACGTTCAAGCATGCCGACGCCGACGGATCGTGGAGGACGAGTGTGCCACTGCGGTACACCTTGCAGAGTTCACCCTTGCCCAGGAGGATCATATGAGAGATACTACTTAGGAGCTGGAGACTGTGTACGAGGCACTCAGAGTAGCAGAGCAGGAGCTTGAGGTGACCCGTGCTTCAGCCATCGAGATGATCACTGAGCTGGGAGAGGCCCTAGAGGCGGTCGAGGACGAGTTGGGCGCATGACTCGAGGAGTTCAGAGCCAGTTGAGAGTCCGAGGAGGATCCAGAGGAGCGAGAGTGGGAGCGGAGGAGAGTGTAGACCTGTTGTCGCAGAGGACCCAGAGTAGGTCATCGGGATAGGTTCGCCCCATGCCACTCACCCACCGGTGTATGCGTCGGGACAGCCTCAGCCAGGGTGGCTGGATGAGTGAGTGTCAGCCTTGGAGCTGTGTTGAGACTCGAGTGTGAGTCGCGTCTTTAAGTTAGTCTTTACCTTTTTAGTTGACGTTAAGGTTTCGTGTTTAGTTTGCTTCTTTGTAATCTTGAGTAAAAAAGTATGTGTTGCAAAGCTTGTAGGCTTAAATAAGCGGCCATACCAAGAATAATAAAGAATTATTTCAGTTGGGTATAACCTATCTCCCCGCTTTAGAAAGTCTTACTTCTTATCTATGCTACATCTACCTTTCCTAACCCAAGAGGCAATCATCAGATGGTGAATACTCGAGGAAACAACGGTGCTTCAGGAAGTGGACTGCGCCAGAATGACAACCCCAACGACGGAGGCAGCCCTCAACCACCGCCAGTGGACATGCAGAATCTGGGAGCATTTCTTGTAGCGCAGACTCAACTGATGCAGACTATGATGCAGCAGATGCAGCAGATGACCAACGCAGCAGCCAACAACAACAACCCTGTAGCTCAGAACAACCATGGTCCCTGACCTCACTCAAAGCTATCAGATTTTATGAGGACTAGGCCACCAACTTTTTCAGGGAATGTGAACCCTTTGGAAGCCGATGACTGGCTTAGGACAATTGAGAAGAAGCCGCACATCACTCGGTGTGAGGGCAATGAGAAGGTGCTCTCGCTCTCATCAACTTGAAGGAACCGCCGAGAATGGTGGGAGAATTCTGTGCGCTCATGGAGCCCCACAAGAGATCACACAGGAGGAGTTTACTAATGCTTTCGCGATATCATGTCCGGAGGGAATGATGGACCTTAAGAAGGAAGAGTTCGTGGCTCGAAACAAGGAGGCCAACCGGTGGCGAATACCGAATAAATTTACTCGATTAGCTCGCTATGCCCCGAAGACGAGCGACGAGATAAAGCTAGGCGCCTCGTTTCATGAAGGGACTGAATTCAGGACTGCAGGTGGGACTGATCACCCACAATTTTCCAGACTTTCGGGAACTAGTCAATAAGGCTTTGATCCTAGAAGATAAGCGCAAAGAGCTGGGTGAGAACCGTAAGCGCTTAATGACTAATCGGGGTGGGCGTCCAAACCATCTACGTTTGAGGATGTCACCACGACAATTTGCTAGATTCCAACCACCACCGTGAACAAGACATCAACCCTGCGCCTCGCCCACGCCAATCGAACTTTGGACACCAAAGACAGGCAACAATGCACGGGGAGGGAATCAACGATCTGCGGTGAAAAGATGCTATACATGCAATGAGCGGGGCACTTTTCTAACGGTGTCCACGTAAGGGAGGCATCACGCCGATGCGTTTCAACTTGGGAACAACACCGCCAAGGCACCAACCTCGGGAGGAAATCGTGCGCCAGTCAATGCGGAGCAACCCGCAATCAACAAAGGCGCGGAAGGATCAACCACATCACCGCGGATGGAGCTCGGGAGGCTACGGATGTCGTCTTGGGTAAGTTTACGGTCAACTCGGTACCGCTACGCTTTGTTTGATTCGGAACTTCGATTCGTTCGTTTCTCAAAGTTTTGCAACCAAGAATGGATTTAAAGTGGTGAATCTTAAGTGTGTGCTCTTAGTCCAAGCCCGGGATCTGCGCTAAATCTAGCCTTGGGTGTTTGGGAGCTAAGTTGCTTATGGATAGGATAGAATTTCTAGCGAATCTTATCTTGATAGATCGCAATCCTAAACGTCATCCTTGGAATGTATTGGTGTCTAAGCATAAGGTATTTTGGATTGTGGTAGAAGGATCGTAACTTTGGAAGGCCCTAGTGGTAAGAAAGTTGAATTTCAAGCGACCGCACTCGAGATGGGCGGTTAGTGGTCAGCGATGTGAAAGCCATCAACATGGAAGATGTGCGAGAGTCGAGGATACCGGATGTGTTTCGGAAGATCTACCCGGATTGCCACGGACCGGGATATCGAGTTTGTCATTGAATTAGCACCGGGGACAAAGACCGATATCAAAGAGACCATATCGGATGCCTACAAGCGAGTTAGTGGAAATGAAGAAGCGATTGAGGAACCGCAAGAGAAAGGTTTCATTAGACCTAGTTCATCACCATGGGGAGCCCCGGTGTTGTTTGTTCGTAAAAAGGACGGAAGTCTTAGAATGTGCATCGATTATTGTGCACTGAATGAAGTAACGATCAAGAATAAATATCCGTTGCCCAGGATCGATGACTTATTTGATCAGTTAAGAGGAGCTGGAGTTTTCTCCAAGATAGATCTTCGTTCGGGATACCATCAGTTGAAGATCCGAGCGGAGGATGTGCCTAAGACTGCGTTTTCTACGCGATATGGACATTATGAGTTCACAGTCATGTCATTTGGATTGACGAATGCCCCTGCATATTTCATGAACATGATGAATAAGGTTTTCATGGAATATTTGGATAAGTTCGTTGTAGTATTCATAGACGATATCTTGGTTTACTCAAGAGGCGGAGGAAGAGCATGCGAACATCTAAGAATGGTTTTAGAGAGGTTGCGAGAACATCAGCTATATGCTAAGTTTAGCAAGTGTGAATTTTGGAAGGAAAAAGTCGAATTTCTTGGTCATGTAATGACTACTAAAGGAGTGGCAATCGACCCAAGCAAAGTGGACACGATGTTGCATTGGGAGCAACCAAGTCATTACCAGTTCGTAGTTTTCGGGAATGGCGGGATATTACCGTCGGTTCATAGAAGGATTCTCGACAATTGCTAAACCCCTGACGCAGTTGTTGAAGAAGGAAAAGAAGTTTGCATGGACGCCAGAGTGCGAGAGAAGCTTTATGGAATTAAAGAAGCGTTTAACGACAGCCCCCGTATTAGTGTTACCAGATGTGCAGAATGGATTTGATATTTATTGCGATGCTTCAAAGCAAGGCTTGGGATGCGTGTTAATGCAAGAAGGCAAAGTCGTTGCTTATGCGTCGAGACAGTTAAGACCGCATGAAGTGAACTACCCAACGCATGATTTGGAGTTAGCAGCCGTAGTGCATGCTTTAAAGATATGGCGTCATTATCTCATAGGAAATAGATGTGAGATATATACAGACCATAAGAGCCTGAAATACATATTCACTCAAGCAGATCTGAATATGAGACAGCGAAGATGGCTAGAGCTAATTAAGGATTATAATGTGGGAATTCATTATCATCCCGGGAAAGCCAATGTGATAGCAGATGCTTTGAGTCGAAAGAGCCATAGCGCAAATACGCTAACAATGGAAGATCAACCAGAACTATGCAAGGAATTTCAGAAACTAAGGTTGGAAGTCGTTCGCAAGGAATAATAATCAGACTGGAAATAAAGCCAACCTTTGGAGGATCAGTTAGTGAAGGCGGAAAGATGCGATAAAATTTCTAAGATCAAGGCTAAAAAGGAAGAAGACCTAGCCGTAGATTTCACTCTGGATGAGCAAGGAACCATGTTTTTCAAAGGCCGAATTTGTATACCGGATAAAAGGGAACTAAAACAGCTGATTCTTGAGGAAGCTCACGATTCGAAGTACTCGATTCATCCAAGAAGTGCCAAGATGTACCAGGATTTGAAAGAGAGATTTTGGTGGCCTAACATGAAGCGTGAAGTAGCTGAGCATGTTGTTTTATGCGACGTATGTCAGAGGGTAAAAGCTATGCATCAAAGACCATTTGGTTTGTTGCGACCATTGAAAATTCCGGAATGGAAGTGGGAGGAAATCGGAATGGACTTTATCACCGGTTTACCTAAAACTCAGAGAGGGTACGATTCCATTTGGGTTATTGTGGATCGTCTAACCAAGGTCACCAATTTTATCCCGGTGAAGACCACCTACTCCGGAGATTGCTTAGCAGAGTTGTACATGTCAAGGATTGTACGCTTGCATGGAGTGCCCAAGAAGATTGTGTCAGACAGAGGTACCCAATTTACCTCGAGATTTTGGAACAAGTTGCATGAAGCAATGGGGACTCGTCTGAATTTTAGTCTGACATATCACCCGCACGGATGGTCGGTGAAAGAGTAAATCGATTTTAGAGGATATGTTGAGAGCTTGTGCTTTAGCTTATGCTACATCTTGGGATAAAAGTTTGCCATATGCAGAGTTCAGTTACAATAATAGTTATCAAGCTAGCCTACAGATGTCACCGTTCGAGGCATTGTATGGGCGTGCTTGTCGTACTCCATTAAATTGGAATGAGACAGGAGAACGTTTGGTTTTTGGGCCAGATATTCTCGAGGAAGCCGAAAGTCAAGTCGCAATGATCAGAGAGAGGTTGAAGATAGCACAGTCAAGACAGAAGAGTTACGCAGATAACCGTCGTCGAGATTTGAGTTTTGAACCAGAAGATCAAGTGTATCTCGTGGTTACCCTCTTAAGGGCGTTAAAGATTTCACGTTAAGGGAAGCTTGCACCAAGATATGTGGGTCCGTTCAAGATTACGAGCCGTCGAGAGAGGTAGCTTATCGATTAGAATTGCCTCGATCCTTGGCAGAGTGCATGATGTATTCCATGTGTCGCAGCTTAAGAAGTGTCTCAGAGTGCCAACAGAGCAAACCCGTTGGATGCAATAGAGTTGCAAGAAGATTTGACTTACAAAGAGCAACCGATGTAATTTTGGATGTTATGGGCGCAAGACCGAAACAAGTCTATTCGCTTTGCGAGTTGATGGAGCAATCATTCCAAAGTGAAGCCACTTGGGAGCGAGAGGAAGATTTGAAGTCAGAATTCCCGAACCTATTCTCTAAGTAGCCCTAAATCTCGGGTCAAGATTCTGTTAAGGGGGGAGGTTTGTAACATCCCAAAATTTTGGCTTAATTAAGTTTTTACTGCTTAAATGTGCATTTATGATTTTCTGGAATTTATTTGGATTTTTCTCGATTTATTTGAATTAAATTCAAATCAAGTTTATTGCCTTTTATTCAAATCTATTTAAATCATGCAAAGTTAAAATAAAGTTTTACCAAAAATATTTTATTTGAGTCGAATGTCTCAAAGTATTTTTGAGAATTTTAGGATTTTTCACGATTATTTATTTGCCTAAAATCAATTAAGTGAATTTCTAGAATTATTTAAATTAATAAAGTTCTAAAATCCTCGAAAGCGATGTTGGTAGAAGCCCAATCTTGGCGCTGAACTGCTTGGTGCGGCCCGGTCCGCCCGTGAACTCTGCGGGAAAACCCTAGATTAGTAGCCGTTCGTGCGCGATCCAACGATCGGGGAAGGCGCGTGTGCGCCTTGTCTTGGCCGTCGGATCGAGGACACGCGTCGCATCGTCGTTCTTCGTCTCCGATCACGGACCGAGTCCGCCGCCGTAACGACTCGGACTTCCCGCCGTGTAGGGCTCAAACGCCGAGGCTATAAAGGAGGGGTACTCGCGAGGTTCCTCGTGGCGGCCGTGTGTTTTGGTCGGACCCGTTTAGCGAGGAGCGTCGTGGTGGCGCAAGGAAGCTCGTCGGAGTTGAAGTCTGCGGCCGCCGCGGTTTTTGCCTTGGATCATCGCCGATCGGTGGTCTTTCGACGCCTTGGTTCCAGATTCGAGCTCGCCGAGGTGCACCGCGTTGGCTACGCCACTTCTTCACGTCGGGGACACGTCGAAACGCCGTCGCCGAACCTTCTTCTTCGTCTCCGGTGGATCTTCTCGCCGCCGCTTTTCCGTGAGCTTTGGGTGAGTTCGTGGCCATTGGATCTTGGACCGAGGGCGTCAGATTTCGCCGCGTGGAGTGCGTGTCGATAAGCCATGTCGTCGCCAAGCGTAAGCCGTCGGATCGGTGATGGAAGGCCCAGATCGCGCCGTTGGCTGAGCCAATCAGATGAGGCCGCATGGCACACAGAGCCCGAAGAGACGTGAGCCGAGTCCACCGTGGGCTGGCGCAGGCCGTGGACCTAGTCCATAGAACGAGGCCACGTGGCAGCATCTGGTTCACTGGATCAAGGGCTGACGTCACGCTAACGTCATGCTTGCGTCATAAAGGTATTTTCAATTGGAAAAATAATCTGATTGGAAATTCTGTGATGATGACGTCATCATGAGGTCACGCTGACATCATAAATCGCTTTTTCAGTTTAAAAGTAAATCTGTTAAATTCGATTTTCTGATTTTCTGTATTTTCAGTATTTATTTCAAACTTCAAAAGGCTATATCTTTTGCATCTTAACTCGGATTTGAGTGATTCAAATTTCTAAAAATTTATAAAATTGACATCTATTTAATGGTGAATTTTATTTAATTTTTAGAGTTAATTTTCTCTCTGTTTTGGTATTTATTTGCTTTTCTCCTTCGGTACGCGTAGACGTTGAATTGTGCGACGCTTCGGAGGAAGATCCAGCAACTCAAGAGCAAGTTCCAGAACCAGATCAGGACCTATTCCAAGGCAAGTTGTGCTTTGATCATGTTGAACCCATGTTTATAAAATTGCTATGTTTGTTTTACCCTATTGCATATATTTCAAATATACAATTGTTTTAAATTAGATTGGGTTTAGCTAATATACCAGATTGATCTACACCCTACCTTGTCATTGTATGCCATGACCCATTGTCACCCTAGATTGGTTAAATATAGTTGGTTAATAATTATAATCAACATTGGAGGATTAGTTCGTATTAGTTGTTTAGCCTTGCCACGTCATCACATGTGTCAGAATCATTGATAATTAATCTTGATTAATGGAATATGGAACAATGTTATGAACTTGTGTGTCATGTGGGATCACACGATAAGATTGAGTTGTTGTGGCGAGTCATGTCACGCAACGATGTTGAATTGTTGATGGCACGTGGTGCTTGGTAATCAACTGGGTGATAATAACTTGGATTGGGGCAAGTGACAAGGGGCGAGGATGCCAAGGTGGGCCCGATGGGCAGAGGGTATGTGGATGTCTTGCCTTGATCACACTAAGGACTTAACCTTGCAAGCCTTTGACCTGAGTCTATCGTGCAACCACATGTCTGGTATGGGCCAGCCTAGGTGAGTAATTTGCAATGTCTTGATTTTGGTACTATCGTGGTGGTGTGAGTTCGAGTTATGGTGTAATTCACATGGCGCAAGAGGGGGGCCCTGGTTATGGTTTTCAGACCCACCAGTGTTGAAACCTTAGCGGGTAGTATCCGGTTAAGCCAGCGCATTGTAAAGGCTTTGTTATAATCACTCGCCTTGGTGGTGTTTGGTTGTATCACGTGGGTAAAGTGCATAACCTCTGCAGAGTGTGAAACTATTCGGATAGCCGTGCTCGCGGTATTGAGCAATGCTCGGAATTCTGATTAAGGGTTATTTGAATTAATTGGACAACGTGGTTGGGATGGCGGAATGCCATATGGAAGATGAATTTGACTTAGGATTGGAAACTTGGTTTACTTGAGAAATCTGAATTTATTTACTATTGTTATTTGTTTTACTGATCTATTTCTTGTATTTGTTCATAAATCTTGCTTATTGCAAAATAACCATGATAGCCTATCCATTGGAATAAGCCTTACATATAGATACATAGAATTGCATTCTGTGCACAACTTGTTGAGTGCTTAAGTACTCACCCTTGCCAAACAACAATAATCAACAGTTGAAGAATCTACACCTGTGTTGGAAGAAGAAGTCCAGGAAGACACGAGTCATTAGGGTCCGAGCCTTGTCGGTTGCTGTGGTGAATTGATGAGCTATCTCGTTTTCTACTTTCCATTTGCTTAATTACTAGTTTATATTTCGGTCTTGCCTGCGTGGCTTAATAATGTAAGTTGGTCATAAGATCATACCTTTAGATATATCAATGAATGAACTATTATTCTATTTTCGTTGTGTATGATGTGATATGTACCAATGTTGAGCTGTGTGCACTAGCGTTGATCCTGGGACTAGTGCGGTAAACACAGTGGGTTCGAATCAGTGGATTCGGGTCCTCACATTCCTGAAAGGCTTTGTTACGGGCAATCACCTGTGTGGTGAGCCGCTGTATCTTGTGGGTAAAGTGTACAACCTCTGCAGAGTGTCAAATCTATTCGAATAGCCATGCTCGCGGTATTGAGCATTGCTCGGGGATTACAGTCAAGGGGTAGATCTTCAAAAATAAAATATAGAGAGGGTGGCTGTGTGTCGAGAATCTTTGAAGAAAACCGTTTGAAGAACTTAGCATTATATATAACTGTTTTCACTGCTTTTAATCTAAATAAGAGGCTAGTTTAAAAATGCTGTTTGATGCAAAAGATCCAAGTAAGCCAATTCTTTGGAATAAGCCTTGCATGTAGTAATAACACCGCATTCTGTGCATTACTTGTTGAGTGCCTTGAGTACTCACCCCTCCTTGCCTATCAACCCCAACATCAGTGGAGGAGTCTACACCAGCGTGGGAGGAGGAGTACCTCGAAGAGCCGGACAATTAGGGAGCAAGCCCAGTCGGTTGCCTGTGGCAAGATGAAGGATTCCATGAAGTTTATTTGTTTTTCGCTGTTTTCTTTCTTACTCTGATAATGTAAGCCCTGCGTGGCTGAGTTATGTAAGGAGACCATAAGGTCATACAATTCAGTTTATATAAATGTTTACACTATTTATGATATCGCTGTAATGTTTGCAATGTGCAACCCTGTAAAGACTGTGTGTGCCAGCGTGATCCTGGACTGGCACAGAATGCACAGAGGGTCCGGATTCTCAAAATCGGGTCCCGACAACAAGTGTGGGATGAGACGATGCACACGTGGGTGACCTGGCTTTTAAACTGGGTCAGATAGGGTTGAGCAACGTGGCTCAGATGATGAGAATCATGGGACAGCATTGCGGCAAGCTACAACAACGGGAAGTTAGGGTTTCGAGGCACGAGGGCATCGAATCAAGCTAATGGGTGAGGTAGGCTAGCCTGGTGGGCTACCCAGATGCACGGGCTGTGTTTGGGGGGGAGAGTGGGCCGAAATAGGAAATTGGCCCACGAAGACTTTTTGGAATTTAAAATGATTTTCAAATTTTAGAATATCCAATATATCCAGGTGAGCTCAAATAAATAGCAAATAAACTCAAAACAATCACAAAAAATACATAAAAATTCTTTGTAACACAAAGAACCCCACCAGAACTGATTTTTTAATGAAAGTTTACATTATTCAAATTAAATCTTTATAATTTTGAAAATTCCTAGTTAAGATTCAATTAGCGAGGAAAATTGGATTACAATGACGTCATACGTTGAGTCATATATAGATACCTAATCCTGAGACAATAGTATGGAGATTTTTTTTAAAAAATAATACACTATTTAAATAATTTTACAAAATAAATATACCAAAAAAATAATTAAATAATATACCTCTGTCAACATTTCAATTGGCTACAGAGTTCTGTCACCATTTCAATTGGCGACTGGTCTGTCGCCATTTTAATTGATGACAGAAGCTCTATCGCCAAATAAACTAGTGATAGGCCTTCTATCGCCAAATGAATTCACGACAGGGTTCTGTCACCAATTGAAATGATGACAAAAGCCTTAGCCTTGTCAGCCAAATGAATCTACGAGTAAACATTCTTCCGGCCAATTCAATCAATGACAGAACAAACATCTGTCGCCAACTAAATTGGCGATAAAAGTTTCTGTCGCCAATTCAATTGGTGAAATTTGGTACTGTTCAAATGGCGATAGATAAACAGTGCAAAATTTTCGCAATTTCATTTGGTGACAAAGCTTATGTCGCCATTTCAAATGGCGACATAAGGTTTGTCACCAAACAAAATGGCAACAGAGGTATATTTTTGTAATTGTTTTTTGGTATATTATTTTCGAAAATTATTTAAAAAGTGTATTGTTTTTTAAGCCTACATACCCTTTTTATAGCCTTTGGTGGCACCTAATCCTTGGGCCCAATCTGAGTCCATATTCAATTCGGCCCATTAGAAATGGATCCAATCCGAACTCTGATAACCGTTTATAACCATTCCAAACCCCTTAAGTGTGTGACCCTATAGGTTCATGTATATTTGGACACGACTCGGAAACACCTTTTCGACTGATAATCGATAGCGGTCCCTAGCAGTACATATCAATTCCCCAATATTCATAAAGTATCGGACGAACCTACTATAGTATGATAATTCATGTTCCCTTTGCCTCACAATATCAGATCAAACTCAAGGTGAGAGTCGTGTCATCCTATGGTAGCTTGATCCGTTCACTCATACTATAGTGGGAGTGGTAGTACCGAATGTGCGGTACTACTGGCCCCTAGATGGCGATTGTACCGACCATATGAGCAAAGTTGAGATTAAATTTCGATTTTGTGATGTTTATTGCATATCAACTTGGACATTGCTATGTGTTGGGTTTTTTCTTGTTTTTGATGGTTGTAGGATGACAGTACTAGATCATCGTGAGGTGGAGGATGACTAGGACTAGGCGATATGCGCCAAAGGTCCAAACGGTCAAGGATCATCGGACAATGATCGGAGACAGAGTCGCTATAAACTTAGAATACAAGAAAAAGATGAGATGCTAACTTGGAGCTGCTCGGATCAAAGAGGGTCGTTGGATCGCGGTCTAGAGGATAGTGTAGCGGCTGTAACGTCCTAAAAATTTAGAATAGTAAAATATGTACAATTTAAATTTTAATATAAATATTTCTGGGTTTTCTTGGTGTTATTTGCTCCAATTGGAATTTCCTTAGACTTTTGTGTTGTATGAAAAGATTAAACAAAAGAAAAAAACAAAGGAAAAAGGTAAAAAGGTGAAAATAAAATTTAGAAAATTTTACCATGGGTCCTATTCCAGCTGGTAATACAGTTTGACCACTAAATAAAATATTACATGCTCTGGATCATGGTGAACAAATCATGTAATTGCTTTTTGACTAGAAACAGTGAATCAAAAAGGGAAATGGAAAATAATCAATATCAGGGTAAAGCCAAGAAAATTTCTATAAATCCCTGACTGTATAACACACCACTGGTAAAATTTTCATAATTTAATAAACTGGTTTAAGCCTATTGAAAATTCAATTACAGAGAATCTAGAAAGTATGGAAAATGAGTGTCAGAATTTTTATAAAATAATTGCTCATGGTTTTGGCTTGAAAATTTTAGGGTAATCTCCTTATAAGGATCTGAAACCTTCCAAAAAGTTTCAGAAATAAACTTAAGATTTAGGGTAGGGCACAGTGTCAGAATTTTAGTAAATCACCCCGAGAGTGTTTTTGTCTTAAAATTTTACAGAAGATGAGTGACTCCTAGTGAGTTTCGGTCAAAAATTTTGGTAAATATTGGACTGAGGATGAAGCTTAAACAAATGCAAAATCTGGAGAACTCTCGTCCAGTCTCGTCGCATTAATTGTCCACTGTCGCCGACATGTGGGCCCGGCTCCTATTGAGCCTTGATGCGCTGGCGAAGCTGAGGAAAAAACACCGGTCACTGCCAGTGGGGCCCAGACTCGCATGTTAGCCTCAACTCGCAGCGTTCTTCTCCCCTTTCTTCTCCTGGCCGAGGTGAGGCGACGTCGCCCCTGTCCTTCGCCGTTCGACCTCAACTGCCTCCGTCCGGCGAGATGGCTGCCCTCCACGTCGCGTAGAGAGCCTTCCTCGCCTGTGCTTGCTTGACCCTGGTCGAGCCACTCGAAAGATGGAGCTGCGCCGTCGTTGTCGCTCGGCACAGAAGAGTGCGACCGAAGCAGTGCTCGAGCTCAACCGTTGTGCGATCGCGTTCTGCTAGCTTTAAGCCATCCCTTCGCATCGCAGCGAGTTCCTCATCCCTCCTTTGCCACTCTTCTGAGCTGAGAGCTTCGTGCGGGGTCGTCTTCCCCGTTTTGCCGCAAGAACCCGAAAAGGGGGGAACAAGCAATTCGGGTCAATCTTCCTCCATTTCTTTGAATCAACTCCACCTCGAGCTTCCTTAGCATCCCAGGATCACTGATCAACTGCCGATTTGTTCCATCTGTGCCTGCAGTGACGCCGCACCACTGCCCTTCTTCTTCCCGGCTGGCGTACGGTGGCAGCTCGGTTCAAGCCTTCTTCAACCCGGCTGATCGGTGAGTCTGACTTCCCTCGCTCCACTGTAGCTAGCCAAACCCTAGCTCGTCGAAATCTAGACCGCTAGTTGAGTTCTCTCCGGTTTGGCCATGGCGCCGCCGCAGCCTCACGGGGGCGACCCCTTTTCCGACCGCCGCTAGCCAAAGTAGTGCCACCCCTAGGTTCGCCTTGACGTGCTGTAGGTGTGGGTGGAGCCCATTCCGCCGCGGTGGAGCTGCTTCGCCGGCGGCAAGTCAGAGAGCAAAGCACCTGTTCTGAGTCACTGACCAGTGGGTCCCGGCTGTCAGTGGGTTGTCGCGTTTGAACGCATTTCTGTGTGCACGGAAGAAGGCATTTCTCAGTAGTGAAAGCGTATTTCCGATTTTAGATGATTTTCATAGCCGGCTAAAATTCAAACGCTTGTAACTTTTGAACCATCTGGCCAAAATTAGTGAAACCAGTTTCTAAATTCATATAAAATTCTGTAGATTCAGAATATCCAAAAATAAATGATAGAAGATCTTTGTGTAAATTTTAGGAATTTAAAATGCTCATGGGTAAATTTGAGGCCATGTGAATAAAATATTTTTGAAAAAGTTCAGTTAATGTAAGATAAATTTTTATGGAGTATTTGGGTTATAAGGGTTTCAAATAAACAAAAATATTTACATATTACCTTGTGTATATCATGTTTACATAAAAAGTGAATACTAAGCATAAAGAAGAGGTTATGTAAATAATAGAAAGAATTAAACTTTAAGTGTTTAAGATTCATTTTGGAGGAGCATATACCAATAAGATCTGGCATATGTGAAAATACCTAGGAAAAAGGTATAGGTGATGGTTATTTAATAAAGGAAAACAACACTTGTAATGGCAAAAATAGAGGTAACTTACTATGAATAGGTTCAAAATAGTTCAAATTCAGTTTTAAAATGTTTTTAAGATCATGCCCTGATGTCAGGAAGAAAGTGAATAAAAGATGATGAGTGGTTTAGTAGTAAATGAAAGTGAAAGATTGAAATGTTGTAAGGCAGTTTTTGTGTTTATATAGCCCTTTTCAACATTTGATAAAATAGAATATGTATATGAGAAAGAATGTAAAAACAGTATAGGAACACTCCATATAGTATGTTCTATCAGGTTCTGAAGAAATTAAACCATTTTGTTAAAGTTTGTGTGCAAAATCAAGGTAGTGAAATAAGCCTAACTGATATAGTTTTTAGAGTAATTGAAATACTTAGCATTTTTAACAGCTTGTAAAGTAGCTCATGCAAGTGAGAATTTTAGAGAGGATAGTGTAGAAGTGATCACCAAAGTTTATACTACTTGATTCCAGAAAAATATTCTGTTTAAGAGCTGTGCTTCACTTAGTTTTCATAAGGGTAACAACCTTAAGTGATATTGTTTAGTCTGTTTCCTTAGCCAATTTTGTAGCCTAAGTCCAGATTTCCAACTAAGCCTTTTTAGCAGTAGTTTTCAAGCCTTGTATAAACCCTAAAAATTTAGAGAAGTCATTAGAATTGTTAACCAAAGTATGCTCTAGCTTGTTCAGGATTTAAACCCTAATTTTGTTAGAAGTTGCTCATGAATCTTAATAGATGAATAACCCTAAATGGCATAGTTTTGAGTAATCACTTCTTGAAGTCATGCTCCGCAGATCCAGATTATATTCCTGACAGTGAGCTGCAAGGCAAGCAACCCCTTGAACATATTGAGCCCGATAATTTACCTACCTCATGTTGCTTTTGCTTATGTATGATGCATCCGGATAATTCTCCATAGAAGTGCTAATTTGGGTTGGAACTGTAGTTAATCCTGTAAATTATGGTTTGTCTCAATCTGTATGGACATGTGAACCTTGTAAACCCTAGTTTGAACTAGACATACTTAATGTCATGTTTGGGTATAACCGCTAGCATAATATTCCTGCTTAAGCTACTCGTTTGTGTTTTCGGTCTTTTCAACCAGTGTATGGTCCATTTTGGGAAATGGTTGGTGATAATTTACTAAAAACCCTCAAACAAAATTATGGTTTGACGCGGGTGATTATTGGCACTAGCCGGTTGTGCAAAAGGATGTGCACGTAGTTAGGGTGGAGTATCGCCCGTGTCGGATTAAGGACCGAGCAAATGGGATATTGTAGATCCATGTTTTCGTGCGATCACAAGGGCTTGTATGGCCGGGTCTTAGCTTAATAAGTTGTTTAGATGTGGCTTTGCATCTATGGAAGGCGGGAGATTGCACAGACATTCGGTCAGTGCATGCGTAGGGTTTCTACATACCAATGCAACGGTGTACGCCTTACCCTGGACAGAGACGTGGTGTTGTGTGTGATAAATGTGGATCCACGACTTGGGTGAGTGTCTCTGTTTTCAGGGCGAGGATTAACATCCCGGGCTGGTGTAAAGCCACGTCTAGATAATGTAACGGCTATGTATGATCTCCTTGTCGACACACCAAAGGAAGTGTGTTAACTGGCCTAGCAAAAGAGGTTGATCATTCCTTTTGGGTAAAGTGTACACCACTGCAGAGTGACAAATCTGATCGATTAGTCGCGCCCGCGGTAATGGGCACTTGGGGAAAATCCTCCCAATGCTAAAGTCTTTTGGGTCTTTTTGGAAAAATGGGTTTGGTTTTGGAAACCGTTTTGTAACCAACTTTTGTGTCAAAGGATCGACACCGGGGATCTATGCAGTCGGGTAGACCGGGTTGAAAATCTGGAATAATTGCTCAGCCTAATGTCTTTCAATTGCTTTTATTAAAATGCGATGTTACAATCTAATACGCTTATACATTTTCATTGCTTTTATGCAACTGCAAAATAACCATAGCCTGTCTATTGTTCAGCCTGCATAATTACTTATTTGCATCTGTGAAACACTATAAGACTTGCTGAGTACCAATGTACTCAATCTTGCATCTCTTTGTCTCGGAGGAAGAAGGCGTGATCGCGGATGACGTCCTTTTCGAGCGAGTCTCGGGGATTCGACGATAGTCTCTTCTAGGGTGCCTAGTCAGTTGCCTGGGGGTTTAGTGGGCAACCGCAAGGCTGTTTGGAGTTGTTCAGCTTTCTTTTGGTTTCCGCTGTTAAACATTTTAAATTTGTACTGAACTCTGTATAATTAATTGTCGGGACCCGAATCTGCAAATCTGGACTCTCTGTGTATTCTGTGCTAGTCCAGGATCACGCTAGCACACATAGTCTTACAAGGTTGCACATCACAAACATTCTCAGCGATATAAGAATAATAGTGCAAACATCTATATAAACTGAGTTGTACGACCTTATGGTCCCCTTACATAAAATCAGCCACGCAGGGCTTACATTATTCAGAGTAAAAGAAATAGCAGCGGTATAAAATAAATGTCGTGGAAGCCTTCATCTTGCCACAGGCAACCGACTGGGCTTGCCCCCTAATTGTCTGGATCCTCATTGTACTCCTCCCATGCTGGTGTAGACTCCTCCACTGATGTTGGGGTTGATAAGCAAGGAGGGGTGAGTACACAAGGCACTCAACAAGTAATGCACAGAATGCAACGCTATTACTATATGCAAAGCTTATTCCAAAGGATTAGCTTAATTGACTCTTTTGCATCAAACAACATTTTTAAACCAGTATCTTATTTAGATTAAAGCAGTGAAACAGTTATAATAATACTAATTTCTTCAAATGGTCTTTCTTCGAAGATTCTCGGCACACAGCCTTAACAGTTCATTTTTAACACTCGCACACAGCCACCCAATCCACATTTTTATTTTTGAAGATCTAACCCTTGACTGTAATCCCTGAGCAATGTCCAATACCGCGGATACGGCTATTCGAATAGATTTGACACTCTGCAGAGGTTGTACACTTTACCCACAAGATACAACCATTCACCACACAGGTGATCGTTCGTAACAAAGCCTTTCAGGAACCTCTACCTTAACCAAAGAACCTCTCCGGTAGTGCCTTCACTATCACTTCCCTCACACAGAGCCGAGGTATAGGACAGGTCAATCACCGTTGGATGGGCACCAAGCCGTAGCACAGGTACGCTCCCCCGTACAGATACACCCCTGTGTATTGTCACCCTGAGGTATCAGAGGAAAGATAAAAGAACCCTAATCAACTAGGTCCGTCCCATACCAGACATGTGGTTGTACGGGTGACTCAGATCAAAGGCTTGCAAGGTGAAGTCCTTAACTGACTAAGGCAAGACTTCCAACACTCAACGATGGCACACTGACCCAATGTGGCACACAGACTCACATCACTCATCAACCCATTGCCACACAGGTCCACCTGGCAAACAGCCTTTTGCCACTTGCCCCAGTCTAAAACATTTCCCACCCAGTTGATTATTGTGCAACACATGCCAGCAATAACTCAACATCGGTACAGAACCACACAGGTCTCTGTACCTCAATCTCATCATGTGACATCATCACACCACTTTTAAAATACATTCAATATTTCTTTAATCAATATTGTAGCATTTTCCCGAAAGATCATTCATGATTCGTTGCAAGGCTAAGCATCTACTCACAGTCTAGCCTCCCGTGTTGGCACAATATTAACATCCAACTAATACAATCAAGCCTAGGGTGACAAAGATTTCAGGGCATACAGATAATACTTTCATGGTGACAATAACAATATGGGTTGATTAGCTACATTTCCCAATTTAATTTAAATTCACTTTAAATAAATTAGCATGCATAATTTCAAAGCATAAATTACATTTTAAAATCTGGGATCAAAATGATAAAATCATCACTTGCCTTCAAAGAGTTGCTGGTCGTGTTCCGAAGCTTAGTCTTGAGCGACGAATTCTTCCTCGAAACCTTCCGAATTATTTTTATACTGAAAAATCGCATTTATGACGTCAGCACAGAAAAGAATTTCGATCAAAATATTTTTCTGGAGAAATGACGTCAGCATGACGTCATCTGACACGTGGCATGCTCTGGGGCTGCCACGTCACTCGGGTCTATAGACTGGGTCCACGGTTCGGCTCTGGTCCACCTTGAACTCGGTTCACCAGGGCTGGGCGGCGACGTGGCATAATCTAGATCGTTCGTTAAGACAATGGTCAGATTTCCTAACGCGCACCGCAGCGCACCGAGATGCGTGCGACATGCGTCACCGATTCGGCGGTATCCCAGATCTAACGGCTAGCACTCACACCAACACTGCGATGCCTCGATTTTACGCGACGACACGCGTCGACATCGCGACGGCTCGTTCAAAATCGGCGGTCAGGATTTGGTCTGGTTCCCGGTCAACGTGCACACGCGTCCGATCCTGATTCAGCGAGGGCTCGGCGCAATCTCAGCCGCACGTTCAAAATGTACGGTGCAGATCGTTAGGGCAAACCCGTATCCAAACTCTACCGTCTAGATCTAATCCAACGGTGCGGGCTTACGGAGCCGATTACTGATTATCGCGCAACGTGGCATCATCCGAGCCATTCATCTGAGATCTAACGGCTAAGATCTACTAAGGATAAACAGAGAAGATGCGATGTGGCACGATCCTTACCCCTCCTAGCAGATCCGACGGTCGACGATGTTCAGAGTCCGGCGATGGCGTGCGGCGGTGCAGACTTGCCGGAGACGGAGACGACGACTCCTCCGATGACGCTACGGTGGTCCCTCGGCGTGAAGAAGTGGCCCGTTCGACGCAACTTGACTCGGGCGGTACTCTGGTGACCTCGGCGACGGTGGAGATGGACCGACGGTGAAGCAAACAGCGAAGAACAGCGGCGGCGCAAAGGAACAACTACGGCGAGCTTTTGCAGGCAAACGGAGGTGTCTCGGAAGGTGTGTGCTAGTGCTACGGAAGCGTCTCGAAATGCGCAGCACGAGGGTGGCAACGGTGCACTAAATAGCGCCTCGACGTGCATGCTACAGGCGGCGGAAATGGCGGTAACGCTCGGCGCGTTTCCTCCGGCGATGGCGCTCGGCCGAGCCGACGTGGCTCCATCACGACCGTCCAAGCATGACGATCTGTGGCGCACGCGCGTGGGCGACGTGGCGCGACGACAACAGTTGGATCCCGATCCAACGGTCCGAAAGCGCGGCTAGGGTTTTAGCGGTGGGCGGGCTAAGCGCGATGTGGGCTCGGCCCAATACTGTTCATTTGTTTTTCCCCGATTTTTAAATAAAATAATTCTAGAAATTCAATTAAATCATTTGGGGCTTTTAAAATAGCAGAAAAATTCTAGAAAATACTTTGAGCTATTTGGAACTCAAATAAAATATTTTCAATAAAACTTTGTGTAAACTTTTGCATGAAATTATTGAAATTCAAGAAAGGTCACAAATGAATAAATCCAATTAAATTCTTATAAATTCTCAGAAATTCTCAAAAATAAAAAATGCTCTAAAATTTAAATTAGAGTAAATTTCAGGGTGTTACATTAATGCTGTTATGTATGTCTTTCTGTTGTTTGTGTGTATGGTTATGATATGAATGTTGTAAACATGTGAGTGCTAGCTACTGATCCAGGGAATAACACAGTAATCACATGGAGGTTCCTGTTCATCAGAACGGGGTCTCACAGCGGCTCAAGTTAGTGTGCTTTGAGAAGCGTGCAAAACCCAGTATGTTTGTGGGTTTCGGGTAAGCCCATATACGAGTGAGTGAGTCAATCCTAGTCCTTGATGGTGGTCCTTAGGGTTGAAGGAACTCATCCAAGGGTGGAGGATGACTCAAGAGTAGTATAAATAGAAGAGTAGGGGTAGCTCTCCCTTCTTTGAAGGTTTTGAGGTTTTTGTGCTCCTTTGAGCTTTTGCCCATTTTGTTGTGAGGATTTGTAAACCTCCCTTCTAGAAATGAAAAGTTTATTTTCTCAATTCTGAATTTACTTTTTGCATTTACATTTTGTCTTAAATTCAGCACTTAAATTCCGCAATTTACATTCTCGCAAGTTGGATTTGCCTCCCCTCCTTCTACTTGCTTGTGCTTCTTGTGCCGAGGATATATGATTGATAGATGAGTCTATGTCAGATCATATCCCAAACATCCAGGCAAATCTTCTCATGAACTTTGCAAGAAACAGATCTTTTTGGCTTGAAAGAGAAGGATTTTCTGTAGATCATGTTCTTGAGTTTTTAAGGGCTAGATCTTTGGTGTTCTAGCTTGCTATAATATATGGGAAACCATCTAGGATCATCAAGAACCCATGAGCAAGCTTCGGGCTAAGTTTTTGTTTTTGAACCCGTTCTTGTGCACTCTTCCTTCAATTGGAAAAAGGTCGGAAATTTGACATGAATGCTTGCGATTGAAGGTTGGAATAGGTTCCTGACATCCATAGGAAGGTGTCTACAAGGTTTCACAGTGTTTGGATCATCCGATCAAAAGATTCATCAATTTTCATTTTGAATTCGTGCTGATTTTACTATTCACTACCCTGATTTTACTGTAGCACAGCACTTCCGCTACAATACCCAGTAGTGCCGGGGTACTGTTCATTCGATAGTACTGAGACTGAACTACGGTAGTGCCGCCCTGGCTGAAAAACTCTGGAATTGTATTTTCTCCACTTTGTTTTGATGAAGTGAAGTTCTTGGTTGGTTCTTTGAGGGGAAAGTTTTATTTTGAGATCATTCACCCTGCCTCTAATCGTTATTCCAGTCTTTTAATTGGTATCAGAGCCCAGTTTTGCTCTTTTATAGATCTTGACTGGTCTGTAGAGCCTTGACGATGGACAAGTATTCCACCAAGTCTCTTATCTTTTCTGGAGTTAATTTTTCCTTTTGGAAGTCGAGAATTGAAAGATCGAAATGGCGATCAGAGGGGGGGGGGGGTGAATGATCCCAAATAAAATTTCCCCCACTCAAAGTACTCCAAACACTCATGCAATAAAAATCTATAACACCCAAATATTTTCGTTCAAACTGGTGCTTCTCATATTCGCACACCCTCCAAAACCCAGAACAATTAGACAACTATGTGTACCCCTAGCTTGCATGGATAAGAACCACGAATCATATGAGGGGTTTTTTTAATCACAATCCTAGTTGTCAAGTGTCTAAACAAAAGAGGAATCAATTCAAAAGACTTCTTTTCTAAAAGAGATAAAGATAAAATACCAAAGTCTCTTTTCAGAAAAGTTAAAGCAGATTTTCAGAAATTATCCTCAGTTGGAACAGGTGGTTTGTGAGTTTCTGTTACTCTAAAATTTTTGGACATTTTTGTCCCTGTGAGAAGTAGAGTCGGAAAACACTCCACCAAAAATCACCTCAGAAAGCTTTGTAGAATAAGAATGAAAAATCAAGCAATATAGAAGGTCAGGAACTTCGACCAGAAAGTTTGAGGCTCGGTTTTCACTTCATAGCTCTCAAACGGTGCAACCAGTGGAATCACGAAATTTTATAAAGATGTATATATGAGTCCTTCACCTTCTCCAAAAATAATCACTTAAAAATGATTTTTATATATTTTTAGAAAAATCAAATACTGACTGCTGAGTGAAGAACAAGTTCTGGACAGATTTGTAAATTGATAAAAAACTTGATCTCTAGTCTATCCAAGGGTGTAAGAAAGATGTAAAACCAAATGAACACCCTTAATACATCATAGATGAACAGCATTTAGAAGGAGGGGAGGCAAATCCAAATTGCATAAATGTAAATTGCAAGAATGTAAGTGTTGAATTTAATTGCGGAATTTAAGTGCATAATGTAAATTGCGTAATTTAAATGCGTAATATAAATGCACAAAGAAAAGAAATGATTTGAGGAAAAACATTTCATTTCTGGAAGGAGAGGTTACAAAGCCTCACATTCATGTGGGCAAAGCTCAAAGGAGCATCAAAAACCTCAAAACCTTCAAGGGGAGGAGGCTACCCCTCCACCCCTATTTATACTACTCTTAGGCCACCTACCGCCCTTGGATGAGTCCCTCAACCCTATAGCACTCATCTAAGGGCTAGGATTAACCTACAAACACAGTCATGCAAGGGCTAACCCAAAAACCACACACATACCGGGTTTTCTTGCACGGTTTTCAAAGCATACTACCTAGACCCGCTAACCTATCAACTAGACCTCAATCCGACGGCCCTCATTGATCCACGCGGCATCTAGCTAGCATCATCTCCTTTCATTGTCTTCTTGACTTGCCCGGACTCCGTCTCCGATCATCTTCCGGCGATCTTCCAACCGTCTGGACCTCCGACGCTCCTTGCCTAGTCCCGGTCATCCTCCGCCTCACCATGACCTAGCACCGTCGCCCTACAACCATCAAAGACAAGGAAAAAACCTTTCACACAGCAATGCCCACAATGATATGCAATAAACCCATCCAACTCATCACTACCGCGCCCATACAGCCGGTACTGCCACTCCTGCAAGAGACAACTCAAATTGCTTTATTTTGAAAATCAATCCAAATCAAACTCAAACTTGAGCACACCTTACTCAAATAAAGTCAAATACTCATCACAAAGATGGATGGACCTCCACATGGTCCTTCAAGAATGGAGTTGTACATCACTACCGAGGGCTTCCTGATTTGGTAGAAGGTGAAGCTCTCGTATGAGGTTCCCGCCGATGAAAACGTAACGGCTAGCAATATAGCTAATGTGAAGTTGAATGCTAAGGTAAGGAACATCGTCATACCTTAGCCGTAGTAAGTACGACAAGATCTCTCACCTACGATCTGCTCACCAGATCTGGCTGACCCTCGATGCTTACCATGAGGGCACCACCCAGATCAAGACGGTGAGACTAGATCAATACAAGCGTGACTACAGCAAATTTGAATAGCACGTTGGAGAGACCCTTTATGAGTGTTTTTGTCGATTCACAAGGATCTTGAGTGATCTCCGTGCAGTTGTGTTGGGACCCGAATCTGCAAACCCGGACCATCTGTGTATTCCGTGCTAGTCCAGGATCACGCTAGCACACACAGTCTTACAAGGTTGCACATCACAGACATTCACAACGATATAACAATAAATAGTGCAAACATTTATATAAACCGAGTTGTACGACCTTATGGTCTCCTTACAGATAAATCAGCCACGCAGGGCTTACATTATTAAGAGTAAAGAAATAGCAGCGGAATAAAAATAAATATCGTGGAAGCCTCCATCTCTCCACAGGCATCCGACTGGGCTTGCCCCCTAGTTGCTTGGGTCCTCAATGTACTCCTCCTCCCAGGCTGGTGTAGACTCCTCCACTGATGTTGGGGTTGATAAGCAAGGTGGGATGAGTACACAAGGCACTCAACAATTAATGCACATAATGCAGAACTAGTACTATATGCAAAGCTTGTTCCAAAGGATTGGCTTAAATGGTTCTCTTGCATCAAACAACATTTTTAAACCAATATCTTATTTAGTTTAAAGCAGTGGAACAGTTATAAGTAATACTATTTTCTTCAAATGGTTTTTCTTTGAAGACTCCCGGCACACAACCTTAACAGTTCATTTTCAATACTGGCACACAGCCACCCTTTCCACATTTTGTTTATGAAGATCTACTCCTTCACTGTAATCCTCGAGCAATGCTCAATACTGTGAGCACGGCTATTCGAATAGTTTTGACACTCTGCAGAGGTTGTACACTTTACCCACAAGATACAGCCGCTCACCACACCGGTAATTGTCTGCAACAAAGCTTTTCAGGAACCTCTACCTTAACCAAAGAACCTCTCCGGTATTACCCTCACTATCACTTCCCTCACACAGAGCCGAAGTATAGGACAGGTCAATCACCGTTGGATGGGCACCAAGCCGTAGCACAGGTACGCTCCCTCGCACAGATACACCCCCATGCACTGTCACCCCGAGGTATCAGAGGAAAGATGTCAAAACCCTAATCAACTAGGTCTGTCCCATATCGGACATGTGGTTGTACAGGTGACATAGATCAAAGGCTTGCAAGGTGAAGTCCTTAACTGACTAAGGCAAGACTTCCAACACTCAACAGTGGCACACAGTCCACTGTGGCACACAAACTCACAACACTCATCAATCCAATGCCACACAGGCCCACCAGGCACACAGCCTCTTGCCACTTGCCCCAGTCTAAATCAATTCCCACCCAGTTGATTATTGTGCAACACCTGCCAGCAATAACTCAACATCAGTATGGAAGCACACAGGTCACCATACTTCCATATCATCATGTGGCATCATCACACCACTTTCAAAATACATTCAATATTCCATTAGTCAATTTTGTAGCATTTTTCTGAAAGACCATTCGTGACTCGTTGCAAGGCTAAGCATCTACTCACGGTCTAGTCTCCTGTGTTGGCATCATATTATTATCCAACCAGTACAAACAAACTTAGAGTGACAATGATTTAGGGCATACAATTAATAATTTCAAGGTGGCATAACAGAATGGGTTGATTAACTACGTTATCCCAATTTAAATTAGCTTCATTTTAAATAAATAAGCATGCATAATTTCAAAGCATAAATTACATTTTAAAAAGCTGGGATCAAAATGATCAAAGCATCACTTGCCTTCAAAGAGTTGCTGGTCATGTTCCGAAGCTTGGTCTTGAGCGACGAATTCTTCCTCGAAACATTCCGACAAAATTGCGTCTACGCGTAAAAACAAAATATACAATAAATATCTAATACAGAGGACTAAACGGCCTCAAAAATTCAAATAAAATTCATCATTAAATAGATCACAATTTTATCAATTATTAGAAATTTGAATCACCCAATTCCGAGTTAAAATGCAAAAGTTATAGCCATTTGAAGTTTGAATAAAATCTGAAATTTCAGAAATTATAAAATCCGATTTTTCCAAATTATTTTTATACTGAAAATTCGCATTTATGACGTCAGCATCGCATCATGATGACGTCAGCACAGAAATGAATTTCGGTCGAAATATTTTTATATATAAAAATATTTATGACGTCAGCGATGACGTCAGCATGACACGTGGCATGCCCAGAGGCTGCCACGTCGCTCTGGCCTATGGACTGGGTCCACGCCGGGCTTTGGTCCACCGTGGACTGACAGAACTGTGCTCGTACACTAGGTGACACAAGCCGTGGCGTCAGCGACGATGCGCAGCCAATCTCGACGCGACACGCGGCAAGATCCAGACCGCTCGCTCAACCAACGGTGGATCTCACCCCCGCGCGGTTCGGCGACGCTTCGCACTCCACGCCCCCACGCCGTCACGCATCCAACGGTGCGTCCGAAATCAACGGCTGGATCTGGTCTCTCCCTCAGTCAACACGCACACGCGTCCACACGTGATTCGATGGGGGTGCGGCGTCATCTCCGCCGCACGTTCAAATTTGAACGGCACGGATCCGCGCGCCACCGATCAACTCACAGCTACCGTTTAGATCTAATCCAACGGCTAAGACAAAAACATATCGAAGAAACTAGATCTAATCCAAGCCGTTCGCTCTAGATCTAACGATCAAGATTCAACTAACGTATAAACCTTAGGGTTAATCCAGACCGTCCATAACAGATCTAACGACACAGAAACAAACTAAATGAAAACAGAGTAGGGCGACGTGCCACGATCCTTACCCCTCCTTGCAGATCCGACGGTCAACGATGCTCGAAGTCCGGCGATGGCGTGTTGCGGGGCATGCTTGTCGGAGATGAGGAAGACGACGTAGTCGACGGCGTTTCGGTGGTTCCCCGGCGAGAAGATCTAGCGCATTCGACGCGGCTTGTCTCGGGCAGTGCTCTGGTGGCCTCGGCGACGGCGGAAATGGACCGACGGCGACGCAAACGGCGGAGAACAGTGGCGGTGCATAGAGAGCAACTACGGCGAGCTCTTGTGAGTAAGCGGAGGCGTTTTGGGAGGCGTGCGCTAGGGCTACAGGAGCGTCTTGAAATGCGCAGCACGGGGGTGGCGGCGACGCACTAAATAGCGCCTCGACGTGCGCACAATCCTCGGCGAAACGGGCGGACATGCAGGCGGCCGTTGCTCCGGCGATCTCGCGAGGAAGAAGCGACGTGGCGAAATCCCGGGCGTCCGCTCGCAGCGATTCAACGGGTGAAAACGGTGAAGTGACGCGGCAGCTCCTCAGACGCATGATGCCGATCCAACGGGCGAAGCGCGGCGACGGCTAGGGTTTCGGCGGGGCGGCCTGCGTGGGCCGGCGACGCGAGCTGGGCCAGAGCACAGTACTGGGCTGGTCCAAGGGTTTCGGCCCAAGCTCTGTTTCGGGGATTTGAAATCCTTTTCGAATAAAAATAATTCGAGAAAATAGTTTTGGCCAAAGAAAATAGTAAAAATATCTGAAAAATTCAAGAAAAATTCTAGAAAATACTTTGAGCTATTTGGGACTCAAATAGAATATTTGCAATCAAACTTTGCAAAAACTTTTCCATTATTTAATTGTTTTCAAGGAAGGCTTTATTTGAATAATTCTAAATAATTTCAACAAATTCCCAAAAATTCACAAAAATAAAAAAAATACTCCAAAATTTAAATTAGGGTAAAATTTAGGGTGTTACAAACCTCCCCCCTTAACAGAATCTCATCCCCGAGATTCAGGGCTGTCTACAGAAATAGGTTAGGGAACTCCTTCTTCAGATCTTCTTCATGTTCCCACGTTGCTTCACTTTTTGAATGGTTGCTCCACTGAACTCTGCAAAAACATGTTGACTTGTTCCTTGTCTCTCTGTCCATTATGTCCAGAATCTTCATCGGATGTTCTTTGTAAGTCAGATCTTCTTGCAACTCGATTGCCTCTAATGGTGTTTGCTCTTAGGTGCATCAAGACACTTCTTGATTGTGATACATGAAATACATCATGCACTCCTGCCAAAGACTGCGGTAACTCCAACTGATATGCAACTTCACCTCTGCAGCTCAAGATCTTGAACGGCCCAACATATCTGGGTGCGAGCTTCCCTTTTGCGTGGAATCTTCGGACTCCTTTGAGTGGCGTGACTCTGAGATACACAAAATCTTCGGGTTCAAAGCTCAATTCCCTGCGACGGTTGTCGGCATAGCTTTTCTGTCTTGACTGTGCAATCTTGAGTCTTTCTCTGATAATGGCGATTTGCTCTTCCGCTTTTTGCAGTACATCCGGACCAAAAACATGTCGTTCACCCGTCTCATTCCAGTTCAATGGTGTTCGACATGATCGACCATACAGAGCTTCAAATGTAGACATCTGTAAACTTGCTTGATAACTGTTATTGTAGCTGAACTCAGCATAGGGCAAACACTTATCCCATGAAGTAGAATATGCTAAGGCACAGGCTCTCAACATATCTTCCAAAATTTGGTTGACTCTCTCAGTTTGACCATCTGTCTGCGGATGGTATGCTGTACTGAAGTTCAAGCGAGTCCCCATTGCCTCATGTAGCTTACCCCAAAATCTGGAGGTAAATTGGGTACCTCTGTCCGACACTATCTTCTTCGGTACTCCATGCAAACAGACAATTCTTGCCATATAAAGTTCTGCCAACCGGTCTCCGGAATAAGTGGTCTTTACTGGTATGAAATGTGCCACTTTGGTTAAACGATCTACTATGACCCATATGGAATCATATCCACTTTGCGTTCTGGGAAATCCGGTTATGAAATCCATACCAATATTTTCCCATTTCCATTCAGGTATCTTTAAGTGTTGTAATAGCCCTGCTAGTCTTTGGTGCATAGCTTTGACTCTTTGGCATAAGTCACATAATGCAACACATTCGGCGACTTCTCGTTTCATGCTTGGCCACCAAAATCTTTCCTTTAAATCTTGATACATTTTCGCACTTCCTGGATGAATTGAGTACTTGGAGTCATGGGCCTCCTCCAAAATTAGCTGCTTCAACTCCTTTTTGTTTGGCACACAAATGCGTCCTTTAAACCACATAGTACCCTTCTCATCCGATTTGAAATCTTTAGCCTTGCCTGCATCCATCTTGTTCTTAATTCTCTTGATTTTGTCGTCATCTTTCTGTCCTTCTCTGATTTGATCTTCCAGAGTGGGTTTTACTTCCAGGGTTGCTAAGAATCCTTCTGGTACCACTTCCAGTTCTAATTTCTGAAAATCCTTACACAATTTTGCCTGACTTGCTTCCAACAGCATGTTTACACCGTGGTTCTTTCTGCTCAAGGCGTCTACCACTACGTTGGCTTTACCAGGATGGTAGTGAATTCCAACATTATAATCTTTGATTAACTCAAGCCATCTTCTTTGCCTCATATTCAGGTCAGCTTGCGTGAAGATATACTTAAGACTTTTATGATCAGTATACACTTCACATCTATTTCCGATGAGATGGTGACGCCATATTTTTAGGGCATGCACTACGGCAGCTAATTCCAAATCATGAGTCGGATAGTTCTCTTCATGTGGTCTCAATTGCCTCGATGCATATGCTATTACCTTTCGGTTTTGCATTAACACGCATCCCAATCCTTGACGCGATGCATCACAATAGATGTCGAAGCCTTGATGAACATCGGGTAAAACTAGTACAGGTGCCGATGTTAATCTTTTCTTCAACTCCTGAAAACTCTTCTCACACTCCGGTGTCCATAAGAATTTCTTTTCCTTTTTCAACAATTGCGTAAGAGGTCTCGCAATCGTGGAGAATCCTTCGATGAAATGACGGTAATATCCCGCCATTCCAAGGAAACTACGGATTTGGGTTACTGTCTTCGGTTGCTCCCAATGCAAAACCGTTTCCACTTTCTTTGGATCTACCGCAACTCCTTCTGCCGTCATTATGTGTCCAAGAAATTCAACCTTATTCTTCCAGAAGTCACATTTACTAAATTTTTCAAACAACTGTTGTTCCCTCAATTTCTCAAGGACTAGCCTCAAATGTTCGGCGTGCTCTTCTCTTGTCTTGGAATAGACAAGAATATCATCTATGAACACGATAACGAACTTATCCAAATATTCCATAAAAACCTTATTCATTAAGTTCATGAAATATGCTGGTGCATTTGTCAACCCAAAAGACATCACTGTAAACTCATAGTGTCCATATCTTGACGAAAATGCAGTCTTCGGAATATCCTCTGATCGGATCTTCAATTGATGATATCCTGATCGAAGATCAATTTTGGAGAAGACTCCTGCTCCCCTCAACTAATCAAAAAGATCGTCGATCCTGGGTAGCGGATACTTATTCTTTATCGTCACATCATTGAGTGCACGATAGTCTATACACATCCTAAAACTCCGTCCTTCTTCTTGGCGAACAAGGCAGTGCTCCCCATGGCGATGAACTAGGTTTTATAAACCCTTTTCCAGTGACTCTTCAATTTGCTTCTTCATTTCCACTAATTCCTCCGTGGACATCCTGTAAGGTCTCTTAGCTATTGAGCTGTCCTCGAACAAGCTCTATCACGAACTCGATATCTCTATCCGCGGCATTAGGGTAAATCCGTGGGAAAACATCCGGATATTCATTGACTATGGAAACTTCCTCCAAGTGTCAATCTTCATCTTTGTTGACCATTAATTGTCCATCTCGCATCGATTTTGCTTCAAATTCAATCTTCTTTCCATCCGGCTCTCGACCGATATGACTCTTTTTCATGATCCAAAGATCGCCTTGTGTTTGGTTAACTAATCCATTCCCGTAATAACATCCGAGGTTTGGGTATTCAATATAATTAAGTTCGCTAGAACTCCATTCCATTAATTATTAGCCTTACCCCGAACATCCTATATTGGATCGGAGTTCGATCCGAGGATTGGACTATAAGTACACACTTAAGTTCCACAATATCCAAATTATTGCGAATGGCAAAATCTTGAGGAACAAATGAATGTGATGCTCGAGTCAAATAAAACGATGGCTGATCGAGTTTACTAGGAACTTACCCGATTACAACGTCCGTGGCGTTCGGACTTCATCCGTTGTAATGTGGTTGACTCGGCCTCGTGTAGTTCCTTGGGATGGAGTTCTTCGCTGATGCCCCGGTTCACGATTGGTGCGGAGTCCTTGCGGTGTGTTCCCGTGTTGAAACGGACCGGGGTGACACCTCCCTTCTTAGGGCAGTTATTGGCAAAATGCCCCAGTTCATTGCAGTGATAGCAATGTCTTCCCGCGGCCTGAGAGGTTCCTCGACCGTACTACGCTTCGGTGGAGTGCAGGCATTCGCCCATGGACGATTTGCCGGCAGTGGTGCCCTATCGCTGCCTCTGGGCTGGAACCGGATGAACTGTTGGGGTGCTGTCCTCTGCCTCTGCTGGCCCTGACGACCTCCTTGTTGCGCCATTCTGCGCTTTCGATTGTCATCCAACTCTCGGCGCTTGTCCTCTAAGATAAGAGCTTTGTTAACTAGCTCTTGGAAGTCAGGGAATGTGTGGGTGATCAGTCCCACCTTCAACCCTGCATTCAATCCCTTCATGAAGCAAGATTGTCTGGTCTTATCCATAGCCACGTCCTCCGGTGCGTAGCGTGCCAGTTGTGTGAACTTATTCAGGTAATCATGCACTGACTGGCCGCCTTGCTTGAGGCTCCGGAATTCCTCCTTTTTAAGATCCATGATACCCTCGGGTACATGGTACTGGCGGAAGGCTGAGGTGAATTCCTCCCACGTGATACTTTGTGGGTCCTCATGAGCTGCGCAGAAGTTTTCCCACCACTCTGCGTCAGTTCCTTCTAGTTGATGAGAGGCATAGAGCACCCTCTCATGTCCCACACACTGGGTAATGTGCAGCTTCCTTTCAATTGTCCTTAGCCAATCGTCCGCCTCCAGTGGATTGGCGTTGCCTGAGAAGGTAGGTGGACGAGTTCGCATAAACTCAGACAACCTTGAGTAGGGGTGTGGTCCATAGTTACCCCCAGGTTGAATATTCGCAACAGCTTGATTGGATATCTGCTGCATGGTCAGAACCATCGTGTTCATGAGTTGAGTCAGGCAATCGGGAAGGCTCCTGTGTTACGCATATCGACTTGCGCGGTTGAGGGATTGCTTCCTCATTCTGGTTGTCAGCCTGATTAGCTCCGCTTCCGCTGGCTCCAACATTTCCACGAGTCCTCACCATCTATTGCAAACTTCCAAGGTTAAGAAAAGAAGAAAGCATAGACAAGTAAAAGAGCTTATGTGGGGGAAACAGGTGTAACTTAAATTATTTAGCCACTTTATTGATATAATATAAAGCGGTATGGTTGCTCACAAGTGCCTAAGGGCAATGCAACACATCTGAGACACTCACAACCAAAAGCAAGTAAGCAACGAGGACTCTATGACGACTCACACCTAATGGTGACTCGAAGCAAAAGACGCGACTCAACATTCGAGTCTCGACACTATACTCTACTAGACTCGATCACTCTTCGAGCCAACCCGACTGCGGCTCCCCCGGAGCATACACCGTGGGTGCTCGCATCGGGCGAATCGGTCTCGATGACCTCTGCGGTGGTGCAAAAGACCCTATCGACTCTGCTGGTCCCGGCCGCTCGCTCTGTCTTTGGTGCCTCTGCCTGCTCCTCCGGATCGGATCGTGCGGCTCGAGGACTAGCTCGTGCTCGGGTCCATACAAAGCCATCTCCAACTCCGAATCTTTCGCATGGAGTGTGCTAAGCCCTCCCGCATTGGATCCTCGCCTCTGTGACCTCGTCGCGGGTCCTCTGCCTCGGGGTGCCTCGCCCAAGGCGTCCTCCGGGCGATGACATACCTCGCCAGGTGGGTGATCGTGGCGTCCTCCTCCACGAGCTCCATTCTGTCAAAACGATTGTCTCGACGCGGATGGTGATGAAAGACAGTGCCCTCCAACTCTGCGGAGTAGGTGCGGGCAATCTGCCGCATCGCTAGACGCGCCGTCTCCTGGATCCCGGCCTCAAAAGAAGACCTCCTGACAGTGATGTAGTTAGGACAGCTCGCCCTCATCCTCTCCCGAGCATACACTGTGACCTTGACATCCCAGGCGATGTCAAGTCCTGCCCGCACCACCGTGGTCCCTCGATAAAGCGGCCTGTCAAAACCTCCGAGCAGCTGCATCATACGCCATAACTCAGCGGCGTATCCTCCGGTGCGCTCTCCATAGGTGTGGATCATCCTCATTTGCCAAAACAAACCTTATTTAAATTAACCAGAAAATAATAATAAGATTTCAGCATAGGTATGAAGCAAAGAAGAAAAGATAAGTCGAGATTTCATTGATATTCTTGCTCAAGTTGATTAAGTCTTAGAAAATAGTTTTATCCTCCTAGGTACAACTAATCTAGTTTAGGGTCAAGACCTACAGTCAGCCTGCTCTGATACCACCTCTGTCGGGACCCGAATCTGCAAATCCGGACCCTCTGTGTATGCCGTGCTAGTCCAGGATCACGCTAGCACACACAGTCTTACAGGGTTGCACATCACAGACATTCACAACGATATAACAATAAATAGTGCAAACATTTATATAAACCGAGTTGTACGACCTTATGGTCTCCTTACAGATAAATCAGCCACACAGGGCTTACATTATTCAGAGTAAAGAAATAGCAGCGGAATAAAAATAAATATCGTGGAAGCCTCCATCTCTCCACAGGCATCCGACTGGGCTTGCCCCCTAGTTGCTCGGGTCCTCAATGTACTCCTCCTCCCAGGCTGGTGTAGACTCCTCCACTGATGTTGGGGTTGATAAGCAAGGTGGGATGAGTACACAAGGCACTCAACAAGTAATGCACAGAATGCGGAACTAGTACTATATGCAAAGCTTATTCCAAAGGATTGGCTTAAATGGTTCTCTTGCATCAAACAGCATTTTTAAACCAGTATCTTATTTAGTTTAAAGCAGTGGAACAGTTATAAGTAATACTATATTCTTCAAATGATTTTTCTTCGAAGATTCCCGGCACACAGCCTTAACAGTTCATTTTCAATACTGGCACACAGCCACCCTTTCCACATTTTGTTTATGAAGATCTACCCCTTGACTGTAATCCCCGAGCAATGCTCAATACCGTGAGCATGACTATTCGAATAGTTTTGACACTCTGCAGAGGTTGTACACTTTAACCACAAGATACAGCCGCTCACCACACAGGTGATTGTCCGCAACAAAGCTTTTCAGGAACCTCTACCTTAACCAAAGAACCTCTCCGGTATTACCCTCACTATCACTTCCCTCACACAGAGCCGAAGTATAGGATAGGTCAATCACCGTTGGATGGGCACCAAGCCGTAGCACAGGTACGCTCCCTCGCACAGATACACCCTCGTGCACTGTCACCCCGAGGTATCAGAGGAAAGATATCAGAACCCTAATCAACTAGGTCTGTCCCATATCAGACATGTGGTTGTACGGGTGACTCAGATCAAAGGCTTGCAAGGTGAAGTCCTTAACTGACTAAGGCAAGACTTCCAACACTCAACGATGGCACACACCCATTGTGGCACACAAACTCACAACACTCATCAACCCAATGCCACACAGCCCACAGCACACTGACCTCTTGCCACTTGCCCCAGTCTAAATCATTTCTCACCCAGTTGATTATTGTGCAACACCTGCCAGCAATAACTCAACATCAGTATGGAACCACACAGGTCACCATACTTCCATATCATCATGTGGCATCATCACACCACTTTCAAAATACATTCAATATTCCATTAGTCAATTTTGTAGCATTTTTCTGAAAGATCATTCGTGACTCGTTGCAAGGCTAAGCATCTACTCACGGTTTAGCCTCCCGTGTTGGCATCATATTATTATCCAACCAGTACAAACAAACTTAGGGTGAAAATGATTTAGGCCATACAATTAATAATTACAAGGTGGCATAACAGAATGGGTTGTTTAACTACGTTATCCCAATTTAAATTAGCTTCATTTTAAATAAATAAGCATGCATAATTTCAAAGCATAAATTACATTTTAAAAAGCTGGGATCAAAAAGATCAAAGCATCACTTGCCTTCAAAGAGTTGCTGGTCATGTTTCGAAGCTTGGTCTTGAGCGATGAATTCTTCCTCGAAACTTTCCGGCAAAATTGCGTCTACGCGTAAAAACAAAATATACAATAAATATCTAATACAGAGGACAAAATGGCCTCAAAAATTAAAATAAAATTCATCATTAAATAGATCACAATTTTATGAATTTTTAGAAATTTGAATCACCCAATTCCGAGTTAAAATGCAAAAGTTATAGCCATTTGAAGTTTGAATAAAATCTGAAATTTCAGAAATGATAAAATCCGATTTTTCCAAATTATTTTTATACTGAAAATTCGCATTTATGACGTCAGCATCGCATCATGATGACGTCAGCACAGAAATGAATTTCGGCCGAAATATTTTTATATATAAAAATATTTATGACGTCAGCGATGACATCAGGATGCCCAGAGGCTGCCACGTCGCTCTGGCCTATGTACTGGGTCCACGCCCGGCTTTGGTCCACCGTGGACTGACAAAACTGTGCTCGTGCACTAGGTGACGCAAGCCGTGGCGTCAGCGACGATGCGCAGCCAATCCCGACGCGACACGCGGCAAGATCCAGACCGCTCGCTCAACCAACGGTGGATCTCACCCCCGCGCGGTTCGGCGACGCTTCGCACTCCACGCCCCCACGCGTCACGCATCCAACGGTGCGCCCGGATTCAACGATTGGTTCTGGTCTCTCCCTCAGTCAACACGCACACACGTCCGCACGTGATTCGATGGGGGTGCGGCGTCATCTCCGCCGCACGTTCAAATTTGAACGGCACGGATCCGGACGCCACCGATCAACTCACAACCGCCGTTTAGATCTAATCCAACGGCTAAGACAAAAACATATCGCAGAAACTAGATCTAATCCAAGCCGTTCGCTCTAGATCTAACGATCAAGATTCAACTAACGTATAAACTTAGGGTTAATCCAGACCGTCTATAACAGATCTAACGGCACAGAAACAAACTAAATGAAAATAGAGAAGGGCGACGTGCCACGATCCTTACCCCTCCTTGCAGATCCGACGGTCAACGATGCTCGAAATCCGGCGATGGCGTGTGGCGGTGCAGGCTTGCCGGAGATGAGGAAGACGACGTAGTCGACGGCGTTTCGGTGGTTCCCCGGTGAGAAGATCTAGCGCGTTCGAAGCGGCTTGTCTCGGGCAGTGCTCTGGTGGCCTCGGTGACGGCGGAAATGGACCGACGGCGACGCAAACAGCGGAGAACAGTGGCGGTGCACAGAGAGCAACTACGGCGAGCTCTTGTGAGTAAGCAGAGGCGTTTCGGGAGGCGTGCGCTAGGGCTACAGGAGCGTCTTGAAATGCGTAGCACGGGGGTGGCAGCGACGCACTAAATAGCGCCTCGACGTGCGCGCAATCCTCGGCGAAACGGGCGGACATGCAGGCGACCGTTGCTCCGGCGATCTCGCTAGGAAGAAGCGACGTGGCGAAATCCCGGGCGTCCGCTCGCAGCGATCCAACGGTAGCGGTGAAGAAGTGGCGGCTTCTCAGACGCATGATGCCGATCCAACGGGCGAAGCGCGGCGACGGCAAGGGTTTCGGCGGGGCGGCCTGCGTGGGCCGGCGACGTGAGCTGGGCTAGAGCACAGTACTGGGCCGGTCCAAGGGTTTCGGCCCAAGCACTGTTTCGGGGATTTTAAATCCTTTTCGAATAAAAATAATTCGAGAAAATAGTTTTGGCCAAAGAAAATAGTAAAAATATATGAAAAATTCCAGAAAAATTCTAGAGAATACTTTGAGCTATTTGGGACTCAAATAAAATATTTCCAATCAAACTTTGCAATAATTTTTCCATTATTTAATTTTTTTCAAGGAAGGCTTTATTTGAATAATTCTAAATAATTTCAACAAACTCCCAAAAATTCACAAAAATAAAAAAATACTCCAAAATATAAATTAGGGCAAAATTTAGGGTGTTACAAGTTGGTTGCACATACTTTGACTCGAAGAATGCTCGACACATCTTGACTATACTTGATCTTCGGGTTTGGGAGATAAAGGAGACCACCATCAAGAACACCACAGACTTATCGACCTTGACTCTTGACTGGCTCTATTCCCTACTCAAGACTCATGAGAATAACGTCGTCTCTAGTAAGACGAAGTCGCAGTCGATGGCCTTGGTCATCGATCCCATTGGATCCTCTTCTGAGACTTCAGTTCGTTTCTCTCTTTCTTCCCTTTACAAGTGAAGCGATGAACAGTTGGAAAATTTTTTAGAAAGTGAGCTTGCTCTCTTAGCCCGCAAATTTTCTCATGCCTACAAGAAGGTGAGGCAGAGGAAGAGAGGTGGCACAATCACCTGCTTCGAGTGTGGTTTCCCCAACCACATCGGGCGACTTGCCCCAAGTTGGAGAAACGTAAGAACGACTCCGGTGGTTCGGGAAAGAACGACTACAACGACAAGAACCGCAACAAGAAGCCTCCAGTTCGCAACCCGACGCTTGAGAAGAAGTACCACAACTTCTCAAAGAATAAGAAGCTCTTCCACCGCGTCCTCCCTGCACTTGACGAAATCAACCTCTCCGACACGAAATCCTGGAGCAACAAGCGCGAGGATGATCCGCAAGAGAAGAACAAAGCCACCGATGATTTCACTGGGATGTGTTTCATGGCGGATGCCAACGGTGAAGGACCGAGATGGCGAACAGAGGGGGTGTGAATGGTCGCAAATAAATTTCCCCCCAAAATACTCCAACAAAAACCTCGACAAGATCGCTCAAAGGAAATCGTGAAAAACCCGAAAAACTAGACAACTGTGTGTACTCCAAGCTTGCATGGATAAGTACCATAAAATATGTGTGGATTTTTGAGTCACAATCTTTGTTGTCTAGTTTCCAAGATAAAGAGGAATCAATCCAACTCTTGCTTTTAGAAAGAACATCAATTCAAATCACAAAAGTCACTTTCAGAAAAGCAAAAGCAGAATTTTCAGAACTTGTCCTCAATTTGAACAGGAGGTTGGTGGGTTTCTGCGGCTCAAAAAATTTTGAAAATTTTTCTCCCTATAAGAATAAGAGTCTTGAAGAACTCCACCTAATTTCTCCACAAAAAGCCATACAGAAAAAACAAGAAAAATCGAAGAACACAGTTAGTCAAGATCTTCGAGCAGAAAGTTTGGGGCTCGGTTTTCACCTCATGGCGCCCAAACGGTGCAACAAGTGAACTCCAAGTGGATGTCAGAGTCCTGCACCTCCTACAACAAGAATCACTTAAAAATGATTTTTCTATATTTCTATAAAAATCAAATACTAAATGCTGTGCAAAGAACAAGTTCTGAACAAAGTTGGAACTTGAAAGAAAAGATGTTCTCTACTCAATCCAAGAGTGCAAAAGAGATGTAAAACCATATGAACACACTCAAAACATCCAAGATCAACAGCATTTAGAAGGAAGGGAGGCAAATCTAAATTGCGTGAAAGTAAATTGCAAGAATGTAATTGCGGTAAAGTAAATGCTGAATTTAAATTGCGTAAAGTAAAGACATAATGTAAATGCGCAAAATAAATTCAGAGATGGATGGATAAAACTTTCATTTGTGGAAGGAGAGGTTACAAAGCCTCACTTTCATGTGGGCAAAGCTCAAAGGAGCATTCACAAACCTCAAAACCTTCAAGGGGAGGAGGCTACCCCTCCACCCCTATTTATACTACTCTTGGGACACCTACCACCTTTGGATGAGTCCCTCAACCCTAGAGCACTCATCTAAGGGCTAGGATTAACCCACACACACAGCCATGCAAGGGCTAACCCAAAACCTACACACATACCGGGTTTTCTTGCTTGTTTTTCAAAGCATACTACCTAGACCCGCTAACCTATCAACTAGACCTCAATCCGACGGCCCTCATTGATCCACGCGGCATCTAGCTAGCATCATCTCCTTTCATTGTCTTCTTGACTTGCCCGAACTCCGTCTCCGATCATCTTCCGGCGATCTCCCAACCGTCTGGACCTCCGACGCTCCTCGCCTAGTCCCGGTCATCCTCCGCCTCACCATGACCTAGCACCGTCACCCTGCAACCATCAAAGAGAAGGAAAAAACCTTTCACATAGCAATGACCACAATGATATGCAATAAACCCATCCAACTCATCACTACCGCGCCCATATAGCCGGTACTGCCACTCCTGGAAGAGACAATTCAAATTGCTTCATTTTGAAAATCAATCCAAATCAAACTCAAACTTGAGCACACCTTGCTCAAATAAAGTCAAATACTCTTCACAAACATGGATGGACCTCCACATGGTCCTTCAATCTCCCCCTTGATGAGTATATTGACAAACAACACAAAAGTCATAAATTTGAGTTTGAATGAGAGAAGAAGAAAGCAATTTGATTGCAAAGCCAAACTTGGTCCAGAGAGAAAGATATAAAATCATGACCATGTCGGCAAAAAGAATTTAGAGCATGACCATGAAAAGAGCAAGTTTTCCACAAAAGCTCTAAAAACCAATCGTAAGTGCCAAATGTGATTATGATCCATAAAAAAATAGCAAAGATTTACAAAGATCATAAGAACCAACAAGCTTTCACATTTTTATCTCTATCTCTTTTTAATGATGCCTTTTCTACATTTTCTCCCCTTTTGGCAATATAAGCATCAAAATGGAATTTTCTCCCTCTTTTTATTTATGCTAGAAATGCAATCGAAAGAGCTTTGAAGATTATCCAATTGATCAAAATGGAAGGATATTACACCAAGCTTGTCAATTTCAGAAGATGACTAAACTAAGACATGTCCAAGTGCAAATACCAGCTTAGTTTTGAATACATCATTTTTAGCAAGATTTGACAAGTGCAGTACTTAGCTTTAGTTTCAAAAATAGAAGAATAGCCACTCTAAGGATGAAAAGGAAAACCTAGAGTTCAACCTACTCAACACTTTGGGGAATCTAGAAGAGCATACAAGGTCCTTCGGGCTCATTTATCACTTAATGCAAATTTTGATTCATCATCATATAAGACATAGCGGGGTGCAAATGTTTGACATTATTTGCATTCTTTACCCACATATGTCTTTGTTTTTAATTTATTTGCATTTTCTTTTGACAACCAATTGACTCAAGCCGTATGCGACCATCTCAAGATGAACTCTTAAGAGGATGGTCTAGGTCAAACACGATGTATTCCAAGTTCATCCCAAGTGCAATGGGAAGCGGTCTTGTGAATGCAAGGTGTTGAGTCGTATGTGCACAAGAAGAGTCAATTTTATTTAATTTTCATTTTTTGCACAATGATTTATGAGCAATTGAAGAACTCTAGCATGGATCAAACTAGTTTCACCGAAGTTGCTATCGGGACTCTAGAGAACTCCAAAATTTCTCAAATTATGGCACAAACCTCTAGAGAAGAAACCTAGCAAGTAAAAGCAATAAGTTTCATCAAGTTTTTCATTTAAGGCTTATTTCATTTTTTTAGCTTAGCAAGTTAAATGAACTTGGATAAATCTAAGCTAGTGATTTCCTCCATATGATGTAGCATGGTGTATAGCATGAAGAAGAAATCAATTGCATAATAGACAAAGCTTATTAAACAGGAAATGCAGTCTATATGCAATGCACGAACAGATTGCCAAACTCCCCCTCAACAAATGAATCAATTTTAAGCTCAAATCTAGTTAAAGTTGAGTTATTATCAAGATTAGGCATAAAGAAAACCCGAATGAACTCAATAATAACCAGAAAAACAGAATGAGGAGAAGAATTCGAGAAACTGCAAAACTGGATGGCTATTTAGCATAGATAAGATAGAAGAGACTCACTACGGCTCAGACTCTCTCTTATCTTCCCTAGAGACAGACATAGGGAAGCTGACTCTAGATCCCAACTAAGGAGTGCACATGCACTGCCTACCTGGAGGCCCAATACCGCTAGACTTATAAAACTGTGAGGGAACTCAACCTAGAGAGAAGATAGAACAGCTAATCACGCATGATAGCAACCTAAAGCACAAGATAAGAGGTCCATGCAAGGCATGCCAGAAGTCTAAGTGAGTGAACTCAACTAAAGAAAACAAGCCAAAAGTCACCCAGAAGAAGCACAAAGAAAAGAAAAGCCGGAAGAAAACATATAATACATAATATACAAACCAGCTCCCCCTCACGAAAGGCCGTAAGGGCTCACGACTCCATGCTCACTCCTCAAGGCAACAAATCTGGAGCTATCCAAAGGCTTGGTGAAGATATCGGCTAATCAAGGTCACTCTCACGAATCAAGCACGATATCTCCCATCTCCACATGGTCTCTAAGGAAGTGATATCTAATATCAATGTGCTTGGTCCGAATGTTGCAATTGGGTTTTTAGCAATGAAAATAGCTGAAGTGTTATCACGTAAGAGTGGCACACTCTCTATCTCTAACCCATAGTCCCGTAAGGTCGATCTCATCCAGAGCACTGCTACAAAGAATCGGCTACAAAGAACATACTCGGCCTCGGTGATTGGTGCATAACCCTAGACCGCTTCCTAGATGACCAAGAAACAAGAGAAGTGCCAATGAATTGGCAAGTGCGTAAGTGCTCTTCCTATCTATCCTACATCCAAAGAAAGTCGGATCGGAAAAGGCTCTAAGAGATAGACAAGAAGAAGAAGAGTACCAAATACCATAATCGGTGGTAGCACGAAGGTACCAAGATGCGCTTGACCGCTGGCGGTGAGAGGCACGAGGAGAAGCTTGAAATCGAGCGCATGCACACACATGAAATGTATGTCGGCCTCGAAGCGGTGAGGTACAAGAGGGAGCCGATAATGCTCAAACTCCTTTTGATCAAGAGGCTCACCATTCTCATCGGGCTCGAGGACCGCATGGTAGGCCATAGGAGTCATCACCGGCTTCCCATCGACATATCAAGCGCCTCAGAGGTCACGTATATTTGCCTTGATGCAAGAAAGTACCCTCCCGAGTCTGCTTGATTTGGAATCCAAGAAAGTAGGTCAACTCGCCCATCATACTCATCTCAAACTCTGTGCTCATCACCTCAGAAAACTGAGACACAAGCGAATGAGACGAGCCACCAAAATTGATATCGTCCACATAAATCTGGACGAGAAGAAAATGAGACTCATGGTGTCTGATAAACAAAGTTTTGTCTACTATGCCCATTTTAAAGACATGGCTGAGAAGATAAGACTTGAGCCTCTCATACCATGCTCTGGGGGCCTGCTTGAGTCCATACAGAGCTTTGGAAAGCTTGTATACATGACTCGGAAAACTTGGGGTTCTCGAATCCTGGAGGTTGCTTGACATAAACCTCTTCCTCAATATAGCCATTGAGGAATGCACTCCTGACATCCATTTGATAAAGCTTGAATCCTTTGGATCCAGAAAATGCAAGTAGGATTCGGATAGCCTCTAGCCTAGCTACAGGGGCAAAGGTCTCCTCAAAGTCAAGACCCTCAACCTGAGAAAAGCCCTGTGCAACTAGTCTAGCCTTGTTGCGAATGACAACCCTATCCTCACTCTTCTTGTTTTTGAACACCCACTTGGTCCTAATGACATTATGACCAGATGGACATTCTACAAGCTGCCAGACTTTGTTCCTCTCGAAGTTTTCAAGTTCCTCATGCATAGCATTAGTCGAAGACTCGTCAGATAATGCATGAGTCACATCCTTCGGCTCAAACGAGGCAACAAAGGAAGAGTGAAGGCAGAAACTGGACAAACCTGATTTTGAGCGAGTGACTCGCTCAAATAGATTACCGATGATTTGATCAGGTGGATGAGAACGCTGAATATGACAGGGAGGTCCAGAAGCAGAAGTGGCCTCTACCTCATGCACAGAAGAGGTAGGAGCAGAGCCACTAGCTGAATGAGAGTCAGAAGGCAAGGGCTTGGCCTTCCTGAGGTGCAGAAAAGGAAACAGGAGGAACCTCAGGTGTAGAGGGGACTGGATCAGGTGGAACACCATCATTTCCATCATCCTCATCCTCTACAAATATGGTCTCGGAGGAAGAAGAAGAGCCTGAAATATCGGGTCTAGCTCCTGGGCTAGCCTCATCAAAGGTCACTTCACAGGTCTCAATGATCCCATGCGCATCGCAACTCCAGACCCTATAGCTACGAGAAGAAGTCGAATAACCCAGAAAGATACCATCAGAAGAACGAGACTCAAACTTATCCAGGTTACCAGACTTCAAAATAAAATACTTGCAACCAAACACACGAAAATGAGAAACACTCGGCTTTCGCCCATACCTCAACTCGTAAGAAGTGCGGTGCAAATGTGCTCTCAAGAATACACGATTAGAAACATGGCAAGCAAGAGCTATAGCCTCAGCCCAAAACTTCCTAGGAGTCTTGTGACTCGTCTAGCATCGCTCGCCATTTCTACTGTGGTCCTGTTCTTCCTTTCCACTACGCCATTTTCTTTGAACGACGTAGGAGAGGAGAGGCGATGCTCTAAACCGGACTCCACACGAAACTCTCAAAATAGGAGTTCTTGAACTCCGTGCCATTGTCATCACATTATAGCTCGTAGGGCACTGTGGAGCTCAAAAGACAACCTATGAACCAAACCCTAAAATGGGTAAAAGTCTCATCCTTCGAGGACATGAAAACACCTAAGAATACCTCGAAAAATCATCAACAATGACAAGAACATACCACTTCCCACCCACCGATCAAGCACTCTATTTGGACCAACAAAGTGTCCATATGTAAAAGCTGTCCAGTGCATCATCATCACAACAAAGGATGGGGATGAGAAGTAAACAACCATCTTGCCATGTTGGCAGTGAGAGCAAACTAAGTCTTTGACCATTTTGAGTTTTGGCAAACCCCGAATGAGATCATGGCTACTAACTCGGGTCAAATAATCAAAACCAATGTGACCGAGTCTCCTATGCCAGAAGGAGAGATCACGGGACTCAGAAGCAATCAAACATCGAAGAGAGTCTCCAAAAGAAGCAGAAAAATCAGCACGAAAGACTCTCCCAAATCTAGAAATCCCGCAAACTAACCCTCCCGATGAATAAAGGATTCTCTGAGCATTACTCTTGAAGCTTACCTCAAAGAGTCATCGATAAGTCGAGAAACAGAGAGCAGATTGTATTGCAGCTTACTTACTAAGGCAACATCTTTAAGAATGAAATTTTAGTTAATGCAGATGGTACCTTTAGCAATGACTCTACCTGAAGATGCATCCCCGAAAGTGATCAACTCATCACCGGGGGCTCGGACTAGGGAAGAGAACCATCGAGAATCTCCGGTCATATGACGAGAATAACCAGAGTCGACAATCCAGACATCTCCCTTCCCCATCCGACGAACCTGATTAAGACACAAGAGAGAAAGATGACTCAGTACTGGGATAGAGTGAAGACTTGGGAACCCAATACTGAATCACACGACGCCTCAGAGTACCAGCCACAGAAGAAGACTGGACTCGAGTGTCTCTCTGCTGTTTAACCTTAACATAATCAGTAGCAACTCTAGTAGATGATCTAGGAGTTGGAACTGGGTTAGCCCACCGTGGTGCAAAAGCCAGGCCATCCCAGTGAGGCTTCCTAAATCTCCTACCAGAAAACACCTCACGCCGCTGATATCTACCTCGATGGGAAAAACGAGGAATATGAAAAGGACGGCGGAAAGACTCGACTACGAACACTCCAAGACTAAAACTCAAGAACCAAAGATGAAAACCGAGTCACGGGACGCGCCCAAAAACAGGCGACTCTAACCTGTCTAGAAGCAGTGTGTACCTTAGGAGCACTCAAAGTTTGGGGATGACCTTGAATACCCCTAAGAGCAGCAACACGCTCACGCCAAGTGATCTTGGCGCGCTCAAGGTAAATATACTAGGTGACCATCCTTCTTATGGAAGGTGCATGTGTACTTCGCCTTGCTAGAGAGATGTACAACAGGAGTAACACCCTTCCGGTCAAGTACTATGGACAACCCCAACCAAACCTAAACACGGTGGTGCTCACTCTAGGAGCTACCACAATCTCACCACTCTTGGAGCCGCGCACAATGGTGAGAGGATGCGCCGAGCGTGCTCCAAGGGATCAAATCCTAGACCTTGATTGAATCTACTAATCTTGGATTGGTCTAGAATAAGATTGAGCTTCTTCTTGCCTCCTACAAACTTCTCGAGAGTGCTCATAAGATCTTGGCAATCTCAAAGAAAGAGGCACAAGAAGAACAGGGAAAGAAGAAGAAGAACCGTAAAGATGAGCTCTCTCAAGACGTGCATTTTCTCCTCAAAGACGGCTGCCTCAATCTTGAGGACCTCACAAGAAACGCAAGACGCATTTCTAATTCTACGGGCTTGGTCTTCTAATTTCTTCCTAAGCTCGACATGGATTTTATCCAAGTCCCCCTCAATCATAGAACATCGCAAGCAACTTTCTTGTGACTTATCTAGTAAGTCCTTAGCAAGATTAGCACACTTGACATTTAAGGATTCATTGTAAAGTTTTAGTTGCCTACAGCCCTCACATGAGCTGACTGGGTCCTTAGAAGCATGCATTTCAAGTTCATCGTTTCTAGAAGAAAGCTTCCTAAGGTGTTCGCTCATGGCATCAATTTCGGCAAGCAATTTAGGGCAATTAGCACAAGAGGGAGTAGAGTGAGCATGAAGAAAACTAGCATCTAGTGGAATAGCATCAACAGAATTATCGCTAGCATTCTTCAACTTAAGACTGTCTAATTCAGTCAACACACTATCATGCATAGTCCTTAAGTTCTCCAACTCCACAAGAATAGCATCACACAAAGAGCAATCATCAGTGACTCGGGAGGGAGAAGATCTAAGAGAAGCAAACTCCCGAGTCAAGGTACCTACTTCCTTCTCAAGCTCCGTACACCTAGCTCTAGCTTTAGCATGAAATTTTCCTAATTTATAGAAAGCTTCATTGAGCTGGTCATAGGAGGGTACCTCGTCCGAGTCGCTGTAAAGCTCGGAGTCGCTGATGCCGTTGGTGTCGGCCATGAAGCACATGACGGAGAAGTCGTCGTCACCTTTCTTCTCTTGCGGTTCATCCTCGCCCTCGTCGCTCCATGTCTCCGTGTCGAAGAGGTTGATATCGTCAAGCGCGGCGAGGACGCGGTGGAAGAGCTTCTTGTTCTTGGAGAAGTTGCGGTACTTCTTCTCACGCGTCGGATCACGAACTGGAGGCTTCTTGTTGCGGTTCTTGTCGATGTAGTCATTCTTTGCCGAACCGCTAGCATCGTTCTTAGCCTTCTCTAGTTTTGGGCAATTAGCTCGAATGTGGTTGGGGCCACCACACTCGAAGCATGTGATCATGCCACCTCTCTTTCTCTCTCTCACCCTCTTGTATGCATGAGAAAACTTGCGAGCGAGAAGAGCAAGCTCATTTTCTGGAAATTTTTCCAGTTGGTCATCGCTTAGCTCACAAAGGGCGGAAAGAGAGAAACCAATAGAAGGATCAAAAGAAGAAGATCCAATGGGATCGGTGACCAAGGCCATCGACTGAGATTTCATCTTCCATGAGACGACATCGATCTCATGAGTCTTGAGGCGGGAATAAAGCCCGTCAAGAGTCAGAGTCGACAAGTCGGTGGTGTCCTTGATGTTGGTCACCTTCATATCCCAAACACGCAAATCGAGTGCGGTCAAGAAATGTCGAGCATTATCCGAGTGAGGGTATATGCAACCAACTGCTCGAAGATCGCTCAATATCTTAGTAAAACGACCAAAGCACTCATCAAGACTCTCACCAGCGTGTTGTTCAAACTTGTTGAACTCACGCTTGAATTGGTCCTGTCGAACCGTCTTGATTTGGGTAGTGCCCTCATTGTAAGCAACGAGGGTCACCCAAATCTCATGAGCAGAACGAAGGAGAGAAATCCTGTCATACTCACTGCGGCTAAGACCCTGTATGAGGGTGTTCCTTGCCTTAGCATTCGCCTCAACGTCAGCCATATTGCCGGCCGTGACGTTTTCATCAGCAGGAACCTCATATGGGAGTTTCACCTTCTGCCATATCAGGAAGCCCTGGGCAGTGATGTATGACTCCATGCACGACTTCCAGAATGGAAAATAGACTCCAGAAAAAATGGGAGGCTTGGTGGAATACTTGTCCATCGCCATGGCTCTTGAGACCGGTCAAGATCTATGGAAAGCAAATCCGGCTCTGATACCAATTGAAGGACCGAGATGGTGAACAGAGGGGGGGTGAATGGTCACAAATAAATTTTCCCCCAAAATAATCAAGCAAAAACCTCGACAAGATCGCTCAAAAGAAATCGTGAAAAACCCGAAAAACTAGACAACTATGTGTACCCCAAGCTTGCATGGATAAGTACCGTAAAATATGTGGGGATTTTTGAGTCGCAATCCTGGTTGTCTAGTGTCCAAGATAAAAAGGAATCAATCCAACTCTTGCTTTTAGAAAGAACATCAATTCAAATCACAAAAGTCACTTTCAGAAAAGCAAAAGCAGAATTTTCAGAACTTGTCCTCAATTTGAACAGGAGGTTGGTGGGTTTCTGCAGCTCACAAAATTTTGAAACTTTTTCTCCCTATGAGCGTCAGAGTCGTGAAGAAGTCCACCAAATTTCTCCTCAGAAAGCATTACTTAAAAAACTGGAAAAATCTAAGAACACAGCCAGTCAAGATCTTCGAGCAGAAAGTTTGGGGCTCGGTTTTCAACTCATCGCGCCCAAACGGCGCAACAAGTGAACTCCAAAATTTTTCTGCAAGTGGATATCATAATCCCGCACCTCCTACAAGAAGAATCACTTAAAAAGGATTTTTCCATATTTTTATAAAAATCAAATACTAAATGCTGCGCAAAGAACAAGTTCTGAACAAAGTTTGAACTTGAAAGAAAAGTTGTTCTCTACTCAATCCAAGAGTGCAAAAGAGATGTAAAACCATATGAAAACACTCAAAATATCCAAGATCAACATCATTTAGAAGGAGGGGAGGCAAATCCAAATTGCGTGAAAGTAAATTGCAAGAATGTAATTGCAGGAAATTAAATGCTGAATTTAAATTGCGTAAAGTAAAGACATAATGTAAATCTGCAAAATAAATTCAGAGATGGATGGATAAAACTTTCATTTCTGGAAGGAGAGGTTACAAAGCCTCACTTTCATGTTGGCAAAGCTCAAAGGAGCATTCACATACCTCAAAACCTTCAAGGGGTGGAGGCTACCCCTCCACCCCTATTTGTACTACTCTTGGGCCACCTACCACCCTTGGATGAGTCCCTCAACCCTAGAGCACTCATCTAAGGTCTAGGATTAACCCACACACACAGCCATGCAAGGGCTAACCCAAAACCCACACACATACCGGGTTTTCTTGCACAGTTTTCAAAGCATACTACCTAGACCCGCTAACCTATCAACTAGACCTCAATCCGACGGCCCTTATTGATCCACGCGGCATCTAGCTAGCATCATCTCCTTTCCTTGTCTTTTTGACTTGCCCGGACTTCGTCTCCGATCATCTTCCGGCGATCTCCCAACCGTTTGAACCTCCAACGCTCCTCGCCTAGTCCTGGTCATCCTCCGCCTCACCATGACCTAGCACCGTCGCCCTGCAACCATCAAAGACAAGGAAACTCCTCACATAGCAATGCCCACAAAGATGTGCAATAATTCCATCCAACTCATCACTACCGCGCCCATACGGCTGGTACTGCCACTCCTGGCATAGACAACTCAAATTGCTTCATTTTGAAAATCAATCCAAATCAAACTCAAACTTGAGCACACCTTGCTCAAATAAAGTCAAATACTCATCACAAACATGGATGGACCTCCACATGATCCTTCAAACGGCATCAGCGACTCCGAGCTCTATAGTGACTCGGACGAGTTACCCTCCTATGACTAGCTCAACGAAGCATTCAGCAAGTTAGGACAATTTCATGCTAGAGCTAGGTGCATGGAGTTCGAGAAGGAAATAGGTACTTTGACTCGGGAGTTAACTTCACTTAGATCCTGTTCCTCCCGAGCCTCTGATGACTGTACTCTTTGTGATGCTTTGCTTGTGGAGCTTGAGAACCTAAGGACTATGCATGATAGTTTTCTTTCCGAGCTTGAAGGTCTTAGGTTGAAGAATGCTAGTACTAGTTCTGTTGACACTATTCCTGTATATGCTAGTTTTCTTCATGCTCACACTAGCACTTATCTTAGGAAGCTATTTATTAGAAATAATGAACTTGAATTGCATGCTTCTAAGAACTCAGTCAGCTCATGTGAGGGTTGTAGGCAACTAAAACTTGACAACAAAGCATTAAATGTCTAGTGTGCTGGACATGCTAAGGACTTATGTCGGGACCCGAATATGCAAATTCGGACCCTCTGTGTATACCGCACTAGTCTAGGATCACGCTAGTGCACACAGGCTCAACATCAGTAAATATCATAATCATACATAGCGGAAGTACTATGAAAGACATCATATATTCAATATTACTAGTTGAATGACCTTATGGTCAACTTACATGACTATGCCTCGCAAGGCTGAATAACACATTAAACTGCAGCGGAATGAAAACGTAGACAACCCTTCAGTATACTACAGGAAACTGACAAGGCTTGCGCCCTAAACATTCGTCTCATCCTGGTACTTCTCCTCTAGAATTGATGCAGACTCCTCAACTGGTGATGTTGTTGTTGGCAAGAGTGAGTACATAAAGCACTCAACAAGTTGTGCACAGAATGCAATTCTAACATAGCTATATGCATGTAACATCCCAAAATTCGCCTAAACATTATTTTATTGTCGTTTGTGCATTTTATGATTTTCTGGGATTTATTTAGATTTTTCTGAATTTATTTGAATTAATCGCAAATTAAGTGTTTTGGCCTTCTCGTTGAAAACTATTTAAATTTTTGCAAAGTTAAAATAAAGTTTTGCCAAAAATATTTTATTTGAGTTCAAAATGTCTCAAAGTATTTTTGAGAATTTTCTGGGATTTTTCCTGATAATTTAATTGCCTAAAACTAAGTAAATGAATTTATGTATTTATTTAAATTGGGAAAACCCAAAACGTTAGAATAAAGTGTTGGGCCAGGCCCATCCACTGTGCGGCTTTTGGCCCATGTTCTAGAACTCGACCGAGGGCCGTTGGATCCTCATCTGAGAGTTGATAGCGTGCCGAAACCCTAGCTCATCTCGGGCGTCCGTCCCGTGTACGTCCCGGATTCGTTTGCGCCGATCGCTTTGTGGCCGTCCGTTGTGACACATGGAGGGCTGGATTTGCGTCGTCTTCGTCGTGTCCGATCTGGACTCCATCGCTGCACCGTCTCCGCGTTCGCAAGAACTCCGCGCTGTGCACGCCTCCCAAGGGCTATAAAAGCACCGCCGCACCCCCCCCCCCCGAGGTTCCTCTCACTGCGCCGCAACCGTAGCCTCCTTCGCCGTTGCTTGAAACCACTCCATATCGGAGATTGAGCTCACTGGAGTTGCGCCGTCACCCGAAGCCGTTCTTTCCGTCGTTTAATCATTTCGGTGCCTCTCCGCCGCAGCCACGTGCCTCATAGGGTTCACCGCATCACCCTCTCCCAGACCCGCTCTGAGTCGCGCCCTATCCGGTGCTTTTCCGCCATCAAGAGTATCTTCTTCCTCGACTCCGGTAAGCCCGCGCCACCGACCTCGCCGTCGCGCCACTCGTTAGATCGTGACTGTCCGATCTTCTATGAACGCATCGGATTAAGCCACGTAAGTGCTGTCGTTGCCATCATCCGGGACCGTCCGATTTTCCACGCGTGGTTCCAATCCTACCACGCGTCGGCAATCAGGCGCGGATCGTGGGCGGCGCCATAGCCAGTCAGACGTAGCCGCGTGTCGGCACGGGTGTCGAAGAGACGTGGACCGGGTCCACGGTGGACCAGATCCAAACCGTGGACAGGGTCTGTGGACCGTGGTGATGTGGTGGCTCGTGATTGGTCCGGGCGATGGTGACATCAGCATGATGCAGTAATTCGGTTTTTAGTATAAAAATAATTCGGTTAAATCTGATTTTCTAATTTCTGTAATTTTAATATTTATTCAAACTTCAAAAGGCTATATCTTTTGCATTTTAACTCGGATTTGAGTGATTCAAATTTCTAAAAATTTGTAAAATTGAGTTCTATTTAATGCGAAATTTTAATTGATTTTTTGAGTTCATTTTATCTCTGTTTAGATATTTATTTGCTTTTCTTCTTCGGTACGCGTAGACGTTGAATTGTACGACGCTTCGGAGGAAGATTGAACAACTCAAGATCAAGTTTCAGAGCAAGACCAGAACCTATTCCAAGGCAAGTTGTGTTTTGATCATGTTGAACCCATGTTTATACAAATGCTATATTGTTTTACTCTATTGCATAGTATTTCAAGTATAAAGTTGTTTTCAATTAAGTTGGGATTTAGCTGTTATACCAGATTGATCTATACCCTACCTTGTCATTTGTATTTCATGATCTATTGTCACCCTATGTTGGATCACTATAGTTGGTTGATATTGAAATCAACATGGGATGGTTAGATCGTCATAGTTGCTTAGCCGTGCCACGTCATCATATGTACATGAATCATTGATAATTAATCATGACTAATGGAATATGGAACAATGTTATGAACTTGTGTGTCATGTGGGATCACACAACGAGATTGAGTTGTTTGTGGCGAGTTATGTCACGCAACGATGTTGAATTGTTTATGGCACGTGGTGCTTGGTAATCAATCGGGTGATAATCACTTAGATTGGGGCAAGTGACAAGGCTTAGTATGCCAAGGTGGGCCCAATGGGCGGAGGGTATGTGGATGTCTTGCCTTGATCACTCTAAGGACTTAACCTTGCAAGCCTTTGACTGAGTCAATCATGCAACCACATGTCCGTATGGGCCACCTAGTGATTAAATTGCAATGTCTTAACTTTGGTACTATCTTGGTCGGTGTGAGTTCGAGTTATGGAGTAATTCACATGGCGCAAGAGGGGGCCTTGACGTGTTAACCAGTCCCACCGGTGTTGAAACCTTAGCGGGTGGTACCGGTTAAGCCACAGCATTGTAAAGGCTTTGTCATGATCTCTTCGCCGACACACCAAAGGAAGTGTGTTAATTGCATGGCACCAAGAGACGATCATGTCGTGTGGGTAATGTGCATAATCTCTCGCAGAGTGTAAACCTATTCGAATAGCCGTGCTCATGTATTGAGCAATGCTCGGAAATACAGCTAAGGGTTAGTTTAATTAAATGGAAAACTTGGTTGGGATGGCGATTGCCATATGGAAGGTTGGAACTTGATTTAGGATTGGAAACTTGGTTTACGTGAGAAATCTTGAATCTATCTATTATCGTTATTTGTTTTTTATCTTTACAATCTATTTATTGTATTTGTTCATAAATGTTGCTTTGTTGCAAAATAACCATGATAGCCTATCCTTTGAAATAAGCCCCGCATATAGCTATGTTAGAATTGCATTCATGCACAACTTGTTGAGTGCTTTATGTACTCACCCTTGCCAACAACTACATCATCAGTTGAGGAGTCTACATCTATGCTGGAGGAGGAGTTCCATGAGGAGACAAATGTTTAGGGCGCAAGCCTTGTCAGTTGCCTGTGGTATACTGAGGGGTTATCTACGTTTTCATTCATTTGCAGCTTTAATATGTTGTTCAAACCTCATGCGAGGCATAGTCATGTAAGTGGACCATAAGGTCATTCAACTAGTAGTATATATCATATGATGTCTTTCATAATGCTTTCGCTATGTTTGGTTGTGATATTTACTTATGTTGAGCCTGTGTGCACTAGCGTGATCCTGGACTAGTGCGGTATACACAGAGGGTCCGGATTTGCATATTCGGGTCCCGACAATGCAAGGCTTATTCCAAAGGATAGGCTATCATGGCTATTTTACAACAAAGCAGCATTTATGAACAAACACAATAAATATATTGTAAAGACGGTAAAACAAATAACAATAATAGGTAGATTCAGCATTTCCCAAGTAAATCAAGTTTTCCAATCCTAAATTAAGTTCCAACCTTCCATATGGCAATCCATCCATCCCAACCAAGTTTTTCCATTTTAATTAAGCTAACCCTTAACTGTAATTCCCGAGCATTGCTCAATACCGCGAGCACGGCTATTCGAATAGTTTTACACACGGCAGAGATTATGCACTTTACCCACACGACATGATATTCTCTTTGCGCCTGGCCATTATTACACTTCCTTTTGTGTGCCGGCAGAGAAATCATGACAAAGACTTTACAATGCTCTGGCTTAACCCGGTACCACCCGCTAAGGTTTCAACACTGGTGGGACTGGTTACCACGTCTAGGGCCACCCCTCTTGCACCATGTGAATTACTCCATAACTCGGGAACTCACACCGACCAAGATAGTACCAAAGTTAAGACATTGCAAATTAATCAGCTAGGTTGTCCCATACCAGACATGTGGTTGCATGATTGACTCAGGTCAAAGGCTTGCAAGGTTAAGTCCTTAGAGTGATCAAGGCAAGACATCCAC